>CM061752.1:182108710-182708710 GCA_030979885.1 Lolium multiflorum | reverse complement strand
CATAGTTTTAAAACCCGGACCGGACCAGCGGTTGAACCGGAAAAAACCGGAACCAGCCCCTCCATTGGTCTGTTAGGCGCACTAGACCGTTTGCGCAAGCGACCCTGTGAAAACCGGCGGAACCGCGGCTCGACCGGCGGTTTCTCGTGGAACCGGCCTATAACTATCCGCCGGTCCAACCGTTGGAAGAATTGCGCGCGCGAGAAAAACTAACTGATGGAAACTGGAATCGAACCTGCGTCCTCCTACAATTCAATTAACCCGGCCGCCTACCAGCGGAGCTGCGTCTCTGTTATGTAAAGAGCAAACACAAGTTCAATTTGTATAGGAGCGACACGGTAGTATCAAAAAAAGAACCAACTAGACACGTGATGGGTTTCATGCTTCCAGTTTTGGTCGCTGTTTACTGGCTTCCCTTTAAAACATGAAAAAAACTGTTTGGTGGTTACTTAGCAGGTTTGCTATAATATTGCATACATGTGTGTGTAGGTACTTTTTTAAAAAATGGTGTGTAGGTACTTGGTCGTCTTGGACATGGCAAAGTTAAATATTTGGTGCTCAGCTACTCATTAATTTGTTATGTTATGATGTGAACTATTACATCAAATTTAAAGTCTAAAATATTTTTACATACATAATTATTTATCTATTGCATCATTTATATGTAAAAAATATACTAATCTGTATCTAAAAAACCAGACAATGAACCGGTGAACCAGTGGTCCGACCGGTAAAAACCTGAACCGACAGCCTCACCGGTTCGATCACTGGTCCGGGTTTTAAAACTATGTATCATAGTAATAGTTAACTCCATAATCTACAAGAGATTACAATCATAACCTACGCCAAGTACTACATGATGCACACACTGTCACCATTACATCATGAAGGAGGAATAGACTATTTTAATAACATCACTAGAGTAGCACATAGATGATATTCAACTAGATCACAAAGCTCATGATCACATAAAGATCACATGGGAGAGAGATGAACCACATAGCTACCGGTACAGCCCTTAGCCTCGAGGAGAACTACTCCCTCCTCATCATGGGAGACAGCAGCGTTGATGAAGATGGCGGTGGTGTCGATGGAGATGCCTTCCGGGGGCACTTCCCCATCCCGGCGGCGTGCCGGAACAGAGACTTCTGTCCCCCTGTAACACCCCAAATTTCAAAATAAAGAGAAAATGAATTTCCTTTTTATAAAAATGAGAATCAACAAAAACTTTTCTCGAATAGAGTGCTATGCTTAGTGCTCCTACCTATTATTGGTGTTTTGCCATGATGAGTGTTATTATGCTTATGTGTTAAACCCTAAAACCCTAAAGTGATCAAGTGAAGATCACAAACCAAATAAAATTAAAAGAGAAAGAAATCAAATAAGAAAAACCCTAAACCCTAACCTTTTCAAAAATCATTTGGATCTTTTTGAGAAACCTAAAATAAAGGAAAAGCCATATGTGGGCCTATAGCCTTAATATGTAAATCTTGAACCCTACCTTTTCTTATTTTGCTAAATGGTGGTGAACCATTGCAAAACTTATTAAACCCTAAACCACATCCCTCTTGTCATCAATCTTTGAGAAATAAAATAAAAAGGAAAAATCTTATTTAAGAAAGAGGCATATGTGCCTATGGCTATTTTTGTAAAACTTTACCCTAGGCCTTTCTACTTTATTTAGAAGATTGGAAAACCCTTACAAACCTTATCTAGTACTTCTCAAACCCAATCCAAAGTGAAACACAAGATTTTCAAAAAGAAAGTAATAATGCCATAGAGGCATATGAGAGCAAAATATCAAATTTGTGAAATGGAGGACCTTGACCCTAAGACTTGTAATTGAATGGTGGGATCACTCCTATATACCATTTCAACTCTCAACAACATCAATTAGGTCAAGCCTAGTCAAATTAAAAATCAAAAGCCACATATGCATAGAGGCATATGTGACACATAGCCATTCTCACCAATTCTTGTCCTATGCACTTCTACCCTAACCCAAATGGTGTGAAACCATCTCTGAACCTAATCTAACCCTAAATTGACCCTCAACCTTGCTCAAGTAAAGCAAGGGGAGCACCTTACAAGAATAAGAAAAATTGACATGTCACCTCTCATGTGTTAATTTTGGCAAGACCAAAATGATTTCACTAAACTAATAGGAATCACATTAGAGTCAACAAAAGTCAACTCAAATGGAGAGAAATCAAATAGGGAGATAACTCCATTTTTCACTCACATACACATAGGGCAATCTTGACCTAGGCACCAAAAATAACCTTTTACCCAACTCAATCTGTCAAATGGAAGCAAAGAGGAAGAAAAGAATAAAAGGAAGAAAATCACAAAACCCTCACATATGGCTTATGCCATTTTTATAAATTTTGACCCTAGACCATTTTGGCCTTCACCATTAGTTGTATAATGTTACTAAACACTTATTACCACTTTTGGAATCCAAGAAACCCAATTCAAACCAAATTCAAACTCAATTGGGGATCACATGTGATATTGGTCAAATCTGCCAATTATAGCCTGATCACTACTTTGAGCCTTTGCCATTCCATTTTCTCAAACTAACTCTTGCTAACTCTTTGCACCATCTCAAAGTCAACATCAAGGTGAACACTTTTTGTAAAGACCCCCTGGCCAAAATCATTTTTGATCATTTGCTATGCTCGTGCAAAGTTGCAACTTTTAATTAAGTGGAACAATCTCCCACTTAGTGAACTTTGCCATATTTTGCTTTTCTAAATTTCACCACCACCTCTCTTTGCCTCTGGTCATTTAGAACCAAACCAAACCCCCACAATTCAAGTTGGCCAACTATTTGAATCAAACCAAATTTGGACAAAAATTAATGAATTACAAATAGGGAACTATGCCAACACTATTTTAAATAGTGTCCTAGCTAATCCTATCACCCCAAAACACTCTCTCTGGTTCCCTTGACCACTCTCACCCTAGCACACTCACAGAAACCCTAGGGGAGAGGCTAGCCGGCCATGGACATGGCCATGTCACCCCCATGCCGGCCATGTTCCTCTCTTTCTTCTCCCCTTCACTCACCACCCTGGCCACCTCGCCATAGCTCGCCACCTCTCTCTCCTACACTGCCTAGCACCGGCCAAACCGACAAGAACGCGGTGACCACGCCGCACCACGCGCGCCCAAAACCCCACGGCATGCCGCTCGTGTCGCACGAGTGCACGCGCGGGCACGTTCTGGACACACGCGGTGCCACCGCTACACCCACGCCCTGGACCCCCTCGCTGCACCACGATCATCGCCGCCGCACCCTGAGTCCGCTAGACACGGCCCCGTGTCCTCGCGCCGCCTGTCGCCGTCGACCAGCTCGCCATTATCCCGCGCCCGTGCCGCCAAAGCTCAACATCGCGCACGCCAACCAGACCGTCCCCCACCTAGCTAGCAAGCGCTCTAGCACCGCCATGATCTCGCCTATCTAGCGCCGCCCTCGCCTATCCCCATTACTCGCCAGAAACGCCGCGACCATGTCGACTCCGCCGCAGACCTCTGGCCACCTCGCGTCGCTATAAAAGGAGGACACCCGCGGCCAATTCTTGCACACCAGTCGCCTTCCCTCCTCATCCTTGATCTCCTCGACCACCTCCCCCTTCCCAATTCCGCCGGAGTAGCCCCAATTTCATCGCCGGAGCCCGCAGAGGTCCTGAGATCGCCGCCGTCGATTCAGGCCACCATTCGAGCCGCCGCCTGTGCCATCTGCTTCCTCGTCCTCGACAACGCCGCCCTGCATCCTCGCCGACCGTCGCCGGAACCCCAGCTCGCCGTCGACCCCCGTGCCTCGCCGCGCCAGCAAGCCCCTCCCCTCGACGGAGATGACGCGCCTCGACTGCCCGATCTGCATCTAATCCAACGCCTCTCAGCGCCCCGTACCGATTCGGTAAGCCTCACTCGCTGACGCGTGGGTCCCCCTGTCAGCTGGCCCGCTGCGCTGGACGCACTGCTGGGCCGGCCCAACTCGGCTCCCTGGCAGTTTAAATCTTTCGGCCCAGTTTCTTTCCCGCGCAGCCCAAATCATTTAAATTTTGATTTTTTTGTTTAAACCAAATTGAATATTGACCCTGTTTTCAAAATTCAATAGAATCTGTTTGGCTTATCCAAATTTGATGATTTTTATACCGTTGGAAAGCTAGTGAAATTCTCTATCAAATGCCACTGGTCCCATCTCAAATTTAGTTGTAGGATTAATGTAGCAAAATAAACAAGACAGGGACTTTTCTGACTTAGAATACTTCTTAAAAATCAACCAAAATAGATATAGAGTCAATTCCAACTCTAATAGCTCACATTTGACTTACACTAATTGTTTATGCAAGAAAATGGTGTGGTCACTTTACATGATCATGCCCTAGTTTAAGTAGTGTACAATATGGCTAGTTTAACTAGTTGATATTGTCCAAAACTATTAAGTAATTCTTATGAAGTCTTATACTTCATTTAAATCTTGTCTCAAATGAATTCATGTGATATTTGGACCCCTGGCCAAACTCACTTATATGAATTACTTAGAGATTTAAATCATAGGTAGTGTTATTAAATGGTATGAGGTACTCTACCTCATTTAAATCAATTTCTCAAATAAGGATGATGAATGGTTGACTTGGGTCAACATGATTTCATGTATGATTGTTTGAGAAATTAAATCTTAAGAAGACTTCAATAAGAGAAAAGTATTTCTCAAACACTAGATGGAAATTATCTTTTACATATGTAAGGAGAGGAAATTATCTTCCTCAAGCAACCCAACCAATGCACCCTAATTGTAGTATTTGTGGGAATAGAATAATTGGTGTGAGCACAAGTAAGGTTAGAATCACCAATGAATAGTTGATAATGTTAAATCACCTCAATGATAGTTGTTAACCTAGTTACAACTATGTGTTAAATCATATGAGAGGTTTTCCTCTCATTTAAATCTTGGTCTCAAGTAGTTCAACATGAGGTATGGACCATGGTCTATATAACCTCATATTGAGTTATTTGGTGACATTAAATCACTACCATGTTAGTATTAAATTGTATGAGGTATGGAACCTCATTTAAATCATTTGCTCAAATGATGAGTATGACGAGGTTGACTTTGGTCAACCTAGGTCATATATTGTTCATGAGAGAAATTAAATCTTAATAAGATAATGAGAGGGAATTATTTCTCTAAGTATCTGAAAGTAACACCTAAGTTAGGATGAGGGGAAATTATTTTTTTTCTTAAATAAGAGGAACACATCCACCCACTTAATGGTAGTGTGTGATGCTAGTTTAAGTTGTGTGAATCATGTGTGTGCTTAGTTTAGTATGTAAGTTTGGTATGATGATTGTGTACCCCACATTCGTATTTTAGACGCTAGTACCGGAGACCATCAGGAAGAGGAGGACTTCTACAAAGAGAAAGGAGAAGAGAACTTGGACCCCCACTTCAACCAAGGCAAGCTAAAAATCTTGCAAGCAAATACTCGTGCAAGCGGATATTTTTGCAAGCTAATATTCTTGCAAAGTGCAAAGCCCCTTTGGGGCAAGGCACCATAAATCTTACCTTTTCGTACATAAGTCTATCCCAAGTTTTTACATTACCAGTGTTTACTTGTTTGCTCAATAAGTTGCTTTTATAGTTACCTTTGGTCAAAGCAAAGAAGTTTACTAGAGTAGTAAAGTTAGCAAGCTTTGACAAATGCAAGCTAGATGGATGCAAACCATTTTGGTTGCAAGATAATACTCTTGCCAAGTGCAAAGCTCCCTATGAGCAAGGCATTATCCTATTTACTTTATGCTTATGATCCTATTCCCCAGTTTTACTTTACAAGCTTTACTTACTTTTGTTTTATCAAAGTACTTTTTGATTCATGATTCACTTGGTTAGTATTGGATTAGTACAAGAGTATCAAAGTTAGCCTAGAAGCCAAGCAAAATACCTAGCACCCCTCATACATAGATGCTAGTGCTAAATTGAAAGGGACTGCTCCTTTTGGGAACTTGGAAATTGAAATGACTTTGAAAACCTTGGAATGATGAGTCATTCTATTGAGAGATTTTGAAGGTGAATATGACTTGGTGAATTTTACAAAAACACTGATGGTTGGGTTCGGATGCGATACCATTCTAATTTTACAAGTACCCCACGATACCTGATATGGTAGGGCTTAACCGGAAATTTGTGTGTCTTAGTATGGGTTCCCTCTAAACAAGCGTCATCGGGGTTATGCCGAAAGCTGCCTCTACCACAATAGAAACGATATGATATGATGCGAAATGAGGTGAATGTCCGGCCCAAGCCTGTGCAGTTCCAGGTTGTCTCATCTTCATGGGAGGCCAAGCTCATGGGGAGAGGTGCCTATACTAAGGTATGTAAATGGAAGGTTATGATTGGTAGTTCGCGTACTGCGTACGATAAATCAGGGCCAGTTACCCCTGACGAGCTATTGCAATTGTTGTGGCACAAGTGTACAACCTCTGCAGAGTTAAACCTATTCGAATAGCCGCGTCCTCGGTTATGGACAGTTGGAAAGGCCATACTGTTCCGTCATCAGAACTTTTCGAAAACTATGAATGGTGAAGGGTGACTTGTGGTTTTGAACTTGAAAGGTGACACTGTTTTTGAATCACAACCGAGTTGTGGGAATGACACTAATGTTCCCACTTGAGTTAGTTAGCACATAAAGAGTTGTTTACAAAAATGTTTGTGAACTAAAATTGGCTTTATGCAAAATAAACTAGAGCTTAGCACTCCTTACTAGAATTGTTAGTACTTACTTTAATATTAGTTTGCGAGTACTTTAAAGTACTCACGGCTGTGTCCCTGCTATTCAAATGGCGGACTATGAAGAGAACAGCCGTATGAAGAGGACGACCAGCGGGCCCCGACAACTAGGGAATCTTCTGACGTCAGACGTTGGCCTGTGGACTAGCGAGTCCCTTCTACGTTACGCTTCCGCTATGAAACTATGAACTGTGTGTGTGTTGATCAATAGATCAACTCTTTGTGTAATATTGGATCCTGTGATCTCTACTGGTACGACGACTATGGTATGTAATAAATGATGACTTATGACATTCAACTGTTATGTCTCGCAACAACAATATTCCTGGGATTGCGATGTATGGCATGACAGGCATCTGGACTTAAAAATCCGGGTGTTGACAAGTTGGTATCAGAGCCATTGTTTGACCTTAGGAGACCCTAGTTAGAATGGACGTCTGAAAAACTTAGCTTCAAAAACCAATAAAATGAATATTTGTGAAAACTTGTTCTGACTCTTATCCTTGAGATCCTTTGCAAAAATGAGAAATCTATACTTTACTTTCTTTGCAAGCCTACCTAAAATGTTGCACACTTGACTACTTCTTTAACTTACTTATCCTAATTGCTCACAGATGAAGTACCAATGGGAGTCTTATCAGCTTGGTCCCGAAGGCGACCTAAAGTTCGAAAAGGAGTTGAAGCAACTAGTGGAATATCTGGACATCCGTATCCCGAATTCTTCGGAATACCCCTCAAAGCTCAGTTAGGAGAACCACCTCGGTGGGATGTTTCTACTGATCTACGAAGGAAGCCTGATGCCCCGGTATGGGAAACCATCTGGATTTCTTACGGGAAACACTTGGAAGGAAGGACTTGTAGAAGCTATGCAAGAAGCAATTTTCCGTCTGTGCGGACAAAATGAGGACAAGGTCAAGAACACTCGCTTCATCTACTACCCAAGACATGACTCCATGGGAAGACCGATGACCATGCCCCCACCACAACCAAAGATGAACCCCTATGAAGCACCTCAGGACTTCAGGCAGTACAAAACCCGCAGGGATTTGGACAACGCCCTCGTCTCTCGCCAAGCACCTCACCCGTGAAGAAGAAGAATCCACCGGAAGAGTAATATCACCCCAGCACTTAAGTAGGTGTGAGTTGTATCAGGATCCCCTTGTATCGTAGAGCGAATGAATGGTTCTTCAAACCAACGGTGTGTTAGATTTGTAGCGTGTGATGTTTGGTATGAATGAAAAAGTGTTGCTGGTTTTTACCCCCTCAACACTACTCAAGTTTTCAAGTTTTGAACTTTTGAACTTTAACTCAAACAAACCATAGAAATTTCCCTCTTATCTTATGATCTACCCCATTGTTCAGATGGCCCCTCCTACCCGCAACAACTCCCGTGCCCAGGCCAACCAGATGCACATTGAGCACGCCAAGATGACTGACACCATCAACATCCTTGCAATGGAGCGCAAGGCACTTCGCCATCAACACGCCAAGAAGGACTACCTCATTGCTCGCCTCCGCGTGAAGATAGCATCACTGGAGCAGCTCATCTCAATACCCAACCATGCCCCCAGAGGCAAGTCCAATGTGACTTGCTATGAATGTGGTGTTACTGGTCATTACTCTCACAAGTGCCCGATGAAAGCCGCCAACAATGCCCCAAGGACTGGATGTACCCATTGCCCAAACAGACAAGTCAACGGTAACCTGCTATGAATGTCGAACGGTGGGTCATTACTCCAATGAATGCCCCAAGAAGCTTGCCAAGCTTGCCGCCAACCCCGCTGCACCTGCACAGCAGCAACGCCGTATCGCAACTAGAAGAAAGTATGCTCCAAACTACCCGAACAACCGCAACGGCCGCTACTACAACATAACGGCCACCGAAGCACAGGAAGCACCTCGGAATATGCCAAGTATGTTTCCTGCTAAAACCTATCACCCAATCTCTCTTAGGAACCTAACTCTTCTTAAAATCTCAGGACGAGATTTGTTTAAGGGGAAGGGTTTGTAACACCCCAAATTTCAAAATAAAGAGAAATGAATTTCCTTTTTATAAAAATGAGAATCAACAAAAACTTTTCTCGAATAGAGTGCTATGCTTAGTGCTCCTACCTATTATTGGTGTTTTGCCATGATGAGTGTTATTATGCTTATGTGTTAAACCCTAAAACCCTAAAGTGATCAAGTGAAGATCACAAACCAAATAAAATTAAAAGAGAAAGAAATCAAATAAGAAAAACCCTAAACCCTAACCTTTTCAAAAATCATTTGGATCTTTTTGAGAAACCTAAAATAAAGGAAAAGCCATATGTGGGCCTATAGCCTTAATATGTAAATCTTGAACCCTACCTTTTCTTATTTTGCTAAATGGTGGTGAACCATTGCAAAACTTATTAAACCCTAAACCACATCCCTCTTGTCATCAATCTTTGAGAAATAAAATAAAAAGGAAAAATCTTATTTAAGAAAGAGGCATATGTGCCTATGGCTATTTTTGTAAAACTTTACCCTAGGCCTTTCTACTTTATTTAGAAGATTGGAAAACCCTTACAAACCTTATCTAGTACTTCTCAAACCCAATCCAAAGTGAAACACAAGATTTTCAAAAAGAAAGTAATAATGCCATAGAGGCATATGAGAGCAAAATATCAAATTTGTGAAATGGAGGACCTTGACCCTAAGACTTGTAATTGAATGGTGGGATCACTCCTATATACCATTTCAACTCTCAACAACATCAATTAGGTCAAGCCTAGTCAAATTAAAAATCAAAAGCCACATATGCATAGAGGCATATGTGACACATAGCCATTCTCACCAATTCTTGTCCTATGCACTTCTACCCTAACCCAAATGGTGTGAAACCATCTCTGAACCTAATCTAACCCTAAATTGACCCTCAACCTTGCTCAAGTAAAGCAAGGGGAGCACCTTACAAGAATAAGAAAAATTGACATGTCACCTCTCATGTGTTCTGGCCAATTTTGCAAATCTTTGAGCAAGACCATTTGAAATGATTTCAATGGTTTGAAAATGTTTCTAAACTAATAGGAATCACATTAGAGTCAACAAAAGTCAACTCAAATGGAGAGAAATCAAATAGGGAGACAACTCCATTTTTCACTCACATACACATAGGGCAAATTTATCAAACCTTGACCTAGGCACCAACCTTGCCTCCAAATGGTGGGAACCTTTTACCCAACTCAATCTAACACCAAATAAACCTCACTCTTGTCAAATGGAAGCAAAGAGGAAGAAAAGAATAAAAGGGAGAAAATCACAAAACCCTCACATATGGCTTATGCCATTTTTATAAATTTTGACCCTAGACCATTTTGGCCTTCACCATTAGTTGTATAATGTTACTAAACACTTATTACCACTTTTGGAATCCAAGAAACCCAATTCAAACCAAATTCAAACTCAATTGGGGATCACATGTGATATTGGTCAAATCTGCCAATTATAGCCTGATCACTACTTTGAGCCTTTGCCATTCCATTTTCTCAAACTAACTCTTGCTAACTCTTTGCACCATCTCAAAGTCAACATCAAAGTGAACACTTTTTGTAAAGACCCCCTGGCCAAAATCATTTTTGATCATTTGCTATGCTCGTGCAAAGTTGCAACTTTTAATTAAGTGGAACAATCTCCCACTTAGTGAACTTTGCCATATTTTGCTTTTCTAAATTTCACCACCACCTCTCTTTGCCTCTGGTCATTTAGAACCAAACCAAACCCCCACAATTCAAGTTGGCCAACTATTTGAATCAAACCAAATTTGGACAAAAATTAATGAATTACAAATAGGGAACTATGCCAACACTATTTTAAATAGTGTCCTAGCTAATCCTATCACCCCAAAACACTCTCTCTGGTTCCCTTGACCACTCTCACCCTAGCACACTCACAGAAACCCTAGGGGAGAGGCTAGCCGGCCATGGACATGGCCATGTCACCCCCATGCCGGCCATGTTCCTCTCTTTCTTCTCCCCTTCACTCACCACCCTGGCCACCTCGCCATAGCTCGCCACCTCTCTCTCCTACACTGCCTAGCACCGGCCAAATCGACAAGAACGCGGTGACCACGCCGCACCACGCGCGCCCAAAACCCCACGGCATGCCGCTCGTGTCGCACGAGTGCACGCGCGGGCACGTTCTGGACACACGCGGTGCCACCGCTACACCCACGCCCTGGACCCCCTCGCTGCACCACGATCATCGCCGCCGCACCCTGAGTCCGCTAGACACGGCCCCGTGTCCTCGCGCCGCCTGTCGCCGTCGACCAGCTCGCCATTATCCCGCGCCCGTGCCGCCAAAGCTCAACATCGCGCACGCACCCTAGACCGTCCCCCACCTAGCTAGCAAGCGCTCTAGCACCGCCATGATCTTGCCTATCTAGCGCCGCCCTCGCCTATCCCCATTACTCGCCAGAAACGCCGCGACCATGTCGACTCCGCCGCAGACCTCTGGCCACCTCGCGTCGCTATAAAAGGAGGACACCCGCGGCCAATTCTTGCACACCAGTCGCCTTCCCTCCTCATCCTTGATCTCCTCGACCACCTCCCCCTTCCCAATTCCGCCGGAGTAGCCCCAATTTCATCGCCGGAGCCCGCAGAGGTCCTGAGATCGCCGCCGTCGATTCAGGCCACCATTCGAGCCGCCGCCTGCGCCATCTGCTTCCTCGTCCTCGACAACGCCGCCCTGCATCCTCGCCGACCGTCGCCGGAGCCCCAGCTCGCCGTCGACCCCCGTGCCTCGCCGCGCCAGCAAGCCTCTCCCCTCGACGGAGACGACGCGCCTCGACCGCCCGATCTGCATCTAATCCAACGCCTCTCAGCGCCCCGTACCGATTCGGTAAGCCTCACTCGCTGACGCGTGGGTCCCCCTGTCAGCTGGCCCGCCCAACTCGGCTCCCTGGCAGTTTAAATCTTTCGGCCCAGTTTCTTTCCCGCGCAGCCCAAATCATTTAAATTATGATTTTTTTTTGTTTAAACCAAATTGAATACTGACCCTGTTTTCAAAATTCAATATAATCTGTTTGGCTTATCCAAATTTGATGATTTTTATACCGTTGGAAAGCTAGTGAAATTCTCTATCAAATGCCACTGGTCCCATCTCAAATTTAGTTGTAGGATTAATGTAGCAAAATAAACAAGACAGGGACTTTTTCTGACTTAGAATACTTCTTAAAAATCAACCAAAATAGATGTAGAGTCAATTCCAACTCTAATAGCTCACATTTGACTTACACTAATTGTTTATGCAAGAAAATGGTGTGGTCACTTTACATGATCATGCCCTAGTTTAAGTAGTGTACAATATGGCTAGTTTAACTAGTTGATATTGTCCAAAACTATTAAGTAATTCTTATGAAGTCTTATACTTCATTTAAATCTTGTCTCAAATGAATTCATGTGATATTTGGACCCCTGGCCAAACTCACTTATATGAATTACTTAGAGATTTAAATCATAGGTAGTGTTATTAAATGGTATGAGGTACTCTACCTCATTTAAATCAATTTCTCAAATAAGGATGATGAATGGTTGACTTGGGTCAACATGATTTCATGTATGATTGTTTGAGAAATTAAATCTTAAGAAGACTTCAATAAGAGAAAAGTATTTCTCAAACACTAGATGGAAATTATCTTTTACATATGTAAGGAGAGGAAATTATCTTCCTCAAGCAACCCAACCAATGCACCCTAATTGTAGTATTTGTGGGAATAGAATAATTGGTGTGAGCACAAGTAAGGTTAGAATCACCAATGAATAGTTGATAATGTTAAATCACCTCAATGATAGTTGTTAACCTAGTTACAACTATGTGTTAAATCATATGAGAGGTTTTCCTCTCATTTAAATCTTGGTCTCAAGTAGTTCAACATGAGGTATGGACCATGGTCTATATAACCTCATATTGAGTTATTTGGTGACATTAAATCACTACCATGTTAGTATTAAATTGTATGAGGTATGGAACCTCATTTAAATCATTTGCTCAAATGATGAGTATGACGAGGTTGACTTTTGTCAACCTAGGTCATATATTGTTCATGAGAGAAATTAAATCTTAATAAGATAATGAGAGGGAATTATTTCTCTAAGTATCTGAAAGTAACACCTAAGTTAGGATGAGGGGAAATTATTTTTTTTCTTAAATAAGAGGAACACATCCACCCACTTAATGGTAGTGTGTGATGCTAGTTTAAGTTGTGTGAATCATGTGTGTGCTTAGTTTAGTATGTAAGTTTGGTATTATGATTGTGTACCCCACATTCGTATTTTAGACGCTAGTACCGGAGACCATCAGGAAGAGGAGGACTTCTACAAAGAGAAAGGAGAAGAGAACTTGGACCCCCACTTCAACCAAGGCAAGCTAAAAATCTTGCAAGCAAATACTCGTGCAAGCGGATATTTTTGCAAGCTAATATTCTTGCAAAGTGCAAAGCCCCTTTGGGGCAAGGCACCATAAATCTTACCTTTTCGTACATAAGTCTATCCCAAGTTTTTACATTACCAGTGTTTACTTGTTTGCTCAATAAGTTGCTTTTATAGTTACCTTTGGTCAAAGCAAAGAAGTTTACTAGAGTAGTAAAGTTAGCAAGCTTTGACAAATGCAAGCTAGATGGATGCAAACCATTTTGGTTGCAAGATAATACTCTTGCCAAGTGCAAAGCTCCCTATGAGCAAGGCATTATCCTATTTACTTTATGCTTATGATCCTATTCCCCAGTTTTACTTTACAAGCTTTACTTACTTTTGTTTTATCAAAGTACTTTTTGATTCATGATTCTAGATACATATAAAATTTCTGTAGCATATTTCTTTCCATTGTAGTATAAAAATCATAGCCTAAATCTTGCAGTATGGAGACCCCCCAAAAAAATGACATATATCTGCAAACGAGGAGGAAGTACACCACAAGGAGGCACAAATGGTAAGGTTCTAACTAACCTATAGTTCTATCATCTATACACATGACTCCAACATAGGAAAATATACCATTGGCATAGCACACAAATGCAGTACCACATACTGACTACTCAGTAACACAAACTGTAATTTATCTGTGAATAAAATGTAGAGCAAAAAGATATGATTAATGTAATTTAAATATTTAAGACAAGTATCCCTCTTGTTAGTAAGAAATGTTCCTAATAGGATAACAGATAGAGGTTTCATGACAAGAGCCAGCTGCTCCAGCACAAGACCTGATCCGCTGACTTTGAGTAAAGTGCATAGCAATCAAGCAGCTGAACAATAACATATATCACTGGCATGCCTGGAGTGTCATTGAAAACCCATATGTTACTAGTGTAGGAAACTTAGAAATTCGGAGTGGAATCCAATAGAAGGTCGTGTTGGGGCTAAGCTAGGTTGTTGGTGTAGCAACTTACTTTCTTATGGGGATCAGTTAGTGTTAATCAACTCAGTTTTGACAAGTCTCCCTATGTTCGTTCTTTCCTTTCTCAAGATACCTGTCGGAGTGAGAAAATGGTTGGATTTTTATCGTTCGAGTTTCTTCTGGCAAACGGATGATACAAAGAAAAAATATAGGTTGAGAAAATAGAATATAGTTTGTCGACCTAAAGATCAAGGAGGGATCGGTATTGAGGTCCTAGAACTAAAGAATAAATGTTTATTGAGTAAATGGTTGTTCAAAATTCTTACTGAGAAAGGAATGTGGTAACAAATTTTAACTAATAAATATTTGAAACATCAAACGTTGGCACAAGTGAAGGGTAAACCCACTGAACTCTCCCTTTTGGAAAGGCCTTATGCGAGTGAAGAATGACTTTTTCCGTAGGGGTTTTTCAAAGTGGGAACAGGGGATTCAGTTTGTTTTTGGGAATATATTTGGTTAGGTGACACTCCTTTAGCACAACAATACCCGTCATTATATAATATAGTGCAACGAAAAAATATTATGGTGGCTACTGTGTTAGCACAAACCTCTTTGAATATTACTTTACGGAGAACTTTAAATGATTACAAATCGAATCAATGGCTAAATTTATGTCAATGTCTCATGGAAGTTGAATTATCCAATGATCCGGATAAGTTTGTATGGAAACTTAACGAATGTGGTGTTTTTAAGGTCAAGTCAATGTATCTAGATTTAATGCAGGGACACTAACTGATCCCCATAAGAAAGTAAGTTGCTACACCAACAACCTAGCTTAGCCCCAACACGACCTTCTATTGGATTCCACTCCGAATTTCTAAGTTTCCTACACTAGTAACATATGGGTTTTCAATGACGGTATGATACCGACGACTGAGAAATCCGTCAGCGATTGTCTTTTTCTATGACGATACGGCGTTTTCGCGTCACAGATGGCGATTTGGGCCGCTCGGCCCGAAAAATTAGTGACGGGCGAGGTCTAAACGTCAACGATTGTGCAGAAATGAGCGTCACATGGTGGGTGGCCCCCCCGGGAGCGTCACAACAAGGTCACCCCGGTGGACACACACTCACACTCGCACGCTTCACGTTCTTTTCTGTTTGCCCGCACAATAGTACAAGGCCTGCAGCACTAGGATCCACATTTGTAAGGGGAGACAACCATGCACACATGTACCGCCTGCAGCACTCGGGCCCGCATGTCGGGTACCGACACGACCCACCTGCGTGGGGCCGCCCGTTCAGACATCCTCCCAGCATGTGAAGTGGACCAGAACTGTCAGTACCACCAACATGGGTTCCACATGTCAGTTGTCATGCCAATTCTTTTTGCGCACGTGCCAGCACAAGTGTCTGCCTGCCGTCAATTCTGGACGCATGGCCACGCAGGTCAGAGCTTGCTGGGCCTACATAATACGTCAGGCCTACGTGGGTCCTAGGTGCCATTCCCATTGAGCCCACAATGAGATGTGGCGTGGCCCCACATGTCAGAGCTTTGGTAGGCCCGGCATGTTAGACTCGTTGGGCCCGTATGTCAGAGCTTGGTGGGCCTGGTATGTCAGAGCTAGGTGGGACCGCATGTCAGAGCTTGCTGGGCCTACATACTTTGTCGGGCCTATATGGGTCCCAGGCGCCAAGCTCATCGGGCCCACATGGAGAAGTGTCAATTCTGGGCGTGTGGCCCCGCATGTCAGAACTGGACTAAAACATTGGGCCAAAATAACTATCCCATCTTGCTGGGCTAAACCTGTAAAAGAATCTGGTTTCCAAATTTCAGGATAGAAGACAACAAAGGCCTATTTTTCTAAACTAGTATGGCCTGATTTAGGCCCCTCTAGCCTCCGGGCACCTGATTCTTGGATCCAAATGAACTACGGCGCAATATGGGCCACCTTTTGCTTGGGCCAGTTTGGGATTGTTGTCCGAATAAAGTGAATGTACTTTTGTGTTCAACGGCCGATAAAGGCCTATCACCTATTACTTGGTATCCGAATGAATTGGGTGTTCTTTTATATATATGCTGCAGATCCTATGTTTCAAACTTTACTCCAACAATGCACATAACAAACATTTCGCATAATAAATGTTTCAATTATGAAACTACTGGCCAACACATTCATCTACAACAATCGAGAAAAGACACATCGCAACTACAATGAGCCCTTCCATCACGTACGAAGAAGGGAACATTAGGTGCAAGAAAAGGGGTGGCTAACCGAAGCCTTGATAAGAACAACAATTCATCTACTCCACAGTTCCATCGACATCCTCCTCTACGGGTAGCTGGTCGCGCAGGTCCTCGATCCTCATTAGCAGCACATTGATATAAGCTAAGGCGGATCTTACTTCTGTGTCGGACTCATGCAAGGTTTCAAGGGCCTCATTGAGGTCCCTGCATGCCGACACGAGATCAATCGCAGCCTGATTCCACTTGTCAACGACGTCGGCATTATGTTCGCGGAGGTCCTGGACGGAAGTCTTATCTCTCTCCATCGTTGCAATGTTCTCCTCCTAAAGCTTGGACAACTTGTTAATCTCCAAACGCAGCATGTTGCGTTCCACGCGAAGGTCGTTCACCTCTTGCCTATACAAATTAGCGCACCCAACAATTTCATCCAGGTCATGCCTGAGATGTGTAATATTCTCTTGAAGCCGGTAGGTGTTGGCGATGGACTGCAATAAAACAGAGAAACACCATAAGCCTGAGATGGGTAATATTCTCTTCACGAAAAGTAACCTAGGTTACAAATTTGTAGACACGGCTTTTTTTCAGAAATGTGGGAGCCTACACGGTTTAACAAGTCTAGAAAAATGCGTATCGAGAACAGATCTGACATGGCTGCGTCAACTAAATTGAGGAGGTGCTTGGATCCACACAAATAAATCATTTATGAGGGGATTAGACGACGTTCAGTATCTGCAGTAATTGTCTCTCAATTTGAAAATAGGACGGCACCCCAAAATCCATTGTCCATGTTTAGGGCTCCTTTGATTTGAAGTAAATATGAAGGAAACAAAAGGGAATATGAAACTTTCTTGAGCTGCTATTGTGCACAAGTAACTAGGCAAGGATTGCACCAACCATGCTTTCCTATTCCTATGTGCTCCCTATTCCTTTAAATCAAAGAGGCCCTTAGAAAGAGTTAAGTACCTCGGGCACAGTCGCAGTCGCCTGAGCACCCTGCGGCTGACTCGCTGCTAGCTGTTTTGCCAATGCCGCTGATGTCTCTTTCACCAACAACATCTGAGCTGCTGAGAGCCCATCTGGCAACACCTCAGTACCATTTGCTCTAGCAGAAAACCAAGCAGTATTGTTTCTATTGCCTGAATCTCTAGCTGAAAAGATATTATTAAACCTTCTGTTATTGTAGTTACCTTGCCCATTGAAAGCACGACGATCATTGCCGCGATGAAAGTTTGGAGCATTGTTGAACCTATCTTGACCTGCCCCATTGTTGCGGTAACCAGTCCTTGCCCGTAAGACTCCATCAAAATCACCTCCTTGCAGATATCCACCATTGCGTGATCCAGCATCATCTCCCGCAGTACCACTAGAACTGCCTTCAAAGAAATTGTTTCCCCGACCAGGTCTGAAACCCCTACCCCCATTCCAGCGTCCACCACCATCAGAACCCCGACCAGCACCTCCCGAGTACCCTCTCCCTCGGGTTGGGTTCATGCCACCACCATGATTCGCCATCGCTTCGGCCGCAATGCCCCCAGATGGAAGAGTAGATATCAAGGTTTCCAGTGGCACAGAGGGTTTATGAAACCCTATCTGTCGTTTGATTCATCCAGTTAATCTCACACAGGAGATATCAACTTCGACGTTCCGAGATCGGTAGGCAGAGCCCATCTGGCCACTTGAGAATAATTTGGAACGATTATAGCCCATTTTGCGCAATCGACCAATGTTTGAAAAAGGAACACGGTCATCTCGCGTATGATCTGCCAGCGAACACGACGGCGATGATTTGGATCCTCGCCCACATAGACGGATGGTGGTAGACGTACCTTTCTTCGTCGTCTCTGAACTTGGATCCACTCCTTCGCGTTGAAAGTCTCAAGGAAGAAAGTCGTCGGAGATAGCACCGGCAATTTCTTCTCCACCGGCGATGCTCCTGTAGAAAGGTTCTGGGTGAAAGAATTAGATGGAGATGAATCCATACCTCGCATAAGAACTGTCGTTTCCCTTTGCATCCTCTGTTTCCTCTCCTTCCTCTTCAAAGAACTAGACAAAATAATCTGTAAGTCGCATTGGATCGGCGTCGGTGACCCGCAGAGATAATTCGTCATTGAGGCAGAGAGAAGAGATAACGGTGAGCCTCCGGCGTCCTCCTCCTCATCCTCGGAGTCCCCGGCGATTGCCCAGAATCGCCCGAGTTTCTCCTGTAACGGCTCTCCATGAAAAACGGACTCGTTGCACATAATGTTTCGCACTGTATAACGTTCCGATTCATGAGATTTTTACCGCAGCCCTCTTCTTAAGGAGTGGACAAGGGATCACAAGGCACTCATCTCCCCATTCCACACTATTCCTGCAATCTGCAGACACGCAAAAGATCATTTCTTCGGCAGCTAGGCCTAGAAAACTAAGCTAATTGTTGTTCGTCGTTGTCCCAAAGCTCAATGTCTCAGTCATCTTCTTCTTCGAGGCGCCACCGAGTTCCTCCAGGACTGCTCCCGCTGATCATCCCCAACTGCGGCAACATCAGGGTGCGCTGCTGGGTGTCGAGCACAGAAGCCAACCCTAGGCTACGATTCCACAAGTGCCCCAACCAGCGGGTAAGAACATAACTGTCGATCAGATTTTCATTCTGATTCTTGCATACTCAGCAGGCATCATCGTCTGAGATCTCCTGATGTTTGGTGTGCAGGTTGCCCAACCTGGCCTCGTCTCTTGTGATTCCTGGTGGTGGGAAGATGATTATGCCGCGTACATAACTGGACCTGAGCTGGGATAAAGTTACTGATAGCAGCCGCCGCCGGCAGCTTCACGTTCGGATGCTCATCGGTGCTTCGCGAGCGGCTGTCAACCTCTTCATGCACCTTGTATGCCTGCATCATCCTGTTAGTCGCTCACGCGCTGAGGATGGTGGGATCGTTCTGTCCCTCTTGCCAGAAGGAGCACCCCCCTCGACAGTTCTGCACGAGGCTCTCAAATTATGTTTTAGGCAGCATTGTAGGTAGCGGCTAGGTAATTTTCGCTAGGTCAAGAAGTAACAAGACTCATTATTAGCTACTCCATGCAGTTTTAAAATTTGTAGGAACCTGTCATGAAAGGCTGCCGTAGTGTATTATGGAATTTCGTGAAGTTCGTTCTACTAATGCATAGTATGTTTTAAGGCTCGCTTGAGCCATTCGTCCGGCGAAAGTGCCACTACGAAGCTAAAATTGGACAAGCCATTAGAGCATCTCCACTTGTTGGCGCTCCCCACGCCCAAATCCGATGAAATTTTCCTCCGGATTGAAGGAAAATTTGGCCTGGAGAGCGCCGAAGTTCCAGCCGTCCCCTCGGAAGGACACCCCCAACCTGGTGCCGACCCACCACGTCGATCAGTTGCCACCCCGGCGTACATGCTTGATAAGCAACCGAGGATCATCATGTGTTCCTCGTCTTGGGCGGCGGCTGCCATCTCTTCTCGCATAAGCTCGACGAACATCTGCTCCTCCTCTTCGTCCGAGTCCATGGCCGGCGAGGCAAATGGACGAACACCCGGGCGTGGTCGAGGCTAGCCGAGACGCGAAACGAGGAGTAGGCCGTCGTCGAAAAACAGGCAGGCGGAGGAGCAGGCGGATAGTCGTCGAAAGATGGCGGAATATAGGCAGGTGGGAAGGAGGAATCTGGGCAACAAGCCGGCGGGGTGGTGCCGGCGGCGAGAGATACGAGGGGTGGGGGGATTTTGAGCGAGGTGGTGGTGGGGTTCGGCCCTTCCCCGCTTTTCACTCGTCCGGACACGCCGGATGGATGAAGGACCAAATCCGGACGAAAACGAGGAATCGGGGACGTGACTGGGCTGAATTTCACCGTCCGATGGGAAAAACGTCGCTCGGAGGCCTCGTCGGGGAGACGAGTAAAGATGCTCTTAAGCACACCAGCAACAAGTAAAGATTTATGGAGGACGCTGGGACCGGCCACGTAACCTTTAATGCAATGGCAGTTAGATGCCCCAGTTGGCGGCGTGGGCCGACATGAGAGTTACACACGACGATGGTACGAGCAGGTGTCATCGGCTGCAGCGGGAGTGCCTCCCTGCCCAGCCAGAGATGGAAGCAGGATCCACGCTCGTGCACCTTTTTATTACGATATGCTTGCACTCTCTCACCGTGGGAGAAACACGCAGTAAATCCATGTCTTTTTACCAAGGGGCTACCACGTCGTCCCACCTGCCGGCTGTCCGTGCAGCCATAACTTTACCTGGAATTGCTCCGGACGTACCACAACCTGTCAGCGTATGTGTTAGAGCATCCCCACTCGTTTGGGCTCCCCACGCCCAAATCCGGCGATATTTTCGTCCGGATTGGAGGAAGATTTGGCGTGGGGCGAGCCCAGGATGGATGCAACGTAATACGACGAATTCAGACAAAATAGGCGAATTCGTTCAAACATAAGCGAAATTTAATGATATTTAACATATAGAGGCGAGTTCGTACATAAATAGGCCGAATTCGTACATATATTTGAATTCGGCGATTGGCAAACTAAACTTAAACTAAATAGCGGCCTACTACATGCCGAAATGGCGGTAGAAGGACGTGTAGTCGCCGCCGTCGTCGTCGTCGTCGTCGCTCGAGTCGGCGTTGTCCTGGGCGGCGGAGCCTCGTACCGGCTCGTGCCCGGCCAGCGTCGCCGGTGCGTGGCGGCGACGGAAGGTATGTCGTCGTCGCTCTCGTCGAGCTTCACCACCTCCCTGGCGCGGCGTTCCTAGCGGCGGATGGTGTGGCGGCGTTAGCGGCGAGTTGACGCGCGGCGGATCGAGTAGCCGCCGCTGCGCTCGGCCTCTGGCGCTCCCGTCGCGCTGGACCGTCCGTTCGGCGTCGTCCGCGCTTCGCCTCCTCCATGTCCTTCAGCGATCTTGCGATCGCCTCCGCCACCGCGGCCTCCTCCGCGCGCCTCGCCTCCTCCTCGGCGAGCTGGTTTGCGGCGAGCTTGTTGGCGCCGGCCTCTTTCTTCGTCTTCTTCCGCCCGCTCTGCGCGGGCGGCTGGTCGCGGATGACGAGGGCGCCGCTGCTGCGCCCTCGGTCGGCGGTGGCGAGACCGGCTCCTTCTTGACGGTCGCCCACTCCTTCTTGACGGTGGCCGGCGTCGACCCGCCGGACCTGGACGCCGATCTCGAGCCCGACGACGAAGAGGACGGCGCCATCCTCCTCGGTATCCAGGAACTACCGTGCCGGCGCGACACGGTAGCCGCCACCGGCGGCGGCATCCCCAGGACAGGGGAGTTCCGTCCTCGATGTGCGCGAGCACATTCTCGAGGGTGCGGTTGGGCGCGCTCCACCATCGGCGGCGGCCGGCGGCGTTGTTCCTTGCCGGAGGAGGAGGAGGGCCGTCGTAGGAGGCGAGCTCGCGTTCGTACCTTCGCCGGAAGAACGCGATCCACGCTTCGTGGTTGTCGGGGAAGAAGCGCGGATCGCGCGCTGCTCGTCACGAGAGTGGCGAGCACCTCCTCGATCGCCGTTTCGAGTGCGCCGCCACCCGTTGGCGGCGGCGGGATCGGCACGCCGCCTGCGCTCAGCCTCCATCCTCCCGGCGCGCGGAAGTCCGGCGGCGCAGGGTACCCCGCCGCGTGCAGGAGTCGCCCCTCCCATTGGTGGAGAGAGCGGCGGCGAAGCCGTTGTTGGCCGCACCGTCGTTCGCCATTGCTGGTTTCTTCGAGTTCGGGGATGATTTGGGGGAAGACGAGCGAGGAGGTGAATGCGGGCCAGCCGGGGTAGTTCGGCGATAAATAGCGGTAGGCGCGCGTGAAACCGAGGCGACGGCATTAACTCGCCGCGTGGAAGCTACGCGTCCCGGCGGCAGGCTTTTACAGCGCGGAAGACGATGCGATGAGGACGACGATCGGTGTCTCTCGCCGACAAGTTGGGGCCACCGACGCGCGGGAACGTTTCGCGCGCTTTCGTTTCGTCCGGGTCCCCGCGCTCCCCGGGGGGCGGGGTGGCGTGGGATCGCCGGATGAATTTAGGCCCAAATCCGGACGAACGAGGAACCGGGCGGCCGGGCCGATTTTCGCCGTCCGGATGTAAAAAACGCTCGCCGGGGGCCTGTTCGGGGGGACGAGTGGAGATGCTCTTATGTATTAGGACTTTCCTGTCAAAAGAACTGCATAACAACTATCTTTAGAGCATCTCCACCGGCGCCCTTAGGGGCCGGGGCCGAAAATGGGCTCGCACCGGCACACCCCAAACGGCGCCGCCGATTTTGGAGCCCAATAGAAGCGCCGGCAACCCCGTGCCGGCCCCTTCGCCAAGGGCGCGAATCGGGCGCGCCGATGCCTCGCGTGGCTGAATTTTTTTGGCATGGAAGCCGCCTGTCAGCCACACAACAACAAAATATACATCTTCTCCCCCAAAACCCCGTCCCCTCCGCCGCTCATTTCTCCCGCCAGCCGCTCCATCTCCCATCCAGCCACCAACCCGAAAAACCCTCGCCGTCGCGCCATGCCACCGAAGAGAAAGGCTCCGATGAAGGCAGCGAAGCCGCCGACAAAGGCGCCATCGAAGACGCGCACCGTCGTGCCGAAGGAGAAGCCGGCGACCATGTCAGAGGAGGACTGGGAGACGGAGATGGAACGCCGCGCCGTCGGGGCGCCGCATCGCCGCCCTCGACGCAGCGAAAGCGGCGGCCTCTGCGGAAGCGTGCCTGAGCTTGGGCGGTGGACTGAACAGCATCTCGAGCTCCCCGTCGTCGCCGGGTTACTACGCGGGGTACACCGCGGACGCGCCGTCGATCTCGCAGATGCGGCTGTCGCAAATGGACGGCCGCGCCCGCTACTCCCCCAGTTCGGGGACAACGACATGACCGTCGACAACAACGCCCCATTCTCGCCGGATTCAACGGCTCGGGGTAGCGGCGCATTCCGCTTCCCCGACCTGAATGATTCGCTTGACCTGCGCCGCACCCAGGGCCACGTGACGGACGGCACCGGCCTTCCCCCGACGACGGTAGGCGCACCCAGCAGGTGTTCGGCAGCGGGTCCGGTGTGTCCATGGGCCAGGACGAGGTGCGTTTCCTTTCTTTCTAAGTGTTGTGTGCATCGTGGACACCGGCGACGACTCAAAGTTTGTAACTCTATACGTAGTTTGCCGGCGAGGAGGAGATCCTGAACGGCATCATAACGTCCATGCCTACGAACCCCCGGTCGACGACTACGAAGAAGAGGCCGACAAGGACGAAGGCGAGGAGGAAGTCCAGGAGGAGCTGATGGACACCGAGACCGGCGCGAGCGTGAGGAGGACGCGCAGGCGTTCCGCCGGCACTCGTGGTCCGAGGTGGAGTTCCTTGGAGGATGAATGCCTCATCGAGGCGTGGAAGCAAGTGAGCTTTTGCCCCATCACCGGCGCAAACCAAACCGGGGGCAAGTATTACAAGCGCATTCTCGATTGTTTCAACGAGAAGAAGAACTATGGTGATTACGCCACCATAGAGATGAACCGGAACGAGGGCGCCCTCTCTCACCGTTGGAACTTGATCAAGGCGGCGTGTAGCAAGTTCCACAGCTACTATGAGCAGATCAAGGCACGGAAGGAGAGCGGCACGATGATGGTGGATTGGGTATGATCTATGCCTATCTTATTTGCATATGAATTGATGATCAATGTTGTTGCATATGAATTGATGATCAATGTTGTTGCATATGAATTGATGATATTCAATGTTTTTCATTGTTTTGCATCATATATTGTTAGATGCTCAAAACCCTCGAAATGTACAAGAACCAACACGAGGACAAAGACTTTCAATTTATGCATTACTACAACAAGCTCCAAGGTTGCAAGAAATGGAAAGACCTCCTCCACACTCTCTTGAAGGACGGGGAAGATGGGCCGGTCGATTCAGCCGGCGCCTCCACCTGGCGCCCCATTGGCAACAAGAAGGCCAAGGCCGATAGGAATGCGGCGCCGGTATTGGCAGCCATGGACGCCTCCATCAAGAAGATGATCACCTCATTCTCGGTGGAGAACAAGGAAGCTGCCGATAGAGCCGCCGTCGTGTGGAAGGCCATTCTCGACAAGCAAGACGCCAAGATCGAGTTGGAGAGGGAGAGGCTGGAGGCGGCGAAGATGGAAGCTCACGCCGCTGCCATGAAGGCCACCAACGAAGCGACGCAGCTATCATTGGCCAAAATGTCTCAAGAATCAAAGATCTTGATGGCCGACATGGAGAAGATGGACCCCTTGGCGCGGGCGTGGCATGAGATGTACCGCGAGCGCATTGTCCAAGAGGTGATGGCGGCGCGAGCTGCGTCGGCGTCTCCCCCGGCACCATCCATGTCTGCACCAGCACCGTCCGCGTTCATGTCTCCCCCGGCACCGTCGACGTTCATGCCTCCCCCGGCGACCGTGGATCCTGTTGCAGCGACGGAGCTGCCTCCGGCCGCCGATGAGGAAGCCGTCGAGGTTGCGCCGCCCATGACCTCCTTCATGTGATCATGTGATAATCTGGCTTGAAAAGCCCTTTTTTGCGCCGGAAACGGCGATCTGGTGGCCGTGTGTTGGCCCAAACTTCTTATTCCAAAACCTATTCGTATTTGGTGGCCGTGTATTGGCCCAAACTTCGTATTCGTAGACTTATTTGAATTTCAATGGTTGTGTTTGAGATTTCAAATTCAAATTATCTATCAGGGTCGCCGGTTTGGGGGCGCCGGTGTGGGAGCAGCTCCCCCCAATGGAGGATGTTGTGCCGGCGTCACCCAAACGGAGGTGCCGGCGCCTCTGCCGGCGCCTATTTGGGGCGCGCCGGTGGAGATGCTCTTACGCGCGGATCGCGAGGGACAGAGACCGGGCAGATATCAGCGCTCACATGCCGCCCGGTCCGGCTGTGCATAACCGAACTGAAACCAAAAACAGACGCTTGTATTTTTATTTGTATTTTGTGTCTTTCTCTTGTAAAACATTTAAATTTTTTATCAGAATTAAAAATATAAAATATATTTCAATAAAATTTATGTGTTATTTAAAAATTCACGTCAATTTTGGTTAGTTTAGTTATTACCGAACCGATATTCTGTGGTTATTACCGAAACCGTACCGTATTTTTATACGTAACCGTATTTACTGAAGTATTGAAACCGTATTTAATTAAAAACTATATTAACCAAACCGAATTAACCATTTTAACCGAACGCGCAGCCGGCCCGGTCCTATATATGCAGTCTCTACATCTTCTCCCTTTTTAAATAGAAGGCCCATCGCCCAGCTTTATAGATAAAGCCACACACGGAATAGTTTCGATACAACGCAACGCAACGCCACCCACACACATAGAAAGATAAGGTTCGCATACAAGTTCATACAGAGCTCCCAACTCATCACGACATGACCTAAACCACACACCAAGGGTCTCCTGATAGCATCAAAGCTCCGTGTAGCCGCTCAAGGTGTAGATGTAGTCCTCATGTCCTCTCAGACCGCGTCCGCGCGTAGAGCCTCCTGACGTCTCCCACCGCCAAGTCCAGCAAGTCCCTATCCCTCTGTCGGACTAGAACCCTCCAGCACTGCATATGTATAGACATTTGATAGAAAACGCCAGCCTGGTTGCCGATCATCTTTCCCTCTATAGCTAGCTTATTACGTATGTTCCATAACGTCCAGCATTGCACCGCAAACGTGAACCAAGCTAGCCTACGGAGGGGGTTGCTCAAGCCCTGGGCAAGCGCAATGAAATCCCTGGCCCCCGCCGGGTTCCAATTGCACGAAAGAAGATCCCTCACCCCAGCCTACATCAGTTTCGCAGTTGGGCAGGTGAAGAAAATGTGGTTGCAGTCCTCCCAGACACCGCAGAGCGCACACAATCCATTGGAAGGGCCGTGTCGCTTAAGCAGCTGCTCCCCCGAGGGCAGCCGCCCCCTAATCAATTGCTAGAGGAACACCTTGATCTTAGGTGGAACTCTGGTCCGCCATACGTCCTTGAACGATGCGGTAACCGCCCCTTGCGCCAGTCGGACATAAACCGAGCTAGTCGAGAAGGCGCCAGATGGTTCTAAGGCCCAAGACACCTCGTCGTCCGCCGGGTCAGTGGGTAACCCATGTACTTCCCTGCAGAGATTGTCCCACTCGACCCTCTCTGCAAGTCCAAATTGACGCCGGAAGCGGAGGCGCCATTCCCCTGGCACCCCCGCGTGCACCCTCGCCCCATCGATGGTGATGAAAGGGGACTCACAACAGCTGAAAAGTCTAGGGAATCTCGTCCTGAGTGGACCATTGCCCGTCCACCAGTCCGTCCAGAAGTAAGTCCTCCTTACGTTCCGCACCCTATGCTTGGCCCCCATTTTGAAATGCCATTTAATCTTTTGTATCGCGTTCCAAAATTGAGAGCCATGAGTTGGGACCTCTCCCGCAAAGAGATCCCGACCCCGCAGGTACTTAGCCCTAATCAGGTCTGCCCATAGACCTTCAGCTCCTTGGTAGAGCTTCCAAATCCATGTGACCATCAGAGCGATGTTCATGGATTTGGTGTTCATGACCCCCAGCGCCTTGGGTTTACACACCGTGGCCCAGTCCACCATGTGGTACTTGTGTTTTTCCCCCACGCCTTCCCAGAAGAATCGCGAATGCGGCTTGTCCATAGCCTTGTGGGTGCCTGTCATGCAGCAGGTACATGCTCATGGCAAACAAAGGCAAACTAGACAAGCAGGAATTGGTGAGCTCAAGCCGTCCTGCAGCCCCCAGGTACAGGCCCTGCCATGGCTCAACTCTATGAGCCACGACCTCCGGCAGAAATCCCTAGTCCGCCCCCCTCAGCGGCATATCACTAATTAGGAGGCCCAGATAAGTGATTGGGAATTTTCCATGGCGACAGTTGAGCAGGTTGGCTACCCGTTGTTGTGCAGCCGGGGTGACCCCCATCACCACAACCTCGCTCTTGTCGAAGTTAATCTTCAGTCCCGACATATTCTCAAAGCAAAGAAGCAGGGTCTTCAGATTAGCGATACCCACCCCCGTGGGTTCCAATAGAATCATGGTGTCGTCCGCGTACTGCAGATGCGTCACCCCTCCCGGAATCAGGTGTGACACTAGCCCCCTGACGTGTCCTGCCGCCCTGGCCTTATTAATGATCGTGGCCAGCCGTCCACCATAAAATCGAACAGGATCGGCGAGAGTGGTCCCCCTGTCTCACTCCTCGCGTGTTTCGGAAGAAATGCCCTATTTCCCCATTAACATTGATCGCTGTCTGGCCACCGCTGACCAGTTGCATCAATCTGTGCACCATCATCGCGGAGAAGCCTTTCCTCAGGAGGATCTCTTGGAGGAAGTCCCAATCGACCCTGTCGTAGGCCTTCTCAAAGTCAAGCTTCAGGAGCAAACACTAGTAGGAAAACGCTTATAGGTGGGAGCTTAGTTCTGTGGCGCACAACCAAAAATGCGCCACAGAAACTATTTATGTGGCGCACCAGGCACGGTGCGCCACAGAAATAGCTTAATTTTGTGGCGCACCAGAAATCCATGCGCCACAGAAACTTGGTGGGGCCCACACCCTGCCACCCCCAATCATTGGTTCCACTATTTATATGGCGCACGACCCTGGTGCGCACAGAATAAATTCTGTGGCGCAGCCCCGAGGTGCGCCACAAAATTAAGCTATCCTGTGGCGCACTGGCACGGCTGCCACGAAATAAGGTATTCGTGGCGCACTTTGATCTGTGCGCCACAGTTAGCGAACAGATATACAAAAGTAGAGCCAACCTCCTACCTACCACACTACCCAAGCCATTCTTCTTCCTCCATCTAGCTCGTCCCCCCCTTCTCTCTCATACCATTTTGGTCATACTTTTCACTTAATTGGGTATTTATTGCACTTACTTTGGTTGATACATAATTGAGGAGAAGTCTCTCCATACTCTCTCCTCCTCTCCAACTCATCGATTGCGGTCTCGTCTCGGTATCGAATCTACAAGGTGAGTAGTTGGAGGAGACATACATATGTTTGGAGGAGACATTCATATGCTTGTAGATCTTGTGTGGCCGTCGTGTGTATGGATGCTTGTTGCAGGTGAAGCGCTTGTGTGTGTGCCGGTGTGGTGCATGGATGTTTGCCGAAATGTTGATTCATTTCCGTTTCGGCAAATTTTTGCACTACCCATATGTCCTACCTTGAGGAGAGGTCATGCCGAATTTTTCCGCTCCATGTAATACCTTGAGGAGAGGTACGGCCCATGCATGTGTGTGCATGTGTTGCGGTTCTAATTTCATGTTCTATGTATACCATTTGCAGGCAAGCATGGTCCTCTCGATGAGTTCCGCTCGAATCTCTAGATACAAGATAGACGCGAAGGAGGACATGATTCGGAACAATAGGCGCCAGATAAGATGTCCGTGTCGATCATGCAAACTCGAGCGCTGGATCAACCCTGATTCCGGACAACTGGAGGAGCACCTGCTGAGGCGCGGTTTCATGCAAGACAACCAGGCGCGGCCGGCCCCATCAAATGGTGCGCATGAAGACCATGTCGAGCGAGACGACTATCATCATGAAGACGGGGACTATCATCATGAAGAAGAAGTCGGCGGAGAAGATCATCATGAAGAAGAAGATGCCGGCGGAGAAGATCATCATGATGAAGAAGAAGATTCCGGCGCGACCCCGCTAATTTCGGCCTTGCGGGACTCTCATGTTCAAGATCTGCTCCTCCAGGAGACGAGCAACGATAGAGTTGCAGCTAGAGAGAGAGCCAAGCTGTCGCAAATGGAGAAAGACGGGATGACTCCGATCCTTCCTGGGTGACGTCCGCAGGATACGCGCTTGCATGTAACGCTTGATTACCTGCAGATGAAGACGCAGAACAAGTGGACCGATTCCAGCTTTAGCAAGAACTTTAAATTCTGGTAAGATCGTCTCCCGGAGGGGAACACATTGCCAAGTAGTATCGAGGAGGCCAAGAAAGTCGTGTGCCCTGATACGTCTCAAACGTATCTATAATTTCTTATGTTCCATGCTACTTTTATGATGATACTCACATGTTTTATACACACTTTACATCATTTATATGCATTTTCCGGCACTAACCTATTAACGAGATGCCGAAGAGCCAGTTGTTGTTTTTTGCTGTTTTTGGTTTCAGAAATCCTACAAAGGAAATATTCTCGGAATTGGACGAAATCAACGCCCGGGGTCTTATTTTCCACGGAGCTTCCAAAAGACCGAAGGGGATACGAAGTGGGGCCACGAGGGCCCGTACCCATAGCGCGGCGCGGCATGGGGCCGCGCGCCTATGGTGTGGGGCCCCGCGCTGCCTCCAACCTACCCTTCCGCCTACTTATGGCCTTCGTCGAAAACCCCTTCCGGACGCCGCCGCCGCCAATCCCATCTCGGGATTCAGAAATCGCCTCCGGCACCCTGGAGAGGGAATCATCTCCCGGAGGACTCTTCATCACCATGATCGCCTCTAGATTGATGTGTGAGTAGTTCACCCCTGGACTATGGGTCCATAGCAATAGCTAGATGGTTGTCTTCTCCTCATTGTGCTATCATGTTAGATCTTGTGAGCTGCCTATCATGATCAAGATCATCTATTTGTAATGCTACATGTTGTGTTTGTTGGGATCCGATGAATATGGAATACTATGTCAAGTTGATTATCAATCTATCATATATGTGTTGTTTATGTTCTTGCATGCTCTCCGTTGCTAGTAGAGGCTCTGGCCAAGTTGATACTTGTAACTCCAGAGGAGTATTTATGCTCGATAGTGGGTTCATGCCTCCATTGAATCTGGGACAGTGACAAAGTTCTAAGGTTGTGGATGTCTTGTTGCCACTAGGGATAAAACATCAATGCTTTGTCTAAGGATATTTGTGTTGATTACATTACGCACCATACTTAATGCAATTGTCTTTGTTTGCAAATTAATACTGGAAGGAGTGCGGATGCTAACCTGAAGGTGGACTTGGATAGCGGTCTATGTACTTTGTCGTAATGCCCTGATTAAATCTCATAGTAGTCATCGTGATATGTATGTGCATTGTTATGCCCTCTCTATTTGTCAATTGCCCAACTATAATTTGTTCACCCAACATGCTATTTATCTTATGGGAGAGACACCACTAGTGAGCTGTGGACCCCGGTCCATTCTTTTACATCTGAAATACAATCTACCTTGTTCTTTACTGTTCTTCACAAACAAACATCATTTTCCACACCATACGTTTAATCCTTTGTTTACAGCAAGCCGGTGAGATTGAAAACCTCACTGTTAAGTTGGGGCAAAGTATTGTGATTGTGTTGTGCAGGTTCCACGTTGGCGCCGGAATCCCTGGTGTTGCGCCGCACTACACTCCGTCACCAACAACCTTCATGTGTTCCTTGACTCCTACTGGTTCGATAACCTTGGTTTCATACTGAGGGAAAACTTGCTGATGTACGCATCACACCTTCCTCTTGGGGTTCCCAACGGACGTATGTTAACTACCACGCCAACAGCAAGGATTTTTCGCCGTTGCCGGGAGATCAGACACGCTGCAGGGAGTCTCTCACATCAATCTCTTTACTTTGTTTTTGTCTTGCTTTACTTTATTACTGCTTTGTTTGTTCTCTATATCAAAAATACAAAAAAATTAGTTACTAGTTTTACTTTATTTAGTTTCTTGTTTGCGTTCTCTATATTAAAAACACAAAAAAATTAGTTACTTGCATTTACTTTATTTACCTTTTGTTTATTTCATCATGTTTCCTCCTAAATACACTCTGAAAGATATACCGGTAGGACAAGGGTCTATCATTGGAAGGGATAATATAGAAGCATTTTTCACCCATGTTAGTACAGCTGAAGATTTTGAAGATAGACACTTGGTAGAACTTGCTCCTACTTATGAAATTGCTGCTTGCTTCTTTAGTACACATGGGAAGCTAGATTTGTTAATCTCAACCCCGTAATGCAACATATGTTTCTTACACTCTGTGATATGGAGGAAGGAGAAAAGAAAGATTTTGTCTTAGAAACCCTTCTTAAAGAATTTGGTGATGTAGCAAGAGAAGCTAGAAAAGTCTTTATTAAATATAAGATGCTTGGCTTTTATACCAATTTTGCTAGTACCCTTGAAAAAATGGAAAAAGATAGATTAAAGTACACTAATAAATTTAATTGTGAAGGGGAGATTAAGACATCAATACCTTGCAAGCTCTTAGAAATGTGCGAGGCACTAGAAAATAATTATGATTGGATTGTTCCTGAAAATTTGTTTGATGAGAATAGCAAGCCTAAGAGCAATAAAAAAGGGGCCTATGAAACTTACATAGATAAGATACAATGCATTGTTGAGAAAACCACCAACTCCCTGATTATGATGTTGATGCTTCATCTCTTGATGTTACTTGATTCACACTTCTGCGCCTAGCTGAAAGGCGTTAAAAAAGCGCTTATGGGAGACAACCCATTATTTTACTACAGCACTTTTGTTTTATATTTGAGTCTTGGAAGTTGTTACTACTTTAGCAACCTCTCCTTATCTTTATTTTATTGCATTGTTGTGCCAAGTAAAGTCTTTGATAGTAGGGTTGATACTAGATTTGGATACTGCGCAAAAAACAGATTTCTTACTGTCACGAAATTTAGCAGCCCGTCTGTAGATAACTCAGAAAAATCTGCCAATTACGTGCATGATCCTCAGATATGTACGCAACTTTCATTAAGTTTGAGCTTTTCATCTGAGCAAGTTAAGTGCCCCAGAAAAATTCGTCTTTACGGACTGTTCTGTTTTGACAGATTCTGCCTTTTATTTCGCATTGCCTGTTTGTTTGATAGATTTCTTTGTTCTATTAACTTTCAGCAATGTCCAGAAGTGTTAAGAATGATTATGTCACCTCTGAATATGTGAATTTTTGGTTATGCACTAACCCTCTAATGAGTTTGTTTTGAGTTTGGTGTGGAGGAAGTTTTCAAGGGTCAAGAGAGGAGGATGATACAATATGATCAAGAAGAGTGAAAAGTCTAAGCTTGGGGATGCCCCCGTGGTTCATCCCTGCATATTTTAAGAAGACTCAAGCATCTAAGCTTGGGGATTCCCAAGGCATCCCTTCTTCATCGACATTTATCGGTCACCTCTAGTGAAACTATATTTTTATTCCGTCACATCTTATGTGCTTTACTTGGAGCGTCTGTTTGTTTTTATTTTTGTTTTTGTTTGAATAAACTCGGATCCTAGCATTCTTTGTGTGGGAGAAATACACGCTCCGCTGTTGCATATGAACACATGTGTTCTTAGCATTACTTTTAATGTTCATGGCGAAGGTTGAAACTGCTTCGTTCATTGTTATATGGTTGGAAACAGAAAATGCTTCATGTGGTAATTGGTATAATGTATTGAATAATTTGATACTTGGCAATTGTTGTGCTCAAATAGATCATGTTTAAGCTCTTGCATCATGTACTTTGCACCTATTAATGAAGAACTACATAGAGCTTGTTAAAATTTGGTTTGCATGATTGGTCTCTCTAGAGTCTAGATATTTTCTAGTTAAGGTGTTTGAACAACAAGGAAGACAACGTAGAGTCTTATAATGCTTGCAATATCACTACAAGAAAAGTTGCCATGGCCGACGAAGTTGAAGTCGCGCCGTGGTTGCTGGTGTACCATGGCCGACGATTTTGGTCCCTCCGTGGTGCATGTCAAAACTTTTTTTTTTCTTGTTTTTGAGGCCACCTAGCCCGACGAAAGCGGCCAAAACGTGGCGTATGGTGGCCCGGGACGTGGTGCATCTCGAAATCTCGGGTTCGCCGGCCGAGTCAACGCAAATCCGCACGTGAGGATGTAGGGCCCAGATGGCAGCCTCTCTGGCATTGTTTTTTTTCTACATCGCGCCATCTCGTTCAACGAGCCGTTTACGATGCAGGATCATGGGTCCCGCATGTCATCCTCTATGAACCAAAATTCTTTCTATTCTTGGATTTTTTGACCCCCTGATTTCTGGCTACTTCCTTTTTCTTTTGATCCCTTGCCGCCTTGGAAACGTTGAGACCGCTGCTGCTAAATGGGACCCGCATGTCATCCTCTATGTGCAATCAACTTTCTTTTCTTGGAGTTTTTTTGGCACCTCAAATTTGGTCACTTGCCTTTTTCTTTCGATCCCCTGCCGCCTCTCAAACGGTGATACCGCTGCTGCTAACTGGGACCCGCATGTCATCCTCTATGTACTATAAAACTTTCTTTTCATGGATTATTTTTGGCACCTCAAATTTGGTCACTTGCCTTTTCTTTCGATCCCCAGCCTCTCAAACGGTGATACGCTGCTGCTGGGACCCGCATGTCATCCTCTATGTACTATAAAACTTTCTTTTCTGGATTATTTTTGGCACCTCAAATTTGGTCACTTGCCTTTTTCTTTCGATCCTAGCCTCTCAAACGGTGATACCGCTGCTGCAAAGCGGGACCCGCATGTCATCCTCTATGTACTATAAAACTTTCTTTTCCTGAATTATTTTTGGCTCCTCATATTTTTTCACTTGCCTTTTTCTTTCGATCCCCTGCCTCTCAAACGGTGATACCGCTTGCTAAATGGGACCCGCATGTCATCCTCTATGTACTATAAAACTTTCTTTTCTGGATTATTTTTGGCACCTCAAATTTGGTCACTTGCCTTTTTCTTTCGATCCCCTGCCGCCTCTCAAACGGTGATACCGCTGCTGTGGGACCGCATGTCATCCTCTATGTACTATAAAACTTTCTTTTCTTGAATTATTTTTGGCACCTCATATTTGGTCACTTACCTTTTTCTTTCGATCCCCTGCCGCCTCTCAAACAGTGATACCGCTGCTAAATGGGACCCGCATGTCATCCTCTATGTACTATAAAACTTTCTTTTCTTGAATTATTTTTGGCTCCTCATATTTTTTCACTTGCCTTTTTCTTTCGATCCCCTGCCGCCTCTCAAACGGTGACCGCTGCTGCTAAATGGGACCCGCATGTCATCCTCTATGTACTATAAAACTTTCTTTTCTTGAATTATTTTTGGCTCCTCATATTTGGGCACTTGCCTTTTTCTTTCGATCTCATGCCACGTTTGAAACGTTGAGGAACCTGCTGGCTCATGGGACCCGCATGTCATCCTCTATGTGCTATAAAAGTTTCCTTTGTTGGATTTTTTCACCCTCTGATTTTTGGCTTGCCTTTTTCTTTTGATCCCCTGCCCCCTTTGAAACGTTGAGTAAGCTGTTGGCTCAAGGGACCCGCATGTCATCCTCTATGTCCATCAACTTTCCTTTCTTGGATTTTTTTTCACCCCCTAATTACTAGCTACTTTCTTTTTCTTTTGATCTCAAGCCGCATTACAAACATTGAGACCGCTGCTGCAAAATGGGACCCACATGTCATCCTCTATGTACAATAAAGTTTCTTTTCTTGGATTATCTTTTGTTCCTGATATTTTGTCACTTGCCTTTTTCTTTCGATCTCATGCCGCCTTTGAAACGTTGAGTAAGCTGCTGGCTCATGGGTCCCGCATGTCATCCTCTACGAACAATAAAAGTTTCCTTTCTTGGAGTTATTTTTGACCCCTAATTTCTGGCTATTTGCCTTTTTCTTTGGATCTCCTGCCCCTTTGAAACGATGAGGACGCTGTTGGCAGGTCGGTCCCACAAGTCATCCTCTATGAACAATAAAAGTTTCCTTTGATGGATTTTTTGAACCCCTAATTAATTTCTGGATATTTCCTTCTTTTTTCTTTGATCCCTGCCGAATCGTTGAGGATGCTGCTGCCTCATGGGTCCCGCATGTCATCCTCTCAGAACGGTAAATGTTTCTTTTCTTGGATATTGTTTACCAAATGATTTTTGGCTTATTTTTTCTTTCGATATCCTGCCGCCTTTAAAACGTTGAGGACGCTGCTGGCTCACGGGTCCCACATGTCAGCCTCTATGAACAATAAGCGCTGAGGACGCTGCTGCCTCATGGGTCCCGCATGTCATCCTCTCAGAACGAAAATGTTTCTTTTCTTGGATTTTTACCAACAGATTTTTGGTTTATTTTTTCTTTCCATCCCCTGCCGCCTTTAAAGCAGCTGGCTCATGGGTCCACGATGTCAGCCTCCCCGTACAAGAAACATGTGATATCTTGATTATTTTGCAGACAATAAACAGTGTATTGCTCTGAGCTATTGCAAACGGATAAATTAAATCTTTATTTTTACAACATATATCTTGAATCTCCTTGTTTTTTGTTTTGGCGAAGCATAGGACTTTCCTGTTTTTTTTTTTTTGAGAAAAATCCGAACTATCATGTTCTGGAGTGGGCTGAAATTGTACGTGTCCAAAGGCCCAGAAGGATAGTTCGAAGGCCCAGATGTCTAGATGTAGCCCAATTGAAATCTTTCTTTTCTTGGATTTTTTCACCCCCTTTTCTGGCTACTTCATTTTTCTTTTGGTCTGTGCCTTGGAAACGTTGAGACCGCTGCTGCAAAATGGGACCCGCATGTCATCCTCTATGTACAATAAAGTTTCTTTTCTTGGATTATTTTTGGCTCCTGATATTTGGTCACTTGCCTTTTTCTTTCGATCTCATGCCACGTTTGAAACGTTGAGGAATCTGCTGGCTCATGGGACCCGCATGTCATCCTCTATGTACAATAAAAGTTTGATTTCTTGGATTTTTTTTCACCCTCTGATTTTTGGCTATTTCCTTTTTCTTTTGATCCCCTGCCGCCTTTGAAACGTTCGAGTAAGCTGCTGGCTCATAGGTCCCACATGTCAGCCTGTATGAACGATAAAGCTTTCCTTTCTTGGAGTTTTTTTTGACCCCCTAATTTCTGGCTACTTTCTTTTTCTTTTGATCTCAAGCCGCATTTGAAACGTTGGGACCTGCTGCAAAATGGGACCCGCATGTCATCCTCTATGTACAATAAAGTTTCTTTTCTTGGATTATTTTTGGCTCCTGATATTTGGTCACTTGCCTTTTTCCTTCGATCCCATGCCACGTTTGAAACGTTGAGGAACCTGCTGGCTCATGGGACCCGCATGTCATCCTCTATGTACTACAAAAGTTTATTTTCTTGGGTTTTTTTCACTCTCTGATTTTTGGCTATTTCCTTTTTCTTTTGATCCCCTGCCGCCTGGAAACGTTGAGTAAGCTGCAAACTCGTGGGACCCGCATGTCATCCTCTATGTACAATCAATTTTCTTTTCTTGGAGTTTTTTTTACCCCCTAATTTCTGGCTACTTTCTTTTTCTTTTGATCTCAAACCGCATTTGAAACGTTGGGACAGCATGTCATCCTCTATGTACAATAAAAGTTTCTTTTTTTGGATTATTTTTCACCCTCTGATTTTTGGTCACTTGCCTTTTTCTTTCGATCTCATGCCGCCCTTGAAAACATTGAGGAACCTGCTGGCCCATGGGACCCACATGTCATCCTCTATGTACTATAAAAGTTTCTTTTCTTTGATTTTTTTCACCCTCTGATCTTTGGCTATTTCCTTTTTCTTTTCATCCCCTGCCGCCTTGGAAACGTTAGTAAGCTGCTGACTGGTGGGACCCGCATGTCATCCTCTATGTACAATCAAGTCTCTTTTCTTGGATTTTTTTACCCCCTTATTTTTGGTCACTTGCCTTTTTCTTTCGATCTCATGCAGCCTCTGAAACGTTGAGAAGCTGCTGGCTCATGGGACCCACATGTCATCCTCGATACTATAAAAGTTTCTTTTCTTGGATTTTTTCACCCTCTTATTTTTGGCTGTTTCCTTTTTCTTTTGATCCCCTGCCGCCTTGGAAACATTGATTAAGCTGCTGACACAAGGGGCCCGCATGTCATCCTCTATGTACAATCAACTTGCAAGATCTTGGGGCGGAAGAGCTTGTATAAGTGGGACCCATATGTCATCCTCTATGTACAATAAAAGTTTCTTTTTCTTGGATTATTTTTTGCTCCTGGTATTTGGTCTCTTTCCTTTTTCTTTCGATCTCATGCCGCCTCTGAAACGTTGAGTAAGGTGCTGGGTCATGGGACCCGCATGCCATCCTCTATGTACAATCAACTTTCTTTTCTGGGAGTTTTTTACCCCTAATTTCTGGCTACTCTTTTTCTTTTGATCTCAAGCCGCATTTGAAACGTTGACACCGCTGCTGCAAAATGGGACCCGCATGTCATCTTTTATGTACAATAAAGTTTCTTTTCTTGGATTATTTTTGGCTCCTGATATTTGGTCACTTGTCTTTTTCTTTCGATCTCATGCCCCCTTTGAAACGTTGAGGAAGCTGCTAGCGCATGGGTCCCGCATGTCATACTCTATGAACAATAAAAGTTTCCTTCCTTGGAGTTATTGTTTACCGCTAATTTCTGGCTACTTCCTTTTTTCTTTTGATCCCCTGCCGCCTTGGAAACGTTGAGTAAGATGCTGACACAAGGGGCCCGCATGTCATCCTCTATGTACAATCAACTTGCAAGATCTTGGAGCGAAAGAGCTTGTATAAGTGGGACCCATATGTCATCATCTATGTACAATAAAAGTTTCTTTTCTTGGATTATTTTTTGCTCCTGATATTTGGTCACTTTCCTTTTTCTTTCTATCTCATGCCGCCACTGAAACGTTGAGTAAGGTGCTGGCTCATGGGACTGTACAATAAAGTTTCATTTCTTAGATTTTTTTTACCCAGTGATTTTTGCTAACTTGCCTTTTTCTTTTCGATCATATGCCGCCTTTGAAATTCAGGTCGCCGCTGGCTCATGAGTCCCACAAGTCAGCCTCTATGAACAATAAACCTTTCCTTTGTTGTATTTTTTTTTACCCCTAATTTCTGGCTATTTGCCTTTTTCTTTTGATCCCCTGCGGCCTTTGAAACGATGAGGACGCTGCTGGCAGGTCGGTCCCACATGTCATCCTCTATGAAGAATATAAGTTTCCTTTTTGGATTTATTTTTGACCCCTAATTTCTGGCTATTTGCCTTTTTCTTCTGATCCCTGCCGACTTCGAAATGATGAGGATGCAGCTGGCAGATCGGTCCCACATGTCAGCCTCTATGAACAATAAATGTTTCCTTTGTAGGATTTATTTTTTACCCCTATTTTCGGGCTACTTGCCTTTTTCTTTGAAACGTTGAGGACGTACTGTCTCATGGGTCCCACATGGCATCCTCTCTGAACGATAAACCTTCATTTCTTGTTAACGACAGGTTTATCAGTATTATTTTCGCAGACTAATACAAGCTCTTTGGCTCCAAGATCTTGCAAGTTGATAGATTAAATCAAGGAATTATTAGGATATGTTTTAAATTTCAAATCCACTTTATGAATTTTTAAAAATACCGTTATCCATGTGGGTATGGAGCGATCAAGGATTTTCATATTGGGCATGAGCAGTTTCAAAAATTGGAACCCTATAATTCAAAATAAATAAAAACAACTTTTATGTAGAATCTCCGTGTATTTTTTTTTGCCAATCATAGGATCTGTGTTTCATTAGAAAAGGGCCGAAATTGCATGAGCAGAAAGGCCCATTTGTAGTTATTGGGCTTCGACGGCCGGAGCAAGTAGGCCGAGAGCAATTACCATGTAGATGGCCGTTGGCAACCCAAAGTGAAATATTGGGCCCAACAGGGGAATGCTGAACAGTACTATTTTCTAATTGGAAGGTGGTACATGGCGTAATCCTGCCAAAAAAAAAGATGGACACGGGTTGCTGAAATTTGCCCATCTGCGCCTAATATCGCCGCCGCGGCTCCGCTTCGCGCCGCCGCCGCCGCCATGCCTCGTCTCGCGTCGAGCTCGCGGTACTGCCGCGTCTCGGGCACGGGGTACCGCGGCGTCCGCGCGCGCCCCAAAGGTACGTATTACGCGGAGATACGTGACGGCGGCGAGCGCATCGGCCTCGGCACCTACGAGACCGCGCACGAGGCCGCGCGCGCGTACGACGCCGTGGCGTGGCGGCTCGGGCGCCCGCGATCGTCGATGAATTTCCATGACGTGTGGACGCGCCAGCAGGCCGAGGATCTCGCGCCGCCGCCGTACATCGTTAGACAGGAGGAACAGCACCGCCGCCGCGAGACGGAGCGCCGTTTGCGCATCGCCGAGCGGGACGAGCGCGCGGCGCGCGAGTGGGCGGCCCGCTTCCCCGAGGACGTTGCCGCCGAGAACGAGCACTTCCGCAGACGGAGGGCGGAGAAGGCGACGAGGCGGGCAGCGAAGAAGGAGGACCGCGCACGACGGAGGGCGGAGAAGGCGACGAAGCGGGCCTTCATCGAAGCGCAGCTCGCCGGGCCGACCACCATTGGCGAGGACGACCCCCGTTGGATTGACCTCTTCTCGTCGGATCCGGTGTCGGGCACGACACCGGACTCGTCAGATGTCGAGTTTTAGTTTAGTTTTATCGCACTACTTTGTACAAATATGAACTACGGAGTATCTATCAAGCTAATTTTATCCTATTTTATGTCTATTTCTAGTCTTTGTTTGATCTTCTGTTTTACTGCACTCTATTTTTCATTATATTCTGTTTTTGGCGCTGCATTTATAGCGCCTCTGAAAATACGCTGTTTCAGCCCTGCATTTGGCCGCCACAGTTTGCAGCTTCCGGTGAAGCTATTGCCGGCTCCATGCGCAGCATCAGCCATTCAGCCCACAGCGCCTAAATATAGAGCCACTGCTGGAGTTGCTGTAATATGTTTGTCAGCAGGAGCTTACCTAATTAGTTAAAAAAAAAAGATGTTCAGCGTGGGATTCGAAAAAAAGATCTTCATGTTTTTTTCCTAGCTATCCTAGTTCGGACTTTTCATTGTGTTGGCTAGTGCATGAAGCTTGACACCTGTATTATGTGATCCTGATATGAGGATAAGAACACCTTCAGGTTGCATTGCTAATGGTGTCTACTGCAGCAGTGGCGTACCTTCAATGGAGACTGATGCAAGAGAGTTGGTACTGGTGAACCTGCACCTGACATCATCGTGCCACCTGAAGTAGGTTGTGTATTGGGATTAGACTGATAAGCATAGCACCTTGCAAAGAACAAGATGCTGCTAGTGTTGGTTAACGTGATTTTACGACAAAAGTCATGTATGCTCAACAGGTGCCGTACCTAGTTTGGATATTGTGTTGTTACCCTTTTGTGGTTTGGTGTTTGTCCAACAGAGAAAGCTACTCTTTTCCCGTGTAAGTGTTATTATGTGAACAAAAGTTGTATGTACATATATATCGGTCAGAGAACCAAGATTGCATATTCTTGCCTGGTTATAACACATAAGTCATAATAACAATTAAAGAGAAAAGGAACATTTGCCTTTGCAATGTGATTGTGCCAAGTAGATTAGACAACCAACCACAAACATTACAGGTCAACAGCCAAACGCATGCGAAAGTCCTAAGGTAAGCTCCATAATACATGTTGAAACCAAAAGCCTAGAAACCATAAGAAAGGTAGCTCGACATCACAGTTCCACGACAGCAGCATACTGATCATAAAACATATATCAAGTCAGGACAGCTGCACCACTGGGTAAGCATCCATGGGGTCTGGCTCAAGAGCGAAGACTGTGTGAATGCTGCAAAATGTGGCTCTTGCCTCACCCCACCCATACATCTTATCATGGAACCTTACCAAATCAGCATGAATCATCTTGACATAAACATAGCTCCTCTCTCCATGCTGATGGGATTGAACAATGCGCCAGTTGCAGTGCTTCAGCTTGTCAAACAGTATGCAGGAGATAACGAAGCATGCTGGCTGGTCTTTTGTAGTGACAATGGCTTGGAGTAGCTGGTCCTGTGAACCACCCAACTGGATCTTTAGAGCTTGAAGGACAGTCCGTGCCATATAAGCTACCGTTGCTGACTTCAGCTCGGGTTCAGGTGAATGACAGCTGACATCTTGTCCTCGAGATGCAGATCCTTCTTGATCAGATTCAGCGGAATCATCACCACTACTTACAGGTGCATCAGGTTCTACAGAAGGCACATCAGGTACATGCTCAAGTTCATAGGAGTTGGGTGGGACAGCACTGTTTGCTGAAATCTCTACAATACCAGCTCCAGGTAGACCACCAGTATCTACAGAGGGTAAACCACCAATATCCACTTCAGAGGATTCTCGTGGCACGACACCTTTCGCTAGAGGCTCTACCATACCAGCTCCAGGTCCACCACCAGTCAGTACTGTGGGCATAGTCATGACGGGTTCTACCAATACAAAACCTCCTTCGGGTGGCGTGGCAACTTCGGGTGCAGGATCATCAGATGCAGATCCTTCTTGATCATCACCACTACTTACAGGTGCGTCAGGTTCAACAGAAGGCACATCAGGTACATGCTCCGGTTCATAGGAGTCGGTAGCACGGTAGAACCTAAAGGGATAGTAGGACCAGATATGTTCTCGGACAGGACCGCTTGCTGAAATCTCTACAATACCAGAGGGTAAACCACCAATATCCACTTCAGTTAGAGGCTCTACCCTACCAGCTCCAGGTCCACCACCAGTCAGTACTCTGGGCAGGACGGGTTTTAACAATGCAAAACATACTTCAGGTGCAGGATCATCAGTAGCAACTCCAGCATCAGCACCAGTTATATCGGTCTTGACAATAGGTAAACCGTTTTGCTCCAGTTCAGAGAATTCCCGTGGCACGACACCGTTCACTAGAGGCTCTACACTAGCAGCTCCAGCTGCACCACCAGTTTCTACAGCAGGGGGTAAACCCAATCCACAACCTTCTTCATGTGACACGATGATGCCAGGTATAGGCTCATCAGTACCAGGTCCAGCTGCATCAGTCTCCATAGACAGTAAACAAGGTGGCGTCGGAGGTTTAAAAGACTGGCATGCCATTTCACCTTTGTCATCAGACAATATAGAGTTTTCTTCAACTCTATGTTTCTGCAATAATAAGCACATGAACAGAAATTAGACCAGAGCATCTAGCCATCTAACAGGGGCAGCGGCAAAACAAGCGTCGGTCCATATGTTTACCTTGTCATCTGGGATATCAGAACACACAGATTTAGAAGTCATTTCACATAGCATCCGCTTTTTCGTTCCTTCCCCTACGTCCATCTGGAATAAGTAATACTATTGATCACATAAAACTAATTAATCAAATATATGCATATGTTGAGAAGTTTGCACGGCAAATTGTGGATTCTGCTTTTATCACCTACGAATCGTCGTTCTATATATTTACCTTGTTATCTGGGATATCAGAAGTCAAAGAATGAGAAGTCATCTCACTAAGTATCGGTTTTTTCGCTCTTTCCCCTCCATCCATCTGCAATAAGAAGTACTATTGATCACATAAAGCCAATTCATTGAATATATGCATATGTTGAGAAGTTTGCACAACAAATTGTGGATTCTACTTCCAATCACCAAGTAATCTCGTGAGAAATGCATGATCAAGATATGTTTCTCCCTCTTGATCGACATCTGCATCTCCATTAAGACTAATCATCGTGCGATGGTGCTAGCGCATACACTTCCAATCACCAGACAAGCAAAAAATTGTTGATTCTAGTAATGCTTAATCAGCAGTGGCCATGGAACGACCACAGATCGACCAAGCAAAAAAATAAATCATCAGCCTACTGACCACCAGGCAAAACAAACTAGGCCCATACATGGCCTCACAAATCATCATCAAACGTCGATCAAACTAGCAAGTTTGAACATGGATTACTAATTTATTTTCTGATAAAGTGAGTATATTAATATCGAAAGATATTGATTACACTGAGCCTCTGCAACAACGCAATACCTTACTGGTAGTACGGATGCACATGGATTCCTAATACTCCCTCTGTTCGGTTTTAATTAGTCGACGAGAGGGAGAGAAGAAAATGAACTGTCGATGCTTTCAACTAGAGTCAATTAAATACGAACGGAAGAAGTACGTAGTAGTATTGACAAATATCCGGATCTAGTCTAAAAACAAATTGGCATGTAAATCCTAGTAGTCTACTAAACTAGGATCAATACCCTAGATTAGGGTTGCAAGCGGCGTCCGCGAATCGTCCCGCAAAGCAGAAAATTAGAGCAAATAGTGGTTGAGATTAGAGCAGATTTAAAGCACTCGCACTGAAACTAGCTAGCCCGCTACCCACCCCGCTTGACACCCTGCCCTAGATGTGAATCTACACCAAATATTCAAACAAGGATGAGCAACCGCCAATAAAATTTTATCCGCACATCATCATCTCTACCATACAAAAGGGTATGGTGATTTCACATACAGCCATTGTTGCCGCGGGACGAGGATGAGTGATGCGCCGCGGAGAAGGTGCCTCACGCCTCTGTCGCCGCCGCCGTCGAAGATGAAGTCGAAGCCGCGCGATTGTGGTCCGTCGCCGATATGGAGGTGGAGCTACTAGGGAAGAGATGGAGGTGGAGGTGGAGAGGGAGTGATGGTTTGTACTAGTGGCGGCCGGTGAGATAGTTATAAATACAGCCTCTCTCTCTTTTTTGGCAAGGAATGCAGCTTCTCTTGGAAGGCAACGAGGCAACGCACTCCAGATTATTATAATAATATGGACGGAGAAATTTGGTCGCATCTGTGTTGTCTTGTCAAATGAATCACCAGGATTTGCTTTTAGTACTCCAGATTTGGGCGACCCAAGGAAGTAGAGATAGTAATGTACGCCATCTAGCTGCACGCTATCAAATCAAATAAATGGTCATGCCATTTACTTTTAAGATGGTGCAGCAGTTATTCTGACCAAAGAAACATGCACGTCTGCTGATTATTTCTGATGGGTATACATTTACCGTCCGCTAGCAAAGATTGTTTGGCACATTGTTCTTATGGCTTTCAACATCACACCCCTTAATAATATTATTAATCAATGTTTGGGCAATCAATTGAGTGTGTTAATAAAAAATTAAAACCCACAAATCCAACTGTACTATTTTTAGGACCATATGAAAGACAAGGAATGATTTTAAATGCCATATAGAGTACCTCCAACCATGTGAAATATGGTTCTGTCATGCAGGTGATACCCATGGCTTCGCATTGGATCTGTATGTTGTCCTACATACAGTCAACTATGAAGTACCACGATTTGGTTTTTGGGTGCAACCGGCTAGAGAATGATGCACGGGTTTGTACAGCCAGTACAATTCACATTAAGATTTTCTGATAGGATGTTGATGTGTATATGTAAGAATCATACACTAGAATGTCTTCTATGTTTAGATGGTTGATCTACGTTTATACTTTCTGTGAACCATGAGGTTAAGACCTTTGTACTGTAATAAAGATTGCTAAATAACAGTATATATGTATGCCTCTAGGGACACTGAAACAGCCAAACAGCCATGCATGTGTATAGACCGTATTTGATCAAATTAAAAGAAGCGCCTGGGTTCATGCAAATAGCATAAATTTATCACCTAAGTACATTAGCTATAAATAGTTAAATAGGAGTCAAGACCAACTGAGCTAGCTAGTAGTATGATCCTACTATTACATAAATATCCCTAACTCTGATTGTCTTTGTTCCAGTCCAGCGCGTTGGTGTAGCTTGGGATGAACCAAAACCCCGTATGCCAGTTGGCCCCTGGACCGCTGCTTGAGAAAGATATGCTTTGGTGGTCTTCGCCATTTAGACTGAAGCGGAAAATTTCTTGATGTGATGTGTCAAACTGAGAGCCAATGGCCTGAGGCGTGGTGTAGATGCAGTTTCTTCTTGTCAAATATCCTGGGGGAAATGTTGCACCACCCACTGGCATGAAAATCGGATAGTTCAACCCAAGGAACATAGAATAGTCTCCAAGATTAGTAACCCTTTCCCACGGGTTGGCTGGAAGTAACCGACTAGTGTCATTCGAGAATACAATGCAGGTATACCCCGAATAGCTGTGAACAGCGCGACCGCAATGGACAGAAGGGGTACTATCATAATGAGTTGGAGCACCGTCAGCGTCAAAATCCATTACGCCACGTGCATAGACCAGGAGAAGTCTAGAACGATCTTGAGATCTTGCCAGCCACCACGTACGACTATTAGAGTCAAAATCATCATCGTCATCAAATCCAGCCGTCCACGGAATGAATGGAGCAGGGAGCACTATAGGACCTTGAAAAAGGAAAGAACACGTCACATGAAAATATATTTCATGATTTATCTACTAGTGATATTGATTTGATATTGGGATGCCAATACTAGTACTTTATAAAATCATGGTCGAACATAAGATGGTTTGAAATATATTTCGAACATCTTGGTAAAACTTCATGTGGATTTAAAACATGTTCCCGAAAATATTGGTCCAAATTTTAGATGGTTTGAATATAAACAAATGAAAGTCTTTATCAATATTGCATGGCACCTTTATTGATTCTATTTCTACTCTACCTTAAATTTTCTAGGGAGTAATAATAAAGAAACTTAATTACTAGGGGGCCTTTTTCCTAAGGAACAACATGCACATTAGACCATACTAAAATTCCTATAGATGTTAAATTCTATATATGTCCATACCACAAGAGGGTTATGGTGTGCGCCTATGGAATTCCTTTAAGCCAAAAGATGCCAAGACAGTTCAACAAATAAGAGGTGAAATACTATATAAGTTACGTATATAAAAAAGATAGGGAGGAAATGTTACCAAATTGATTAGGATCCCATGCATAAACATTTCCAAGCTCAGTAACGGCGAACACAAGTCCGTTATGTATAATTGCATCGCAGTATATGGCGCCGTACTGAAACTGGTTTTCAAGAAATATCCATTCACGAGGATATTCGCCATGGAGGTAGGCAATTGCAAAGTCGAAGATTGCGACAAGGGAGAAATCTTGATACCCCCTAGCAGCTGTAGGAACTTGGCAAATAGCTATCTTCTGCAGTTGAATAGCAGAACGCTGATACTCGAATATAAGTGGATTGTGTGTGGTTTCCAACTTGTTCCTCAAAGATGGAAGCTTAATCTTGCGATGAGTGTACACATTGAGGAGGTTCCACTTGCCTTCGGGGCCAACCATGGCGATCCAATCTCCATTGGCGCCTGCCCGCTCCTCATCCTTACCGTGTGGCATTAGGCCATCATAGGAGAACCTGTCCAGCGGCAGTAGTTTGCACTTGCTGTGCACCGGCAAATCCTCCTTGAACACCGCCCATGGTTTATCCGCCGGGTCACAACAGAGAACACACGGAAGGCCAAACGGCTGAGAAGCAGGCAGAGTGGCACTGTATTTGGCTGACTGAAGAATACTTTTGGAGGAACCGACTAGGGACGCGGCGGTGATGGCGTCGCACTGGCTGATGAGCACTTCAAGGGGGCCTTCCGTAAACACCTTGTGAAACAGCCCAGATCCACAGACCCTGCTCGATTTCGCCATCACAATGAGGCAGGTGGTACAATGGGGTTGGTATTTTCTTGGGCGATCTACTGATTCGAACTTTGGGAGAGAGATGGCGATCAATGGCGGCAGGTGGGGGTTTGAGTTGGAGAACAGAGGCTCTCAAACTGGGCACTGCTGGATAGGATGCGAAACGCAGGCGCGTGCTATGGAAGATGGGCGGAGTGGGGATAGACGACGGAGGTGAACCGAGACGCTCATATACTGCCTACTGCAGTTTCGAGGAGAGTGTGAATGTGTTCAAAAAAAGAGGAGAGTGTGAATGTGACCCGACACCCGAGTAGGAGCCGAGCAGACGGACTATAGGAGTAGCCCCATCATTACAGAACATTAATCGTGCTTCCTACAATAAATAAGTGAAACATCCCAGGCTTGTGTTGTCTAATCAAATCGATGGCCATGTCAGTATTATGGTGAACAAATAAAACAAATACACACCAACCTTGTTCTTTTTGCAACGTACACCAACCTAGCAAGGCATCAACCTTCTCGCCATCAACTACGACTCCGTGGCTCCGTCCCACCAAAGTTGTCTCAACTTTGTAAAAAAAATACATCTATCCATCTAAATTTTAACAAAGGTGAGACACTTTTGGTGGGACCGAGGGAGTACAAAAAAACTTCACTACTCCATGCTAGTATCGGCCACTAATTCAAATTTCAACTGAAGGCGTGCTATTTTATGGTCCTGAAAATTGCCAAAAAAAATACAACCCAAAAATGCAACAGATCCATGTTAAGGGGGTACACCCTACGCAATATACATTAAGAAACTTTGAAACTTCAGCGACCTTGTAAGAATGCCCATGACAGTGCAGTTTTGCCAAATTAGGAAGAGACGAAATATGAATTCAACCAAAGAAATCTAAACGAATCCTTAGACAATAGCATAGTTAACACGTTCAGAAAAAAATGATGACTCCAAAAGAACAACATTAGCAAGAAATAGTCCATTTTAGTTTGAATTTGCAGTCACATACATAACTAGTAGTACTGCCAAAATACTATAATACTCCGAGCTGCATTCTAGCACTCCAACTAGCTAGTAATAGTTCTGGAGTAGTAGTACTACTACTATACAAGTCCAAAATACATCCGAACGAACCCTACTTCGAACTAAACTACTCCCTCCGATCTTCGAGTAACTACATTGCAGTATGACTAAACGAAGATTATTGTATAACCTTCTTGTTGATGCAAACGCAGATAGGCAACACACGCTGCCCTCCATTCTGCTTCGCGTAACGGGGCGGCACCGCCAGGAAAGAAGTGAGCTGCTGCAACATGATCGAGCTAGGCGTCGGGGAGCTCGTCGGCTCGATTACCGCCATCAAGGTGTCCGTCGAGAGGTCACTGGTCCCAGCCGTCGCCGGCGCCGGCGGACCAATCACCAACAGCTGCGCCTTGTACATCGGAAACAAGCACGCGGCCGACCTGATGCACACACAGGACACAATGGTGGTCGGGCCGAGCGCTCCAACGGTGATGGCGAACACGCTACCGTCTTCTTCCCCACTGCCGATGAACAGGTGTCCCCGCGGTTGTACCGGAAGACGAACTATGCACCAGGCGGGTATGCCATACTGGAACGTAAACACTGGGATGGAGTGGGATGCTTGGAGGTGTACCAGGAGCTCCCGCGGCGGGCCGGTGAAGCTGCAGCCGGTATTGATGGCCTCTGTGCAGCCGCACGGACCATGCGGGCACGCGATATAGTGCTTGTAGGACTCCGTGGAGGCGACCAAGCTCTGGCAGCCGACGCACTTGACCATTGCCCCAGATCGATTCGACGGCGGCAATCTTGGCCCAGATCGATTCGACGGCGGCAACCACGCCGGCTGCTCGCACTTCTTGCACGGGTTCGGCGCAAGCTCGCCGACGCAGCGCCGACAGCCCATATGACCGCCCTTGCACTGCACGGAACAACGTACGTGGCATCAGTTGTCATTGACATTTCTCACAGGTGAACCTAAGAATGAAATCGGAAGGGAGCGACCTTGGATATGGGGGGTTTGAAGGGCAGCAGGCAGAGGGGGCACAAGAAGAGGGCCTCCTCCATCTTCAGAGAAGAGTGATCGGGAAAACGAGAACGGGATGGGTTCTTTTTTTTATACATGCCTTGGAGTGGAGTATGGATACTACTACTACTTATAGGAAGAACTTCCTTGCTAAGAATCGGCGTCGGCCGTACGCAAGCATAGATGCACCAGCGGCTCTGCAGTTTGTCAAAATAAAAGGACAGAGCTGCAGTGACTTGAAGTCTCCAAATCTCATTGTGACTTGGTGCCACCATCTACCAACCATTTGAGATCCAACGTTCCAAACTAATCTCTTATTTCGAACCTAAAAACAAAAATTACGAAAAAAATCCAGTAAAATGTAGATGCCTTGTTCTAAAATCTGTGAATATTTCATCCCACTCGGACGATTAGCTTGTGATTAAAGAGCTTTTTACGTATACGAGCACTAGTTTAAACTAAATACTCCCTCTGATTCATATTAAGGGCTCCTTTGATTTAAAGGATAGGAAAAGCATAGGAATAGGAAAGGTATAGGATTGGAATGACATGTCTACTTGAAACCTATAGGAAGATGAAGTTTGTTTGATTGTAGCAAAGGAATTTTTCCATGAGGTATGAGCTAATGCTTTTTTCCTATAGGAATTACACTACAAGATTCCTATAGGAATTTTTCCTATAGGATATGTTCCTATGAATCAAACAACATGTATAGGAATTTTTCCCATAGGAACCAAATCCTACACAATTCCTATGCAAATCCTTTGAATCAAAGGAGCCCTAATTGACTTCAATATGGATGTATCTAGAACTAAAATGTGTCTAGTACATCCATATTAGAGTCAATTAATATGAACCGGAGGGAGTATATATTTGCTCACAAACCTTTGATTCAAATCGAATGAAACTTCACCAAAATATAAATCGAAATATGCACGATTAACTGGAAGTTCTTGAAATATTTCTGAGCAATTATAATAATTATTTAGTTTAAATTCTAAGTCGATCGCATACATTGGATCTGAGATGGATGGTGGATGGTGGCACCAAGTCACTGTGAAACTTGGAAGTATCAAGTCAGTGAAGCTCTATCCCAAAATAAAAGCTTCGTGAAGGGGGCAGTTTGGTTCAAAAAAGAAGACAGTGCCAAGCAGTTGTCAAACAATACCCATATAGTCAAATGTACTCCCTCTGATTCAAATGAATTGACTCAACTTTGTCTAGATATATGGATGTATCAAGTCACTGAAGCTAAAATAAAAGCTTCATGAAGGGGGAAGTTTGGTTCGAAAAAAAATACAGTGCCAAGCAGCTGTCAAATAGTACCATAACGTCAAATGTACTCCCTCCGATTCAAACGAAATGACTCAACTTTGTATTTTGCATGTTAAAGGTTTTTCGTAAAACTTGGCCAATCTTAACATAGTTTGCCTTTCTAAAAAAAGATATAAGCCCTAAGGCTCCTTTGATTCATAGGATGGGAAAACCATAGAAATATGGAAAACATAGGATTGAGATTTAATGGCTAGTTGAATCATATAGGAAGATGAGTTGTGTTTGATTGTGCCAAAGGAAATTTTCCATGAGGTATGACCTAATGTTTTATTCTTATAGGATTTGCACTGCAAGATTCCTATAGGATATGTTCCTATGAATCAAACAACTAGTGTGGGGAAAATTCACATGTGATCTAAATCCTACATAATTCCTATACAAATCCTATATATGAATTTTAGTTGTTAGGTCACTTAAAATGACTTCACTTGAAGAGTTACATTTTTGTTTTTTTCTGAATTAGTAGTGATGCCTAACCATATATATACCTAAACCAAGAGAATCAGCATAAACTTATGTATATTAATAGTAAGCGCATATATGAATGTTTTTTTATCTACAAACCCAGGGTCATATATATGTACATAGAAACATGCATATATACTAGTTTTTGTACCTTGGTGTGTTCCTCTTTTGGGCTATCTCTTTTTTGTTCACCGATTCACAACCAACGCCCTAGATTAATTTGGCACTTAAAAAATAACATTTTGTTTTTGGCGCACTAACACAAATAGTAGTAGCACGGTCAACACTGTAGAGAAGTACAAAATAAATGTGTGTGGGAAAAAATGACTTAAAGTGACCATTACATTGAGAAAAAGGGTAGAACCAAGCATTGCACAGGGAAAAAGCAGTGTAGTGCCCAGAAGAAAAAAACAAGTTGGGTTATACTCCCTCCATCCTGAAATAATGGGTGTAGAGTTAAAATTTGTCCATAAAAGAGTGTACTTCTCGTTTTGCAATGCACTTCAAAATTTGTCCACAAAAGAGTGGTAGTAAAAAATATTTCTTTCTCATCACGAGGGATATAGTTTCTTCACGACTAGTACGTACTACCTCCATCACAAAGCTTAAGTCTTTTTTTAAGAGTCAAAGCAAGTAAAGGTTGACGAAAATTTAGAACAATCTATCAACTAATATAATATTTTGTAGATACCATACCAAAAAAAATCGTTGTCTATGTATTGATATTAATTTTGTATTTTGCATGATAATGATTTTTGGTAAAATCTTAGTTTACCTTGACATAGTTTGAGCTTCTAAAAATAATATAAGCCTTACGCTTTGGGATGGAGGTAGTAGTATTTAGCATAATATGGTTTTCTTATTTACTACATGCATTTAGATCATTGGAGGTGGAAAAGTTGAAGAGGAAAGTGATGGTCGATGACAGTTTCCCAATGTAATAATAAAATCCTTAATATGCCTTGAAAACCCACACGTACGCTCTTTCTAGGACAGAGGCAGTATGAGGTAATGCACCCACGCGCTGTCATCTGCCGGTTCGTGCTATGTCTCCCAAATCTTGAAATATCGTCAGTTATCCATTTCACGTCCACACTTCTCCCTCTCTCCACGGACTAGGAAAAAACCCTCTCTTCACTTCCCCTTCCCATTCCACCGATGGAGAGCCCAACCGACGCCGTCAACGCAGCGAAAGCGAAAGCCGCGCGGCTGGCCTTAGCCGCAGAGGAGGCGTGCAGAGCCGCGACCGCAGCACGCATGGCCGCAACGGCGGCGATCATTGCCGCAGCGGATGCCAAAGACGAAGCGGAGGCCATTGCCGAAGGTCGGGCCATCGGTCGCTCATCGGCATCTGATGCTGTTGGTAGATGGGTCCACTCTCTTGGGAAGCATCCCCTAGATGACGAGGACGAGGTTGAACTCATCTTTGAACCGCCGCCGCCGACCTTCGACGAGAATATCGTCGACGAGGGGGAGGAAGTATGTTCCGATTCACCTCTCTCCCTTATTCAACATAGCCCTGTATCGATTTGCGCTATGGTCTCTCCCTCTTTTTTTTGCGCTATAGCGTTTTGAATTAGCGTCAGAATCTTTTTAGATTCATATTCAGTATTAGTTGCAACTGCTACATATTTGCTTCACATCCGATTCACCTCTCTCCCTTATTTAACATAGCCCTGTATCGATTTGCTCTATGGTCTCTCCCTCTTTTTTTTGCGCTATAGGGTTTTGAATTAGCGTCAGAATCTTTTTAGATTCATATTCATTATTAGTTGCAACTGCTACATATTTGCTTCACCTGTTTATTTGGCATGTATCAGGTTGCTACTGATGAGGTTGACAGCGATGTCGAGTCGCGTCATAGGAAGGCCAGGGCCACTCTCAACAAGCTTAAGGCGGGGAAGTTCGACAAGTATTGGAGTGAACCCTGGACTGGTGCCAGGAACAGCTGCCCCTTCTGCACAAAGAGCATAAAGGTTGACTTTCGAAGCGTCCTGCAGCATGCCGAAGCCGGTGGGTCCGGCTGTCTCAAAGTTGGGGAAACTGTTAACCGATCCGGCTTCATAGCCAACCACATGGCATATGGGCTATTCCTAAGGAAGAAATTGAACCAAGCTATCGAGACCGGTCGTGTGCCTCCTCCCAAGCCCAAGCCACCAAAGATTAAAGGTATGGGCAGCAAGAAGCAGAAGAAGCGGGACCAGGAAGAAGATGGTAAATATACTCCGTAACTGTTGTGCATGTTTGTCTCTCCTACTGCTTCAAAAGCAGCATCTTTTGTTGAACTCTGTTTATGTTTGCTGCTCAGCAGCGTTTGTGGTGAACCTATTAGCTTAATTAGGGGTTGTTGAACTATGTCTGTGTTGAACCTTGCTTAATTAGGTTGTGTTGAACTCTGTTTGTGTTGGCGTGGGAAGGGGGGCATGATGCTACCCTGAATTTGCGGGACCCCCAAAAAACTTGCAAATACGAGTGATGCATCCAAAAGGAACAAACTTCTTACATGGTAGACCCCAGTCTGAAAGCAAGAAATGCGATCGGGTCCTTAACAGCCACCGCCCGGATTGATCGGGTATTTTGCCTGCCTACCGCATGTGACTTGTGCTCACTGAAGTTTGGGACCTCACGCATGGGCACCACACGTAAGTGACAGACCTGTTGGTGTAAAAACTCGAGTGATTATTATACTGCATTAGTACAAAGTTTCCTATGGATTCAAGGGTTGGAAAGCCAAGTTAACTCATTTTCATGACTAAGAAGGAGCCAGGCTTACTTTTTCATTTTCATGTTTTAACTTGTTTAAATCTTGGTCAAACAAAGGATCTGACCAGGATTCAAGTGGGCATAAAAATTCAAAAAAGAAATCAAAAAAAAAACCAAAGCACATAAGCTTCTTATGTCATATAGTAAGCATTACAGTTGATCAACGAAGTCTAGACATATTCAAACCAGAAAAATATTGTATATACCCCCTAACCCTAAACTCTGTCTTATGAAGTCAAGCATGAAGAAAAGTGGTTTTGGGTTTCAAACATTGGAAATTGAAAAAACTCCCAAAAGCTTCATTTTGGAGTGACTAAGAAGAATCCAGGCTTTCATTTTCATTTTCATGTTTTAAATTGGTTTAAATCTTGGTCAAACCTAGGATTTGACCAAGATTCAAATGGACATAACAAATTCAAAAAAATCAAAACCAAACACATAGTCTTTTGATGTCATATAGTAAGCATTCAAGTTGATAAACAAAGTCTAGACATATTTAAACAAGAAAAATCATGTATATACTTGGCCCCTAACCCTAAACTCTGTCTTATGAAGTCAAGCATTAAGAGGAGTGGTTTTGGGTTTCAAACATGGAAATTTAAAAAACCTCCCAAAAGCTTCATTTTGGAGGGACTAAGAAGAATCCAGGCTTACTTTTCATTTTCATGTTTTAAACTGGTTTAAATCTTGGTCAAACCTAGGATTTGACCAAGATTCAAATGGGCATAACAAATTCAAAAAAAAACTAAACACATAGTCTTTTGATGTCACATAATAAGCATTCAAGTTGATAAACAAGGTCTAGACATATTCAAACCAGAAAAATCATGTATCTACCCCCTACCCCTAAACTTTGTCTTATGAAGTAAAGCACGGAGAGATATCATTTTGGGTTTCGAACATGGAAAATTTAAAAAAACCTCCCAAAAGCTTCATTTTGGAGTGAATAAGAAGGATCCACACTTACTTTTCATTTTCATGTTTTAAACTTGTTTAAATATTGGTCAAACCTGCAAGGATTTGACCAAGATTCAAATGGGCATAAAAATTCAAAAAAAAAAAAAACCACTTCTCTTCGTCCTTGACTTCATTAGACAGAGTTTAGGGTTGGGGTATATACATGATTTGTAATGTTTAAATATGTATAGACTCTCTTGATCAACATGAATGCTTACTATAACTTAAGAAGCTTAATTATGTGCTTTGGTTTTTCATTTTTTGAATTCTTTATTGAATTTTTATGCCTATTTGAATCTTGGTCAAATCCTAGGTTTGACCAAGAATTAAACAAGTCAGTAACATGAAAATGAAAAAGTAAGCCTGGATCCTTCTTATTCACTCAAAAAATGAAGCTTTTGGGAGGGTTTTTGAATTTTCCATGTTTGAAACCCAAAACCATTCCTCTTATATGCTTGACTTCATATATATCACAGAGTTTAGCCTTAGGGGGTATATACATGATTTTTCTAGTTTGAATATGTCTAAACCTTGTTTATCAACTTGAATGCTTACTATAAACCAAAAATTCATGTATCTACACCTAACCCTAAACTATGCATGAAGAGAAGTGGTTTTGGGTTTCAAACCTGGATATCTCAAAAACCCTCCCAAAAGCTTCATTTTGGAGTGAATAAGAAGGATCAAGGCTTAATTTTTCATTTTCATGTTTTAATCTTGTTTAAATCTTGCTCAAACCTAGGATTTGACCAAGATTCAAATGGGCATAATTTAAAAAAATGAAAAATCAAGGCACATAGTCTTCTTATATATGTCATATAGTAAGCATTCAATTAAGTTGATAAACAAGCTATGGACATATTCAACCCAGAAAAATCATGATGAATCTACCCCCTATATATCCCTAAACCCTAACTTATGAAGTCAAGCATGAAGAGAAGTGGTTTTTGGTATAAATCATGGAAATTTCATATTCATGTTTATTAAACTTGTTTAAATCATGGTCAAACCTAGGATTTGACCAAGATTCAAATGGGCATAAATATTCAGAAAAAACAAAAAATGGAAAATCAAGGCACATGTTTTAAACTTGTTTAAATCTTGGTCAAACCAAGGATTTGACCAAGATTCAAATGGGCCTAAAAATTTAGAAAAAAATCAAAAGAGAATGAAAAACCAAAGCACATAGCATTCTTATGTCATATGTATAGTAAGCATTCAAGTTGATAAACAAGGTCTAGACATATTCAAACCAAAAAATCATGTATATATCTACCCCTAACCCTAAACTGATCTGTCGATCTTATGGAAGTCAATCATGAAGAGAAGTGGTTTTGGGTTTCAAACATGGAAATTTCAAGAACATCCCAAAAGCTTCATTTTAGAGTGACTAAGAAGGATCCATGCTTACTTACTCGTTTGCACGTGTTAAACTTGTCTAAATCTTGGTGAAACCTAGGATTTGACCAAGATATGATTCAAATGCGCAGAAAATTAAAAAAGTCAGAAAAATTAAAAACCAAAGTACATAGTCTTCTTATGTCATATAGTAAGCATATTCAAGTTGATAAACAAGGTTTGGACATATTCAAACCATACAAATCATGTATCTATACCCCCTAACCCTAAACTTTTTCTTATGAAGTCAAGCATGAAGAGAAGTGGTTTTGGGTTTCAAAGATGGAAATTTCAAAAACCTCCAAAAACTTCATTTTAGAGTGACTGAGAAGTTAGCATTAAAGTTGATAAACAAGGTTTAGACATATTCAAACCAGACAAATCATGTATCTACCCCTAACCCTAAACTCGGTCTTATGAAGTCTAGCATGAAGAGAATCGTTTTGAGTTTCAAACGTTTAAGCCAAAAGCCCCATTTCAAATATTTCAAACTTATTCAAAGTTGGTTCAAATTTGAAAGACATACAAGTTATAGCACACATAGTGCATACATTTTCACACATACTGCACTAGATGCTAACCCTATAGTTTGAGGCCACTTGGATGAGGTCGAAAAAGTTCTTGGATTAGAATCGTGTTGTTCGAACCCCGTAGTTGGATTTTTTGAACCTTGATCTGTAGTACTGGGCAAAACCCTAGTTTAACCTATTTAATTATAGATTCGTATATCGATTTTTCTACCTTTTTATTATTACTATGCTGCAGATGTGCGTTTGCCCGTCGAGTGAAACTCGGAGGAAGAGGGATCACTCGGAAGGAGAGAAAAAAGGCAGAGCATTATGGTGTCTTCCCTTTTTCGGGTGATGATGATGATGTTGACTGTTGTGCAGGGTTTGTCAGTGCGCAGGAGGTGCGAGCGAGCGAGCGAGCGAGTCGAGCGAGGCCGAGAATGAGAGAGATTTGTTTTTTTTGTGTGAGAGGGACAACCGAAGGATCCAGAAGGACCCACAGACTTCCAATACGCATCCTGATGCGTCTTCTCTTGACAAAGAAGATGGCTGGGAGTTGGCGTACCTATTGCACGTGACTTGTGCTCACTCAAGTGTGGGACCTCACGCGTGGGCACCACACGTAAGTGACAGACCTGTTGGTGTAAAAACTCGGTTGATTATAATAGTGCATTAGAACAAAGTTTCCTATGGATTCAAGGGTAGGAAATCCAAGTTAACTCATTTACATGACATTATTTTTTCCATGAAGCAAAGTTAACACTATCAATTGGTACATTTTGGAGTGACTAAGAAGGATCAATGCTTACTTATTCGTTTAATTTCACGTGTTAAACTTGTCTAAATCTTGTTCAAACCTAGGATTTGACCAAGATTCAAATGGGCAGAAAAATAATTAAAAAACAGAAAAATGAAAAACCAAATCACATAGTCTTCTTATGTCATATAGTAAGCATTCAAGTTGATAAACAAGGTCTAGACATATTCAAACCAGACAAATCATGTATCTATACCCCTAACCCCTAAACTCTGTCTTATGAAGTCAAGCGTGTGAAGAGAAGTGGTTTTGGGTTTCAAACATCGAAATTTCAAAAACCTCCCAAAAGCTTCATTTTAGAGTGACTAAGAAGGATACATGCTTCCCTTTACATTTTCATGTTTTAAACTTGTTTAAATTATCTTGGTCAAACCTAGGATTTGACGAAGATACAAATGGGTGGGCACAAAATTCAAAAAAATCAGAAAAATGAAAAACCAAATCACATAGTCTTCTTGTGTCATATCGTAAGCAATCAAGTTGATAAACAAGGTCTAGATATATCCAAACCAGACAAATCATGTATCTACCCCCTGTCGATCTTATGAAGTCTAGCATGAAGGGAAGTCGTTTTGGGTTTCAAACATTGAAATTTAAAGAACATCCCAAAAGCTTCATTTTAGAGTGACTAAGAAGGATACAGACTTCCCTTTTCATTTTCATGTTTTAAATTTGTTTAAATCTTGGTCAAACCAAGGATTTGACCAAGATTCAAATGGCCCTAAAAATTCAGAAAAAATGAAAAGAATGAAAAACCAAAGCACATAACATTCTTATGTCATATGTATAGTAAGCATTCAAGTTGATATACAAGGTCTAGACATATATATTCAAACCTAGGATTTGACTAGCTAAGATTCAAATGGGCATAACAAATTCAAAAAACAAAAACCAAACACATAGTCTTCTGATGTCATATAGCAAGCATTCAAGTTGATAAACAAACTTGTTTAAATCATGGTCAAACCTAGGATTTGACCAAGATTCAAATGGGCATAATTTTAAAAAATGTAAAATCAAGGCACATAGTCTTCTTATGTCATATAGTAAGCATTCAATTAAGTTGATAAACAAGGTCTAGACATATCAAACCAGAAAATTCAGGTGTCTAGCTAGCTACCCCTAACCCTAAACTCTGCACGAAGAGAAGTGGTTTTGGGTTTCAAACATGGATATTTCAAAAACCCTCCCAAAAACCTTCATTTTGGAGTTAATAAGAAGGATCAAGGCTTACTTTTTCATTTTCATGTTTTAATCTTTTTTAAATCTTTGTCAAACCTAGGTTTTGACCAATATTCAAAAGGGCATAATTAAAAAAAATGAAATATCAAGGCACATAGTCTTCTTATGTCATATAGTAAGCATTCAATTAAGTTGATAAACAAGCTCTAGACATATTCAAACCAGAAAAATCATGATGTATCTACCCCCTATATATCCCTAAACCCTAACTTATGAAGTCAAGCACGAAGAGAAGTGGTTTTTGGTTTAAATCATGGAAATTTCAAAAACCCTCCCAAGAGCTTCATTTTGGAGTGACTAATTAAGAAGCATACATGCTTACCTTTTCATATTCATGTTTTAAACTTGTTCAAATCTAGGTCAACAAACCTAGGATTTGATGAAGAATCAAATGGGTATAAAAAATTTAAAAACAAGCTCTAGATAAGCTCAAGTTGAAAAACAAGTTCTAGACATATTCCAACCAGAAAAATCATGCATGTACCCCCTATATATATATATCCCTAAACCCTGACTTATGAAGTCAAGCATGAAGAGAAGTGGTTTTTGGTTTCAATCATGGAAATTTCAAAAACCCTCCCAAGAGCTTCATTTTGGAGTGGCTAAGAAGGATAGATACTTAATTTTTCATATTTATGTTTTAAACTAGTTTAAATCATGGTCAAACCTAGGATTTGACCAAGATTCAAATGGGCATAAAAATTCAAAATAAATGAAAATAAATGAAAAACCAAGGCACGTAGTCTTCTTATGTCATATAGTAAGCATTCAATTAAGTTGATAAACAAGGTCTAGACATATTCAAACCAGAAACATCATGTATCTAGCTACCCTAGCCCTAAACTCTGTCTTATGAAGTCAAGCATGCATGAAGAGAAGTACGTGGTTTTTTGGTTTCAAACATGGAAATTTCAAAAACCCTCTCAAGAGCTTCATTTTGGAGTGACTACGAAGGATACATGCTTAATTTTCATATTCATGTTTTAAACTTGTTTAAATCATGGTCAAACCTAGGATTTGACCAAGATTCAAATGGGCATAATTTAAAAAAATGTAAAATCAAGGCACATAGTCTTCTTATGTCATATAGTAAGCATTCAATTAAGTTGATAAACAAGGTCTAGACATATCAAACCAGAAAAATCATGTATCTACCCCTATATATCCCCAAAAACTCTGTCTTTATGAAGTCAAGCATGAAGAGAAGTGGTTTTTGGTTTCAAGCATGGAAATTTCAAAAACCTCCCCAAACTTCATTTTAGAGTGACTAAGAAGGATACAAGCTTGCCTTTTCATTTTCATGTTTTAAACTTGTTTAAATTATCTTGGTCAAATCTAGGATTTGACAAGATTCAAATGGGCAAACATATGATAAGTGATGCAAATATCATTTCTAAGTGCGGGCAAACCAGAGATATGTGGTTTTTGGTTTCAAACATATTCAAACGAGAGAAATCATGTATCTACCCCCTAACACTAAACTCTGTCTCATGAAGTCAAGCGCATGCATGAAGATATGTGGTTTTTGGTTTCAAACATGGAAATTTCAAAAACCCTCCCAAGAGCTTCATTTCGAAGTGATTAATTAAGAAGCATACATGCATGCTTACTTTTTCATATTCATGTTTTAAACTTATTCAAATCTTGGTGAAACCTAGGATTTGACCAAGATTCAAATGGGTATAAAAATTTAAAAAATACAAAAAAGGTCTTCTTATGTTATATAGTAGGCATTCAATTAAGTTGATAAACAAGTTCTAGACATATTCAAACAAGAAAAATCATGCATGTATCTACCCATAACCCTAAACTTTGTTTCATGAAGTCAAGCATTGTGGTTTTTGGTTTCGAACATGGAAATTCAAAAACCCTCCCAAGAGCTTCATTTTGAAGTGACTAAGAAGCATACATGCTTACTTTTTCATATTCATGTTTTTAACTTATTCAAATCTTGGTGGAACCAAGGATTTGACAAAGATTCGAATGGGTATAAAAATTCAAAAAAAACAAGGTCTTCTCTTATGTTATATAGTAAGCATTCAATTAATTTGATAAACAAGGTCTAAACATATTCAAACCAGGAAAATCATGTATCTACCACCTAACCCTAAACTCTGTCTTATGAAGTCAAGCATGCATGAAGAGAAGTGGTTTTTGGTTTCAAGCATGGAAATTTCCATGTTTGAAACCCAAAACCACTTCTCTTCATATGCTTGACTTCATATGACAGAGTTTAGCGTTAGGGGGTAGATACATGATTTTTTGGTTTGAATATGTCCAGACCTTGTTTATCAACTTAAATGCTAACTATATGACATCAGAATGGGCATAAAAATTTAAAAAAATTAAAAATGTAAAACCAAAATTTAATTGGGAGGAAAGGGTACATGAATTACAATTAAAAAACAAGGTAACTTAAATACTTGGATGCCCCAAGATGTGTGGAAGCCCAAAACAATGGCAAAACATATCATGTGCGCATGCTGCATCCAATTCAAGTAGAACACATAGTAGGCACCGATAGTTTGACCTAAATTTGAAATCAAAGAGAAGGTGGTTAGAAAAAATCAAAATTGGCAAAGCAAAGCATGAAATCAAAAAATTGTGATGCACTCTAGCTATGAAAATTATCAAACAATGCAAACCAAAATGATTTTTTAGAGGAATACTAGTTCAACTTATTTAATTTTTTATTTGTAGGCCAAAATCAAACCCCGTAGTTGGATTTTTTTTTCAACTTGATCTGTAGTACTGGGGAAAACCCTAGTTTATAACCTATTTAATAATAGATTCGTAGTCGATTCTTTTACTTTTTTATTATTACTATGCAGCACATGTGTGTTTGCCCGTCGAGTGAAACTCGGAGGAAGAGGAATCACTCGGAAGGAGAAGAAGGGAGAGCAGTCACGGGGCCCCTCTTATTGATGGTGTATATTCTTTTTCTGGTGATGTTGACTGTTGTGCAGGGTTTGTCAGTGCGCAGGAGGTGCGAGCGAGCGAGCGAGCGAGTCGAGCGAGGCCGAGAATGAGAGAGATTTGTTTTTTTGTGAGAGGGACAACCGAAGGATCCAGAAGGACCCACAGACTTCCAATACGCATCCTGATGCGTCTTCTCTTGACAAAGAAGATGGCTGGGAGTTGGCGTACCTATTGCACGTGACTTGTGCTCACTCAAGTGTGGGACCTCACGCGTGGGCACCACACGTAAGTGACAGACCTGTTGGTGTAAAAACTCGGTTGATTATTATAGTGCATTAGAACAAAGTTTCCTATGGATTCAAGGGTAGGAAATCCAAGTTAACTCATTTACATGACATTATTTTTTCCATGAAGCAAAGTTAACACTATCAATTGGTACATTTTGGAGTGACTAAGAAGGATCAATGCTTACTTATTCGTTTAATTTCACGTGTTAAACTTGTCTAAATCTTGTTCAAACCTAGGATTTGACCAAGATTCAAATGGGCAGAAAAATAATTAAAAAACAGAAAAATGAAAAACCAAATCACATAGTAAGCATTCAAGTTGATAAACAAGGTCTAGACATATTCAAACCAGACAAATCATGTATCTATACCCCTAACCCCTAAACTCTGTCTTATGAAGTCAAGCATGTGAAGAGAAGTGGTTTTGGGTTTGGGGGTATATATACATGATTTTTATTGTTTAAATATATATAGACTTTGTTGATCAACATGAATGCTTAATTACTATATGACATAAGAAGTTTATGTGCTTTGGTGTTTCATTTTTTTGATTTCTTTTTTGAATTTTTATGCCCATTTGAATCTTGGTCAAATCCTAGGTTTGACAAAGATTTAAACAAGTTTGAAACATGAAAATGAAAAAGTAAGCTTGGATCCTTCTTAGTCACTCCAAAATGAAGCTTTTGGGTGGGTTTTTGAAATTTCCATGTTTGAAACCCAAAACCACTTCTTCTCTTCATGCTTGACTTCATAAGACAACGTTTAGGGTTAGGGGGTAGATACATGATTTTTCTGGTTTGAATATGTCTAGACTTCGTTGATCAACTTGAATGCTTAGTATATTACATAAGAAGACTATGTGGTTTGGTTTTTGATTTTCTTGATTTTGTTTGATTTTTTATGACCATTTGAATCTTGGTCAAATCCTAGGTTTGACCAAGATTTAAACAAGTTTAAAACATGAAAATGAAAAAGTAAGCATGGATCCTTCTTAGTCATGACAATGAGTTAACTTGGCTTTACTACCCTTGATGAATCCATAGGAAACTTTTTGTACTAATGCAGTATAATATTCTGGTTTGAATATGTCTAGACCTTGTTTATCAACTTAATTTGAAAGACATACAAGTTATAGCACACATAGTGCATACATTTTCACACATACTGCACTAGATGCTAACCCTATAGTTTGAGGCCATTTGGATGAGGTCGAAAAAATTCTTGGATTAGAATCGTGTTGTTCGAACCCCGTAGTTGGATTTTTTTGAACCCTTGATCTTTAGAACTGGGCAAAACCCAAGTTTAACCATGCAAGATTCAAATGGCCCTAAAAATTCAGAAAAAAATCAAAAGAATGAAAAACCAAAGCACATATATAGCATTCTTATGTCATATGTATAGTAAGCATGCATTCAAGTTGATAAACAAGGTCTAGACATATATATTCAAACCAGAAAAATCATGTATATATCTACCCCTAAAACTCTAATTAAACTATGTCTTATGAAGTCAATCATGTAGAGAAGTGGTTTTGGGTTTCAAATATGGAAATTTCAAGAACCTCCCAAAAGCTTCATTTTAGAGTGACTAAGAAGGATCCAGGCTTATCTTTTCATTTCATGTTTTAAACTTGTTTAAATCCTGGTCAAACCTAGGATTTGACCAAGATTTATGGGCATAAAATTCAAAAAAATCAGAAAAATAAAAAACCAAAGCACATAAGCATATTCAAGTTGATAAACAAGGTTTGGACATATTCAACCCATACACAAATCATGTATCTACCCCTAACCCTAAACTCTGTCTTATGAAGTCAAGCATGAAGAGAAGTGGTTTCGGGTTTCAAACATGGAAATATCAAAAACCTCCCAAAAACTTCATTTTAGAGTGACTGAGAAGGTTGCATGCTTCCCTTTTCATTTTCATGTTTTAAACTTGTTTAAATCTTGGTCAAACCTAGAATTTGACAAGATTCAAATGGGCATCAAAATTCAAAAAAATCAGAAAAAGAAAAACCAAAGCAATAGTTTTCTTATGTCATATAGTAAGCATTAAAGTTGATAAACAAGGTCTAGACATATTCAACCCAGACAAATCATGTATCTATACCCCTAACCCCTAAACTCTGTCTTATGAAGTCAAGCATGTGAAGAGAAGTGGTTTTGGGTTTCAAACATCGAAATTTCAAAAACCTCCCAAAAGCTTCATTTTAGAGTGACTAAGAAGGATACATGCTTCCCTTTTCATTTTCATGTTTTAAACTTGTTTAAATTATCTTGGTCAAACCTAGGATTTGACGAAGATACAAATGGGTCTTAAAAGTCAATCATGAAGAGAAGTGGTTTTGGGTTTCAAACATGGAAATTTCAAGAACATCCCAAAAGCTTCATTTTAGAGTGACTAAGAAGGATCCATGCTTACTTACTCGTTTGCACGTGTTAAACTTGTCTAAATCTTGGTGAAACCTAGGATTTGACCAAGATATGATTCAAATGCGCAGAAAATTAAAAAAGTCAGAAAATTTAAAAACCAAAGTACATAGTCTTCTTATGTCATATAGTAAGCATATTCAAGTTGATAAACAAGGTTTGGACATATTCAAACCATACAAATCATGTATCTATACCCCCTAACCCTAAACTTTTTCTTATGAAGTCAAGCATGAAGAGAAGTGGTTTTGGGTTTCAAAGATGGAAATTTCAAAAACCTCCAAAAACTTCATTTTAGAGTGACTGAGAAGTTAGCATTAAAGTTGATAAACAAGGTTTAGACATATTCAAACCAGACAAATCATGTATCTACCCCTAACCCTAAACTCGGTCTTATGAAGTCTAGCATGAAGAGAATCGTTTTGAGTTTCAAACGTTTAAGCCAAAAGCCCCATTTCAAATATTTCAAACTTATTCAAAGTTGGTTCAAATTTGAAAGACATACAAGTTATAGCACACATAGTGCATACATTTTCACACATACTGCACTAGATGCTAACCCTATAGTTTGAGGCCACTTGGATGAGGTCGAAAAAGTTCTTGGATTAGAATCGTGTTGTTCGAACCCCGTAGTTGGATTTTTTGAACCTTGATCTGTAGTACTGGGCAAAACCCTAGTTTAACCTATTTAATTATAGATTCGTATATCGATTTTTCTACCTTTTTATTATTACTATGCTGCAGATGTGCGTTTGCCCGTCGAGTGAAACTCGGAGGAAGAGGGATCACTCGGAAGGAGAGAAAAAAGGCAGAGCATTATGGTGTCTTCCCTTTTTCGGGTGATGATGATGATGTTGACTGTTGTGCAGGGTTTGTCAGTGCGCAGGAGGTGCGAGCGAGCGAGCGAGCGAGTCGAGCGAGGCCGAGAATGAGAGAGATTTGTTTTTTTTGTGTGAGAGGGACAACCGAAGGATCCAGAAGGACCCACAGACTTCCAATACGCATCCTGATGCGTCTTCTCTTGACAAAGAAGATGGCTGGGAGTTGGCGTACCTATTGCACGTGACTTGTGCTCACTCAAGTGTGGGACCTCACGCGTGGGCACCACACGTAAGTGACAGACCTGTTGGTGTAAAAACTCGGTTGATTATAATAGTGCATTAGAACAAAGTTTCCTATGGATTCAAGGGTAGGAAATCCAAGTTAACTCATTTACATGACATTATTTTTTCCATGAAGCAAAGTTAACACTATCAATTGGTACATTTTGGAGTGACTAAGAAGGATCAATGCTTACTTATTCGTTTAATTTCACGTGTTAAACTTGTCTAAATCTTGTTCAAACCTAGGATTTGACCAAGATTCAAATGGGCAGAAAAATAATTAAAAAACAGAAAAATGAAAAACCAAATCACATAGTCTTCTTATGTCATATAGTAAGCATTCAAGTTGATAAACAAGGTCTAGACATATTCAAACCAGACAAATCATGTATCTATACCCCTAACCCTAAACTCTGTCTTATGAAGTCAAGCGTGTGAAGAGAAGTGGTTTTGGGTTTCAAACATCGAAATTTCAAAAACCTCCCAAAAGCTTCATTTTAGAGTGACTAAGAAGGATACATGCTTCCCTTTACATTTTCATGTTTTAAACTTGTTTAAATTATCTTGGTCAAACCTAGGATTTGACGAAGATACAAATGGGTGGGCACAAAATTCAAAAAAATCAGAAAAATGAAAAACCAAATCACATAGTCTTCTTGTGTCATATCGTAAGCAATCAAGTTGATAAACAAGGTCTAGATATATCCAAACCAGACAAATCATGTATCTACCCCCTGTCGATCTTATGAAGTCTAGCATGAAGGGAAGTCGTTTTGGGTTTCAAACATTGAAATTTAAAGAACATCCCAAAAGCTTCATTTTAGAGTGACTAAGAAGGATACAGACTTCCCTTTTCATTTTCATGTTTTAAATTTGTTTAAATCTTGGTCAAACCAAGGATTTGACCAAGATTCAAATGGCCCTAAAAATTCAGAAAAAATGAAAAGAATGAAAAACCAAAGCACATAACATTCTTATGTCATATGTATAGTAAGCATTCAAGTTGATATACAAGGTCTAGACATATATATTCAAACCTAGGATTTGACTAGCTAAGATTCAAATGGGCATAACAAATTCAAAAAACAAAAACCAAACACATAGTCTTCTGATGTCATATAGCAAGCATTCAAGTTGATAAACAAACTTGTTTAAATCATGGTCAAACCTAGGATTTGACCAAGATTCAAATGGGCATAATTTTAAAAAAATGTAAAATCAAGGCACATAGTCTTCTTATGTCATATAGTAAGCATTCAATTAAGTTGATAAACAAGGTCTAGACATATCAAACCAGAAAATTCAGGTGTCTAGCTAGCTACCCCTAACCCTAAACTCTGCACGAAGAGAAGTGGTTTTGGGTTTCAAACATGGATATTTCAAAAACCCTCCCAAAAACCTTCATTTTGGAGTTAATAAGAAGGATCAAGGCTTACTTTTTCATTTTCATGTTTTAATCTTTTTTAAATCTTTGTCAAACCTAGGTTTTGACCAATATTCAAAAGGGCATAATTAAAAAAAATGAAATATCAAGGCACATAGTCTTCTTATGTCATATAGTAAGCATTCAATTAAGTTGATAAACAAGCTCTAGACATATTCAAACCAGAAAAATCATGATGTATCTACCCCCTATATATCCCTAAACCCTAACTTATGAAGTCAAGCACGAAGAGAAGTGGTTTTTGGTTTAAATCATGGAAATTTCAAAAACCCTCCCAAGAGCTTCATTTTGGAGTGACTAATTAAGAAGCATACATGCTTACCTTTTCATATTCATGTTTTAAACTTGTTCAAATCTAGGTCAACAAACCTAGGATTTGATGAAGAATCAAATGGGTATAAAAAATTTAAAAACAAGCTCTAGATAAGCTCAAGTTGAAAAACAAGTTCTAGACATATTCCAACCAGAAAAATCATGCATGTACCCCCTATATATATATATCCCTAAACCCTGACTTATGAAGTCAAGCATGAAGAGAAGTGGTTTTTGGTTTCAATCATGGAAATTTCAAAAACCCTCCCAAGAGCTTCATTTTGGAGTGGCTAAGAAGGATAGATACTTAATTTTTCATATTTATGTTTTAAACTAGTTTAAATCATGGTCAAACCTAGGATTTGACCAAGATTCAAATGGGCATAAAAATTCAAAATAAATGAAAATAAATGAAAAACCAAGGCACGTAGTCTTCTTATGTCATATAGTAAGCATTCAATTAAGTTGATAAACAAGGTCTAGACATATTCAAACCAGAAACATCATGTATCTAGCTACCCTAGCCCTAAACTCTGTCTTATGAAGTCAAGCATGCATGAAGAGAAGTACGTGGTTTTTTGGTTTCAAACATGGAAATTTCAAAAACCCTCTCAAGAGCTTCATTTTGGAGTGACTACGAAGGATACATGCTTAATTTTCATATTCATGTTTTAAACTTGTTTAAATCATGGTCAAACCTAGGATTTGACCAAGATTCAAATGGGCATAATTTAAAAAAATGTAAAATCAAGGCACATAGTCTTCTTATGTCATATAGTAAGCATTCAATTAAGTTGATAAACAAGGTCTAGACATATCAAACCAGAAAAATCATGTATCTACCCCTATATATCCCCAAAAACTCTGTCTTTATGAAGTCAAGCATGAAGAGAAGTGGTTTTTTGGTTTCAAGCATGGAAATTTCAAAAACCTCCCCAAACTTCATTTTAGAGTGACTAAGAAGGATACAAGCTTGCCTTTTCATTTTCATGTTTTAAACTTGTTTAAATTATCTTGGTCAAATCTAGGATTTGACAAGATTCAAATGGGCAAACATATGATAAGTGATGCAAATATCATTTCTAAGTGCGGGCAAACCAGAGATATGTGGTTTTTGGTTTCAAACATATTCAAACGAGAGAAATCATGTATCTACCCCCTAACACTAAACTCTGTCTCATGAAGTCAAGCGCATGCATGAAGATATGTGGTTTTTGGTTTCAAACATGGAAATTTCAAAAACCCTCCCAAGAGCTTCATTTCGAAGTGATTAATTAAGAAGCATACATGCATGCTTACTTTTTCATATTCATGTTTTAAACTTATTCAAATCTTGGTGAAACCTAGGATTTGACCAAGATTCAAATGGGTATAAAAATTTAAAAAATACAAAAAAGGTCTTCTTATGTTATATAGTAGGCATTCAATTAAGTTGATAAACAAGTTCTAGACATATTCAAACAAGAAAAATCATGCATGTATCTACCCATAACCCTAAACTTTGTTTCATGAAGTCAAGCATTGTGGTTTTTGGTTTCGAACATGGAAATTCAAAAACCCTCCCAAGAGCTTCATTTTGAAGTGACTAAGAAGCATACATGCTTACTTTTTCATATTCATGTTTTTAACTTATTCAAATCTTGGTGGAACCAAGGATTTGACAAAGATTCGAATGGGTATAAAAATTCAAAAAAAACAAGGTCTTCTCTTATGTTATATAGTAAGCATTCAATTAATTTGATAAACAAGGTCTAAACATATTCAAACCAGGAAAATCATGTATCTACCACCTAACCCTAAACTCTGTCTTATGAAGTCAAGCATGCATGAAGAGAAGTGGTTTTTGGTTTCAAGCATGGAAATTTCCATGTTTGAAACCCAAAACCACTTCTCTTCATATGCTTGACTTCATATGACAGAGTTTAGCGTTAGGGGGTAGATACATGATTTTTTGGTTTGAATATGTCCAGACCTTGTTTATCAACTTAAATGCTAACTATATGACATCAGAATGGGCATAAAAATTTAAAAAAATTAAAAATGTAAAACCAAAATTTAATTGGGAGGAAAGGGTACATGAATTACAATTAAAAAACAAGGTAACTTAAATACTTGGATGCCCCAAGATGTGTGGAAGCCCAAAACAATGGCAAAACATATCATGTGCGCATGCTGCATCCAATTCAAGTAGAACACATAGTAGGCACCGATAGTTTGACCTAAATTTGAAATCAAAGAGAAGGTGGTTAGAAAAAATCAAAATTGGCAAAGCAAAGCATGAAATCAAAAAATTGTGATGCACTCTAGCTATGAAAATTATCAAACAATGCAAACCAAAATGATTTTTTAGAGGAATACTAGTTCAACTTATTTAATTTTTTATTTGTAGGCCAAAATCAAACCCCGTAGTTGGATTTTTTTTTCAACTTGATCTGTAGTACTGGGGAAAACCCTAGTTTATAACCTATTTAATAATAGATTCGTAGTCGATTCTTTTACTTTTTTATTATTACTATGCAGCACATGTGTGTTTGCCCGTCGAGTGAAACTCGGAGGAAGAGGAATCACTCGGAAGGAGAAGAAGGGAGAGCAGTCACGGGGCCCCTCTTATTGATGGTGTATATTCTTTTTCTGGTGATGTTGACTGTTGTGCAGGGTTTGTCAGTGCGCAGGAGGTGCGAGCGAGCGAGCGAGCGAGTCGAGCGAGGCCGAGAATGAGAGAGATTTGTTTTTTTTTGTGAGAGGGACAACCGAAGGATCCAGAAGGACCCACAGACTTCCAATACGCATCCTGATGCGTCTTCTCTTGACAAAGAAGATGGCTGGGAGTTGGCGTACCTATTGCACGTGACTTGTGCTCACTCAAGTGTGGGACCTCACGCGTGGGCACCACACGTAAGTGACAGACCTGTTGGTGTAAAAACTCGGTTGATTATTATAGTGCATTAGAACAAAGTTTCCTATGGATTCAAGGGTAGGAAATCCAAGTTAACTCATTTACATGACATTATTTTTTCCATGAAGCAAAGTTAACACTATCAATTGGTACATTTTGGAGTGACTAAGAAGGATCAATGCTTACTTATTCGTTTAATTTCACGTGTTAAACTTGTCTAAATCTTGTTCAAACCTAGGATTTGACCAAGATTCAAATGGGCAGAAAAATAATTAAAAAACAGAAAAATGAAAAACCAAATCACATAGTAAGCATTCAAGTTGATAAACAAGGTCTAGACATATTCAAACCAGACAAATCATGTATCTATACCCCTAACCCCTAAACTCTGTCTTATGAAGTCAAGCATGTGAAGAGAAGTGGTTTTGGGTTTGGGGGTATATATACATGATTTTTATTGTTTAAATATATATAGACTTTGTTGATCAACATGAATGCTTAATTACTATATGACATAAGAAGTTTATGTGCTTTGGTGTTTCATTTTTTTGATTTCTTTTTTGAATTTTTATGCCCATTTGAATCTTGGTCAAATCCTAGGTTTGACAAAGATTTAAACAAGTTTGAAACATGAAAATGAAAAAGTAAGCTTGGATCCTTCTTAGTCACTCCAAAATGAAGCTTTTGGGTGGGTTTTTGAAATTTCCATGTTTGAAACCCAAAACCACTTCTTCTCTTCATGCTTGACTTCATAAGACAACGTTTAGGGTTAGGGGGTAGATACATGATTTTTCTGGTTTGAATATGTCTAGACTTCGTTGATCAACTTGAATGCTTAGTATATTACATAAGAAGACTATGTGGTTTGGTTTTTGATTTTCTTGATTTTGTTTGATTTTTTATGACCATTTGAATCTTGGTCAAATCCTAGGTTTGACCAAGATTTAAACAAGTTTAAAACATGAAAATGAAAAAGTAAGCATGGATCCTTCTTAGTCATGACAATGAGTTAACTTGGCTTTACTACCCTTGATGAATCCATAGGAAACTTTTTGTACTAATGCAGTATAATATTCTGGTTTGAATATGTCTAGACCTTGTTTATCAACTTAATTTGAAAGACATACAAGTTATAGCACACATAGTGCATACATTTTCACACATACTGCACTAGATGCTAACCCTATAGTTTGAGGCCATTTGGATGAGGTCGAAAAAATTCTTGGATTAGAATCGTGTTGTTCGAACCCCGTAGTTGGATTTTTTTGAACCCTTGATCTTTAGAACTGGGCAAAACCCAAGTTTAACCATGCAAGATTCAAATGGCCCTAAAAATTCAGAAAAAAATCAAAAGAATGAAAAACCAAAGCACATATATAGCATTCTTATGTCATATGTATAGTAAGCATGCATTCAAGTTGATAAACAAGGTCTAGACATATATATTCAAACCAGAAAAATCATGTATATATCTACCCCTAAAACTCTAATTAAACTATGTCTTATGAAGTCAATCATGTAGAGAAGTGGTTTTGGGTTTCAAATATGGAAATTTCAAGAACCTCCCAAAAGCTTCATTTTAGAGTGACTAAGAAGGATCCAGGCTTATCTTTTCATTTCATGTTTTAAACTTGTTTAAATCCTGGTCAAACCTAGGATTTGACCAAGATTTATGGGCATAAAATTCAAAAAAATCAGAAAAATAAAAAACCAAAGCACATAAGCATATTCAAGTTGATAAACAAGGTTTGGACATATTCAACCCATACACAAATCATGTATCTACCCCTAACCCTAAACTCTGTCTTATGAAGTCAAGCATGAAGAGAAGTGGTTTCGGGTTTCAAACATGGAAATATCAAAAACCTCCCAAAAACTTCATTTTAGAGTGACTGAGAAGGTTGCATGCTTCCCTTTTCATTTTCATGTTTTAAACTTGTTTAAATCTTGGTCAAACCTAGAATTTGACAAGATTCAAATGGGCATCAAAATTCAAAAAAATCAGAAAAAGAAAAACCAAAGCAATAGTTTTCTTATGTCATATAGTAAGCATTAAAGTTGATAAACAAGGTCTAGACATATTCAACCAGACAAATCATGTATCTATACCCCTAACCCCTAAACTCTGTCTTATGAAGTCAAGCATGTGAAGAGAAGTGGTTTTGGGTTTCAAACATCGAAATTTCAAAAACCTCCCAAAAGCTTCATTTTAGAGTGACTAAGAAGGATACATGCTTCCCTTTTCATTTTCATGTTTTAAACTTGTTTAAATTATCTTGGTCAAACCTAGGATTCGACATGATTCAAATGGGCATCAAAATAAATAAAAAACAGAAAAAGGAAAAACCAAAGCAATAGTTTTCTTATATATGTCATATAGTAAGCATTAAAGTTGATAAACAAGGTCTAGATATATCCAAACCAGACAAATCATGTATCTACCCCCGGCCTGTCGATCTTATGAAGCTAGTCTACTAGCATGTGAAGGGAACTCGTTTTCGGTTTCAAACATAGAAATTACAAGAACATCCCAAAAGCTTCTCCATTTTAGAGTGACTACGAAGGATACTGACTTCCCTTTTCATTTTCATGTTTTAAACTTGTTTAAATCTTGGTCAAACCAAGGATTTGACCAAGATTCAAATGGGCCTAAAAATTTAGAAAAAAATCAAAAAGAGAATGAAAAACCAAAGCACACATAGCATTCTTATGTCATATGTATAGTAAGCATTCAAGTTGATAAACAAGGTCTAGACATATTCAAACCAAAAAATCATGTATATATCTACCCCTAACCCTAAACTGATCTGTCGATCTTATGGAAGTCAATCATGAAGAGAAGTGGTTTTGGGTTTCAAACATGGAAATTTCAAGAACATCCCAGAAGCTTCATTTTAGAGTGACTAAGAAGGATCCATGCTTACTTACTCGTTTTCACGTGTTAAACTTGTCTAAATCTTGGTGAAACCTAGGATTTGACCAAGATATGATTCAAATGCGCAGAAAATTAAAAAAGTCAGAAAATTTAAAAACCAAAGTACATAGTCTTCTTATGTCATATAGTAAGCATATTCAAGTTGATAAACAAGGTTTGGACATATTCAAACCATACAAATCATGTATCTATACCCCCTAACCCTAAACTTTTTCTTATGAAGTCAAGCATGAAGAGAAGTGGTTTTGGGTTTCAAAGATGGAAATTTCAAAAACCTCCAAAAACTTCATTTTAGAGTGACTGAGAAGTTAGCATTAAAGTTGATAAACAAGGTTTAGACATATTCAAACCAGACAAATCATGTATCTACCCCTAACCCTAAACTCGGTCTTATGAAGTCTAGCATGAAGAGAATCGTTTTGAGTTTCAAACGTTTAAGCCAAAAGCCCCATTTCAAATATTTCAAACTTATTCAAAGTTGGTTCAAATTTGAAAGACATACAAGTTATAGCACACATAGTGCATACATTTTCACACATACTGCACTAGATGCTAACCCTATAGTTTGAGGCCACTTGGATGAGGTCGAAAAAGTTCTTGGATTAGAATCGTGTTGTTCGAACCCCGTAGTTGGATTTTTTGAACCTTGATCTGTAGTACAGGGCAAAACCCTAGTTTAACCTATTTAATTATAGATTCGTATATCGATTTTTCTACCTTTTTATTATTACTATGCTGCAGATGTGCGTTTGCCCGTCGAGTGAAACTCGGAGGAAGAGGGATCACTCGGAAGGAGAGAAAAAAGGCAGAGCATTATGGTGTCTTCCCTTTTTCGGGTGATGATGATGATGTTGACTGTTGTGCAGGGTTTGTCAGTGCGCAGGAGGTGCGAGCGAGCGAGCGAGCGAGCGAGGCCGAGAATGAGAGAGATTTGTTTTTTTTGTGTGAGAGGGACAACCGAAGGATCCAGAAGGACCCACAGACTTCCAATACGCATCCTGATGCGTCTTCTCTTGACAAAGAAGATGGCTGGGAGTTGGCGTACCTATTGCACGTGACTTGTGCTCACTCAAGTGTGGGACCTCACGCGTGGGCACCACACGTAAGTGACAGACCTGTTGGTGTAAAAACTCGGTTGATTATAATAGTGCATTAGAACAAAGTTTCCTATGGATTCAAGGGTAGGAAATCCAAGTTAACTCATTTACATGACATTATTTTTTCCATGAAGCAAAGTTAACACTATCAATTGGTACATTTTGGAGTGACTAAGAAGGATCAATGCTTACTTATTCGTTTAATTTCACGTGTTAAACTTGTCTAAATCTTGTTCAAACCTAGGATTTGACCAAGATTCAAATGGGCAGAAAAAAAAAAAAACAGAAAAATGAAAAACCAAATCACATAGTCTTCTTATGTCATATAGTAAGCATTCAAGTTGATAAACAAGGTCTAGACATATTCAAACCAGACAAATCATGTATCTATACCCCTAACCCCTAAACTCTGTCTTATGAAGTCAAGCGTGTGAAGAAGTGGTTTTGGGTTTCAAACATCGAAATTTCAAAAACCTCCCAAAAGCTTCATTTTAGAGTGACTAAGAAGGATACATGCTTCCCTTTACATTTTCATGTTTTAAACTTGTTTAAATTATCTTGGTCAAACCTAGGATTTGACGAAGATACAAATGGGTGGGCACAAAATTCAAAAAAATCAGAAAAATGAAAAACCAAATCACATAGTCTTCTTGTGTCATATCGTAAGCAATCAAGTTGATAAACAAGGTCTAGATATATCCAAACCAGACAAATCATGTATCTACCCCCTGTCGATCTTATGAAGTCTAGCATGAAGGGAAGTCGTTTTGGGTTTCAAACATTGAAATTTAAAGAACATCCCAAAAGCTTCATTTTAGAGTGACTAAGAAGGATACAGACTTCCCTTTTCATTTTCATGTTTTAAATTTGTTTAAATCTTGGTCAAACCAAGGATTTGACCAAGATTCAAATGGCCCTAAAAATTCAGAAAAAAATGAAAAGAATGAAAAACCAAAGCACATAACATTCTTATGTCATATGTATAGTAAGCATTCAAGTTGATATACAAGGTCTAGACATATATATTCAAACCTAGGATTTGACTAGCTAAGATTCAAATGGGCATAACAAATTCAAAAAACAAAAACCAAACACATAGTCTTCTGATGTCATATAGCAAGCATTCAAGTTGATAAACAAACTTGTTTAAATCATGGTCAAACCTAGGATTTGACCAAGATTCAAATGGGCATAATTTTTAAAAAAATGTAAAATCAAGGCACATAGTCTTCTTATGTCATATAGTAAGCATTCAATTAAGTTGATAAACAAGGTCTAGACATATCAAACCAGAAAATTCAGGTGTCTAGCTACCCCTAACCCTAAACTCTGCACGAAGAGAAGTGGTTTTGGGTTTCAAACATGGATATTTCAAAAACCCTCCCAAAAACCTTCATTTTGGAGTTAATAAGAAGGATCAAGGCTTACTTTTTCATTTTCATGTTTTAATCTTTTTTAAATCTTTGTCAAACCTAGGTTTTGACCAATATTCAAAAGGGCATAATTAAAAAAAATGAAATATCAAGGCACATAGTCTTCTTATGTCATATAGTAAGCATTCAATTAAGTTGATAAACAAGCTCTAGACATATTCAAACCAGAAAAATCATGATGTATCTACCCCCTATATATCCCTAAACCCTAACTTATGAAGTCAAGCACGAAGAGAAGTGGTTTTTGGTTTAAATCATGGAAATTTCAAAAACCCTCCCAAGAGCTTCATTTTGGAGTGACTAATTAAGAAGCATACATGCTTACCTTTTCATATTCATGTTTTAAACTTGTTCAAATCTAGGTCAACAAACCTAGGATTTGATGAAGAATCAAATGGGTATAAAAAATTTAAAAACAAGCTCTAGATAAGCTCAAGTTGAAAAACAAGTTCTAGACATATTCCAACCAGAAAAATCATGCATGTACCCCCTATATATATATATATCCCTAAACCCTGACTTATGAAGTCAAGCATGAAGAGAAGTGGTTTTTGGTTTCAATCATGGAAATTTCAAAAACCCTCCCAAGAGCTTCATTTTGGAGTGGCTAAGAAGGATAGATACTTAATTTTTCATATTTATGTTTTAAACTAGTTTAAATCATGGTCAAACCTAGGATTTGACCAAGATTCAAATGGGCATAAAAATTCAAAATAAATGAAAATAAATGAAAAACCAAGGCACGTAGTCTTCTTATGTCATATAGTAAGCATTCAATTAAGTTGATAAACAAGGTCTAGACATATTCAAACCAGAAACATCATGTATCTAGCTACCCTAGCCCTCAACTCTGTCTTATGAAGTCAAGCATGCATGAAGAGAAGTACGTGGTTTTTTGGTTTCAAACATGGAAATTTCAAAAACCCTCTCAAGAGCTTCATTTTGGAGTGACTACGAAGGATACATGCTTAATTTTCATATTCATGTTTTAAACTTGTTTAAATCATGGTCAAACCTAGGATTTGACCAAGATTCAAATGGGCATATATGAATCTTTAGCAGGTGCGTTTTTTTACTAATCCATATGGAATATTTTGATAAAACCCTTTTAGAAGGCTTTGTTAAGGCCTCAAGGACAATGAGTTGGGAGGAGGCCAGGTAGACTGTAGCTAGGCATTGATTCGGAATTTATGATGCTTGCGACTTGCTTGCGCGGCTTGTTGATTTCCCAGGTGACGCAGCTTTTTTTGACTGCCCAGCCATGGATAGGTCATAGGAGTGCAGAGCTGTAGGCGGTGCGGATAAGTACGCGGGGCATTGATGATGTAGGTGTGTTCGGTTGCCCACGCGAGTGCAGAGCTGTACCTGTAGGGTTATGCGAGTAGGCCTTTAAACTGGGAGGTGGCACAAGAAGATTTTAGTAAGGAATGGTTCCTTTCCAGAGGAATGGAATGGTTCCATCCCCGCGTTCGGTTTGGACAAAAAGGAGGTACAGAATGGTACTGTTTTTTGTTCGGTTGGAGGAATTGGAGAGCAGAACGGAATGTGGTTAAACTAAACTTTTGTCTAAGAATCGTAATTAACAATGGCAAATAGCCTTTTAAATCTTAAAATCGTAATTAACAACGCCTAATGGCCTTTTTAATCTTAAAATCGTAATTAATGTTATTTTTTGTATGGTCGGGGAATTTGGAGAGTAGAACGGAATGAAGTTAAAGTTTAATCTTTTGTCTAAATATCGTAATTAATAGTGGCCTTTTTAATCTCAAAATCATAATTAACAACAACTAATAATTTTTTTGGTTGGATTAGTGAAGTGCTTTGTAATTAATAGCGGCTAAGTAACAGCCGTTCCACCACATTCCACCGATTCGGTGGAATGGGTGCATTCTGCATATGGGGAGAATATTCCCTTTCGAGGAACCACTCGGTTCCGTTCCATTCCACAACCGAACACAAGAATGGGCTCTAGGTGCGGAACGGTTCCATTCCATTCCACTTGGTTCTGGAACCGAACACACCCTAAATGCGTTGCAATGGAAAATGACAGTGTGTGGTGGCCTGATGGTGAAGAAGAAAGGTCGGGCGAAGAGTTGTTGGCTAGAGTCGGTTTTATACGAATCGACGAGGTGCGGGATAGTTTGATTTTAAGGGCTCCTTTCATTCACAGGATAGGGAAATCATAGGAGTAGGAATGTAGGATTGGGATTTGGGATGACATGTGTAGTTAAATCCTATAATAAGATGAGTTGCGTTTGATTGCGCCAAATGAATTTTTCCATGAGGTAGGACCAAATATTTAATCCTATACTAGGATTTGCACTACTTGATGATTCCTATAGGATTATTTCCTATTGGATATGTTCATATGAATCAAACTACTAGTGTAGGAAATATTCCTATAAGATCTAAATCCTATTATCTTATACCAACCTAATATGAATCAAAGAAGCCCTAAAGGATTTTCGAAGGAATCATGTACGAAGTATGATTTTTCTAAGTCACCCAACATATATACTAGGAATAGAACTAAGTAGTACCATATACTTAGGCCCGCATGCACAAATATTAAGTGTGGATTGAGGAAGTCGATAACTTGGGAAAAAACTTTCGCAACTGCACACCTATGTTACCACCCTTGCGACGCTAATTGTCGTAGAGCTGACCTAGAACGAACTCTTGTCTCGGTTAACATGAGAGAGATAAGGGATAAATACAATTGTGATACACTTTCCTAATATTTTGTTGAATGAGATAATCTTGTGTTTTCCTAATAGGGTTAATTAAGTACACATTTGGCAGCTCGTGTGTTGCATACGTTGGTGAACTTTAGACCCCAACTATATATTATTATTTGAACTCACCTCTAACACTTAATTATGTATAATAAGGTCCCTAACTAACCTCAAACACAATTAGGTATAACAGCGGTCCATAACTAACCTCAAACACTTAATTAGGTCTTACATTGCCCCCTTAGACTACCCCTTACCCTCAGCGACGTACGCAACATGGTGTTTGGGTTGAATGGCCCACCCTATTTTAAAATGTTTTAGTTAATTAATTATGTAAAAAATTATCACATATAAAGTGGAAAAAAGAAAATTAGTAAGGTGTGCCCACCTGGCCTACGGTTGTTTTGTGCGTCCTCCACTGCGTACTCCTCTTGATCTGTGACGATGAACATAGTTCTTTAGAACACATGCAACACTTACAGTTGATAGGCCGTTGCAAAGCTAATCAATGATAAAACCTGCTTTCATAATCCATTGTACTTTGATTTAATTAGTCCCTCTAATGGACCCCAACTATGTGTGCTTGAGATTTAGCAAAATGCTTTGCCGCCGTGCCACATAACAAATAATAAACAGACCAATCAAGTTTTTATCATTGCTAGACCTAACTAAGTGTTCAAGTGCTCAATTTTGACCACATTAGAGTTGAGGGGCCAAACATAATTCTTAAATACGTGAGGGACCGAACATATACTTCTAAACACCCGAGGGACAAGACAAATTTGAGTACTATTGTTATTATTAGACTAGTCACAATGGGGAGTATCATATAATAGTATCATACATATGATACTAATGTACAATATTATTTTCACAGTCCATATTATCATCATGTAGTAGTATAATATGTTACATGTATTTAGGGATTTGTAGAATCTCAATACAAAAGTGTGTACAAGATTTGTTTGGCAGTAATTTTTCTAGTTCTACATGATATGATACGATATCTACCTATGATACCACTATCGTCTCTTTCATCATTAACTGATATGACACATCAACATTTTGCATGCATGTAGTGCATGATACTACTTATGATATTGCCATTGCGAGTAGTCTCCCTTTGTCCTAGAGTACAATGCCAATTTGTTTTCAGAGGCAAACTTAGACTAATACTTGGGCCCGCCAATTATGAGTTGCATGTCATTCAAAACTATATCATCGGATGCTTGTTTCGATGAACTTTCCAATGGTATATTTTGCGGATGTCATAAAATTAGGCTGGTCATACTATTTCTATAGTGGGTAGTATCATGGAGTAGTATCATAGTAATGCTACATTTATTATTTTTTAGAATCTCAATGCAAATTTGTGTACAAGATTTGTTTAGCATTAAGTTTTCTCGTTGTTTGCGCTATGATACAGTATCTACCTATGTTACACTAATCTCCTCTCTCCTACTTAATTAGCTGCCAGATCAACATTTTTGTGGGACCAATGTGTATGATACTAGCTATGATACTAGCACTATCATGTGGGTACCTAAATCTCGAGTCAAAGTTTGACACGAAACCGATGTGGACTTTATTCATGGTGGAAGGGAGTAACAATCATAAGCACATTATTATTATTGTTTGAACAACATTTTATTTGATGTGCCATAAGAAGTTTAGAAACTCCTAGCCTGCGGAGGTGGCGTTTTGGCACACGCGTGCATATGCACCAATTATAGAAAATGATTAAAAAAAATTATATAAATGTTAATTTTTTTGGTATACATTGTGACATCATATGTTCGTTCACAAGTTTTCGTGGAAAAACGACATTTTGTGTGGCGTGTAAAAAAAGGCAAAAAATATACTGTACGTAGTCGTGTTACAACATCAAAATTTGTCTTTTTTATAGGAGCCACATAATTTTTTTGTGAGAAAACTTGTGTACCAACATAAAATGTCTAGATATACATGTAAAATTTTAGTTTAGAATTTTTTGACACTTTGAAATATGGATTCACATAATGGGAGCATATGCTCCTATGAGGCAAAGTGCATTTCCGCTAGCCCCCGCCATTTCTTATATCTCTATATTGTCTATATATCTATACCTCTACCTCTACCCCCTTGGATTCCTGAACAGACGTACAGTACTAGTAGGGCCTACTATTTATTATTATTACATACTCTAAAAAAAAAACCTACTGCAGCCAAAATTTAATATCATCGAGCGGTAAAATTCCCCGCCAACGCCCAAATATCTCGCGCCGCAAAGTTTCAGATCTGCGAATATTTTTTTCCTCAAAAGAAGGACTGCGAAATTCCCTTCTACTCCTCTATCGCCCAGCTTCGCCCTAGTTTCGCCCGCAAGCCCTCAGAGAAACCGCCCCTCTTGCCTACCTCCAGATCTTCCCGGCCGCCGCACTTCGCCGTTCAAGCTGCCACGGCTTCAAACCCCGAGGCTGCCCTATCCGCACCTACTCCGGCGTCCACCGCACCGTATCTCGTTCGCCGACTCTATCGACCACCGCACCTGACCAGCTTCGCCGACACCGACGCCACCGTGCACTGCACATCATCTGCTTCACCGACCTTCTAGTTCGGCCGGCGCGCTGAACACTTCATCGACCGCCCAGCATGTCCTTCTCCGACCCCCCAAGATCTGCTTCCCCGGCACCCACCGCAACAGCAGTCCCCTCGCCGACCTCCACGTCACCCGTAAGAACGCGGAACACGTCTAAACGCCGCCCAGAAATAGGTAACCAGACATCCCTGCGCGTTTTGTTCTGTTAGGAGTATTGCAGCTGACTGTATTTCTGAATTCGTGCTATATTTCTAACTTACAAGTGCTTTCGTTGATAACCACCTCATCCTTTAGGTTTAAACACGACGCATAAGTATGTTTTTCCGTGACCAAACCCACCCATTCGCTGAAACTCTACATGGTATCAGAGCCTAGGTTTCCTTCCTGCTAGCCGCCACAAACAGTACCAAACAAGTTCTTCCTTTGATCACAAAACCCACCGTTGAGATGTAGAAATCCAGGCGGCGGGAGGCCGCATCAGGTGCTCTGCGTGGGTTGCGGCTATCACACACAGCGATGTGAGCTGTGTGAGATCGGCGGCTGCTCGCGCGGGGAGAAAGAAGAGGGTGAAGATCGTTTTGGTTTAGAAAGGAGAGAAGAGGAAGTGAATCCGTGGCAGAGAGATCTGGATCCGTGTGAGGGGCAGAAGTTGGAGGCGTGCGGAGTGGGGCGAGCCTTTGAGCGCAGGGCGGAGCCGGAGGTTGGTGCTGGACGTTGACCAGCGCGAGCCGGTCGATGTGGCCAGGTGCCGTACGCCAGGTTGGCCAGGGCGCGCAGACGAGGCGCCATCCGAGTGGAAGTGAGGAGAAAATGGAGATGTGAGGCTGTGAGGATATGTGGTGATGGAGTTGATGAGGCTGCGGTTGAGTCGTGATGGAGTTGATGAGGCTGCGGTTTAGTGGTGATGGTGATGGTTGTGGATATGTCCAGGGGAAAGGCATGCGTGCCTGAGGTGAGACTGGTTGAGGCCTGACCGGGGGATAGGCATGGGTGCTTGAGGAGTGGATGGTTGAGGCAGGAGTTGGCTGGGGGTTTGTGGGAGAGACGGAAGAGGTGGCCGGGCAGAGTGGAGAAGAGAGGCTGAGGACATTGAGGCGAGTGTGGATGGTTCTGCGGAACTTGTGTGGTGAGGCAGCCGGGGTTGTTGAGGACGTGTATGGTTAGGAGTTGTGCGTATCCCAGATGGTTGAAGCTGGATATCTTCGCTGCTGATGAAGAGATGAATCGAGATGACAAGATGATGGAAAGTGCAATGCTGTCATGTATCCTAGGAGTTATGCTGAATGTTCATTACTGGTAGTTGTCATATGTGTCATGTTGTTGTTGCAAGATGGCCATGGTTGTTTACCCATGATCATCTTGAGGGGGTGTGTTACCATGAGTGAGTTTAGTAGTAGCGCTGTAGTAATATTGTATCCAGTGTGAGGCCCATAGAGGCCCATGTCCAGTAGTATTGTAACCCTAACTCAGATGATATAAATACAGTGTGGTGGTCTGAGTAACCTAACCCACCCATTCGCTGAAACTCTACAAAATATGAGCCACCAATCATGAGCCGTTGAATGCTCTACATGTCCACGATTGACAACAACAACAACAACAAAGCCTTTATTCCCAAACAAGTTGGGGTAGGCTATACAAGTCCACAATTGACACGATTACAATTTCTCACTATTTGGCCGTAGGCTACTGCTCTAGTTACATCATGTTTGATATCTTTCTGCGATCCTGTATTACATGTTTATGCACGTCATAATGCTTCTACCAAGGTTCAAAAAAGCGCTAGGCGCTAAGCGAGCGGTGAGGCACTGCTTAGAGGAACTGCTGCTTAAGCGAGCTTAAGCGCCGCTTAAGCGCTCAGGCTAAAATCGTACGAACATGAAACAGGGAAGTCAAGATGGGCACATATACCCCTATAATATGCTGTAAATTTGTATCCTAAGCATGTAATGCTACATTTCTGAGGAATACGGGGATTAATACCTTGGTTAGCCTCGGTTTTGCTCCAATTTCTTATAAACACACAAGCAGCTAAGCAAACAATGTAACAAACACAAACAAGCAGCTAAGCTTTACTGGAGTAGCAAGCAGCTAAGCAGTAGAGGAGTAGCAAGCAGCTAAGCCAGACCTAATCACCATCAATGCATCGAGCAAGGAGCAGAGCAACACAGGCAACACACCAACACTCGCATAGAGGAGATTCTAGCACAAAACACGACCAGATTCCCTGTCTCGCTTAATCGAACGCTTAGGCCAAAAGCGAAGCGGAAGACAACCGCTCAGCGCTTAAGCGCGCTTAAGCGTACCTAGGCGTACGCTTTTTTGAACCATGGCTTCTACTACTATTTGGTGTCAATTTAATTATAGCAAAGCCGTGACTCGTAACTGTTTGTTATTATTACACGTGCAGCAGGCACATCTTACACTCATAAACGTAGAGTAAAGCTCGCCTATAATCATGTAAGTACCTGCTGTTTTTTGTATATTGCTTAATGCAAACTTCTATATCTTGGACCTGTTTCTGTTTACAATTGGCCTCTCCTTCATGCAGAGGAGAAACAGTGAGGCACCAGGTTCTTCTGTCCAAGTACCCGATGAGGTCCGTGTGACTCAAAAAAAAGCTCACGTAAGTTCCCTGTTTTTTTTGGAATGTTAATTTACCTCCTGTGCATAGTTCAATTGCATCATTTTCTGTATGTTGCACTACCTAAGTTGCCTAATGGAATCTAATAAAATATAAACAATGACCATATGGAACATTGCACACTGCCTTTGACCCATCTGGCATCCGGCATGCCTGGGTATAAGTTACATGATTTGGCTATGTTAATACAAGTCCTGAAATTCTATTATGTTAATTTTTTGCCTGTTGCTTCATTGAGTTTGCCTGTTGTTCCATGGCTAGTGCATGAAGTTTGATAGAAATGATCCTAGCTGAAATGATGCACTTTGTGTTTTTTTATTGCTTTATTCCTAACCTAGCTTCCTATTCTACTTGAAACATGATTGCTTTATTCCTAACCTAGCTTCCTATTCTACTTGAAACATGGTGAAAAAATAGTTATATTACTTGTTTAAATGTCTAGCTTTGTTTTTCTGAGTCCCATTGACATGATGTGGTATATCCATATTCAAATGATCTGGCTGTTTATATAATACGCTCCATGTTCAATTGCTTCATTCAGTTTCTAGTAATCTATTATACATGATGCACATGGTGCTACTTGTTATATGCCCTTTTTTGTTTGAGTTTGATCATGAATTCAAGATTAAGCATTGCCTAAACGTTGACCAACGTAGGAAGATTCCCTCCCTTGTCTATACGTTGTGAGATAGATGATGAGACCTCTCTAGCAGCGAATTTATACGCGCTAGATAACACCCCGTTTAATTCGGTCCTGTTGGGACTCGAACCCGGGTGGGCTGGCTGCGCACTCGCAAGCCTTGCCACTGAGCTAGCACTCAGTTCTCAGATTAAGCAATGCCTCGTTATGCTTAATTTAAATGTTATGGCACTTCATACAAGCCATACAATTAATTGTTGCATTGACCTTCTGCGATGTCGAAGGCACTATCTGAGTCATGCTTAAATCAATCATACATTATTTTCCTAATAGTATCAAATCCAACATGCACATCTTTTGACTGTATTTGGCTATTTGCTAGATTTCTTCTGTGCAGTGACCTGGCTTCGTTATTGGGCACATGATGTCTAGTTGCTTGGTTCATTGTATACATCATCGCCATGATCTAGTTTGGTTTGTTCTAAGAGGCATGTGGCTTAACTGGTTTCTTTGTTGTATCTGCCCATGGTTCTTTCAAAATTATGTCAACAATGCTGTTTGTTTGCCTTGTATTGTATTGCATTTTAACTTGTTTTGTCTTAGTTTCAGCCTGCAAACAAAGCTGTAATGTCAGTAGGGACAACCCATTTATCAAGTGTTGCGGTCATTTCACAGAGCAACAGTGACAGTGGCACGTGCTCTCATTGGTCCACTGAGTCCGGTACACCAACCATTCCAGAAGAAATAGATGTACGAGGCTCTATTTTTGATTGCTTGTTGTGTTATATCAGCTCAATGATGTTCTTGAAATTGGAGGTCTTTTATTGCATCATATGATGTTGTAACTTGTTTTATCTAAATTTCAGGCTTCAAATAAAGCTACAATGCCAGAAGCAAGGGCCAATGCCTCAAGTATTGATGTTTCACAAAGCAGCAGTGAGAGTGCATATTGCTCGCATAGGCCCATGGTATCTATTGGTCAACTTAATCCGGCACAAAGAGATTTCGGGGATGCACTCCAAGAGGCAGTTGATATATTTGGGCGGGAAAACAAAGATGCTGATGAATTAATTGCCAAGACACGCCAAGAGATACATGAATTGAAAAATAGGCAAACTTTGACAGAAAATGTTCTAAAGAATCTCCTATGCACTTGTCATGGTAAGCCAGTTGTGATGTGTCTGGGAATTGAAGGTGTCTAAATAAACTTTGATTCTGTTGTTCAGTCAAGTGGACTGCTGATGCCAATGCTGTAACTAATTACTGCTCAAAATTTCGTTCAAAATTTCGTGGTCTGTAATAATTGCAAATTTTGTTGTTGTACTAAAATTAGATATGTTCCATGTGGCTGCTGTATTTTGTGTGAAATAATTTCCTGATGTGTACTTCAATTAAACCATAAATCGACTGCATGCTGAAAATTTGAATCTGAGCGCACGTGTGAACTATTTTCTGCTCGTAATGCAATAACGGCTGTTTCTTGGAAGGACTACGTACATGGGTGAAAAGTTAGAGAAGCTACAGTACTCTAACTTGAAGGTGAAAAGTTAGAGAAGCTACAGTACTCTAACTTTCCTTCCCCCAAACCATATGTCTAAAATCCAAATAATTTAAATTAATTTGCACAATACAAACTTGTGTCTTGCATTTGAAGTAATTACATGCAGAGAAAATTATGGTGTAATAAAATTTAGTTTAGTTTTTAAACATCTACAGTAATCACCTTTATTAGTTAAAGACAGTGCATAACCTTGTACTTATGCTACAGAAGCCTGACTTTGCTTCTTTATTTTTCCTGACTTAGCTCCTTCACGTTAGAGGATACGGTTCCCGTACATGGTAGCCCATTAATAATTATGCCTGCTAGCAAGATAGATGGTCCTTATTATAGTCAGGCATGTCAACTTGTATGATTAAAAGTAGTTCGTACACATTAAATCTACCATCTGCATTTTTCTCTGTAATAACTTTTCTTTTTACACAACTCAAAACTTGTCTGGCTAATATGAAATTTGAGATGGCAAAACCCGGGAAAGATAAAGATATCACCAAAAACTCTTTCCTGCGAAATGCTGGGTTTTGAAGCCCAAGTCCAAGTCTTTCTCTGCTCAAGTTTTGGAGGAACAACTCCAAGTAGAACGAGTTGCAACAGCTATGCTAAGAACAAAAGTTGACATGTTGAGATCGAGATTAGAAGCATGTGATGCCCTACTGCACGAGGCCAATCAAGTTCGTTATAATCTCCCAAAGACTAAGAAAATGCCATAGATAATTGGAGATGAACACTAACATAGTGAGTACATTGGTCTTGTGAAATGTTTCCTTAGATTAAGGCACCGTTCAGACTTTTGTTGGTGGATGCATTTATCTGCGGTTGGGATCAACTTGGTAGTTGTTCCTGTGGATGTTATATAAATTAATTGCCTAGCCTTTTTTGAATCAGTTCGAACTTAAATGGTATCATAGCCAAGGTCTCAAGTTTGAATTGTCGAACGTGTGGTTTAATTTAATCTCTGTCGGGCGGCAAAATCTCCCACCAATCCTGAAATATTTCAAACGCATTTTTGAATGGGATTAAGAAGATAGATCATGATCATGGTAGTGACCTATATTCAACGTGATGATGATTTGATTTTGCACTCGGCCATGAACAGAGGTACTAGTACGGTGTCACAATTTTTTATCATTATACTTGTACCTTAGCGAAATTCAAAATCTCATAGCGGCAAAACTTCCCGCCCACAAAATACAAAAATTTCACACGCTTCCAAATTCCCATTCTACCCCTGTGGAGATGACAGCAAAGTCGGTTGGTGAGGGGTTTGCCCGTCATTTTTTCGATCACCACCTCCCTAGCCCGGAAACCCTCCCAAAAAAAATACATTTCCTTCAGTCTCTCATCTGAGACCACCCACCGGAACTTCTCAAGTCCCTCTCTCTACCACCTCCACGACCACCGCACCGGAACATCCCCGCCGGACTTCCCTGGCCTACCCGAGCCCTCGCGATCCTCGTCATCCGGCTGCCTGCCGGAGCCGCTTCATCGACGCCGTCATCAACCGGACCGGATCATCCCCGCCGAACCTCGAAACCATATGCTCATCCAGCAGTCTACCGCAGTCGCTTCAGCTGCGGTATCGTCCACCCCGCCGGAGCCGCTTCGCCGGATCCGTCGTCCACCGCATCGGATCTTGCTCACCGACACCGCTGTGCATGAACCGGATCTGCTTCACCGGCGCCGTGCATGATCTAAACTCTTCTACTGTCGCTTTTCTATTGCTTGCCTGCAAGTTCTTGTTTAATCTTGGGGGAACCTGTTTGTGCTAACGACGCGCCGTTACGTTTTTGCAGATGAGATGAGTAACCATGAAGTGTAATGGCCGTCTCTCCAACCCCAAGTAGCACATGTAGCGTACTTCATCACCGGATCTATCAACCCCAGGAAGATCTGCTGTGACTCCCACAGAGTGCTTCTCCTAATGTAAGTCCCTTGTTTTAGCGCCATGTTCTGGGTTCAGATGCTTGTTTGTCTGAAGCTCTTTTAGTTCATTCCTAGCTATGACCGTAACACGTTGCTATTTTCTACTTCATTGCTAACTTTAAGCGATTGAACATTTTGGTTTGCATTCCCTGCTCTGTAGATGTAGCCATCATAACTTCTATCTTGCTCAGTCGTTGTTACAAAAATTATACTGTAGGTATTATAGTAACATCCTGCTATTATTTAGTTCATGGCCAATTTTAAGTAATTGCACATGTTGGTTCGCATTCCCTGCTCTATAGCTTTTGGCATCGTAACTTCTATATTTGGTTTACATTCCCTGCTCTGTAGATCTAGCCATCATAACTTTATCTTGCTCAGTCGTTGTTACAAAAATTATGGCCTGCTACTATGTTGTTTGTGCCAATTTTTTACTCCATGAACATGTTGGCTTGCATTCCCTGTACTACAGGTGATGCCATTGTTTTGTATCTAGTTCATTGTAAGCTAACAAAGTAAGGACTTAGTTTGGCATGCTATCACTCTGCTATCTAGCCTGTAGTACAAATAAACTTGTCATACTACTAGATAATAATTTTGCGTGCCATCTTGTTCTTCAAAAGCTGCATTATTGACTTGTTTCTCTGACTTGGCATGACGCTCACATATGGAAAGCTGAACATATTGGTTTGCATTCCCTCTTATACAAGTTCACAGGTGATCCCACTATATTCTGTATCTGGTCCATCCTAAGCTCCAGCATTAACTATCCTCCATGTGTTGCTCATTACAAGTTTATATCCCGAAACATCTTGATTTGCATCCCCTTCACTATAAGTTCAGGAGTATTATTTAGTTCACGGCCAAAGTGAAGTAATTGCACTTGGCACATGTTGGTTCACATTCCCTCCTCTTTAGCTTTTGCCATCGTAACTTCTATTTTTGGTTTACATTCCCTGCTCTGTAGATGTAGCCATCATAACTTCATCTTGCTCAGTCGTTGTTACAAAATTTATAGCCTGCTACTATGTTGTTCATGCCAATTTTGTACTCCCTGAACATGTTGGTTTGCATGGGACTCGACAGTAGTAAGTCTGCTGTTTCATTCTAACATGCTCTGTTATATTGGCTGTTGGTATGCGGCATGCACTCTTTGTTTGCTTATTGTGCGCATTACAATGATCTTGTTATAACGACGAAATGATGAGTTCCAAATTCTTTGCCAAACAATATTGTAGTGTCTTTGCCTTTCCATTGTTGCTGTCTTAACTTGTAATGTCTTTGTTTCAGATATAGGTGCTGCATGGACAACTTAAAAGATTGCCGGATCGCTTCATTGTATTGCTAGGTTTAATTACCATTCAATTTCTCTGGGTTCTGTAATATTTTTTTCAATGCCTTGCAGCTGATGTAATATTTAGTTAGTTTTTATAGTTCTTTCGCGCATTTTTTCTTTGGTGCTTGTGGTAAGTGAGGCTATCCGAGAGAAATCAATGCTGCGTAAATATTCTCAGTATCTAAATCACGAATTCCCATCCCTTAAACGGCCCAATTAAGCGAAATCACATATGTGCCTGCCCGCAAAATCCTAAAGCGCATATTATGCCGGCATATAAACAGCAACTAAACGGGCTGGCCCACTTACTTCTTGGGCCAGCCCATTTGATTTACGGTGGACCCCACACACTAATTGGGCTGGCCCACTTGCTTTAAGGTGGACCCCACCAACTACTGGGCCGGCCCACTAATTAGTTGGGCCAGCCCATTTGCTTTTGGTGGACCCCACATAATAAATGGGCCGGCCCTTTAAGAGGAAAGTGGGACCCACCTGTGTTTTTGGCCCGGCCCACTATCTTGTTGGGCCTGCCCACTTGCTATATGGTGGAACCCACATACTAGTTGGGCCCTTTAACAGGAAAGTGGGACCCACATGTGTTTTTGGCACGGCCCACTATCTTGTTGGGCCGGCCCACTTGCTATATGGTGGTCCCACATACTAAATGGGCCGGCCCTTTAAGAGGAAAGTGGGACCCACTGTTTTTTGGCCCCCACTATCTTGTTGGGGCCCACCTATATGGTGGACCCCTCATACTAATTGGGCCCTTTACCGGAAAGTGGGACCCACGTGTTTTTGGCCGACTATCTTCTTGGGCCGACCCTTGCTATATGGTGGACCCCACATACTAAATGGGCGGCCCTTTAACAGGAAAGTGGGACCCACCTGTATTTTTGGCCCGACCCACTATTTTGTTGGGCCGGCCCACTTGCTGTATGGTGGACCCCACAAACGAAATGGGCCGCCCTTTAACGGAAAGTGGGACCCACCTGTGTTTTTGGCCCGGCCCACTAGCTTGTTGGGCCGGCCCATTTGCTATACGGTGGACCCCACACACTAAATGGGCCGGCCTTTTAACAGGAAAGTGGGACCCACCTGTGTTTTGGCCCGGTCCACTTGCTTCTTGGGCCGGCCCAGTTGCTGTAAGGTGGACCCCACATGTTAAATGGGCCGGCCCATTTAAGTTTTGACCAGTCAACCTTAGAGGTTAGGCCCGGCCCACGTAACTAATGGACCAGCCCAGCTATATAGTTGACCGGTCAAACTATGTCATCTGGCCCGGCCCGCTTAAGACGTGGCAGGCCTCGTGTGGGCCTACCATCTACCACGGGGTTTCAGCGGTTAACGCCGTTAACTGCCAGTTAACGGCGTCTGCCACGTGTCAGTTTGCATGACGTCAGCAGTCAACGGGCTCCCGAACACACTTCCGCAACGGTCCGATTTTCCGTGGCGGAAGGGCGCCCAAGCGCGACGGACCGAAAAAATCGTCGTTGGACTTTGCCTGACGCAGTTTCCACAACGGAACCCATATCGTCGGGTTAGGCCCATAGGCGACGAAAAATACCCCTTAGCGGACGATTTTGAGACGTTGTCTATCAGAACTTTTCTTGTAGTGTATGTTCTTATGTAAGTTTTGCTGTACCGGTTTATACTTGAGTTTGCTTCAAACAACCTTGCTAGCCTAAGCCTTGTATTGAGAGGGAATACTTCTCGTGCATCCAAAACCTTGAGCCAAAAACTATGCCATTTGTGTCCACCATACCTACCTACTACATGGTATTTCTCTGCCATTCCAAAGTACATTACTTGAGTGCTACCTTTAAAATTCTATTCTTTGTCTTTGCAATATATAGCTCATGGGAAAATAGCCTTAAAAACTATTGTGGTAAAGAATATGTAGCTTATGTATCTTATTTCTTATAAGTTGCTTGTTGAGCGGTAACCATGTTTCTGGGGACGCCATCAACTTTTACACCTTTGTTGAATATCATGTGAGTTGCTATGCATGTTGTCTTGTCTGAAGTATTGGTTAGAGAAGAACATTGGGCCGCTAACTAAAGCCATGAATCATGGTGGAAGTTTCAGTTTGGACACAATCCTCAATCTCTTATGAGAATATTATCTGTTGTTGAATGCTTATGCATTAAAGAGGAGTCCATTATCTATTTTCTATGTTGTCCCGGTATGGATGTCTAAGTTGAGAATAATCAAAAGCGAGAAATCCAATGCAAACTTTCTCCTTAGACCTTTGTACAGGCGGCATAGAGGTACCCCTTTGTGACACTTGGTTGAAACTTATGTTATGCAATGATAATCCGTGTTAATCCAAGCTAATTAGGACAAGGTGCGAGCACTATTGGTATTTGATACGTCTCCGACGTATCGATAATTTCTTATGTTCCATGCCACATTATTGATGATATCTACATGTTTTATGCATACTTTATGTCATTATTATGCGTTTTCTGGAACTAACCTATTGACGAGATGCCGAAGGGCCTCCTTTCTGTTGTTTTTGGTTTCGAAATCCTAGTAAGGAAATATTCTCGGAATCGGACGAAATCAACGCCCAGCATCTTAGGATTGCATGAAGCTTCCAGAACACGAGAGTCGCGAGGGGGGCCACAGGCCCACAGATGATAGGGCGCGGCCCAGGCCTTGGCCGCGCCGCCTTACTGTGTCGTCGCCTCGTCGACCTTCCGACTCCGCCTCTTCGCCTATTTAAAGGTCCCTGACCTAAAATCTCGAGACGGAAAAGCCACGGTACGAGAAACCTTCCAGAGCCGCCGCCATCGCGAAGCCAAGATCTTGGGGACAGGAGTCTCTGTTCCGGCACGCCGCCGGGACGGGGAAGTGCCCCCGGAAGGCTTCTCCATCGACACCACCGCCATCTTCATCAACGCTGCTGTCTCCCATGAGGAGGGAGTAGTTCTCCATCGAGGCTAAGGGCTGTACCGGTAGCTATGTGGTTCATCTCTCTCCTATGTACTTCAATACAATAATCTCATGAGCTGCCTTACATGATTGAGATTCATATGATGATGCTTGTAATCTAGATGTCATTATGCTAGTCAAGTGGATTTTACTTATGTGATCTCCGGAGACTCCTTGTCCCACGTGTGTAAAGGTGACAGTGTGTGCACCGTGTGGGTCTCTTAGGCTATATTTCACAGAATACTTATTCACTGTTATGAATGGCATAGTGAAGTGCTTATTTATATCCCTTTATGATTGCAATGTGTTTTGTATCACAATTTATCTATGTGCTACTCTAGTGATGTTATTAAAGTAGTTTATTCCTCCTGCACGGTGTAATGGTGACAGTGTGTGCATCGTGTAGTACTTGGCGTAGGCTATGATTGTGATCTCTTGTAGATTATGAAGTTAACTATTGCTATGATGGTATTGATGTGATCTATGCCTCCTTTCGTAGTGTGAAGGTGACAGTGTGCATGCTATGTTAGTACTTGGTTTGGTTATGTTGATCTGTTATGCACTCTAAGGTTATTTAAATATGAACATTGAATATTGTGGAGCTTGTTAACTCCGGCATTGAGGGTTCGTGTAATCCTACACAGTTAGTGGTGTTCATCATCCAACAAGAGGGTGTAGAGTCTAGCATCTATCTATTTATTCTATTATGTGATCAATGTTGAGAGTGTCCACTAGTGAAAGTATGATCCCTAGGCCTTGTTCCTAAATACTGCTATCGCTGCTTGTTTACTGTTTTACTGCATCTATACTTCCTGCAATATTACTACCATCAACTGCACGCCAGCAAGCACTTTTCTGGCGCCGTTACTACTGCTCATATTCATTCATACCACTTGTATTTCACTATCTCTTCGCCGAACTAGTGCACCTATTAGGTGTGTTGGGGACACAAGAGACTTCTTGCTTTGTGGTTGCAGGGTTGCATGAGAGGGATATCTTTGACCTCTTCCTCCCTGAGTTCGATAAACCTTGGGTGATCCACTTAAGGGAAACTTGCTCTGTTCTACAAACCTCTGCTCTTGGAGGCTTGATGGCGTGTAACTCACACGTTCGTTGGGAACCCCAAGAGGAAGGTATGATGCGCACAGCAGCAAGTTTTCCCTCGAAAGAAACCAAGGTTTATCGAACCAGGAGGAGCCAAGAAGCACGTTGAAGGTTGATGGCGGCGGGATGTAGTGCGGCGCAACACCAGGGATTCCGGCGCCAACGTGGAACCTGCACAACACAACCAAAGTACTTTGCCCCAACGAAACAGTGAGGTTGTCAATCTCACCGGCTTGCTGTAACAAAGGATTAACCGTATTGTGTGGAAGATGATTGTTTGCAGAAAACAGTAGAAGTAGATTGTATTTCAGTATAGAGAATTGGACCGGGGTCCACAGTTCACTAGAGGTGTCTCTCCCATAAGATAAACAGCATGTTGGGTGAACAAATTACAGTTGGGCAATTGACAAATAAAGAGGGCATGACCATGCACATACATATTATGATGAGTATAGTGAGATTTAATTGGGCATTACGACAAAGTACATAGACCGCTATCCAGCATGCATCTATGCCTAAAAAGTCCACCTTCAGGTTATCATCCGAACCCCCTCCAGTATTAAGTTGCTAACAACAGACAATTGCATTAAGTATTGCGCGTAATGTAATTAGTGACTACATCCTTGAACATAGCACCAATGTTTTATCCCTAGTGGCAACAGCACATCCATAACCTTAGAGGTTCTTGTCACCCCTCCAGATTCACGGAGACATGAACCCACTATCGAGCATAAATACTCCCTCTTGGAGTTACTAGCATCAACTTGGCCAGAGCATCTACTAATAACGGAGAGCATGCAAGATCATAAACAACACATAGACATAACTTTGATAATCAACATAACAAGTATTCTCTATTCATCGGATCCCAACAAACGCAACATATAGAATTACAGATAGATGATCTTGATCATGTTAGGCAGCTCACAAGATCCGACAATGAAGCACAATGGGGAGAAGACAACCATCTAGCTACTGCTATGGACCCATAGTCCAGGGGTAGACTACTCACTCATCACTCCGGAGGCAACCATGGCGGCGTAGAGTCCTCCGGAGATGAATCCCCTCTCCGGCGGGGTGCCGGAGGCGATCTCCTGGATCCCCCGAGATGGGATCGGCGATGGCGGCGTCTCCGGAAGGTTTTCCGTATCGTGGCTCTCGGTACTGGGGGTTTCGCGACGGAGGCTTTAAGTAGGCGGAAGGGCAGGTCAGGGGGCCACACGAGGGCCCCACACCATAGGGCCACGCGGCCAAGGGGGGGGGGGCGCCGCCCTAGGGTTTGGGCGCCTCGTGGCCCCACTTCGTCTCCTCTTCGGACTTCTGGAAGCTTCGTGGCAAAATAGGACCCTGGGCGTTGATTTCGTCCAATTCCGAGAATATTTCGTTACTAGGATTTCTGAAACCAAAAACAGCAGAAAAGGCACTTCGGCATCTGGTTAATAGGTTAGTTCCGAAAATGCACGAATATGACATAAAGTGTGCATAAAACATGTAGATAACATCAATAATGTGGCATGGAACATAAGAAATTATCGATACGTTGGAGACGTATCAGCATCCCCAAGCTTAGTTCTGCTCGTCCCGAGCAGGTAAAACGATAACAAAGATAATTTCTGGAGTGACATGCCATCATAACCTTGATCATACTATTTGTAAAGCATATGTAGTGAATGCAGCGATCAAAACAATGTATATGACATGAGTAAACAAGTGAATCATATAGCAAAGACTTTTCATGAATAGCACTTCAAGACAAGCATCAATAAGTCTTGCATAAGAGTTAACTCATAAAGCAATAATTCAAAGTAAAAGCATTGAAGCAACACAAAGGAAGATTAAGTTTCAGCGGTTGCTTTCAACTTATAACATGTATATCTCATGGATATTGTCAACATAGAGTAATATAATAAGTGCAATAAGCAAGTATGTAGGAATCAATGCACAGTTCACACAAGTGTTTGCTTCTTGAGGTGGAGAGAAATAGGTGAACTGACTCAACAATGAAAGTAAAAGAATGGTCCTCCATAGAGGAAAAGCATCGATTGCTATATTTGTGCTAGAGCTTTGATTTTGAAAACATGAAACAATTTTGTCAACGGTAGTAATAAAGCATATGTATCATGTAAATTATATCTTACAAGTTGCAAGCCTCATGCATAGTATACTAATAGTGCCCGCACCTTGTCCTAATTAGCTTGGACTACCGGATCATCACAATGCACATGTTTTAACCAAGTGTCACAAAGGGGTACCTCTATGCCGCCTGTACAAAGGTCTAAGGAGAAAGCTCGCATTGGATTTCTCGCTATTGATTATTCTCAACTTAGACATCCATACCGGGACAACATAGACAACAGATAATGGACTCCTCTTTTATGCATAAGCATGTAACAACAATTAATAATTTTCTCATATGAGATTGAGGATATTGTCCAAAACTGAAACTTCCACCATGGATCATGGCTTTAGTTAGCGGCCCAATGTTCTTCTCTAACAATATGCATGCTTAACCATAAGGTGGTAGATCTCTCTTACTTCAGACAAGACGAACATGCATAGCAACTCACATGAAATTCAACAAAGAGTAGTTGATGGCGTCCCCAGTGAACATGGTTATCGCACAACAAGCAACTTAATAAGAGATAAAGTGCATAATTACATATTCAATACCACAATAGTTTTTAAGCTATTTGTCCCATGAGCTATATATTGCAAAGGTGAATGATGGAATTTTAAAGGTAGCACTCAAGCAATTTACTTTGGAATGGCGGAAAATACCATGTAGTAGGTAGGTATGGTGGACACAAATGGCATAGTGGTTGGCTCAAGTATTTTGGATGCATGAGAAGTATTCCCTCTCGATACAAGGTTTAGGCTAGCAAGGCTTATTTGAAACAAACACAAGGATGAACCGGTGCAGCAAAACTCACATAAAAGACATATTGTAAACATTATAAGACTCTACACCGTCTTCCTTGTTGTTCAAACTCAATACTAGAAATTATCTAGACCTTAGAGAAACCAAATATGCAAACCAAATTTAGCATGCTCTATGTATTTCTTCATTAATGGGTGCAAAGCATATGATGCAAGAGCTTAAACATGAGCACAACAATTGCCAAGTATCACATTACCCAAGACATTTATAGCAATTACTACATGTATCATTTTCCAATTCCAACCATATAACAATTTAACGAAGAAGAAACTTCGCCATGAATACTATGAGTAGAAACTAAGGACATACTTGTCCATATGCTACAGCGGAGCGTGTCTCTCTCCCATAAAGTGAATGCTAGGATCCATTTTATTCAAACAAAATAAAAACAAAAACAAACCGACGCTCCAAGCAAAGCACATAAGATGTGATGGAATAAAAATATAGTTTCAGGGGAGGAACCTGATAATGTTGTCGATGAAGAAGGGGATGCCTTGGGCATCCCCAAGCTTAGATGCTTGAGTCTTCTTGATATATGCAGGGGTGAACCACCGGGGCATCCCCAAGCTTAGAGCTTTCACTCTCCTTGATCATGTTGCATCATACTCCTCTCTTGATCCTTGAAAACTTCCTCCACACCAAACTTAGAACAACTCATTAGAGGGTTAGCGACAATAAAAATTGACATGTTCAGAGGTGACACAATCATTCTTAACACTTCTGGACATTGCATAAAGCTACTGGACATTAATGGATCAAAGAAATTCATCCAACATAGCAAAAGAGGCAATGCGAAATAAAAGGCAGAATCTGTCAAAACAGAACAGTTTGTATTGACGAATTTTATCGAGGCACCAGACTTGCTCAAATGAAAATGCTCAAATTGAATGAAAGTTGCATACATATCTGAGGATCACTCACGTAAATTGGCATAATTTTCTGAGTTACCTACAGAGAAAACAGCCCAGATTCGTGACAGCAAAGAAATCTGTTTCTGCGCAGTAATCCAAATCTAGTATGAACTTTTCTATCAACGACTTTACTTGGCACAACAAAACACTAAACTAAGATAAGGAGAGGTTGCTACAGTAGTAAACAACTTCCAAGACACAAAATAAAAACCAAGTACTGTAGATAAAAACATGGGTTGTCTCCCATAAGCGCTTTTCTTTAACGCCTTTCAGCTAGGCGCAGAAAGTGTGTATCAAGTATTATCGAAGGGTGGTGCATCGTTATTATGAGCTCCCCCATCCGTAGTGGTACTAAGGGCTTTGTCAATTTTAGGCCTATAATAATACTTCTTTGGTTTAGGCACTTTAGAGACATACATAAACTTTTGCTCCTTACCCACATAAGCTTTCTCCTTATATTTAAGAGAAGAAAATGTTGAACCCAAGGTTCCCATAGCTTTTTCAAGTTCATCAATCCTATTGATTTGATCATCATGGACAACACAAGTTCCTAGGACACTAATTCTTTCATCAATTCCTCCTAAGGATTTATCAAGTTCATCAGTTTTATCAAGTAACATTTCCAATTTAGCTTCAATACTTGGAAATTTTTTCTCTATGGTTTCCAATTTTTTCATAACATCTTCAAGAGAGATTTCAGTTTTAACTTCATCAACAGGGGTATTCCAAATAGACTCTCAATAATGCAGCTAGCTTCTAATGCAGGAGTACTTAGGAAGTTACCTTTTGCGAGACTATCAAGAACATACCTATTCCAGCTAGAGATACCAACATAAAAATTCCTGAGTAAGATAGTGGTGGAGTGTTTCTTAATGCACCTATTATGGGCATCACTAATTCTATACCAAGCATCTCTTAAACATTCTCCCCCTCGTTGCTTAAACGTACGAACTTCAACTTCAGGATTACTCATTTTAGTAGTAGTAAATAAAGCAAACTAGATAAAGTAAATGCAAGTAACTATTTTTTTTGTGTTTTTGATATAGCAAACAAGATAGCAAATAAAGTAAAACTAGCAACTAATTTTTTTTGTATTTTGATTTAGTGCAGCAAACAAAGTAGTAAATAAAACTAAGCAAGACAAAAACAAAGTAAAGAGATTGGGAAGTGGAGACTCCCCTTGCAGCGTGTCTTGATCTCCCCGGCAACGGCGCCAGAAAAAGAGCTTGATGGCGTGTAACTCACACGTTCGTTGGGAACCCCAAGAGGAAGGTATGATGCGCACAGCAGCAAGTTTTCCCTTAGAAAGAAACCAAGGTTTATCGAACCAGGAGGAGCCAAGAAGCACGTTGAAGGTTGATGGCGGCGGGATGTAGTGCGGCGCAACACCGGGGATTCTGGCGCCAACGTGGAACCTGCACAACACAACCAAAGTACTTTGCCCCAACGAAACAGTGAGGTTGTCAATCTCACCGGCTTGCTGTAACAAAGGATTAACCGTATTGTGTGGAAGATGATTGTTTGCGAAAAGAAATATTAAAGTAGATTGTATTTCAGTATAGAGAATTGGACCGGGGTCCACAGTTCACTAGAGGTGTCTCTCCCATAAGATAAACAGCATGTTGGGTGAACAAATTACAGTTGGGCAATTGACAAATAAAGAGGGCATGACCATGCACATACATATTATGATGAGTATAGTGAGATTTAATTGGGCATTACGACAAAGTACATAGACCGCTATCCAGCATGCATCTATGCCTAAAAAGTCCACCTTCAGGTTATCATCCGAACCCCCTCCAGTATTAAGTTGCTAACAACAGACAATTGCATTAAGTATTGCGCGTAATGTAATTAGTGACTACATCCTTGAACATAGCACCAATGTTTTATCCCTAGTGGCAACAGCACATCCATAACCTTAGAGGTTCTTGTCACCCCTCCAGATTCACGGAGACATGAACCCACTATCAAGCATAAATACTCCCTCTTGGAGTTACTAGCATCAACTTGGCCAGAGCATCTACTAATAACGGAGAGCATGCAAGATCATAAACAACACATAGACATAACTTTGATAATCAACATAACAAGTATTCTCTATTCATCGGATCCCAACAAACGCAACATATAGAATTACAGATAGATGATCTTGATCATGTTAGGCAGCTCACAAGATCCGACAATGAAGCACAATGGGAGAAGACAACCATCTAGCTACTGCTATGGACCCATAGTCCAGGGGTAGACTACTCACTCATCACTCCGGAGGCGACCATGGCGGCGTAGAGTCCTCCGGAGATGAATCCCCTCTCCGGCAGGTGCCGGAGGCGATCTCCTGGATCCCCGAGATGGGATCGGCGATGGCGGCGTCTGGAAGGTTTTCCGTATCGTGGCTCTCGGTACTGGGGGTTTCGCGACGGAGGCTTTAAGTAGGCGGAAGGGCAGGTCAGGGGGCCACACGAGGGCCCCACACCATAGGGCGGCGCGGCCAGGGGGGCCAGGCCGCCTAGGGTTTGGGCGCCTCGTGGCCCCACTTCGTCTCCTCTTCGGACTTCTGGAAGCTTCGTGGCAAAATAGGACCCTGGGCGTTGATTTCGTCCAATTCCGAGAATATTTCGTTACTAGGATTTCTGAAACCAAAAACAGCAGAAAACAGAATGGCACTTCGGCATCTTGTTAATAGGTTAGTTCCAGAAAATGCACGAATATGACATAAAGTGTGCATAAAACATGTAGATAACATCAATAATGTGGCATGGAACATAAGAAATTATCGATATGTTGGAGACCAAGGCCCAACACTGTCTACAAGAATAGAAGCACCAGTAGACATCAAGCTATTTTTCTTGCCGGGAGGAAAGGTAAACGACACACACACACCGGATCCCGGCAACGAAGCAATTTTTCGCCGTTGCGGGAGGAAAGGCACTCATACTCCGGTCCCAGGTAACCAAGTACTTTTCTGTTACCGTTGTGTGTGTGCTCGAACCTATTTCCTTTAGATCCTGCAATTGCATCTTTTTGTTTCTTGTTTACACTAGTTTGGCATAATGGACAACAATGAGCTTATTCTATTTCCTGATTTAAGACATGGATGGTTTGATGCGAAAATTAAAAAACCTATGGAACATATTAGTATGAACGCTTTGAACACCATTGTTGCTAATGATATGGAAAATTCTAAGCTTGGGGAAGCTGGCTTTGATGAGCATGATATTTTTAGTCCCCCAAGCATTGAGGAGAAAATTTACTTTGATGATACTTTGCCTCCTATTTATGATGATTATAATGATATTGGTCTTTTAGTACCGCCTGTTATGGAGGATAAATTTGATTATGATTACAATATGCCTCCTATATTTGATGATGAGAATAATAATGATAGCTACTTTGTTGAATTTGCTCCCACTACAACTAATAAAATTGATTATGCCTATGTGGAGAGTAATAATTTTATGCATGAGACTCATGATAAGAATGCTTTATGTGATAGTTATATTGTTGAGTTTGCTCATGTTGCTACTGAAAGTTATTATGAGAGAGAAAAATATGGTTGTAGAAATTTTCATGTTACTAAAACACCTCTCTATGTGCTGAAATTTTTGAAGCTACACTTGTTCTATCTTCCTATGCTTGTTACTTTTTTCTTCATGAACTTGTTTATTTACAAAACTCCTATGCATAGGAAGCATGTTAGACTTAAATTTGTTTTGAATTTGCCTCTTGATGCTCTCTTTTGCTTCAACTACTATTTCTTGCGAGTGCATCATTAAAACTGCCGAGCCCATCTTAATGGCTATAAAGAAAGAACTTCTTGGGAGATAACCCATGTGTTTATTTTGTTACAGTACTTTTATTTTGTATTTGTGTCTTGGAAGTTGTTACTACTGTAGCAACCTCTCCTTATCTTAATTTTGTTGCATTGTTGTGCCAAGTAAAGTCTTTGATAGTAAGGTTCATACTAGATTTGGATTACTGCGCAGAAACAGATTTCTGTCTGTCACGAATCTGGGCAGAATTCTCTGTAGGTAACTCAGAAAAATCTGGCAATTTACGTGCGTGATCCTCAGATATGTACGCAACTTTCATTCAATTTGGGCATTTTCATCTGAGCAAGTCTGGTGCCACTTTAAAATTCGTCTTTACGGACTGTTCTGTTTTGACAGATTCTGCCTTTTATTTCGCATTGCCTCTTTTGCTGTGTTGGATGGATTTCTTTGATCCATTAATGTCCAGTAGCTTTGTGCAATGTCCAGAAGTGTTAAGAATGATTGTGTCACCTCTGAACATGTGAATTTTTGATTGTGCACTAACCCTCTAATGAGTTTGCTTGAAGTTTGGTGTGAAGGAAGTTTTCAAGGGTCAAGAGAGGAGTATGATATACTATGATCAAGAGGAGTGAAAGCTCTAAGCTGCCCCGGTGGTTCACCCCTGCATATTTTAAGAAGACTCAAGCGTCTAAGCTTGGGGATGCCCAAGGCAGGGCATCCCCTTCTTCATCGACAACATCATCAGGTTCCTCCCTGAAACTATATTTTTATTCGGTCACATCTTATGTACTTTACTTGGAGCGTCTGTTTTTTTGTTTATGTTTGAATAAGTTCATCCTTGTGTGGGAGAGAGACACGCTCCGCTGGTTCATATGAACACATGTGTTCTTAGCTTTTAATGTTCATGGCGAAGGTTGAAACTGCTTCGTTCATTGTTATATGGTTGGAAACGGAAAATGCTACATGTAGTAATTGGTAAAATGTCTTGAATAATGTGATACTTGGCAATTGTTGTGCTCATGTTTAAGCTCTTGCATCATATACTTTGCACCTATTAATGAAGAAATACATAGAGCTTGCTAAAATTTGGTTTGCATAATTGGTCTCTCTAAGGTCTAGATAATTTCTAGTATTGAGTTTGAACAACAAGGAAGACGGTGTAGAGTCTTATAATGTTTACAATATGTCTTTTATGTGAGTTTTGCTGCACCGGTTCATCCTTGTGTTTGTTTCAAACAACCTTGCTAGCCTAGCCTTGTACTGAGAGGGAATGCTTCTCGTGCATCCAAAACCTTGAGCCAACCACTATGCCATTTGTGTCCACCATACCTACCTACTACATGGTATTTCTCCGCCATTCCAAAGTAAATTGCTTGAGTGCTACCTTTAAACAATTCAAAATTTATCACCTCTGATTTGTGTCAATGTTTAATAGCTCATGAGGAAGTATGTGGTGTTTATCTTTCAATCTTGTTGGGCAACTTTCACCAATGGACTAGTGGCTTCATCCGCTTATCCAATAACTTTGCAAAAAGAGCTGGCAATGGGATTCCCAGTCCCAAATTAATTAACAAAAATAGACACTCCTCCATGGTATGTGATTGTTGGACGGCACCCGAAGGATTCGGTTAGCCATGGCTTGAGAAAGCAAAGGTGGGGATGCGTGCAGTTGACACACGTCCGTTGGGAACCCCAAGAGGAAGGTGTGATGCGCAGGCAAGTTTTCCCTCAGAAAGAAACCAAGGTTTATCAAACCAGGAGGAGCCAAGAAGCACGTTGAAGGTTGATGGCGGCGAGATGTAGTGCGGCGCAACACCAGGGATTCCGGCGCCAACGTGGAACCTGCACAACACAACCAAAGTACTTTGCCCCAACGAAACAGTGAGGTTGTCAATCTCACCGGCTTGCTGTAACAAAGGATTAACCGTATTGTGTGGAAGATGATTGTTTGCAGAAAATAGTAAAGAACAATTGCAGTAGATTGTATGCGATGTAAAGAATAGGACCGGGGTCCACAGTTCACTAGAGGTGTCTCTCCCATAAGATAAATAGCATGTTGGGTGAACAAATTACAGTTGGGCAATTGACAAATAGAGAGGGCATGACAATGCACATACATGATATGATAAGTATTGTGAGATTTAATTGGGCATTACGACAAAGTACATAGACCGCTATCCAGCATGCATCTATGCCTAAAAAGTCCACCTTCAGGTTATCATTCGAACCCCTTCCGGTATTAAGTTGCAAACAACAGACAATTGCATTAAGTATGGTGCGTAATGTAATCAACAACTACATCCTTGGACATAGCATCAATGTTTTATCCCTAGTGGCAACAGCACATCCACAACCTTAGAACTTTCTGTCACTGTCCCAGATTTAATGGAGGCATGAACCCACTATCGAGCATAAATACTCCCTCTTGGAGTTAAGAGTAAAAACTTGGCCAGAGCCTCTACTAATAACGGAGAGCATGCAAGATCATAAACAACACATAGGTAATAGATTGATAATTAACATAACATAGTATTCTCTATCCATCGGATCCCAACAAACACAACATATAGCATTACAGATAGATGATCTTGATCATATTAGGCAGCTCACAAGATCCAACAATGAAGCACATAAGGAGAAGACGACCATCTAGCTACTGCTATGGACCCATAGTCCAGGGGTGAACTACTCACTCATCACTCCGGAGGCGACCATGGCGGTGAAGAGTCCTCCGGGAGATGATTCCCCTCTCGGCAGGGTGCTGGGAGGCGATCTCCTGAATCCCCGAGATGGGATTGGCGGCGGCGGCGTCTCGAAGGTTTTCGTATCGTGGCTCTCGGTACGGGGTTTCGCGACGAAGGCTTTAAGTAGGCGGAAGGGCAACGCGGGGGCCACACGAGGGCCCCACACGCTAGGGCCGTGCGGCCAAGACCTGGGCCGCCGCCTAGTGTGGCGGCGCCTCTGGCCCCACTTCCTTTCCCCTCGGTCTTCGGAAGCTTCGTGCAAAAATAGGACCCGGGCGTTGATTTCGTCCAATTCCGAGAATATTTCCTTACTAGGATTTCTGAAACCAAAAACAAAAAAACAACTGGCTCTTCGGCATCTCGTTAATAGGTTAGTGCCGGAAAATGCATAAATACAACATATAATGTGTATAAAACATGTAGATATCATCAATAATGTGGCATGGAACATAAGAAATTATAGATACGTTTGAGACGTATCAAGCATCCCCAAGCTTAGTTCCTACTCGCCCTCGAGTAGGTAAACGATAACAATGATAATTTCTTAAGTGACATGCCATCATAACCTTGATCATACTATTGTAAGCATATGTAATGAATGCAGCGATCAAAACAATGGTAATGACATGAGTAAACAAATGAATCATAAAGCAAAGACTTTTCATGAATAGTACTTCAAGACAAGCATCAATAAGTCTTGCATAAGAGTTAACTCATAAAGCAATAAATCAAAGTAAAGGTATTGAAGCAACACAAAGGAAGATTAAGTTTTAGCGGTTGCTTTCAACTTATAACATGTATATCTCATGGATATTGTCAACATAGAGTAATATAACAAGTGCAATATGCAAGTATGTAGGAATCAATGCACAGTTCACACAAGTGTTTGCTTCTTGAGGTGGAGAGAGATAGGTGAACTGACTCAACATAAAAGTAAAAGAAAGGTCCTTCAAAGAGGAAAGCATCGATTGCTATATTTGTGCTAGAGCTTTTATTTTGAAAACATGAAACAATTTTGTCAACGGTAGTAATAAAGCATATGTATCATGTAAATTATATCTTACAAGTTGCAAGCCTCATGCATAGTATACTAATAGTGCCCGCACCTTGTCCTAATTAGCTTGGACTACCGGATCATCGCAATACACATGTTTTAACCAAGTGTCACAAAGGGGTACCTCCATGCCGCCTGTACAAAGGTCTAAGGAGAAAGCTCGCATTTTGGATTTCTCGCTTTTGATTATTCTCAACTTAGACATCCATACCGGGACAACATGGACAACAGATAATGGACTCCTCTTTAATGCATAAGCATGTAGCAACAATTAGTGTTCTCATATGAGATTGAGGATATATGTCCAAAACTGAAACTTCCACCATGATTCATGGCTTTAGTTAGCGGCCCAATGTTCTTCTCTAACAATATGCATGCTCTAACCATTAAGTGGTAGATCTCCCTTACTTCAGACAAGACGGACATGCATAGCAACTCACATGATATTCAACAAAGAGTAGTTGATGGCATCCCCAGAAAACATGGTTATCGCACAACAAGCAACTTAATAAGAGATAAAGTGCATAAGTACATATTCAATACCACAATAGTTTTTAAGGCTATTTTGTCCCATGAGCTATATATTGCAAGGCGAATGATGGAAATTTAAAGGTAGCACTCAAGCAATTTACTTTGGAATAGCGGAGAAATACCATGTAGTAGGTAGGTATGGTGGACACAAATGACATAGTGGTTGGCTCAAGGATTTTGGATGCATGAGAAGTATTCCCTCTCGATACAAGGTTTAGGCTAGCAAGGTTTATTTGAAACAAACACAAGGATGAACCGGTGCAGCAAAACTCACATAAAAGACATATTGTAAACATTATAAGACTCTACACCATCTTCCTTGTTGTTCAAAACTCAATACTAGAAATTATCTAGACTTTAGAGAGACCAAATATGCAAACCAAATTTTAGCAAGCTCTATGTATTTCTTCATTAATGGGTGAAAAGTATATGATGCAAGAGCTTAAACATGAGCACAACAATTGCCAAGTATCAAATTATCCAAGACATTTTAGAATTACTACATGTAGCATTTCCCGATTCCAACCATATAACAATTTAACGAAGAAGATTCAACCTTCGCCATGAATACTATGAGTAAAGCCTAAGGACATATTTGTCCATATGCAACAGCGGAGCGTGTCTCTCTCCCACACAATGAATGCTAGGATCCATTTTATTTAAACAAAAACAAAAACAAAAACAAACAGACGCTCCAAGCAAAGTACATAAGATGTGACTGAATAAAAATATAGTTTCAGGGGAGGAACCTGATGATGTTGTCGATGAAGAAGGGGATGCCTTGGGCATCCCCAAGCTTAGACGCTTGAGTCTTCTTAAAATATGCAGGGGTGAACCACCGGGGCATCCCCAAGCTTAGAGCTTTCACTCCTCTTGATCTTAGTATATCATACTCCTCTCTTGACCCTTGAAAACTTCCTTCACACCAAACTTCAAGCAAACTCATTAGAGGGTTAGTGCATAATCAAAAATTCACATGTTCAGAGGTGACACAATCATTATTAATACTTCTGGACATTGCAAAAGCTACTGGACATTAATGGATCAAAGAAATTCATCCAACATAGCAAAAGAGGCAATGCGAAATAAAAGGCAGAATCTGTCAAAAACAGAACAGTCCGTAAAGACGAACCTGGAAGGGGCACTTAACTTGCTCAAACGGAAAAACTCAAAACTAATGAAAGTTGCGTACATATCTGAGGATCACGCACGTAAATTTGCAGATTTTTTGATTTTTTTACAGAGACTTCTGCGCGAATTCGTGACAGACAGCAATGCTGTTTCTGTGCAGCAATCCAAATCTAGCATCAACTTTACCATAGAGACTTTACTTGGCACAAAAACATGATAAGGAGAGGTTGCTACAGTAGTAAACAACTTCCAAGTCTCAAATATAAAACAAAGTACTGTAGTAAAAACATGGGTTGTCTCCCATAAGCGCTTTTCTTTAACGCCTTTCAGCTAGGCGCAGAAAGTGTATATCAAGTGTTATCAAGAGATGAAGCATCGACATTATTACCAGGGGTGTTGGGAGTTTTATCAATTTTAGGCCTATAATACTTCTTTGGTTTAGGCACTTTAGAGACATACATGAATTTTTGCTCTTTACCCACATAAGCTTTCTCCTTATATTTAAGAGAAGAAAAAGTTGAACCCAAGGTTCCCATAGCTTTTTCAAGTTCGCCAATCCTATTGATTTGATTATCATGGACAACACAAGTTCCTAAGACACTAATTCTTTCATCAATTCCTCCTAAGGATTTATCAAGTTCATCAGTTTTATCAAGTAACATTTCCAATTTAGTTTCAATACTTGGAAATTTTTTCTCTATGGCTTCCAACTTTTTCATGACGTCCTCAAGAGAGATTTCAATTTTAGTTTCATTAACAGGTGGTATTCCAACTAGACTCTCAATGATGCAACTAGCTTCTAAAGCAGGAGTACCTAGGAAATTACCCCCCGAAAGAGTATCAAGAACATACCTATTCCAACTAGATATACCAACATAAAAATTCCTAAGTAGAATAATAGTGGAGTGTTTCTTAGTGCACCTATGATGAGCATCACTAATTCTATACCAAGCATCTTTAAAACTTTCTCCACCTTGTTGTTTAAACGAACGAACTTCAACTTCAGGATTACTCATTTTAGCAGTAGTAAATAAAACAAACTAGATAAAGTAAATGCAAGTAACTAATTTTTTTGTGTTTTTTATATAGAGAGCAAGACAGTAAATAAAGTAAAGCTAGCAACTAATTTTTTGTGTTTTGTTTAAGTGCAGCAAACAAAGTAGTAAATAAAATAAAGCAAGACAAAAACAAAGTAAAGAGATTGGATTGTGGAGACTCCCCTTGCAGCGTGTCTTGATCTCCCCGGCAACGGCGCCAGAAAAAGCTGCTGGCGTGAAGTTGGCGTGGGAGATAGAAATCTTTGTGGTGTAACTTTTCTTCAGGTCCCCGGCAACGGCGCCAGAAAAAGAGCTTGATGCGTGCGTTGACACACACACGTCCGTTGGGAACCCCAAGAGGAAGGTGTGATGCGCAGCAGCAAGTTTTCCCTCAGAAAGAAACCAAGGTTTATCGAACCGGGAGGAGCCAAGAAGCACGTTGAAGGTTGATGGCGGCGAGATGTAGTGCGGCTCAACACCAGGGATTAGCGCAACATGGAACCTGCACAACACAACCAAAGTACTTTGCCCCAACGAAGCAGTGAGGTTGTCAATCTCACCGGCTTGCTGTAACAAAGGATTAACCGTATTGTGTGGAAGATGATTGTTTGCAGAAAATAGTAAAGAACAATTGCAGTAGATTGTATGCGATGTAAAGAATAGGACCGGGGTCCACAGTTCACTAGAGGTGTCTCTCCCATAAGATAAATAGCATGTTGGGTGAACAAATTATAGTCGGGCAATTGACAAATAGAGAGGGCATGACAATGCACATACATGATATGATAAGTATTGTGAGATTTAATTGGGCATTACGACAAAGTACATAGACCGCTATCCAGCATGCATCTATGCCTAAAAAGTCCACCTTCATGTTATCATCCGAACCCTTCCGGTATTAAGTTGCAAACAACAGACAATTGCATTAAGTATGGTGCGTAATGTAATCAACAACTACATCCTTGGACATAGCATCAATGTTTTATCCCTAGTGGCAACAACACATCCACAACCTTAGAACTTTCTGTCACTGTCCCAGATTTAATGGAGGCATGAACCCACTATCGAGCATAAATACCCCTCTTGGAGTTAAGAGTAAAAACTTGGCCAGAGCCTCTACTAATAACGGAGAGCATGCAAGATCATAAACAACACATAGGTAATAGATTGATAATTAACATAACATAGTATTCTCTATCCATCGGATCCCGACAAACACAACATATAGCATTACAGATAGATGATCTTGATCATGTTAGGCAGCTCACAAGATCCAACAATGAAACACATAAGGAGAAGACGACCATCTAGCTACTGCTATGGACCCATAGTCCAGGGGTGAACTACTCACTCATCACTCCGGAGGCGACCATGGCGGTGAAGAGTCCTCCGGGAGATGATTCCCCTCTCCGGCAGGGTGCCGGAGGCGATCTCCTGAATCCCCGAGATGGGATTGGCGGCGGCGGCGTCTCGGAAGGTTTTCCGTATCGTGGCTCTCGGTACTGGGGGTTTCGCGACGAAGGCTTTAAGTAGGCGAAAGGGTAGGTTTAGGGGCGACACGAGGGGCCCACACGCTAGGGCCGCGCGGCCAAGACCTGGGCCGCGCCGCCCGTCTCCCCCCTCCTTTCCTGTAGACGGTGTTGGGCCTCCAAGAGCAGAGGTTTGTAGAACAGCAGCAAGTTTTCCCTTAAGTGGATCACCCAAGGTTTATCGAACTCAGGGAGGAAGAGGTCAAATATATCCCTCTCATGCAACCCTGCAACCACAAAGCAAGAAGTCTCTTGTGTCCCCAACATACCTAATAGGTGCACTAGTTCGGCGAAGAGATAGTGAAAGGTGGTATGAATATATAGGAGCAGTAGCGGTGCCAGAAAATAGCTTGGCGTGTAGTTGATGGTGGTAGTATTGTAGCAGTAGTAACGCAGTAAAACAGTAAACAAGCAGCGATAGCATATTTAGGAACAAGGCCTAGGGATTACACTTTCACTAGTGGACACTCTCAACATTGATCACATAACAGAATAGATAAATGCATACTCTACACTCTTGTTGGATGATGAACACATTGCGTAGGATTACACGAACCCTCAATGCCGGAGTTAACAAGCTCCACAATTAATGTTCATATTTTAGTAACCTTATAGTGTAAGATAGATCAAAAGACTAAACCAAGTACTAACATAGCATGCACACTGTCACCTTCATGCATATGTAGGAGGAATAGATCACATCAATACTATCATAGCAATAGTTAACTTCATAATCTACAAGAGATCATAATCATAGCATAAACCAAGTACTAACACGGATGCACACACTGTCACCATTACATCGTGCAGGAGGAATAGAACTACTTTAATAACATTGCTAGAGTAGCACATAGATAAATTGTGATACAAACACATTGCAATCATAAAGAGATATAAATAAGCACCTCACTATGCCATTCATCAGTGAATAAGTATTCTGTGAAATATAGCCTAAGAGACCCACACGGTGCACACACTGTCACCTTTACACACGTGGGACAAGGAGTCTCCGGAGATCACATAAGTAAAACTCACTTGACTAGCATAATGACATCTAGATTACAAGCATCATCATATGAATCTCAATCATGTAAAGCAGCTCATGAGATTATTGTATTGAAGTACATAGGAGAGAGATGAACCACATAGCTACCGGTACAGCCCCGAGCCTCGATGGAGAACTACTCCCTCCTCATGGGAGCAGCAGCGGTGATGAAGATGGCGGTGGAGATGGCAGCGGTGTCGATGGAGAAGCCTTCCGGGGGCACTTCCGTTCCGGCGGCGTGCGGAACAGAGACTCCTGTCCCCCAGATCTTGGCCTCGCGATGGCGGCGGCTCTGGAAGGTTTCTGTGGGTTTCGTCGAACTTATCAGGGTTTTCGATCCAGGGGCTTTATATAGGCGAAGAGGCGGCGCAGGAGGGTCGAAGGGCGACGACACCATAGGGCGGCGCGGCCGGGGCCAGGCCGCGCCGGCCTATGGTCTCCTGCTCCCCCTCTGGTCCTTCCCGGTGTTCGGATGCTTCCGGTGGAAATAGGAACTTGGGCGTTGATTTCGTCCGATTCCGAGAATATTTCGTTACTAGGATTTCTGAAACCAAAAACAGCAGAAAACAGGAACGGCACTTCGGCATCTTGTTAATAGGTTAGTTCCAGAAAATGCACTAATATGACATAAAGTGTGCATAAAACATGTAGATAACATCAATAATGTGGCATGGAACATAAGAAATTATCGATACGTCGGAGACGTATCAGCATCCCCAAGCTTAGTTCTGCTCGTCCCGAGCAGGTAAAACGATAACACAGATAATTTCTGGAGTGACATGCCATCATAACCTTGATCATACTATTTGTAAAGCATATGTAGTGAATGCAGCAATCCAAGACAATGGTAATGACATGAGTAAACAACTGAATCATAAAGCAAAGACTTTTCATGAATAGTACTTCAAGACAAGCATAAATAAGTCTTGCATAAAAGTTAACTCATAAAGCAATAATTCATAGTAAAAGCATTGAAGCAACACAAAGGAAGATTAAGTTTCAGCGATTGCTTTCAACTTATAACATGTATATCTCATGGATATTGTCAACATAGAGTAATATAATAAGTGCAATAAGCAAATATGTAGGAATCAATGCACAGTTCACACAAGTGTTTGCTTCTTGAGGTGGAGAGAAATAGGTGAACTGACTCAACAATAAAAAGTAAAAGAAAGGTCCTTCAAAGAGGAAAGCATCGATTGCTATATTTGTGCTAGAGCTTTTATTTTGAAAACATGAAACAATTTTGTCAACGGTAGTAATAAAGCATATGTATCATGTAAATTATATCTTACAAGTTGCAAGCCTCATGCATAGTATACTAATAGTGCCCGCACCTTGTCCTAATTAGCTTGGACTACCGGATCATCACAATGCACATGTTTTAACCAAGTGTCACAAAGGGGTACCTCTATGCCGCCTGTACAAAGGTCTAAGGAGAAAGCTCGCATTGGATTTCTCGCTATTGATTATTCTCAACTTAGACATCCATACCGGGACAACATAGACAACAGATAATGGACTCCTCTTTTATGCATAAGCATGTAACAACAATTAATAATTTTCTCATATGAGATTGAGGATATATGTCCAAAACTGAAACTTCCACCATGGATCATGGCTTTAGTTAGCGGCCCAATGTTCTTCTCTAACAATATGCATGCTTAACCATAAGGTGGTAGATCGCTCTTACTTCAGACAAGACGAACATGCATAGCAACTCACATGAAATTCAACAAAGAGTAGTTGATGGCGTCCCCAGTGAACATGGTTATCGCACAACGAGCAACTTAATAAGAGATAAAGTGCATAAGTACATATTCAATACCACAATAGTTTTTAAGCTATTTGTCCCATGAGCTATATATTGCAAAGGTGAATGATGGAATTTTAAAGGTAGCACTCAAGCAATTTACTTTGGAATGGCGGAAAATACCATGTAGTAGGTAGGTATGGTGGACACAAATGGCATAGTGGTTGGCTCAAGTATTTTGGATGCATGAGAAGTATTCCCTCTCGATACAAGGTTTAGGCTAGCAAGGTTATTTGAAACAAACACAAGGATGAACCGGTGCAGCAAAACTCACATAAAAGACATATTGTAAACATTATAAGACTCTACACCGTCTTCCTTGTTGTTCAAACTCAATACTAGAAATTATCTAGACCTTAGAGAAACCAAATTTTAGCATGCTCTATGTATTTCTTCATTAATGGGTGCAAAGCATATGATGCAAGAGCTTAAACATGAGCACAACAATTGCCAAGTATCACATTACCCAAGACATTATAGCAATTACTACATGTATCATTTTCCAATTCCAACCATATAACAATTTAACGAAGAAGAAACTTCGCCATGAATACTAAAAGCTAAGAACACATGTGTTCATATGCAACAGCGGAGCGTGTCTCTCTCCCACACAAGCATGATGTAATCCAATTTATTCAAACACAAACAAAAATAAAAGCACACAGACGCTCCAAGTAAAGTACATAAGATGTGACCGAATAAAAATATAGTTTCAAGAGAAGGAACCTGATAATTTGTCGATGAAGAAGGGGATGCCTTGGGCATCCCCAAGCTTAGACGCTTGAGTCTTCTTGATATATGCAGGGGTGAACCACCGGGGCATCCCCAAGCTTAGACTTTTCACTCTTCTTGATCATAGTATATCATCCTCCTCTCTTGACCCTTGAAAACTTCCTTCACACCAAACTTCTCATAAACTTCATTAGAGGGGTTAGTACATAATCAAAAACTCACATGTTCAGAGGTGACACAATCATTCTTAACACTTCTGGACATTGCTCAAAGCTACTGGAAGGTAATGGAACAAAGAAATCCACCCAACACAGCGAAAGAAGCAATGCGAAATAAAAGGCAGAATCTGTCAAAACAGAACAGTCCGTAAAGACGAATTTTTAATAAATACTTCCGTTGCTCAGATCAGAAAACTCAAAACTAATGAAAGTTGCGTACATATCTGAGGAACACGCACGTAAATTGGCATATTTTTCTGATTTTTCTACAGAGAAAACAGCCCAGATTCGTGACAGATAGAAATCTGTTTCTGCGCAGAAATCCAAATCTAGTATCAACCTTCGATTAGAGGCTTCACTTGGCACAACAAAACACAAAACTAAGATAAGGAGAGGTTGCTACAGTAGTAAACAACTTCCAAGACACAAAATAAAAAACAAAGTACTGTAGCAAAATAACACATGGGTTATCTCCCAAGAAGTTCTTTCTTTATAGCCATTAAGATGGGCTCAGCAGTTTTAATGATGCACTCGCAAGAAATAGTATTTGAAGCAAAAGAGAGCATCAAGAGGCAAATTCAAAACACATTTGAGTCTAACATGCTTCCTATGCATAGGAATCTTGTAAGTAAACAAGTTCATGAAGCATAATGCAACAAGCATAGGAAGATAAAACAAGTGTAGCTTAAAAAATTTCAGCACATAGAGAGGTGTTTTAGTAACATGAAAATTTCTACAACCATATTTTCCTCTCTCATAATAATGTCCAGTAGCATCATGAGCAAACTCAACAATATAACTATCACATAAAGCATTCTTATCATGAGTCTCATGCATAAAATTATTACTACTCCCAACATAAGCATAGTCAATTTTATTAGTTGTAGTGGGATCAAATTCAACAAAGTAGCTATCATATATAGGAGGTATATTATAATCATAATCAAATTTATCCTCCATAACAGGTGGTAACAAAAGACTACTATCATTATAATCATCATAAATAGGAGGCAAAGTATCATCAAAGTAAATTTTCTCCTCAATTCTTGGGGGACTAAAAAGATCATGCTCATCAAAACCAGCTTCCCCAAGCTTAGAATTTTCCATATTATTATCAACAATGGTGTTCAAAGCGTTCATACTAATATTACTACCAGCATGCAAATAAGATTCCATAGGTTTTTTAATTTTCGCATCAAACAATCCATGTTTTAAATCAGGAAATAGAATAAGAAGATCATTCTTGTCCATTATGCCAAACTAGTGTAAACAAGAAACAAAAAGTTGCAATTGCAGGATCTAAAGAAAATAGCTTTGAGTACTTACAATGCACCGGAAAATAGCTTAGTAGCCGAGATCCGTAGTGTGAGTACCTTTTACCTTTCCTCCCCGGCAACGGCGCCAGAAAATAGCTTGATGTCTACTTCCCCCTCCTTTCCTGTAGATAGTGTTGGGCCTCCAAGAGCAGAGGTTTGTAGAACAGCAGCAAGTTTTCCCTTAAGTGGATCACCCAAGGTTTATCGAACTCGGGAGGAAGAGGTCAAAGATATCCCTCTCATGCAACCCTGCAACCACAAAGCAAGAAGTCTCTTGTGTCCCCAACACACCTAATAGGTGCACTAGTTCGGCGAAGAGATAGTGAAATACAGGTGGTATGAATATATAGGAGCAGTAGCGGTGCCAGAAAATAGCTTGGCGTGTAGTTGATGGTGGTAGTATTGCAGCAGTAGTAGCAGTAAAACAGTAAACAAGCAGCGATAGCAATATTTAGGAACAAGGCCTAGGGATTACACTTTCACTAGTGGACACTCTCAACATTGATCACATAACAGAATAGATAAATGCATACTCTACACTCTTGTTGGATGATGAACACATTGCGTAGGATTACACGAACCCTCAATGTCGGAGTTAACAAGCTCCACAATTAATGTTCATATTTTAGTAACCTTATAGTGTAAGATAGATCAAAAGACTAAACCAAGTACTAACATAGCATGCACACTGTCACCTTCATGCATATGTAGGAGGAATAGATCACATCAATACTATCATAGCAATAGTTAACTTCATAATCTACAAGAGATCATAATCATAGCATAAACCAAGTACTAACACGGATGCACACACTATCACCATTACATCGTGCAGGAGGAATAGACTACTTTAATAACATTGCTAGAGTAGCACATAGATAAATTGTGATACAAACACATTGCAATCATAAAGAGATATAAATAAGCACCTCACTATGCCATTCATCAGTGAATAAGTATTCTGTGAAATATAGCCTAAGAGACCCACACGGTGCACACACTGTCACCTTTACACACGTGGGACAAGGAGTCTCCGGAGATCACATAAGTAAAACTCACTTGACTAGCATAATGACATCTAGATTACAAGCATCATCATATGAATCTCAATCATGTAAAGCAGCTCATGAGATTATTGTATTGAAGTACATAGGAGAGAGATGAACCACATAGCTACCGGTACAGCCCCGAGCCTCGATGGAGAACTACTCCCTCCTCATGGGAGCAGCAGCGGTGATGAAGATGGCGGTGGAGATGGCAGCGGTGTCGATGGAGAAGCCTTCGGGGCACTTCCCCGTTCGGCAGCGTGCCGGAACAGAGACTCTGTCCCCCAGATCTTGGCCTCGCGATGGCGGCGGCTGGAAGGTTTCGTGGGTTTCGTCGAACTTATCGGGTTTTCGATCCGGGGGCTTTATATAGGCGAAGAGGCGGCGCAGAGGTCGAAGGGGGACGACACCATAGGGCGGCGCCAGGCCTGGGCCGCCGGCCTATGGTGCAGGGCCAGTGCCCCCTGCGGTCCTTCCGGGTGTTGGATGCTTCCGGTGGAAATAGGAACTTGGGCGTTGATTTCGTCCGATTCCGAGAATATTTCGTTACTAGGATTTCTGAAACCAAAAACAGCAGAAAACAGGAACTAGCACTTCGGCATCTTGTCAATAGGTTAGTTCCAGAAAATGCACTAATATGACATAAAGTGTGCATAAAACATGTAGATAACATCAATAATGTGGCATGGAACATAAGAAATTATCGATACGTCGGAGACGTATCACCGCCCTAGTGTGGCGGCGCCTCGTGGCCCCACTTCCTTTCCCCTCGGTCTTCTGGAAGCTTCGTGCAAAAATAGGACACTGGGCGTTGATTTCGTCCAATTCCGAGAATATTTCCTTACTAGGATTTCTGAAACCAAAAACAGCAGAAAACAGCAACTGGCTCTTCGGCATCTCGTTAATAGGTTAGTGCCGAAAAATGCATAAATACAACAAATAATGTGTATAAAACATGTAGATATCATCAATAATGTGGCATGGAACATAAGAAATTATAGATACGTTTGAGACGTATCAGGGAGGAGTGTCATCATAATAAAACTAAAATAAAAAGGCACTCCTTCATGGTATGAGATTGTTGGCAGGCACCCGAGGATTCGGTTAGCCATGGTTTGTGAAAGAAAGGTTGGAAGGAGTGCCACACAAAAATAAAAATAATTCATGGGAGCCGCTCTTTGAAGGTTTGTCTGGCAAGGGGGTTAGAGTGCCCACTACCATTCGTTGACAACAACAAACACCTCTCAAAATTTTACTTTTATGCTCTCTTTATGTTTTCAAAACCAAAGCTCTAGCACAAATATAGCAATCAATGCTTCCCTCTACGAAGGGCCATTCTTTTACTTTTATGTTGAGTCAGTTCACCTATCTCTTTCCACCTCAAGAAGCAAACACTTGTGTGAATTGTGCATTGATTCCTACATACTTGCATATTGCACTTGTTATATTACTTTACATTGACAATATCCATGAGATATACATGTTATAAGTTGAAAGCAACCGCTGAAACTCAATCTTCCTTTGTGTTGCTTCAATACCTTTACTTTGATTTATTGCTTTATGGGTTAACTCTTATGCAAGACTTATTGATGCTTGTCTTGAAAGTACTATTCATGAAAAGTCTTTGCTTTATGATTCATTTGTTTACTCATGTCATTACCATTGTTTTGATCGCTGCATTCATTACATATGCTTACAATAGTATGATCAAGGTTATGATGGCATGTCACTCCAGAAATTATCTTCGTTATCGTTTACCTGCTCGGGACGAGCAGAACTAAGCTTGGGATGCTGATACGTCTCCGACGTATCGATAATTTCTTATGTTCCATGCCACATTATTGATTATATCTACATGTTTTATGCATACTTTATGTCATTATTATGCGTTTTCCGGAACTAACCTATTGACGAGATGCCGAAGGGCCGGTTCCTGTTTTCTGCTGTTTTGGTTTGAAATCCTAGTAAGGAAATATTCTCGGAATCGGACGAAATCAACGCCCAGCATCTTAGGATTGCATGAAGCTTCTAGAACACCCGAGAGTCGCCAGAGGGGGGCCACAGGCCCACCAGATGATAGGCTGGCGCGGCCCAGGCCTTGGCCGCGCCGCCTTACTGTGTCGTCGCCTCGTCGACCTTCCGACTCCGCCTCTTCGCCTATTTAAAGGTCCCTGACCTAAAACCTCGAGACGGAAAAGCCACGGTACGAGAACCTTCCAGAGCCGCCGCCATCGCGAAGCCAAGATCTGGGGACGAGTCTCTGTTCCGGCATGCCGGGACGGGGAAGTGCCCCGGAAGGCTTCTCCATCGACACCACCGCCATCTTCATCAACGCTGCTGTCTCCCATGAGGAGGGAGTAGTTCTCCATCGAGGCTAAGGGCTGTACCGGTAGCTATGTGGTTCATCTCTCTCCTATGTACTTCAATACAATAATCTCATGAGCTGCCTTATATGATTGAGATTCATATGATGATGCTTGTAATCTAGATGTCATTATGCTAGTCAAGTGGATTTTACTTATGTGATCTCCGGAGACTCCTTGTCCCACGTGTGTAAAGGTGACAGTGTGTGCACCGTGTGGGTCTCTTAGGCTATATTTCACAGAATACTTATTCACTGTTATGAATGGCATAGTGAAGTGCTTATTTATATCCCTTTATGATTGCAATGTGTTTTGTATCACAATTTATCTGTGTGCTACTCTAGTGATGTTATTAAAGTAGTTTATTCCTCCTGCACGGTGTAATGGTGACAGTGTGTGCATCGTGTAGTACTTGGCGTAGGCTATGATTGTGATCTCTTGTAGATTATGAAGTTAACTATTGCTATGATGGTATTGATGTGATCTATGCCTCCTTTCGTAGTGTGAAGGTGACAGTGTGCATGCTATGTTAGTACTTGGTTTGGTTATGTTGATCTGTTATGCACTCTAAGGTTATTTAAATATGAACATTGAATATTGTGGAGTTTGTTAACTCCGGCATTGAGGGTTCGTGTAATCCTACATAGTTAGTGGTGTTCATCATCCAACAAGAGGGTGTAGAGTCTAGCATCTATCTATTTATTCTATTATGTGATCAATGTTGAGAGTGTCCACTAGTGAAAGTATGATCCCTAGGCCTTGTTCTAAATACTGCTATCGCTTGTTTCTTTTTACTGCATCTATACTTCCTGCAATTTTACTACATCAACTGCACGCCAGCAAGCACTTTTCTGGCGCCGTACTACTGCTCATATTCATTCATACCACTTGTATTTCACTATCTCTTCGCCGAACTAATGCACCTATTAGGTGTGTTGGGGACACAAGAGACTTCTTGGTTTGTGGTTGCAGGGTTGCATGAGAGGGATATCTTTGACCTCTTCCTCCCTGAGTTCGATAAACCTTGGGTGATCCACTTAAGGAAACTTGCTGCTGTTCTACAAACCTCTGCTCTTGGAGGCCCAACACGTCAGAATAGAAGCACCGAGACATCATTCTATGCATGAGGCTTGCAACTTATAGGATGTCTTATACATAACACATATGATTTATTACTACCGTTGACAAAATTGTTTCTATGTTTTCAAAATGAAAAGCTCTAGCACAAAAATAGTAATCCATGCTTCCCTCTGCGAAGGGCCATTCTTCTACTTTATGTTGAGTCAGTTTACCTACTTCTTTCTATCTTAGAAGCAAACACTTGTGTCAACTGTGTGCATTGATTTCTACATACTTGCTTATTTGCATTCATCATATTACTTTGTGTTGACAATTATCCATGAGATACATCCATGAGATAAACATGTTGAAGTTGAAAGCAACCGCTGAAACTTATATCTTCCTTTGTGTTGCTTCAAAACTCTCTACTAAGAATTTATTGCTTTATGAGTTAACTCTTATGCAAGTCTTATTGATGCTTGTCTTGAAAGTACTATTCATGAAAAGTCTTTGTTATATGATTCAGTTGTTTATTCATTGTCTTTACCATTGCTTCGAATCACTGCATTCATCTCATATGCTTTACAATAGTATTGATCAAGATTATGATAGCATGTCACTTCGAAATTATCATTGTTATCGTTTACCTACTTGAGGGAGTAGGAACTAAGCTTGGGGATGCTTGATACGTCTCAAACGTATCTATAATTTCTTATGTTCCATGCTACTTTTATGATGATACTCACATGTTTTATACACACATTACATCGTTTATATGCATTTTCCGGCACTAACCTATTAACAAGATGCCGAAGAGCCAGTTGCTGTTTTCTGCTATTTTTGGTTTCAGAAATCCTACAAAGGAAATATTCTCGGAATTGGACGAAATCAACGCCCAGGGTCTTATTTTTCCACGGAGCTTCCAGAAGACCGGAGGGGATACGAAGTGGGGCCACGAGGGCCCGTACCCATAGGGCGGAGCGGCCAGCATGGGGCCGCGCCGGCCTATGGTGTGGGGCCCCGCCTCCAACCCTACCCTTCCGCCTACTTATAGCCTTCGTCGCGAAACCGCTGTGAGAGAGCCATGATACGGAAAATCTTCCCGACGCGCCGCCAATCCCATCTCGGGGGATTCAGGAGATCGCCTCAGGCACCCTGGGAGAGGGAATCATCTCCGGAGGACTCTTCATCACCATGATCGCCTCCGGATTGATGTGTGAGTAGTTCACCCCTGGACTATGGGTCCATAGCAGTAGCTAGATGGTTGTCTTCTCCTCATTGTGCTATCATGTTAGATCTTGTGAGCTGCCTATCATGATCAAGATCATCTATTTGTAATGCTACATGTTGCGTTTGTTGGGATCCGATGAATATGGAATACTATGTCAAGTTGATTATCAATCTATCATATATGTGTTGTTTATGTTCTTGCATGCTCTCCGTTGCTAGTAGAGGCTCTGGCCAAGTTGATACTTGTAACTCCAAGAGGGAGTATTTATGCTCGATAGTGGGTTCATGCCTCCATTGAATCTGGGACAGTGACAGAAAGTTCTAAGGTTGTGGATGTGTTGTTGCCACTAGGGATAAAACATCAATGCTTTGTCTAAGGATATTTGTGTTGATTACATTACGCACCATACTTAATGCAATTGTCTGTTGTTTGCAACTTAATACTGGAAGGGGTGCGGATGCTAACCTGAAGGTGGACTTTTTAGGCATAGATGCATGTTGGATAGCGGTCTATGTACTTTGTCGTAATGCCCTGATTAAATCTCATAGTAGTCATCGTGATATGTATCATTGTTATGCCCTCTCTATTTGTCAATTGCCCAACTGTAATTTGTTCACCCAACATGCTATTTATCTTATGGGAGAGACACCACTAGTGAACTGTGGACCCCGGTCCATTCTTTTACATCTGAAATACAATCTACTGCAATACTGTTCTTCGCAAACAAACATCATTTTCCACACCATACGTTTAATCCTTTGTTTACAGCAAGCCGGTGAGATTAACAACCTCACTGTTAAGTTGGGGCAAAGTATTGTGATTGTGTTGTGTAGGTTCCACGTTGGCGCCGGAATCCGCCCTGCACTAACTCGCACCAACAAGTGGACCGATTCCTTGCTTCAGCGAACTTGGTTTCTGGCACGATCGTCTCCCGGAGGGGAACACATTGCCAAGTAGTACCGAGGAGGCCAAGAAAGTCGTGTGTCCCCTTGACCTACCGCACGAAAAATACCACGCCTGCATTAATGATTGTGTGATTTATAGGTGCGAGTACAAGGACAGAACCACATGTCCGGTGTGCGGCCACGGACGGTACAAGGTTGGGAACAAGAAGGTACCTCGAAAAGTGGTATGGTACTTTCCTATCACTCCCCGTCTGCAGCGGTATTTCGTGGACCCTAAGGAAGCAAAGCTCATGCAATGGCACGCGGAAAGGCAGAAGCCCGAAGAAGATCCGGAGATGGGCTATATGCTGACACACCCTTCAGACGCTGGACAGTGGGAAGCATTGGACATCGCCTTCCCTAGGTTCGGGGGCGACGCAAGGAACATCAGGCTGGGTATGAGCACCGATGGACTCAATCCGTTCGGCAACCAGAGTAGCACGCATAGCACCTGGCCTGTGTTTGTATGGCCTTACAACCTACCCCCGTGGCTGTGCACCAAGCAAAGGTACATACACCTGAGTATTCTCATTCAGGGGCCGAAACAACCAGGTGTCGACATGCATTTGTATCTCGGGCTGCTGAAAGAGGAGTTAGACACATTGTGGAAGACGCCACCCCGTACGTGGGACGCCTACACTAGAACTTATTTCGATATGAGAGCCGCGTTGATCACGATGGTCACGGACTATCCTGGTTACGCATATGTATCTGCCCAGGTCGGCCACGGATTCAACGGCTGTGTGAAGTGCATGGACGAGACCCCGCATCTACAACTACCAAGGGATCCCGGGTCCTCGAAAACCGTGTACCCAGGTGCTCGAAGGTGGCTTCGCTTGGATCACCCGTGGAGAAAACGCGGTGATCTGTTCAATGGTAAAGATGAGCCCGATGGACCCCCACGCCCGAGGAGCGGCGCAGAAATCGATGATCTTCTGAAAAATTGGAAGGAGTGCCCAGCGCCGGGAAAGAAGCGACCGAAGCCAGAGCCGCTGCTCGGTGTATGGAAAGCGAGGTCTGTTTTCCACGACTTGGAGTACTGGAAGGTCCTCCACATGCCCCACAGCCTCGATGTCATGCACATTACGAAGAACGTTACCGAGAGTCTGCTTGGCACTCTTTGCAACTCAGAAAAGTCCAAGGATGGACCGAAAGCAAGATACGATCTGAAACATTTTGGCATCAGGAAAGATCTTCAAGCCCCCGATACTGACGACGACGATGATGATGATGATGATCAGACGGAAGGGACTCAACGTCTCCGTAAAAGGGCTAAGAAGAACGCGGTGCTGCTTCCCGCTGCCTGCTTCACAACGAGTCCGGAGGAGCTCGAGCAGTTTTTCAGGTGCCTCCTAGGAGTGAAAGTTCCTCACGGTTACTCGGGGAATATAAGCAGATATCTGGACGTAGCGAAGAAGAGGTTCACCGGGATGAAGTCTCACGATTGCCACGTGCTCATGACGCAGATACTTCCCGTTGCGATCCGAGGGATAATGGACGAGCACGTCCGTGATACGCTGTTTGGCCTTTGCAACTTTTTTGACGTTATCACCAGGAAGTCGATCGGCGTGAGGCAGCTCAAGATGCTACAGGATGAGATCGTGGTGATACTATGTGAGCTCGAGATTTACTTCCCGCCCGCATTCTGTGATATATGCGTCCATCTCCTTCTCCATGTCGTTGAAGACATCAAGCAGCTCGGCCCGACGTTCCTCCACAACATGATGCCTTTCGAAAGGCAGAACGGTGTCATGAAAGGATACGTTCGCAATAGGGCCCGTCCAGACGCAAGCATGGCCAAGGGGTTTCTAACCTACGAGTGCATCTCCTTCTGCCAGAATTATCTAAGCACCAAGGACGACGAGGATCATGTTGGTCTACCCCCCAGGACGCACCTCGGCAGGCTCGCTGGAGTCGGTCACCGCGAGGGCTACCGCTCAGTCCATGTCGGCATTGACAATCGACGCGACGACTTTGACAGGGCTCACCGGGTCGCGCTACAACACTTAAAACTGATCGAACCTTTCGTGCAAGAGCACAAAAGCATGATCGAGCAGAATTACATCGATATGGGCCGGCCGAGGAAGATGGGAGACGTAACCAAAGAGCACAACTCCAGCTTCACGCGTTGGTTCAAGCAAACTCAACTGCTTGAAGCACAGAGAAAAAGGCCTTCTACCGAAGATGAAAAACTCATATACACCTTATCACAGGGCCCCGGGCATAACGTAAGGACCTATCAGGGGTACGACATCAACGGTTACAGATTCTACACCGAGGAAAAGGACAGAAATAGTGAAAATCAAAACTCAGGAGTAACTATGCTGTCATACGCCGATGACGAGACTAATGTCAAGGAAAGATTTTTTGGAAGGATCGAGGAGATATGGGAGCTCAATTACTGTGGAGAGACGGTGCCAATGTTTCGTGTGAGATGGGCCAAGAAGGTCGAAAAAGAAGGCCGATATTTCACAACCATGGTTATACCCGATGCAAAATCGAAGAACGCATCCGCGAAAAATGAGCCATGGGTACTCGGTAGCCAAGTTGACCAATGCTTCTTCATCACCGATCCGTCGAGGCCTAGCCGTGTTGTCGTGAGGAGGGGCAAGAGGAGCATCATAGGAATGCAAGGAGACGCCAACGAGGAAGACTTGGACAAGAACGGTGACCCGAAGATCGAGGAGGAATTCGACAGGCACTTCGACATGCCTACTACTAGTAAAGTAAGAAGGAAGACCTCCCTACCCTCTAAAGGTTGTCCGTTCACGCGAAGAAATCTCAAGGTGGCCGGCATAAAGTATTCAACCGCCAACAACCGAAAGGGCAAGAAGATTGCGAAGAGACGCTAGCTAGAGCTCGAAGCCGGGACGAAGAAGATCTTTTTGGTGTGTGTGTGTGTGTGACAAGTACATGCATGTGTGTGTGAGAGAGACAAGAACATGTGTGTGTGAGACAAGTAATTTGTAATTGAAAATCCCTAGTAATTATTAAATGTTGTGTTCTTTCTTGAAAATGTAAGAAAAACATTTTTTAAAAGGGAAAAAAGTAGGGGCAGCCAGGGTTCGAACCTGGGTTACCCAAGCCTACCAGTGGGCTTAACCACTGGGCTAATCTTTGTTTGTGAGAACACAGCATTAGCCCATTTGTTTACTTGTAAATATTCTGTGGCGCACCTAGTTGTGCATGCATCATAGAATTCCTTAATTACGTGGCGCATGTGCACCATAGAATTAAGGAATTCTATGGTGCATGCCAACTTTGTGCGCCACAGAATTTACACTTGGTGAAATAGTCGCGAACCCTTTCTTCCCCACCCTTCCGGTTCTTCCGCGCCGAACCCTAGCTAGACCACCGTCGCCACCCTTGCTGAGGAGGAGGACGCCCGAGCCGCCGCCGCCACCGAGGAGGAGGAGGACGCCCGAGCCGCCGCCGCCACCGAGGAGGAGGAGGACACCCGAGCCGCCGTCGAGGAGGAGGAGGAGGATAGCGCCACCACCACCGCTTGATCCCCGCCACCGCCACCCGTTCGGTGAGAGCCCTCTCCCTGTCCCCACTCCCCTGTCCCCCCCCTCTCCCTCCCCTGAGTTCATCACCAGATTCACCACCTTCTTGTTCTTGTCCTTCCTATTCTTGTTGTTTTTCTACATCTTGAATTACCAATGGTCCCCAAATTTGTACTCATCATGGGAATCGGCTAGAGGTGCCCTCGTCATCATGAACTAGTGAATAAGCAAGGAAGATGACAAAATTCATAATAAACAAATGTAGTTATACTTGTCAAAACACACAGAATAGGTATAAAATTCATAATAAACAAATCTAGTGGTTTAGTGGTTGTTGTAATATGCAGTGGCTAATTTATGTAGTGGATGATGCTTTCAAGAATAAAGTGGCCAATTTATGCAGTGCTGCTATAGTCTAAATCAATAGCAGAGTTGTAGGCTTACCTCTTTTTTCATTTCTCTGTTGACAATCATAATGCAGTATTTGTATGATGAAACTTCATTTATATGAAGCATATAATGGATGCATAAATCATGCCTGGTAGTGACTAGATGAATGTTGTAAAAGAAGAACACCTAGCAAGATAAGATATATCTAATGGATAATACTGCCTACTATTTGAATGAACAAGCTACAACCTACTATTTGGGAATAAAAATAAAAATGAACAAGCTTGTTCACATGTTGGCAGTAGCTACTGGTTGGCTTGCTCTATAAGCTTGTATGCTTGTTTATGCTCTATAACCAAGTTGCATAGCTGCTGGTTATGAAGAAGCATATACTGCCTTTTTAAATTTAAGTAATTATCTACTAAAATTTGATTAGCTATTGGTTTCAAGATAAGAATGCTACTAGTACATGAAATGCTACTATTTGAATTCATTTATGAAATGATCATGCTCATGCTCATGCTCATTATCTTGTATATGCTTGTTTGAATTCATTTATGCTTGTTTATACAGTATATATGAAGTGAATATGCTAGATAGAAAATATGAAGCTCCATTTGATAGAAGCAGATATTGCATTTATTTGTGCTGATATGAAGCAGATATTACATATTAAGTATATATGAAGCTTTTGTGCATTCTATGAAATGATATGCTCATGAATATGCTCATTATCTTGTATAAGTGTGAAGTGAATATGCTGTACCAATGCTACTGCCCATATATAATGAATTCATGTTAGTTAAAAACTTGAAGTGGCAGAGAATTCTCTGGTTTTTAATGTTCTCTATTAATGGAAATGAATAAGGTTCTCTGGTTTGAAGTGCTAGCTTTCAAAATGTTTTTAATGTACTCTGGTTTTTGTAGTGCTCCAGGTTGTAGTGCTCCAGGTTGTGTAGTGCTCCAGATTTGTAGTGCTCCAGGTGGTAGTGCTCCAGGTGGTAGATGCTCCAGGTTAAGAAAGTCATTGTTGTTGTACTGCTCCAGGTTAAAAAATATGCTGAAATAGATGCTCCAGGTTTATGTTGGCTTTTGTTTGATGTATTGTAGATGGGCAACTTTGTATGGTGGATATATGGTGGATATGTTGGATATATGGTGTATATGGTGGATATTTTTGCAGGGATTTCATTGAGTTGCCCATTTCTCCCGAAGCGTTGATTAACTTCCGTTTCGGTTGAGAAATGGGCACTCCTACGTAGAAAAATTAGCAAAGGTCATGCCGAATTTTTTGGTTGACTTTTGTACTAACTTTTTGCCTCTTTTTAATGAAGTGCAAATAAACATGTCGGGCAGCACTTCTAAGCCCAGGAGCCAGAACGAAGAAGCGAGAGAGGCCAACAAGGACTTCTGGGTGGGCTACGAGCGGCCCCGGAAGGCCGCCGCCGAGTCGCCCGGCGATGAGGAAGAGGGCCGGGACGCCGCCTCCGAGGGAGAGGGCCGGGACGCCGCCTCCGAGGGAGAGGGCCGGGGGGCCGCCGCCGACACCGGCGACGATGACGATACCTGGGACGACGCCGCCGAGACCGGTGAAGAGACGACCGGTGAAGAGAACGCGGCCAACCGCACGGAAGGTGATAGCGGCGGCAACCCTCAGGAGGGTAAGAAGAAGAGGATGGCGAGGAGGCCAAGGAGGGATCGGAGGCCGCAAGTGCTCGCCAACGTCACCGATGCTGTCACGGTAGTCTCCGAAAGTGGCCTACCGATGGAGCCTTCGTGGGTTGCCAAAGGGTACGGCATGCAACTAGGGTGCATCGTCCGTGAAACCGTGCCGATCCTAACTCAGGACCTCAGAAGCAAGGAGAACGAGGCTATCGCCCAATCCCTCCTCCAGAAGCTTCACCAACGATACACGTTCCCGGAGCCGTTCAATAAGAAGGTGGACTCTTTAGCTCTCACGAAGATGAGCACCGCCTTGAGCAGCTGGAAGAACCGGCTGAAGAGAAAGATCGAGGCCGGTGAAAGCTGGGAGAGGATAAGTAGCAAAGACCCGTCGCTCTCCTTAGAAGACTTTAATGCATTCAAGTCTTACTTACAGACTGACAGTGTTAAAAAATGGACCGCCTGGGGGAAGAAAATGCGGGAATTGAACTTAGGGACCCACCATTGCGGAAGCGGCGGTTACCGAGGAAAACAACCCACTTGGGACAAGGAGGATGCCGAGATGGTACGTCTGGGGAAAGAAAACCCCTGGCACAAAATCGAGGATGTACAGGCTAGGAACTTTGTCCGGTCCCGCTACTACTTAGACTGGAAGACGGGGGAATTTATTACGGATTACAAAGACGTGAGGGATTTCGAGAAGTACCTGGTAAGGATAGTCTATATTATTTCGCTCATCTTATTAGGCAATGAAGCCAAATGGGCTAACCTTAAGTTCCTTTGTCTGAAGGATGAAGAGTTGAAGGCTAGTTGTACGGCTGGCCCGTCGTCCCAGGGGTCGACGGAACCGTGGGACACGCCTTTCAACAGGGTGACGAACAAATACAAGGAGAGGGACCTAGACAAGCCACCGACGTCGGGTGGCCGTGTGTCCGGCTTTGGCACAAGTATGAAGCTATCCGAGTACTACGGATCGGATGCCAAGACGAGAAAGCTGGAGAGGAGGTCGTCGGCTAAGGATAAATCCGAGGTTCAGGAGCTGAAGAAGAAGGTGGAGTCACTAGAGAAGCTGGTGGCCGAAAAGCCTGTGGAGAACACGGAGATGATGAACAAGTTATTGGACGAGAAGATCCGGCAGATCATCCCCCTGGGTTGATGGAGGGGTTAGCTGCTTGGAATGCGGGAGGTCAAGTGGGGCCGATACATGTGCCCAGCATCAGCGGCAGCAACTCAAGCTTCCACGTGTCGCCGACGGTGCCGCTCCACCCGACGCCGGCGTCGGGGCTCCACCAGACGCCGCCGCTCCACCCGACGCCGCAGCGCAGCTCCAACTGGTCGCATCGACGCCCCCAACCGCCGCCCTTGTATCGACAGTAGCCGAGATCGACGCCATCCAGAAGGTAAACTCATTAGTTACTCCTTCGCGTCATCTTCTTTAACTATATATGCCTTTCGTGACTGCCATCTCACGATGCCCAACATGGCGCCCCTGACTCAGGATGAACAGTGCATACTTCTGCAAACGGTGGAGCCCGGCGGCAAGTTGGTGGAAGTTGCTAGCGGCCTTGTCATGGCTTCCCGCGTTATGCACGGTGCTAGATTGGCGGAAGACGTGGTGAAGGTCAAGTTGGTAATGGTAGTGCCGGAGTACCGCTACGCCATCCCCCCTTTCAACCTCCGGGCACAGACAAGGGCGACGTTTTGCCCCTTGGGGATTGCACCTCATGGCTTATGAAATGGCCGAAGAACCAGATTCGTCTGGGGGGGTCTTCCGAGTGCTAAGAAAAGCACCGGCGCCACCTCCCCTATCATCCGGCCCAAGATCGCCAGCGCCGACGACACCCTTAAGGAAACGGCGGTCGCCGCCCCCACTACCCTGAAGGAACCGGCGGTCGCCGCCGCCACCCGGAAGGAACCGACGATCGCCGCCACCACCACACGCCACAAACAGTTGTTGGGAGCGCTACCGCAACGACCGTCAACTAGACGCACGGTACGCCAAGCGGCGGCATCGCAACCGCCACCACCTAAGGTCCAGGACATGGCGCCACTTGATGGCAACGATGTAGATGATGATGATGACATCGATGCCTACATCAACACTGGCGCCTGCAGCCAAGATATGTACATGCCTCCTATGGATGAACAAGCCTTCCGCACTCACGGCGATCAACTTGGTCGTCCCACTACAGTCACGAAGCAGCGCCTGGTCTTCACGGGTTTTTCTCAAGACACTCCTCCGGAGGCTGGCAATCCAGCTCAAGTCAAGCCTGCTACCGTTTTCAGCCCTAACACGCTGCGTAAGACGATCATCGGGGAGCCACCCAAATCAACCCCAGCAGCAACCCAAGCAACCTCAGAAGCACCACCAGCACCCGAAGCACCACCATCAGCACCACCAGCACCCCCAGTAGGTCAGGTGAAGAAGGCAAGGAAGAGAGGAGCCAAGAAGGGCGCATCTTCGAGCCAGCCTGCTCCTAAGAGGATCCGGGCCGACGACATGGTACCACCTACACCGGATGGCTTGCCCCGGTGTCATGAAGCTGGTAAACCGATACTGCCTCCGGACATGGAACACCTCGCAAGTGGACCAATGCTCCCTTTGCAGCACTCTATTAATTATCTAGAGAGCGTCCTTCTTAAAGAAAAGGATCCAAATTACCCAGTGTTCTCGGTCAAGGTGTCGTCCGACCCGAACTTCGTCCATGAAGACCCCGCGGATATCTTCTTCATAGCGTTCGAGGACGTCTTCAATCTATTTCACTCGAAACGGCTCGACTATAACTTGGTCCGCCTATACGCGATCAATCTTCAGATGAAGATCAACAGAGAGAGACCCCCCACATCGCGGTAGCGGATCCCTACTACATGCGCGATAGCCAGCTCCAGGACGGCTCAAGGACACGGACCAAGGCGGTGCGGTACCTCCAGAACTTCATGCTCATGTACAAAGAGAGCAACACCATTCTTCTGCCTGTCTTTCCCGAGTAAGTACACATCCGCTCACGGCCGTCGTAACTTATGCTTTCTTATATATTTCTTCCATTGCCGATCATTTCCAACATTCCATTTCAATTGCATGTGTTGAGCAGGGACAAATACTGCACACTCATCATCCTTTGCCCGAAGTGGTCACTAGCCCAGTATTTCGACTCGTCGAGTACGACGACGAAGAAAGACTACAAGAGAATAAGGGGTGTTCTCGATGAGGCTATCCTTGGCTACTCCAAAAATGGAGGCACCTTCGACAAGAATGGGCAATATATCAGGCCGGACACTAAAAAGCTCGGGTTCAAGCACGTGATCGACTTCCCTTGTATCAAGCAGCCAGCTGGCAGCATTAAGGAGGCCTTCTATGTCCTCCATCACCTTAAAGGGTTTGTCGAGGATGCAGAGATGATGTCTCTGCCACCTAGTAAGCGAGACCCCATTAAAATGTCGGGGGAAATCAATGATGATGATCTTAGAGAAGACTTCCATCGCATCCAAGTAAAGCTCTCGGAAATTATCTTACAAGATGTATCCAACGCATCGGGGCTCTTACACCAACTCAGAGGGTTGTCTAAGAGGGATATCGAAGAACGCCTACATAGGCAGGGTGATGGAAGGACGTGGACGACGAAGGGCTTGTACAAGCCGTTCCCGGAGCCGCTCAAGAAGACGTCTCGTTGACCGAGGCCGGTGTGCCTAGCATTACTTTGAATCGATGGACAATTTGTACTGTGTTGTAAACTAAACTTGCTTAATTTGCTCGAAACGGTGGTCATCGTTGTTGGACTTCAATTACTATTGTAGTCGTTATCGTTGAACTTGATTACTTATGTGATACCGATGCTATATGTGTTTTAGGTTTATTATTATTTCCTTGCTTCAAATGATGATATTAGCTTCAAATGATGATATTAGCTCTTGCTTCTCACTACCACTCTCTGTTGAGGCGTTCCAAGAACTCCAGGAAGTGAGCAGATTGTGCAAGCAACTACCATTGATGATCTTGTGGTGGATCAGAGGGTCTTTGTGTGGGGAGACAAATACACTCCGTCCAGCTACTATAATTTCTTATTTGGGCAAGTTCCTGTGGATGAAGCGCTTAGTGCAATTTGGTCTTCTAAGGCTTTGCCTAAACTTAAGGTCTTCCTTTGGCTGTTGATGCATGATCGGCTGAACACCCGAGATATTATGATCCGTAAGAATTGGAATGTGGACACAGGTCCGGCTTGTGTTCTTTGCAATACTGCACATATTGAGACAAGGAATCATCTGTTCTTTGAGTGTGAGTTTGCGATCAATTGCTGGAATACGGTGAATATTCAGTGGGCGACAAACTTAACTTTTTCGGATATGTTTCTCCTAGCTAAGTCTACCTTTCAAGGTCCTTGTTTTTTGGAGGTGGTGGCTTGTGTATCTTGGAACATTTGGAAGATTAGGAATGAGCTCATATTCCAATCAATCCCAGCTTCTTTTGTTCGGTGGAGAAGGAGTTTTCAGAGCGATCTTTGGGTTCATAAGTTCAGAATTAAGGCGACTTCAGTTCAACCACTTATTGACTGGTTGTTGTCTATTCCATCCTAGTTTTTATGTATTTCCCTTTTCTTTTTTTCCCACCGTGATGTAATCTGTTTAAAACTTTGGGACTTTTAGTCCTTGTACAGTTTCTTTTGCCATTATATAGAAAATTACACCGTAGGGGTTTCCCCTCTTTTAGGTTTATTATTATTTCCTTGCTTTAATTCTTGTGAATATGTATGCATGTGAACCCTCTAACTCTTTCCATTGCATTATATACTAATATGCCTTGTGTCCATAGAGATGACGTACTACGTCGTGTTCGAGGGGCGGGTTCCAGGAGTGTACGAGGAGTGGGAGGAGTGCAAGAAACAGGTGCACAAGTTCAGCGGCAACTGCTACAAAGGGTACCCGACTAGACACGAGGCGGTTGCCAAGTGGAGGAAGCACCAGTCGAACAAGAGCAAGATGAAGATGAAGACCTTCCTTGTGCTCTCGCTCTTGCTCACCATCGTCGCGGCGGTACTCTATTTCATCCTAGTGTAGGCGGCGGCCGGTGTCACTTCATTTGTATCTAGAGATGATGAACTTAATTAATTTGCATGGATTATGAGTTGTATGGAGCTATATGTATAACTCGATCGGGCTCTAAGTAATGTGATGATTGATGACCCACAAGTATAGGGGGTGTATCGTAGTATCTTCGATAAGTAAGAATGTCGATCCCAACGAGGAGCAGAAGGTGTTGACAAGCAGTTTCGATGAAGGATTCACTGTAAATACTCACAGACAAGTATTCGGGGGTTTTGATGTAACAGATGAATAAAGTACGAGTAAGTAAAGTGCGAGAGTAACAATTGCAGTGAGTGGCCCAATCCTTTTTAGCACAAAGGACAAGCCGGTTTGTTTACTTATAATAACCAAACGTTCTTGAGGACACACGTCTAGTGCTTTCGCTACATACGGCTAATTAATCTTCATTGTTTTGATAAGTGTTGTGTGGGTGAACCTATGCTAATGTACCGCCCTTCCTAGGACTAATACATACTTGTGATTATACCCCTTGCAAGCATCCGCAACTACAAGAAAGTAATTAAGATAAATCTAACCACAGCCTTAAACTCTGAGATCCTGCTATCCCTCCTGCATCGATATACCAATGGGGGCTCAGGTTTCTGTCACTCCGGCAACCCCGCAATTGGCAAACGAGTACAAGATGCATTCCCCTAGGCCCATAAAGGTGAAGTGTCGTGTAGTCGACGTTCACACGACACCACTAGAAGAATAACACCACAACTTAAATATCATAACATTGAATATTACTCAACCATACTTCACTACTAACATTTAGACTTCACCCATGTCCTCAAGAACTAAACGAACTACTCACGAGACATCATATGGAACATGATCAGAGGTGATATGATGATGAATAACAATCTGAACATAAACCTTGGTTCAATGGTTTCACTCAATAGCATCAATAACAAGTAGAAATCAACACCGGGAGAGTTTCCCCTATCAAACAAACAAGATCAAACCCAAATTGTTACAGCGGTGACGAGGTGCAGCGGTGGAGATGGCGGTGATGATGATGATGATGATGATGGTGATGATGATGGAGATGATGTCCAGCTCGATGACGGTGACGATGGTGTCGATTTCCCCCGGGAGGATTCCTGCCCGCCGGAGAGCTCTTTTCTCTCTGGTGTTCTCCGCCCCGCAGAGGCGGCTGTGACTCTTCGCGACTATCCTCTGGGGCTTAGGTTTTCGGGACGAAGGCGTACGCGAAGAAAAGGAGGCGAGAGAGGGCTGTGGGCCCCCTCCTCACAGGGCGGCGCGGCCAGGCCTTGGGCCGCGCCGGCCTATGGGGTGGGCCCACCTCGGGTCCCCTCGGGTCCCCCTTCTGGCTCCCTTCGTCCTCTGGAAAAATAGGATTTTTCATATAATTTCCGTCAACTATTGATCTTCCAAAATATTGCATTCTGACGGCGCTTTTTCCAGCAGAATCCTGGCTCCGGTGCGCGATCCCCAAATAATCATGAAACATGCAAAATAGATGAAATAACATAAGTATCATCTCTAAATATGAAATATATCAATGAATAACAGCAAATTATGATATAAAATAGTGATGCAAATTGGACGTATCAACTCCCCCAAGCTTAGACTTCGCTTGTCCCCAAGCGAAACTGAGCTCGATAAACAAGACCACATGTTTATGGAGTGAAGAGTCGATAAATAAAATACGGACAAGAAGCATCATATTAATTCACACAAGGCATTCTAGTGAACAACTTCCTCATATAATTCAACTTGAAATAAGTATAAGGTAATCACAAATAAAGGTGCATAAGGAATCATAATTGGTGATGGCAAACTTTGTTCTTGGTCAGAGAACAGTTAACAGATTATACTTATCTATTGAGCAGCGCTCTCATGTTAAAGTTTATATGGCTCATTTTGCATACTCAATCATAATGATCATTGATAACTTCCAAAGCTATATTCATTTAGATAAAACTTGTACTAAACAAGAAAGAATAAAAGACATGATGAAATAAATCACAATATAATAGTTTGATCGCAACAACTCAAATGCTTGCTTGAGATGGAGGGAAATAGGTTTACTGACTCAACATAAAGTAAAAGATAGGCCCTTCACAGACGGAAGCAGGGATTAAATCATGTGCTAGAGCTTTTCAAGTTTTGAAATCATATAGAGAGCATAAAAGTAAAGTTTTGAGGGGTGTTTGTTGTTGTCAACAACTGGTAGTGGGTACTCTAACCCCCTTGCCAGACAAACTCTCAAAGAGCGGCTCCCATAAAGTTTTCTTTTTGGTTGACACTCCTTCCAACCTTTGCTTTCACAAACCATGGCTAACCAAATCCTCGGGTGCCTGCCAGCAATCTCATACCATGAAGGAGTGTCTTTTTGTTTTAGTTTTATTTAGATGACACTCCTCCCCTCCTTTGCTTTCTCAAGCCATGGCTAACCGAATCCTCGGGTGCCGTCCAATCAATCACATACCATGGAGGAGTGTCTATTTGTAAAATTACGAAAGTTAATTAATTTGGGACTGGGAACCCCATTGCCAGCTCTTTTTGCAAAGTTATTGGATAAGTGGATGAAGCCACTAGTCCATTGGTGAAAGTTGCCCAACAAGATTGAAAGATAAAACACCACATACTTCCTCATGAGCTATAAAACATTGACACAAATAAGGAGTAATAAATTTTGAATTGTTTAAAGGTAGCACATGAAGTATTTACTTGGAATGGCAGGAAATACCACATAATAGGTAGTTATAGTGGACACACATGGCATGGGTTTTGGTCTAAAAGTTTGGATGCACGAGAAGCATTCCCTCTCAGTACAGGTCTTTGGCTAGCAAGGTTGATTAGCAAGCATAAGAGTTGAGGTAAACAAACAAATATACATGTGATAGAAACAATCATGCATCTTACTTGTAAGTACAAACAATTTTAACTTCAGAATACTAAGCTAAGAACTAACAAGAAAGATAATAACATATCTACATGTATTTCCTCTTCTCTACTTAAAACTCAAAGTGTTGTTGCTATTGACCAATGCTAAGTTTGCCAAAACCAAATAGATTTACTCAATGCTCCCAAAGTGATGCCAATACTAACAACAAGATCAATCACATAATAGAGATTGCAAACTAAAATAAGATGTGCAATATGTAAATGATAAGACTTCTCATTAATATTTCATAACGATAACTCACACCAAGGGATACATAGATAACCAACTAAAGGGAGATACTTCCATACCGCAACACATCTTATATGATAACTTCCCTACTCATGATATGACACTACTTGATAATAAAAAGTAAAAGATAGTGATGATGTGATACCGCGGCACTCCCCCAAGCTTGGAACAAACCAAGGGGATGCCAATACCGATGATGAATTACTCCTTCGGTGGTGATGGTGATGGTCCGTTCCTGCGATCCTTAAGGATATCCTTCAGCTTCAGCTTCTCAATTTGGCAATTCTGCACTAAGACTCGAAGAGATTCATTGTTATCTGAAAGTGGCGGTGGCAGCCTTGTGGTAGGAATTGAGTAATACTCCAGCATTCTGCGAAGTCGGTTGTTCTCCTCAAGAAGAATCTCCACTTCCCTTCTCAGCGCACGGTATTGATCACAAAACTCATTGGTAACCCGTAGTGCCTCTTCCACACAAGGGAAAGAGTCGAGGCTAAGAGCAGGCGGTAGAGGTCCCTGCAAGTTATGAGAAAAAGAACGTCCAGTGTTAACCGATCCCACCAATATTGGCTTACTCCTCATAGTTTGCCGCTTCCTTTTTATTGATGACGTCTCCTTCACTTCCTCTTTGAATTCTTCTTTCAGCTTGAAACCTTGAATATCTTCCTCCATAGGCTCCTTGTCTTTGTTGTTGGAGACCATGGCGCTTCTAGATCAAAAATAGATCCTGGCAGAAACAGCTCGAAACAAAACACGTCGAGAAAACGATATACGGACCTCCAGGGGTCCGGGGGATTATATAGCAGGAATTTTTATGACAAACGGAAAGTACCAGGTCGAACCAGAGTCGGAGAGGGGCGACGAGGCGGCCAGCTCATAGGGCGGCGCGGCCAAGGCCTGGCCGCGCCGGCCTATGGGGGCACGCCCTCGTGCGTCTCCTCCACTCCGTTTCGATCTCGTAATTTTTCATATTTTCCAAAAACAGCAAAAACATTGTTCGGAAAGTAAATCGCGAACTTTTTATTACCAGTACTGTTACCTATTCAAAGTCGGATTCTGCAGGACTGTCAACTTGACTTTTGATGAAAGCTTCCGGAGTTACCACTTGGATAATATCAACATCTTCATTATAAGAATCTCCAGCGATATAATGCTTGAGTCTTTGTCCATTCACTACCTGTGTGGCATTACCTTGAAGAGAGCTAATTTTAATTGCTCCTGATCGATAAACCTCATCAATGACATATGGTCCTTCCCATTTTGAGAGCAACTTCCCTGCAAAGAATCTGAGACGAGACCGATACAATAGGACTTTATCCCCAACATTAAATTCTCTTTTGATAATTCTTCTATCATGCCATTTCTTAACTTTCTCTTTAAAGAGTTTAGCATTTTCATAAGCTTCACTTCTCCATTCATCTAGAGAACTTAATTGCAACAACCTCTTATCACCGGCTAGTTTAGGATCTTTGTTTAGTTCTCTAACAGCCCAATAAGCTTTGTGCTCTAATTCTAAAGGTAAATGACAAGCTTTTCCATAAACCATTTTATAAGGCGACATACCCATAGGATTTTTATAAGCAGTTCTATAAGCCCATAGTGCGTCCTTCAATTTAATAGCCCAGTTCTTTCTAGTTTTATTAACAGTCTTTTGCAAGATAGATTTAATCTCTCTATTTGATAATTCTACTTGCCCACTAGTTTGAGGATGATAAGCAGAAGCAATTCTATGATTAATACCATACTTAGCAAGAGTTTTTCTAAAACCACCATGAATAAAATGAGAACCTCCATCTGTCATAATATATCTAGGAACTCCAAATCTAGGAAAAATAATGTCTAAAAGCATTCTTAAAGAGGTCTCACCATCAGCACTTTTTGTAGGTATAGCTTCCACCCATTTAGTAACATAATCAACAGCAACAAGTATATGAGTGTTACCTTCTGAAGAAGGGAAAGGACCCATGAAGTCGAATCCCCAACAATCGAATGGTTCAATAACAAGAGTATAATTCATAGGCATTTCATTGCGTCTGGAGATATTACCAACCCTTTGACATTCATCACAAGATAAAATAAATTTCCTTGCATCTTTGAAGAGAGTTGGCCAATAAAAACCTGATTGTAGAACCTTTTGTGCAGTTCTATCTCCGGCGTGATGTCCTCCATAAGCACTACCATGACATTTACTCAATATCTCTTGTTGTTCATATTCAGGAACACATCTTCGCATAATACCATCCACTCCTTCTTTATATAAGTGTGGGTCATCCCAAAAATAATGCCTCAAGTCATAAAAGAATTTCCTCCTTTGCTGAGCTGAAAAGGTTGGAGGCAAGTACTTGGAAACAATAAAGTTAGCATAATCAGCATACCAAGGACTGTCTCGCGAGCTCACCTTTATTACAGCCAATTGCTCATTTGGAAAACTATCATTAACAGGAACAGGATCATAAGCAATATTTTCCAATCTAGACAAATTATCAGCAACAGGATTATCAGCACCTTTCCTATCTACAATATGTAAATCAAATTCTTGCAAAAGAAGTACCCATCTAATAAGCCTCGGCTTAGCATCTTTCTTTGTCATAAGGTATCTAATTGCAGCATGATCAGTATGAATAGTAACTTTTGAATCAACGATATAAGATCTAAACTTATCACAAGCAAAGACTACAGCTAACAATTCTTTTTCAGTAGTAGCATAATTTCTTTGAGCAGCATCAAGAGTTTTACTAGCATAATGAATAACATTCAATTTTTTATCTACTCGCTGTCCAAGAACAGCGCCTACAGCAAAATCACTAGCATCACACATAATTTCAAATGGTAAGTTCCAATCAGGAGGTTCAACTATAGGAGCAGTTGTTAAGGCTTTCTTTAGAGTTTCAAAAGCTTCCTTACAATCATCATCAAAAACAAAAGGTACGTCTTTTTGAAGAAGATTAGTAAGAGGCTTTGAAATCTTGGAGAAGTCTTTAATAAACCTCCTATAAAACCCAGCATGACCAAGAACACTACGAATACCTTTAACATCCCTTGGATAGGGCATCTTCTCAATGGCTTCAACTTTAGCTCTATCAACTTCAATACCTCTCTCGGAAATTTTATGTCCCAATACAATCCCTTCATTAACCATAAAGTGGCATTTCTCCCAATTAAGAACAAGGTTAGTTTCTTCACATCTCTGCAAAACTTTATCGAGGTTTCGCAAGCAATTATCAAAAGAATTCCCATAGACAGAAAAATCATCCATGAATACCTCTACAATACTCTCGCAAAAACCATGAAAAATAGCAGACATGCATCTTTGAAAAGTAGCAGGAGCATTACATAAACCAAAAGGCATACGCCTATAAGCATAAGTTCCATAGGGACAAGTGAAAGTGGTTTTCTCTTGATCTTTAGTTTTAACAGCAATTTGTGAAAACCCAGAATAACCAAAAAAAAAAAAAAAATGAGTATTTTTAGATAACCTTTCTAACATTTGATCAATAAAAGGCAAAGGGTAATGATCTTTCTTAGTAACCTTATTAACTTTTCGATAATCAATGCACATTCTATACCCTACAACTACTCTTTGAGGTATGAGCTCATCATTATCATTAGGCACAACAGTCATTCCTCCTTTCTTAGGAACACAATGCACAGGACTAACCCATCTACTATCAGCAATAGGATATATAATACCAGCTTCAAGGAGTCTTAATACCTCATTTCTTACCACATCCTTCATCTTAGGAATTAGACGACGCTGAGGTTCAACAACAGGCTTTGCATCATCTTCCATATTAATGGCGTGTTGGCAAATAGAGGGAGAAATCCCCTTCAAGTCATCAAGAGTGTAGCCAATAGCACCTCGGTGTTTCTTCAATATTTCCAATAACCTTTCTTCTTCAAACTCTGAAAGCTTAGAACTAATAATAACAGGATATATTTTCTTATCATCAATATGAGCATATTTAAGATTATCAGGTAATGGTTTTAAATCAAAGACAGGATCTTCCTTTGGTGGTGGTGTTGTACCCAGATCTTCCACCGGTAAATCATGCTTAAGAATAGGTTGACGAAGGAAAATTTCATCAAGCTCATTTCTTTCTTCCCTAAAGACTTCACTCTCACTATTCTCCAAATATTGCTGCAAAGGATTATTAGGAGCAAGAGCAATAGATGCACACTGTTCAACTTTAAAATCACTATTAGGCAAATCAGCTTTATAAGGAGTTTTGGCAAATTTAGAGAAGTTAAACTCATAAGATTCACCAGCAAATTTAGTCAAAATTTTCTCTTTCTTGCAATCTATAATAGCTCCACAAGTATTTAGAAAAGGTCTACCAAAAATGATAGGACAATATTTACTAGCAGCAGAACCAAGTACCAAAAAGTCAGCATGATATTTAATCTTACCACATAGAACTTCCACATCTCGAACAATACCAATTGGAGAGATAGTTTCTCTATTAGCTAGCCGAATAACCACATCAATATCTTCAAGTTCACAAGAACCAATTTCGTGCATAATCTCCGTGTAAAGCTCATAAGGAATAGCACTAATACTTGCACCAATGTCACATAAACCATAATAACAATGATCACCAATTCTAACAGAGAGCATAGGAACACTAGCTTTCCTAGACTTATTAGGATGTGAAACAATATTAGAAGCATCTTCACAGAAAATAATATGACCATCTTCCACATTTTCAGTCACAAGATCTTTAACTATTGCAACAGCAGGTTCAACTTTTATTTGTTCTTCAGGTTCTATAGGTTTCTTTTCACTTTTATGAACCGCACTATTTATAACAGAGTACTCCTTCATTTTAGCAGGGAAAGGAGTTTTTTCAATATAAGCTTCAGGAATAACATGATCAACAGTTTCAACTACAACACATTTATTTATAGATGAATCAATTTTATCTTTATACGGTTCATGATACTTATCAAAATTCTTCTTAGGCAATTCATAATGAGAAGCAAAAGCTTTATAAAGATTTGCAGCGACTTGAGAATCAAGACCATAAGTAGCACTCATATTACGAAATTTATCAGTATCCATAAAAGCTTCAATGCATTTATAATCATAACTTATACCTGATTCTCTATCCTTGTCGTTCTCCCATCCTTCAGTATTTTCTTGGATCCGATTAAGAAGGTCCCTTTTAAACTCTTCCTTGTTGCGTGTAAATGATCCAGAACAAGAAGTATCCAGCAAGGTCTTGTCTTGAAAAGAAAGTCTTGCATAGAAATTATCAATAATAATATTACCAGAAGCTCATGAATGGGGCATTTGAGCATTAAAGACTTCAATCTCCCCACGCTTGGGCAATACTCTCTCCTTCATGAGGCCAAAAATTATATATGCGATTCCGATCTTTGTGAATCTCACTTGGAGGATAGAACTTAGAATAAAACCGGGGCACAATATCATTCCATTCAAGAGAATCCCCATTATCCAGTAATTTATACCAATGCGCCGCTTTACCAGACAGCGATACAGAGAATAGTTTCTTCCTCACTTCATCCATAGCAATACCTGCACACTTGAATAAACCGCATAATTCATGTAAGAACAGTAAATGATCTCCAGGGTGGACAGTTCCATCCCCTGTATAACGGTTACCCACTACACGTTCAATAATTTTCATAGGTATTTTGTATGGTATTTCTTCCTTACCTGGCGCCTCATCCACTACCTTTGCAGTAGTAGTAGATTTCCCAAATAAACACTCAAGAGAAGATCTCTCCATAATGAGTTATAGCAGCAGGCAGAAATAAAATCAGCACAAACAGTAGAAATTTCCCTTACCAATTCCACTTACCAATAGCGCTTCACTCCCCGGCAACGGCGCCAAAAATAGTCTTGATGACCCACAAGTATAGGGGTGTATCGTAGTATCTTCGATAAGTAAGAATGTCGATCCCAACGAGGAGCAGAAGGTGTTGACAAGCAGTTTCGATGAAGGATTCACTATAAATGCTCACAGACAAGTATTCGGGGGGTTTTGATGTAACAGATGAATAAAGTACGAGTAAGTAAAGTGCGAGAGTAACAATTGCAGCGAGTGGCCCAATCCTTTTTAGCACAAAGGACAAGCCGGTTTGTTTACTTATAATGACCAAACGTTCTTGAGGACACACGGGATTTTAGTCTAGTGCTTTCGCTACATACGGCTAATTAATCTTCATTGTTTTGATAAGTGTTGTGTGGGTGAACCTATGCTAATGTACCGCCCTTCCTAGGACTAATACATACTTGTGATTATACCCCTTGCAAGCATCCGCAACTACAAGAAAGTAATTAAGATAAATCTAACCACAGCTTTAAACTCGAGATCCTGCTATCCCTCCTGCATCGATATACCAACGGGGCTCAGGTTTCTGTCACTCCGGCAACCCCGCAATTGGCAAACGAGTACAAGATGCATTCCCTAGGCCCATAAAGGTGAAGTGTCGTGTAGTCGATGTTCACACGACACCACTAGAAGAATAACACCACAACTTAAATATCATAACATTGAATATTACTCAACCATACTTCACTACTAACATTTAGACTTCACCCATGTCCTCAAGAACTAAACGAACTACTCAAGAGACATCATATGGAACATGATCAGAGGTGATATGATGATGAATAACAATCTGAACATAAACCTTGGTTCAATGGTTTCCCTCAATAGCATCAATAACAAGTAGAAATCAACACCGGGAGAGTTTCCCCTATCAAACAAACAAGATCAAACCCAAATTGTTACAGCGGTGACGAGGTGCAGCGATGGAGATGGTGGTGATGATGATGGTGATGATGATGGAGATGATGTCCAGCTCGATGACGATGACGATGGCGTCGATTTCCCCCTCCGGGAGGGAATTTCCCGGCGGATTCCTGCCCGCCGGAGAGCTCTTTCTCTCTGGTGTTCTCCGCCCCGAGGCGGGTGACTCTTCGCGACTATCCTCTGGGGCTTAGGTTTTCGGGACGAAGGCGTACGCGAAGAAAAGGAGGCGAGAGGGGGCTGTGGGCCCCCTCCTCACGGGCGGCGCGGCGGGCCTTGGGCCGCGGGGCCTATGGGGTGGGCCCACTCGTCCTCGGCTCCCCTTCGGCTCCTTCGTCCTCTGGAAAATAGGATTTTTCATATAATTTCCGTCAACTGTTGATCTTGCGAAATATTGCATTCTGACGGCGCTTTTTCCAGCAGAATCCTGGCTCCGGTGCGTGATCCCCAAATAATCATGAAATATGCAAAATAGATGAAATAACATAAGTATCATCTCTAAATATGAAATATATCAATGAATAACAGCAAATTATGATATAAAATAGTGATGCCAATTGGACGTATCATGATGATGTATAATGTTGCTATGTTATATGTGTCCATATTATATCTGTCTATATTATATCTGTATATAACATGTATACTGTGTATAAAACCTGTATAATACACCAGGGAGCACAAAATCGAGTATACCTGTACATTGTTCTGTGGCGCACCAAAATAGAATTCAGTGGCGCACCTATTTCTGTGGCGCAGCTGGTTCATATGCGCCACATAACATCTTATTTATGTGGTGCACCACAGCCAGTGCGCCACAGAAACCTTAATTCTGTGGCGCATGGTCCGGTGCGCCACAGAAACCTTATTTTTGTGGCGAAGTTTCTGTGGCGCACCGCCCATGCGCCACAGAATCATTTTTTCGTGCGCCACTGATGAGGCTTTTCCTACTAGTGAAACCCTTTTGCTTCCTGACGTGCAGCTTGTGCACAATCTCATGCAAGGCAAGCGCCCCCTCATGTAGACATCGCCCCTTAATAAAGGCCGTTTGACATCGGTCGATGACCCTATGCGCAACGTGAGCTAGTCTAATCGCGTAGGCTTTCGCTATAAACTTGAAAATGACGTTAATAAGCGTTATCGGCCTAAACTGTCTAATGTTATCCGCCCCTTTTACTTTGGGGATGAGAGTGATGATCCCGAAATTGAGCCGCGCAACGTCAACCCTCCCTAGGGCAAAGTCGTTGAGGAGCTGCAGGATTGGTCCTCGAAGGGTTCCCCAGAACCGCTTGAAGAAAAGTACTGGCAGGCCGTTAGGGCCTAGCGCCGAGTCTTGTTTCATGCTCGCCAGCACTCGTCTAATTCGCCCGCAGTGAAGGTAAGTTCCAGCTCCTGATTTTCCTCCTGGGACACCCTTTGGTTCCCTTCCCAAAGGTTCTGCCCCAGGGCAAACCGCCTGGTCTCCCCGACCGATCCCATGAGGCCCTGGTAGAACATATATATGTGTTCCATGAGCTCTCGCTATTCTTGGACCTCCCCTTGGTCCGTGATCAGCTGCGGTATCGAACACTTCCATCTACGCCCATTCACAATGGCATGGAAGTAGGCCGTGCAGGAGTCTCCCCTGAGAGTCCATTGCACACGGCTGCGCTGGCGCCAGTACTCCTCATCAGCCCGGTCCAAGGCCGCTAGTTGGTCTTCCAGGTGGTATCTAAGCGCCCAGCCGTCCTCATCCAAGCCCGTGGTGTCCGCCACCTTGTCCAACTCAGAGACTTGTAGGAGCAGGTTAGCCCTGAAGTCCCTTTTCTCCTTGCCCAAGTTGGCCCCCCAACCCTTGAGGAATTGCCGAGTGTTGCATGCCACGCACTGCCAACGGTCAATGCAGCACCTGTGCGCTCCCCGCTCCAGGATAAAACTGCCAAGTTTGGCCTTGAGGAGGTCCCCAAACCCCGGGACGCCAAATCACCATGTCTGGAAGAAGAATCTCGGCGGTATGCGCCTTGTCTCTTATCCGGTAGACAGTAGGAGAGGCGTATGATCCGAACCAATCCTTGTTATCGCCGTAAGAGAGCACAGAGGAAACTCCGCCTCCCAGGCCGGCGCCACGAGCACCCGGTCCAAAACACACCGTGTCGGCAGGAGTCGTTTGTTGGTCTAGGTGAAGCGAGCCCCGGTACGCTCCAGTTCCCGCAAGGCCATCGCGGCGATAGCCTCATTAAAACGTCTCACTCACGACCAGCTGATGTTGTCATTATTTTTCTCATCAGCTGTCCGGATGAGGTTAAAGTCCCCACCAATGACCACCGGAAATTGGCACCGCTTGGGTAAGTTCTCCCAGGAACTCGTCCGTGCGTCGATGATCCGCCGGCCCGTACACCAGGAAGAAACACCACTTCATATTGTTCTTCCGTTGGAGTATGGTAGCCGAGATGAAGAAGGTCCCCTGCCTCCACGCTCCGACATCAAAACACTCATCACGGAAACCGAGAAGCATACCCCGGAATGGCCCTCCACCGGTAGCCAGTTCCAAGCGAACTGGCCCCCGAATTCCAGGCTCCGCAGCTCGGTCGCTGAGAACTCCGATTTGATAGTCTCCTGGAGCCCAATGATGTCCACCCGTTCCCCTCGGATGTATGATTTAAGTTGTGTTCGGCTCCCCTGCTCACCGAACCCGCGGATATTGTATATCAAAGCCCTCATTGTGCAGCCGTCCGCCGCCCTCTCCCCTTACACATCGTTAGCGTGGACCGCCGCCCTTTCTTCCGCGCCGGCCTACCAGCAGTACGCGTCGGGCCTTCCCTGGCCACTTCCTCCGAACCTGAGTCCGGATGTTCCCCGGGTCGGCCCTCGACCTGCGGCGAGCCCCGCCCATCCCTGGCGGGCAGGCCAATCCGTGGCCCCGGTGAAGCCGCCTCCCCGGCGGTCGTCCGGGCAACCAACATCGCCACGCGGTACTCCCGCTCTGCCCGCTCCTTCTCTTGTGACGCCGCCACCCTGGCGAGCGCCGCCTGCGCCTCCTCCTTCGCAGGAAGGAGAGAGATGGCTTCCACCGGTGTCCCCGCCGATGGAACAAAAAGGATGCAGCTATCCGTGATGACCGCGCCTAATTGGGAATCAGACCTAGCGTCGAGGATCGAGAAGTCATCGGGATCGGGGTTCGTACCTGCTGTAGCCGGGTCGAGGTTCCGTTCCGCCGCGAGCTTCTGCGCCTTCTCCATCGCCATGGTCGACGCCGCGCCGCCGTGCCCGCCGGCACCCTCTTCTTGATCGTCTTGATGGGCGCCATGTGCACCTCCGTCTTGGTCCTCTTGCCCTGCGCCAGCGGTGCCACCGCGTTGGCGGCAGATCGGAGGTCCGCCAAAGGCTGCGGCGGCCCCTGGTGCTCAGGCGTCGCCTCCCCCTCCTCCTCTTCCCCCATCTCCACCTCCACCACGGGCATCACTTTGGACGCTGCCCGTCCAGACTCCAAACCCCCGGACTTGATCGGGCTGTCCACGAGCCAGGAGTGTACCGGGTCCGTCACCTGCAACGAGGTCTCGCCCGAGGCTACCGAGGGATCCTCCGGGCCGAAAACCACGGTGCTGCCGCCCCCCAGCAAGTCGACGCACCCGCTGTCCTGCACCTCGGTGTCCAGAACCGCCTTTCCCCTGGCAAGTGCTGGTATGATGTCCACATTGGACCCATACTGCCCCGAGAACCGACCCAGCGGAGGAGCGCTGCGAGAGCCCACCGCGGCCGTGCGCTGCGTGCCACCACCGCCGCTCCCAGCCCCGGGTCCCGCCGGTGGAGCCGCCGCCTTGGCCTTGTTGTTCTTGCGGTGGCGGTTCCACCTCTCTCCGTCCGTGCTCCGGTCCTCCGAGTTGAGGTCATCAACGTCATCGTCGTCCCCGGGAGGCGGAGGCCGAGGCGGGTTGGAGCCCGGCCCCAGAAGCCCCCAGCTCGGCCTGCACCCCCACGGTGTAGGGCTCCCCGTTGACGCACAACGCGATCTTCCCCTTGATCCTCTCCGGGAAGTGGCACTGGAACCTCACACGGACATGCTCGGTCTTCCACTTCTTGACGGATAGCTCGTCGATGTCGATCGGCCTACCCACCATCGTGAGCGCCGCCATGAGGCGCTCCCTCTCCATGAGATCCCCAGGCAGCCCTGTGAGCTGCACCCAGACCGGAGGCATGGCCTTGCCCGGCCTAGGGTTGACGAACGCCTCCCTGATGTCCACATCTAGCTTGCTCAAAGGGAGATAGATCTTGCCCCTCCGCGTGCTCATGCGCAGCGTCTCCCTAGACGGAAAGCGCACGGAGAACTCCTTCTCGGAGACCTTGGCCACCCACCAGTCCCATGAGCCATCGAGGAGGTTTTTGAGCTCCTCAGCGAGCTGTAGCGCCGAGAGCGGCGCCACTTCAAAGTGTATGACCGCCTCAAACGACTCTTCCTGGCCCAACCCCTCGAGCGGCTCCACTTCGATGTTGTAGAACCCGCCTCCGGTAATGGCATGTCCCATTTGCTGCTGCAGCATCGGACGCCCATGAGTAGGGCAGTTCGCGGAGGCGTGGCCCTCTCGGCTGCACAGCACGCACACCGGCGCATTGGGACACTCCGATTGGAAGTGCCCTTCTCTTCCACAACGGAAGCACTCACCACCCACTGCCCCCGCGGCGCCACTGGCCGCGAGCTTGTTCTTTTCCTTGTTCTTCGGGTTGGTAGGTGCCCGCTGGCCCGTCCCCTTCTTGCTCCGGCCGGACTGTCCGCCGCCTCCGCCACCGCTAGTTCCTCCGCCGCGGCCTCCGGCGGACGCGTGCAGCTGCCCCCTGGCCCGGGTCGCCTCCTCCTCCCGGAGGCGCTGCTGCTCCCCATTCCCACCAAGGACGCGGGGGGCCCCAATCACCCCGCTCCTGGTCCATCGCGCGCGGCTCCCCGTAGCGCGGCCTTGGCTCTTTGTCGAAGCGTCCACGCCGACCGCCCTCTTGCCGTCGTCCCTGCGCCCCAGGTCCGCCCGGCCGCCGTCGTGTCTGCCCTGCTCTGGCCACCCCCCATCCTGGCGGCCCGCGCCTTGTCGCCGTCCCTCGCCGTCGCCATAGCCCCCAAAACGCCTCTTGTTTCTTCCATCCCCGCCACTCCCTTCTCCACCGTACCGCTCCATCAGCACCTCCGCAAAACGAACGCATAAGAGGCGGCGGCTCTGGGATGCGGTGTAGAGTGCGAGCAAAGGAGTGGAGACGGTTTACCTCACTAGCCCGCGCCGGAAACCCTAAAGAGGGTGTGGTGCAGCCCCTGGGCAGCCACAGCCAACGTGGGCCAGCAACCTGGGCCACCTCCTGAATCACGGGCCGCACAGGGACCGCACGCGGCCTAGACATCTCCCCCAACGGCGGACCAAGGAGGAGAAGGGGTTGTTCCGTTTCTTCCTCCACGCGGCCCACCAGCGGCCCAGCGAGCAGTAGCGTCGGCCCAGCCCCGGTCCGCGTCGGGAGAGTCCCCTTCTCCCCAGGCGAGCACAGGCGGTCCACGCCCCGCGGCGACTCCGGCGATGGCGGTGGTCTACCGCTCCCTGCGGTGCCTCCCCGATCCCCGGAAGTCCCCAGAGCCCCTCGCCGGCCTCCGCCGCGCCAGCCCCCGTGGCAAGCACCGCCATCCCCCAGGCGAGTGAATCGCGGGGCGGAGCTGGCCTGGAACCTCGAAGCCCTTCCGCCCGGAGCAAACGCCGTTCGCCGCCGGTGGCGGAGCGAGCCCCCAAGCTCCTCCGCCCGCTCGATGAAGCCGCCCAGGCGCACTGCCTCCCTTGGCCGGCGAGGAGACCATTCCTCCGTCCCCTCGAGCTCCCTCTCTGCAGAGCCCCCGGCCAGATCTGGCCGCTCGTCCTCCGACGAGCAAGCCTCGTCCTCCTCCCCGCAGAGGGCCCAGAAGCACCCCCCGGGCACGCCCGCCGGCGCCGACGAGCACCGCGCCGCACCCCCCGCCTTACCTGATCCTAGCGCCGCCCAAGTCGAACCGCCGCCGGAGGGGGATTCAAAATCGCCTCCCCCGACGCCCTTCTCTCTCATCCTGTCTCTCCACCCTACATCTTCTCCCTCAATCATGTCATCAGTATCACTGTTTAAATGTATATATTGTCCCAGTTATGTAGATTTCAGAGTTGTTGATGCTCATCATCATAGCCGAAACCTTACACGTCCATGTTGCTTGCTTTCAACATCACCGCTTGGTGGCCAACTCCATCGTTTCTCTTTATCTTAGCCTATGAAAACAAAAGGACAAGCTATTTGGATCACCGGTATATTTGTATCAGATAACTCTTCGATTTATAGATATATTTGTCTTACTGTATATGCATGGTTCGTCAAAAAAGTATGTTTTAGCTAGCTTCACAATGGCGAGGAGATGCGGAGGGGAACCGCTGCTAGCTATTTAGATTTTCTGCTGCTACTTTGGTGTTGCAGCGAGAAGTTGAGAAAGAAATTTAGCAGGGAGAGGGTGAGGTGGGTCTGTACATTTTGTTGGCATCTCTCCTACGCTGCACTGCACAGCACATGTGTATTGGATTGGATGGATGATTTGGATTGTGATCAGGAAGGACTTTGTAGGTTCCTGCTGTGGATATATAAGAAAAAATTTATATACACTAGAGCTCACATAAATTTTATATACAGTTGGATAAGAAAAAAAGGGAAGAGCTGCGACACAGGATCTGCAGTTCCTGCTGTGGATGTATAACTCATAAGAAGGATCAGCAGTTCCTGCAATCCTGCTTGATATCCTAAATGCAACATCAGAACATAATGATGCCTTGTACTGATGCCAATTCGTCAACGCTGAATCATACCAAGATTATTTGTTTGTATTGACATCTCCTTCCTTGTTTTGTGTTAATATTTTAATCGCATTATTTTAATGTTTATCCTGTTGAAATCAGCACTCATTTATACTGTTGAAATCAGCACTATGCCACATCAAAATGAACTATATGTTTATGACACGTGGCAATACAAAAGATATTTTTGATGTAACTAGCATAGTGGCCCTCGCAAATGCGAGGGCAATGTGTAAATATATTTTTAAAAAATTATGATTCTACATATATTTATATTTATTTGTGCGAATAGAACTAATATGCCTCTATAGACAATATTAGTATTCTGCTAAATAAGAAGTAACTTGTGCAGAGACATCTTTAATCATCTATAATTTGTTGAATGATAATTAACATTTCAACAAAAGGTGAGTATCAAGGATTATATGTTCCTTTTCCGTGTAGTTGATATTTACTACATATAGTTAAATCAAGTATTGGAAGCTAGGATCGGGCTACCTACATGTAGGCCAGTTTTTTGAATTTTTTTTTGAAACATATAGAGTTCTAAACAGTTCTGATTCTTTTCAAGATATATATAAAGATGTATTCTACCATCGTGCGAAATCTCAGCTTAACACACCTTGTATTTTGTGCCACACAGAAATGACAAAATATGACAATGTTTTGGAGGATTTAACTATTCACTACTTCAGATTTCCAATTTAATATTTCTCGCAGCCTAGTATATAAGGTCTTTCGAGTAAAAAACATCATGTTTATAGAATGCATCATTAGCTACATCTTTTTCAGAATTGTTTGCAACTCTAAAATGTCGTTTTAAACAAAGGTCCTACATGTTACAAAACGCTGCATTATGATGTCTTTTTTATTTCATGATTCTTTCGTGAAAGGTTAGATCTTATGCTTGGAAAAAAAATTACATGTGCTTGGAAATTTCTGATTGATCTAGCCCTGAGCTGGGCTATCCTGCGCTTTTGAATAAAGTTGTCGATGAAGGGTCGATGTGAAGATAAAGGCATGGTCGATTTACTCTTTTGGGTTCTCGGAACCAACGGGCTTAACGCCCCAAATAGGGGCTTTTCTACCTTTGATGGTGGGTGACACGTCGACCGACTTTAAAGTGGTTATGCCGTGCTAAAATGATTGATAAGATCGACCGAGCATTGACATGTCCATCTCGTACTCTTTACTGGCAAACCCATTTGAGGAAAAGGGTACCTAATGATTTTCCTTTGGATTTGCGTTTGGTATATGACTCAGGGAGGCGGGAGCACATGTGCGCAAATACTAGTGATGTCTTTGTGTTTAATGCCATTAAAACACGCTAGGATCGGCTGTTCAAAAACCTATATGTTGATGTGTAAAAGAAGTCTCTGGCAATTAAATATAATTACTAAGCTCAAATAGTCATTGTATGTTTAATAATGGTAAATTAGATTGATGCTTTGATTGTGTTATGCACTAAGGAGAAATCTCAGTTCAGGCCGGTTGATAGTAAGATTCAAGAGCTCAACATTCTAGATGAAAAATATCGGTTTTGTTCGGTTGGCTCAATATTTTGGTCCACCAAGAGACTTTTTAGACCAATTCTATAATTTATTTTGGTCTATCATTTGTGCTTTAATATGAAAATTATGGTTTGTTATTGACATGTATGATGATAAAAATTTAATGGAGGAAACAACATTTAATGCAAGACACTATGGTAATTTAATTTACTTCTTGTATAAGCATTTGATGATTTAGATAATTTTTTAGTGGAGGAACATAAATGTTGCTATAAAAGTGAAGAAAATAAGTCTTGTTCATTGCAAGGCCAACTATATTTTATCTCATTGGAATCAATTATTTCGTCATTACTCCCTATTATCAAATATTAAATTTTTTTTGTTCATTCTAAAATATGTCACACTTTAGACAAATTGTGATACAATCTCCTAGATTTTTCTTTTAATTATTTTATAAATATATTCCGAATAACATAAATCAATATATGTTTGTGATCAAATTTAATGATACTACTGTAATTGTTTTAATCCATGCAATATTCTACAGTGTGATATGTATAAAACAAAGGTAGTCATTTTTTTCTTTTATTGATATCTTTCCCAGGTATCTTCCACCCTTTGATGCATTTTATTTTCTACATTGTCATTTATATGTATTGTCGTGTGAGGTAAGCTGAGTGCGCCGACATCTAAATTGAATTATACTGCATTATTATTGCTCGTTTCAGTTAAATCATATGTATACATCAATTTCCTATTTTTTGACGCAAATATACATCAATTTTCTTAATTATGTACATGTTAGAAAGAAACGTGAGAGTCGGGCCATGTCCTAGTATTTTGTAAGGTTTTCAAAATTTATGAATTATTTTTAAGATGTTAAATTTTAATTAATAATATTAATATATTTCGAGTATTGTATATACGCCTCATGTACGCGCATGTAGCCAGCATGGCGTGAATATATTAGCCTATCCTTAATAAATAAAAATCAGTTCTACCACGCATGCTCAAGCAGAAAATTTACATGATTTACCTAGGACCTAAAGGTTTATTAGTCTAAATAATTCATTAAATCAACCTGCCCTACGTATCTGGAGCTAGTCCGAATTAAGTTGGTGTCCATGCATTTGCTTTCCAAGTCACGTGAGCTAAACGTGTACCACAAATTAGATTTTTCACATATCGGCAACTTGAAGATTCTTTCCTATACATATTACGGCAACTTGAAGATTCTTTCCTATACATATTAGATGCACACCTTCGTATATAATAAGGACTCTATTTTTACATTTATGGGGCACGGGCTGTACAAAACAAAATCTCCTAAAACGTATCAACGTGATTTATGGTTACGTGCCACAAGTTTAGATTTGCACATATATATTGTAGTATGTAACACTCCTTAACTTTTAATCTCATACGTTAAGAATAAAATCAATGGCTTATATTTTAATAGCATATGTGGATTAACCTGGTGCCTCGAAAAACACCCTTATTTTGCTTTTAGTATATAATAATAGATAGATATAGCATAATAGAAAAAAATAACTTTGATGTAAACTCATTCTTGTGATCATTATGATAGGCGACACAGCACTGGTAAGCCTACTTTTGATTTAATATATAGGACATGGAGAATTTATCGGGGTTAGAACAACTCTAACAGAGTCCGTAAATTTCACCGGAACTGAATTTTTACGGTGTATTTACGGGTTCGGACCGAAAGCCGCAGGGACTATAACCTGAATAGGCGGCCCGGCCGAAAAAGTTTCTCGGGGGCCCGAGAAACTCCGCGCGTGGTGCCTATAAAGTTTCTCGGGGGTTCCGAAACCTTACCTCCCTCCGCCGCATCCGCTCGTTCACCGCAAAAACCCTCGCACTCTGGAGAGGAATTCCGGCCGCTCCCTCGCGCTCTCCGCTCAGCCGCGACCTCCCCTCTGTTTCCCATGGCGCGTGCATGAAGATGTGGTAGGGGAGGCAGCCGTACCGGCGGCGGAGGCTCACCGCCTCGTCCGCCAGTTTTGCGCTCTAAGGGAGCGCGCTTGCACGCAGGTCGGCGCGTAGGTCGACGTGCAATGGGGCGCGCAATGGGGATGGCGAGCTCCTTTCCGGCGGCTCGTGCAGCGTGCTGCTTCCGCCGCGCCCCGACAGCGATGACGAGGACAACGCACCGGCGCTTCCCCTCACCAGCGGGAACTACACGGAGGAGGCGATGGTGATCGAGCTCACTGCCCTTGTTGCTGCCTGTCCTCTCCCGCGCGTAGAGGCCCCGGTAACTATCCCGGGGCCAAATTTTGGTCAAATTAGGCGTGCGGCGTAGGATTAGTAGTTCTTTTGGCTGTTATATGTAAATTATGTTTGAATGTAACTCGATCGGAGCATCGAACTCATTGCATTTCGCATGTCCATCATCAAAAAAATTATGCAACGTTTAATTTCTTTTTTAGTTTTGTCTTTTCGGTTTCTATTTGCGCCTCGACTAAACTAAAATCTATGAAACCGTAAAATTTGGGAGACTGAACTCGCTGTTTTCAGTTTCGGCGAGTTCAGTCACCGCTAGAGATGCTCTTAGAATACACTATAATGTCTTTCTTGTTTGATCTGTAAAACATTGATGTATACCAAATTCATTTATATGCTCTATCTATTATTTAATTTAGTTTATCACTAGCTATTAGTTTTGCAGGATGCTGAATCACAAAATGCAGCCAAATTCCCTGACTGAGGAAATGCAAATTATAGATGAGTTGGTCTCGGTACTAAAGAAGTAATCGTCAATGCACACCTTGTTCAGGTAGGGCATCTCCAACCGGGCTGAAAAATGCGTCTGGTACCTACTCCAGCGGGGCGAGGCAAAGTGACCGGGTCGTCTACGGCGACGCAAACCTGACCTAAATATGCGCTAGGTTTGTGTCTCGGCGGACGCTGCGCGGTCACGGAAAGTACGTTCGTTGCATCCGGTCCCGGTCGGCAGTGACTAGGTAACCATAATATTTGTTCATTACTTGATTGGCTAAAAGGACCATCTTTATAGAGATGGTTAGTCGAGTTAACCTAAAACTACAACGGCCGTACCTACTCGCCATCGCGCGCCCTACCACGGCCTCGGTTACTCGCAGTCCCGCGGCCTACTACTGACCGCCGAAGGGGCCGGTGCCGTCGTCGAAGAGGGAGCGCTTCACGCACTTCGCGCGTCGCGCACGGTGGCGATCAGACATCTTGGCCTGCCGCCTGCGACGTTTGAGGGCCTCGGCCAGAGAGGAGTCCCACAGGATTCTCCGGGCCATTCTCGCCGCCTGGCCTCCGCCTCCGCCATCGTCGCATCCACCTCCGCCGCCGGCCGCCGCCGCCTCCGCCTCCCTAGCCGCATCCGCCGCCTGCAACCTCGCCAGCTGGGCATGGAAGCGGGCCCTGTCCCTAGCTGCCTCTGCCACGGCTTCGTCCCTGGCGGCGATGACGCCCGCCAGCTCACGGTTCTCCTGCTCGACCCGCGCGGGAGAAGGGCCCCTCCGCTGGAGCGAGTCCAGGTCGGAGCACATGTACCCTCGAGCCATGGCGACCGCATAACTGTGGGCTTCCTCCTCCGCCAACCAAGCCTGACGGCGCAGGGCGTCCCCGGCTAGGGTCTCGAAGGAGGCGGCCAGAACGAACTGGTCGCCGGCGCACTTGAAGCGGCCGGGTACGGGGGCGTCGGCGGCGGCGATGTCATGGATGGCGGCATCCGCTGGTGGGGCCGCCAGAGGGGTCGCCATCGCCGCCCGCGCCTCCGCGAGTGCCGCCCTGGCATCTGCGAGCTCGGCCCTGGCGTCGGCGATTTCCACCCTGGTCGCCGCGAGCCGCCCTTCCGCGCGCTCCGCCGCCTCCGCCTCCGCAACCTCCGCCTCCGCCGCTGCCTCCTCCAGGTCCAGCTGCTCAGCCGGAACACCGGCGGCGACTACCTCCTCGTCCTCCTCCGGGTGGACGTGGCGGCACATCTAAACTACCTATTCCCAACTAAGGTTGTGTTCGGCCATGGATGGATGCTAGTGTTTAGCTTGAGGTGTCCCCGTCACCCCCGTCATGTCCAGCATATATAGCCACGGCGGGGCGGGAAACGATCGTTGCCGCGCAGGGCGTTTCCCGCGCGCGCGAAGCGCCGACGAAACTTGCCAATGTATTGGGCACGCGCGGAAACGACCGTCATCGCGCGGGAACAGTTAATCGCCGGCGGAAGTCCTCGACGGGACATAAAACGCCATTAATGACCTTGACGCTGTCTTCGCTAAAAAAATACGTCCGCACCGCTGGAGGTACCCCGACGCAAATGGTCGCCCTAGACCGCATGGCGTCCACGGACCGTCGCAAACGGACACAATCGAACATTTCAGACGTCTGAAATGCGCAGCAGTTGGAGATGCCCTTATGGATGTTGCAAGGATCACCGTTGACTTCTCCCATGTACATATACAATGCATTTGATTGTTACTTATGAATATTACACGCAACCATTCTTCTCTAAAATGAAATGCGCTGAATGCTACTGCTGATGATCCATTGAATCCACTATGTTGAGCAGAGCGCCCAGTCGGGTTATCCGCAACTTTTTTAGGTGTTCTTGCGGTGAAGAATACCAATAAATTTTCCATAGAACAAATTCTAGAAAATTGATAAATTGTGAGTATTTAGGAAATGTGGACAATTTCTGTCCCGTAGATTCTCTGCATGTATGTCCTTTTAGGGATCCGATCGGGGATGGGCTTGGTTGGAACACATTAGGTTGTTTTATTATTCCCAATTCCTCTGTTGGATGGATTCAGCTTAAGATTTGTTGCTGCTCATTTTCAACAATGATATCTTACTAGATCAGCGGGTAAGGTTCAATATCGAAGGCTTGCTTACACATTAAGAGCAGCTGGCCATTTAAAAAAATATACTGTATCGTTGTTCAGTTAATTTGGGGATGTACCCACACATTGTTCTTGTTTTAACAACTTTTGCCAACATTTCCCGGGGTCTTAACAAATGAATCACTTCCCTATTTTCTGGAAGTGCTAATTTTGCAGCCGCTATCTTGTACTAAGAGAGTATTTAGTACTCGGTGCAAGTCTCAAGTTTCTTCGTATTATGACAATCTCAAATAATCATCTCCTTGACATGATTGATGCAGTCTTTTGGGTGGATAGGAAAGTGCTGATGGCCAAAAAATTCTTAGTTGTATTGTGCAGTTTCTGCCGCTAAATTTATGTATTGACATGCATGAAGATCTGGATTTGGAGAAAATGTACACAAACAGTGACTTGGCTTAGACTAGGTAGGGAGAGACTATGTACCACTGTACAAGTCTATTTTTTTTCATTTGAGATATAGTATGTAATATCACAGGTTTAGAGGCAATAAAATGAGAGAACACCAAAGTGTGCATTGCATTCATGCGTAGAAAATCCGGGGGATTTTCGCGCTTTCAAATAAAACTTACCACATGAACTGAAGTTTCACTTGACTTGCTGGAATTGAAGTAGATCATCAAGTCAAGCGCTATAAACTTCACTGTGACCTTTGCTAAAACCTTGTTTTGGGTAGAGATGATTTGATCTATGGGCTTGATCAAATAGAATTAGTTTTATAACAAACAACACCTTAAGTAAGGATCAATTACATGATCCTATAAAAAGGATCTCAACATGACATTCCTTACAACAACACATGAATAAATATTCAAGCCTAAATCAAAGAACACAATTAATTAAGACACTATTCTATACTTATCCTATCCATGTCTTTTATTAAATAAATGTTCCTACCATGAGTCACATGGTATATCTTTTCAACTACAATGCTTGAACCCAAGCCAAGGACAATCATATTCATTCTTCATTAAACCTTGACCATTCCAATCTTGTTTCCAAACTCATACCATTAAACCTAGAGAAAGGAGAGAATCATTCATATGCTTATTCTATTCATTGAATAGAACCTAGATTACTATTTAAACCTTATCCAGTTGAGGTACTTGTTGATACTAACCAATAAAACAATAAATATAAGTCAAGTATTAAACCCTACTTGACCTAGCTAATACTTAATAGTAAGTAAGAACCTCTTTTACTAGTGATCCAAGAGAGAGACAAGTGTTGTGATCATTACAACTTGGAAATGATCATAAACCCTAGAGAAGACCTTACCTATTCCAAAGAGCTTAAGTTATATGTGTATACTCAAGTATATGGATCAATACTTGATCTTGGAGAGAGAACCATGATTTACTAATGAATTATTATGAGGCCAATACTTTGATCATTACAAATTGGGTGATGATCATAAACCCCAAGAATCTAAGTGTGTGTGTAGAGAGAAGTATTAAAGAAGAGAGACTAGTGAGGAATAAGTAGATCATGTCTAATGCATGATCTTACCTTATAAATTGAGATGATAAGTTAAACCTATAAATGTGATCATAGATCTCATCCTTCTCATGAAATGCTAAATATATCAATAGTAGTTAATCCAGACCAATACTCATGCCTTGTGTAGTATTGATATGGTATTTAGACCTTGCCTATCCAAACACTTGAGAGAAACCTAGCTTTGCCTTGATAAAATAATTCTACCTAAGTGAGGAGGATAACCCTAGCCACTAAAACATGATCAAAGCTTGTACCATATCTTAATCCTAGTTGTGTATCACATTGGTGATCATAACTAAAACCCTAGGCCATATTTGAATTTCAATCCAAGGATTACTTTGGATTATAAGTAGAACCCTGCCATGCCTCATGCCTATTTAATACTTCAATTAGTGAAGTATTTCCAAAACCATAAACCTTGTCATATGGAACCAATATACATAAAATATTATGTCCTAACTTGTGTATCATAGATCACAAGTATAAACCAAGTCATATTTACCTAAGGACTAAATGCCATTTGGTGAGTAGAGTGAAACCAATAACCAATTTCACGTTGATTTCCAATCACCTTGTTTAGTTGCCCAAATGGAATATTGGGTCATAATTAAACCATCACCTTAACAAGTGAATTAACCATAATGAGCTTGGGAATTATCCTAAGTAATCCAAGTTACAAGTTGCTAAGCAAAAATTAGTAATTATAGAGTTGTTCAACCATTTTCTTAAACTCTTAGAAATAAATTCTCCACATAAAATGATGAATCAAATTCCATCCTCCTAGACAATTACTTTAAACCCTAGCTATAATTAACATATATGTGAATAATCAATATGGTTAAGTACTTGTAAAATAGAATCTATTCACCATGCACATGTTCTACATTCCAAATCATTTAAACAGGTTTGATTCCTAAATTAAATAAGAGTTGAGATGAACCCTAAAATAATATCTATTTGAATCTTAACTTGTACCTCATAAGAACTAAAATTAATCAATTATAAAATGGTTGTTTAAAAACAAAACAATACAGTGAGTAACATTACCAAATTGTTGTGATATTCAAATAATTTAGAACCTGCGAAACAAACCAGAAATCAATTTGAATTCAAATAGCAAATTCAAATCAGAATATAAAAATAGAAAATAGAAAAGAAAACAGAAAATAGAGAGAGAGAGTCTTACCTGGCAGGCCATCGCAGCCCAGTAGCAACCCATGTCGCCAGCCCAGCCCACGAACGAAATCAGCCCACACCAGCATACCGTTTCGCCTGCTTTAAAGATCGTGCGAAGAGAGTCGCTTCTCTCGTCTTCTTCCTCAACGACGACAGCGCGTCGGAGCCAGTAGGCCACGACCTCGGCGGCGATAAGGATGGCCCTGGACGTCGCAGACCATCTCAGAGCCACGCCCAACTCTTCTCGCGTCCGAGTCTATCCGTTCACGTCAAGATTCACGCCCACACTTAGTTCACCGTCGCCGTTGCATCTCCACCTCTGCCGCCGACGAACCAGACCACCTCGTGAGCTATAAAACCACCTGTAGCTCCGCGTTGAAACCCTAATCCTTCGCTGCTCATCCATTTCTCCTCAGAACCACTCTAGCTTTCGATTTCTTCCTCTACTGGTCGCCGGTGACCATCATGGCGCCGTCGACTGGAGCCACCCCGGAGTCCACCGTTAGGTTGAGGAGGTGCGCCTGGCCTCGTAGATCATCCTGGAGGAGTAAAGCATCGGGGGAAGCTAAGTCGAGGAAGGATTCTGGCGTTCCCTTTCCGTCGGGTTCGCCGGGAGATCGCCAATCGCCATCGTCTCCGTCGACCATCGCCGGAGCTGATCATACCATCGTATTCACGGTGAGTTTGCGCGTCAGTAGAACCTACTCTCGCTTCCTAGCTCGCATCCTATCTTATTTGGCGTTTGGGCCGAGCTGCGCCACCGCAGACGAGTTCACCGGAGTAGCTCCGGCGACCTTTAGGGGTTGGCGTTCATGCTCGTTTGCTCAGCATCGTGTACTGGTTCGAACGCAACATGTTAGATAGTCTCTGGGGGTCTCTAGCCGTCGTTCTATTGCTCGGAGCATCGCCGGCGTTCTCTCCGCGAGAGCGACGTGTCCATCGCCACCTCAGCTCTGTTGACTGGTCGTTGCCCACGTGGCAATGGACCCAGTCAACGGCCCCACCAGTCAGTCGCAGTGGCTAGATATGAACCGGTACGATTAGAATTTTTGTTTAATTTCAATTCCAGTAAATTGCTGAGACTTTACAAAATTCTAGAAAATTCATATCAACTCAGAAAATTATGAATAATATATCAAAATGTTCACAAAAATAAACTCTATTCAAATAAAATATAAAACAAAAATGTGTGTCAAAATAAAATTCATTTATTTTTAACCTTATTAATTATGCCATTTCATTTATTTAAAATACAATTTGAATTCAATAATTAGTGAAGTTCCAAAATTAAATTTTAACTATTCAGTAACTAAGTATAATGTTAAGATTAATTTTCTTTACCATATTTGCATTAATTTAATTATTAGTGGTAATTCATAAACCCTAATTTGCAAATTACTATTTTTATTTTCTTTAAATAATAATAAATCAAGAAAATATTAAAAGCCAATATTATTTTGGTAATTCAAAACTTGTTTACTTAAACATTCTTTAATTAACAAGTCATTAGTTTAAAACCTAATCATAATTATAAAACCCTAAATTCTGGAAATTAAACCTAACTCAAATTGGTCTTAATTCTTAAACCCTTTAAAATAATTAAATGATAAGGCTATTATTAATTTTGTGCAAAGTACTTAATCACATTAATTCTAGTACCAAGTATTACTTTAAGAATTGGATCATAATTTAGAAACCCTAGTTTTATTATAAGTTAGAATCTGGATCCCATTATTTTATGTGATCATTTAAAAATGCTTTAACCCTAAAACCCTAGTTGTTTATCACATGTGATCATGTGAATTTCCCTTTACATAGAGAACCTTATTATGTGACCAACAAATACAAGTCATGATCCACCAACATAGAACCAATTCACATGAGTCATCATTCCATGTCTTTATTTTTGAATAAACTTTGTATAACCAATTAGTGCCACTTAGGAGCAAATCTTAACTGGTTAATTGGATTAGTACCATTGATCACCACTCCTATATACCACACCATTAGGATCAACCTCAACCATCAAACCCTAGTAGAACCATAAGATAAACTCTAGTACCAACCTTGTATAACAATTCACAACACATGCTCCTATTCCACTAAACCCTACATAGGAAATGATAAGCCACTTAGCTTAGAAACCATTAGAGATTATTTGGTAAAGCAAATATGAAGCCATAGTAAACCTAATAGCAAACCTATGGAACCATCTTAATAACCATCCTTTGATGTGATGTATATGAGAAACCATAGCAATAACCCTACCAATACTTGCTACATATAGACCAATTCTATTTAAGAACCCAACTAGTTCCTATTAGTGAAACTAAATGAATCCAATAGTAAACCCTAGAAAGCCATAGCTCCTATGTATAGTAGTTCATATTCTTATTTAACCTGTTCTTCAAAAGTTATTCTTTTAAAGTACAAATGTCAATCAAACCTTAGAAGCCCTAATCCTTCTTTGAAATACTCATTATTTCTTAAACAACATGTTCTTCAAAAGTTATTCTTTTGAAGTATAGTATAAGTACTCATCAACCATGTTCTGTAGAACTTAAAATTGACAACTATCCTTACATATTATTCCACCACTATTCTTTATGTGTATGATTATTATGATGTCTTATATCACTTGGTTATGATGCTAATATAACCAAAACCCTAATAAGAACCTTGTTTGAGAACCATTCTACAAGTGCAACCAATCCTAAAGAAATCGTTACAACTCATACATCCCAAAATCATCGAGGTTAGGTTACGCTCGGGACGATTGCATCTCATACTATGCATTATAGCATCTTTGCTAGTTCTTTAAATATTGTCTTTACCGGACGATGATGATATTTCAGAATTTGGAGTTATCACGTATCGAAGCTTTTGCCTGCATAATCTTGCAGTCAAGGAAGGCAAGTTCATCGCTTGCTCATGTCATTTGATTATTTTTATCAAACTATATGCAAAGTACTATACTTATCACTCATGCATTGAAAAGCAAAATATTATTTTACAATTATGAATATGACTATGTGGTGGGCAATGGAACCATGGTATGTGTTGATGTGGTGGAGGTTCCATTGCATGGGTACTACTCATCTAGGACTAAGTACCAATGCCGTCCAGTGATTCTAGCGCCGTACATATCGCGTTGACCATAAGATCTATAATGGCCTGGGAAGTCAGTGTATCTTTTCCCTTCGCACGCCAACGGACTGGTAGAGCTGCGGGGTGTTGGAGGCACGCCGTAGGTTGGGATAGCCTTTTAAATCCCCATCCGTGTGTGATGACGAGCTCTACGTTCTATGATGGATTGTCCGACGTACACCGTGGGTAAAGCCGTATTATCGGGAGAAGTCTACCGGGGTGTACGGGTGGACAAAGGGTGGGTTTGCAGGGTCGCGGAGAAGGGTGATTGGCTTGGTTCTTATACGGGCCTCACACCAAAGGAAGTGTGGACGAGGATATACTCGGCCGGCAACAAGGATAAGTTCTCTTATGGGAAAAGTAACGCACCTCTCGCAGAGGATACGAATGTACTGTCACTCCCGTTCCGGAAGGCTGCGAAGCGGAAAGGAACTCCGTGAAGTTCTAGTCAACCTGTGAAGACCGGCATAGTTTTTGGAATAAAATAAACCTTTGAAGAAATGTTTATGAAAACTTGCATTGGCCTATGACTTTCTGGTCTATGGCTGTAGCTAGTGCATGATACACCTATTTCCTAATATGAACTTGTTGAGTATGCTCGTACTCATCTCACTCTTAAATCCCCTGCTTAGCTATGGAGGCACTGGAGGAGAAACTACCGTGGAACTCGAAGACAAAGGAGTCAACTGCAACAAGATGAAGAAGCCAATCAAAGAAGTCAATGGAGTCAACTTCTGCATCAGCTAGAGTGGAAACTTAGACTAGTAATAGAAGGGAACATTTCCCTAATCCTAGCACCTAAGTAGCTAGATGTCTATAGCAAGCCAAGTAGCTCTTAAACTTGGGTTAGCAATAAGATAGACAACGAGTTGTTCTTCTGAAGTTTTACCTCACTGTAAAGTAGGAGGCTATATTGATCTTATGTAAACAGTTCGTGTGTACTTCTATAGACATACCTTGGACTCGCATATGTTTCTGTTGTACCACTCTGAGGGATGTAATATGAGTGGAACGGTGTTTCACTTGTGTTATGTCAACGACTTGTGTACTACACCATGCAGTGGTACGCTGGGTCACCACATAGTACTGGACTTATTAAGTAGCCTGCAGTAGAAAAGCAACAAACCCACCCAGGGAAGCGTTGGATGCATGGTCCAAGCGAGCAGCGGGCAGACCTCAGGCACTCACGGAGTCACGGTCGCCCACTGCTTTTTTGGCATGAAATCGACGTTTGGCCTAGGAAGTGCCTAGAATCAGGTGGAAAATGAGAGGGGAGTTGTCATTAGGGCGATAAACAAAGCATCATTGATTTGTTTTTTTCTTGAAGTTGTTTCAGCTGCGAAGTAATGTTTTTAAAACTTAGGTTTGTTGGATTACAAGCAGATTTACTTGTGCGATTGTTTACTGATTGAAACATGTGTGTTCCTTATCCTGGATGAACAGATTAGACGCTTTGTGTTATTTAGTTTTACACACAACAATTAATGTGCGGAACTGGTCATGGTGATGTTTGTCAAAGGGTTCAATTGCATGTTGCAAGGCGATGGAGGACATTGAGCTAATGCGGGTATTTCAATACTTAGTTCAAGACTTGGGGACACCCATAATATGTTCTATGTGCAGAGAGCAAGATGTTAAACTGACCTATCTCCGGTTGAAAAAGTGAACATGACCGAGTTGTAGGCTAAGTATTTTCAATAAACTGATGTATGGTCCTAAGATGAAATAGTCCGCAGCTCATTTCTAGCTCTTTATTTTCTTTCCTCAATGGACTTGGAACTGATATGGGATGTGGAACAATTAACATGCCATTTCATAGCTGTAAAGGTGCCCGTAGTTGTTGTTTGAGGAGAGTTGATAGTCGTGTGATCTTTTTTTTGATCCACAGAGTGTACAGTATGTTGTCCGCTGCAAGTTACAGAAATGTCGGTTTGAAAAAACCCCAAAAATAATTTAAGAGTTGTGTCCTTTCTTTTCTAGAAAGATCGATGAATTAGCTCTATTAGGTGCAAAAATTGGCTAACAATATGGATAGAATATTTGGAATTATTTTTTCCTCTGTATATAATTTTATTTCTGATGTATCCTGTAATATTTTGCTCACAACATAAATATAGGCCAATTAAAGAGGTCGGGGACACCGGCGCTGGTGACAAAGAAGTAAAAATCGTTGCTTGTTTTGATCCTTGTATACACAATTAGACATTACTGTGTTTATAAAAATCGTTGCTTATTGATCATTGTATACACATTACTGTGTTTATAAAAAAATTTCGTAACAACGCACGGCCATTCAACTAGTTGTGCTAAGGCTACACAATCCAATGCAGCTGACGGTTGATTTTTTTTTCCTTGTGGGTATATTGGTTTTAATTTCTTTGAGTAAAAAATAATATTGACTCTATTCTTTTCAAGGAAGGAAAGAAATAGAATCACTTTGATGCGGCCCAAAACCTAAGCCTGCTCTGCTGATTGCAAGACCGGCCTAGTTACTTACACATGGTAGACCTCTTGGAGCACCAGAAATGCAATTCCCACCTTTTCTTCTAGATAGATGGTCCTGAAGCAAACTTTCAGCCACTTCTGACTTTTAACCACTGGTTGGCTTATCTGAGACCACGTTGGCCAGTTTTTGTTGAATCCAGCCACCTGAAGTGGCACTTTCTTTTTTAAAAAAAATTAGAAGTTCCTAATTTCTTTTAGAGGATCCAAGATTTTCTTTTAAGGAAAGAGGGTCGAAGATTTTCATAAAGTAGCCAACTAAACTGGCCGGTTTTTGCTGCTTTTGACCCTTCGTGGACAAAGGTCTAAATTTAGTGTGCCAAACAAGCTAAATAAAGTGGCGCGACCCAAAGGGGATAAGGCGTTGAAAGTTTTTCCAGATGCTATAGAATTGGTTGAAAGTTTAGCTAAGCGCATCTCCCATAGCATCCCTGTAATTGCCCTCAATTGGTAAAATATGTCTTTTCAACTATTGGTATAAAAAATGTAGCTCCAATAATATTGGTATATGTGGTCCCCACAAAACATTTCTTATGAAGATAAGTAACGCACGCTGTAATATTGGTATAAGTGATCCATGTAATGTGCCCTCAATTTCTCATATTTGCGAAGTCTGGGTCCAACCCAAAACCGACGCTGGAGCTAAAACTACACGTGCTTCGCCAACCGCTCCACTGCCTCTCCCATTGCAGTTCGGCTCATGCAGCTCCTATCCCTTCTTTCCCGCCACTCGTCCTTCCCTTTGCCAGTCAAATCGTGCGCCCCAGGCCAATGTCTCTCCTGCATACCAGCACCATGAATCCCATCTAATTTGGATCGACGGAGGTTGGCTGCGATGCCTTTTGGCTCCGGATGGGCTTCGCCTTGGCCCCAATGTTCCAGACCTGCCTAGGCCGAGCCGCCCCTCAACTGGAGGTCGCGATGCCACTGCATGATGTTCTCCGCCCGGCACGCCTTCCCACGCCACCGCGGTGTGGTCGCAGTCGTCGTCCACGGCCTCTCACGTTGCCTGACGCATTCGTGCAGGTAATTTCAGCCCTGGCCACCCCTCGTCTCCGACTCCCCGCGAGGTGTTCGACAATTTGCCAAAAAAGTATTTTTGTTTCATCTTTTTTGGCAAGGTAGAATATAGGTGTAGAAAAAAATTGGAAGTACTAATAAAAATTGTAGATTAGTTGGTATGCTATGGATTTGTCATCCGAGGAGGATGAACACGATCAAGACAAGGAGCTCGTCATTCCTACAACGATGGCGAATGAGAGTAATAAGAGGACCCGGGTTCCCTTCTTTCCTGAGAGATGATTCGTAGGAGGAGGTAAGAAGCCAACCACCGGATTATGTTGGATTAGTTTCAATTACCAAGTTTGCCTTAGCTGTATCCCGCACAATACTTTCTCCGACGGTTGTGGATGTGCACGGATTTGTGGATCTATATGTCCAATGCAAAGGAATTCCACGGACTTGGTTGGTCATAGCATTTTGCAGAAGATGACTGCGACTCCGCGCGTTATGGCCTATGGATTCCCAATCGATTTGGTGGATGACCATATTGCAATGGCGGAAAGCACATCCATCTTTTGTTTGTGGCAGTTTGCGAAGGTAATTATGATTTGGTGAATGCTACTTGAGAGCACCCAATGTTGATGACATAGGCATCCCGGATGGGCCTGCCGAAGATGGTACCCGGGGTTTACTGAAGACCCACGACCCGAAGTTCATGAAGCCCGGAAGCCAACTAAAGCATCGACTATGATAAATAGAGATAGATTAGGAAGAAAGAGACTTGTAACTTCACGAGACGAACTCAAAGAGTCTCTCGGCGTTTTGTAACTTGTGTAATACGAAATCCTCGGCTCCACCTCCTATATAAGGGGGAGTCGAGGCACAAAGAAAGATCGATCTTATTATCAATACAACCCTAGCTTTTAGCAGTCGAGCACCTTTTCGGCTGAAACCTTCGAGATCTACTTGCCATCTACTTCCGTGAAACCAAGTCTACAACTTGTAGGCATTAACAAGTTAATCCCTTGTCAATTGGCCCCGTCTGTGGGAACTAGAGGCGACAAGGAGCTGATCTCGATGGCATCGTTAACATCTTCGACAACATCATCAACTTCATCGGTAGCAAGCAACGCGATGGACGGAGGTAAACAGATCAAAACTAGTCTCGTCGATTTTGTTCCTCACCCTCCCGTCCGTGTGGATGCATATGCGTATCCGAGGAGCCCATGGAGATGACGTTCGGGAGCTTCCACTTCCGCGTCGGAAAAGAAGGATCACATCGCCTTGCAATACCGAATTCTTCGGGATCATCAGCGGTTGATTCTGATTTCTCGGGATCATCATCATCGTTCGAGTCAGGCGACGAAGAGATCTCGCCGCCAAGCTTCATTAAGCCCGCTTCAAGCGGAAAACTCGTCAATATCTTCGGCAACATGTCCTTCGGATCGTATGCAGACTCAGATCTAAGCAGCGACTCGGAGAGCATCGACAGCTTCAACTTCGACGGATCTACTTCTCGTTCGGGGTTCGCCGATCCATACGACGGTGTCACCAACCCTGAATGAATCAAAGCTGCAATATATCATCAAGTCTATGCAATTGGAGAATCAAGTCGCCAGGACGATGAAGCGTCAGAGGCTTTCGATGATTTAGGAAATCCATACATCGATCCCGCTGATCTTACTCAAGGATTGGGCAATAAATACGTCGGGCCTACACCTCGCCAGAAGTTGCAACTTCCACAAGCAGCTTGGGACAGAGCCTCAAGAGCCATGAACGGCACAGAGCCGATGACCACCGCGGTCACAGTGGAAGAACTGCAAGCGTATTAGTATAAACTCGCTCGTACTGGACGGGAACTCGAAAAACAGAGAATTGAGATTGAAAAGCGAAGAGGTGCAGCCTCTGTGTCAAGTGTGCGAAGAGCTGAGTTAAGCCAATAATCAGGAACTTCGGGAGATAACCACAGAGCATCACGCGCAAGAGGAAGGTCTCGTCTGGCGCATACTTGATCCAGAACCTCGACATGTCCTTCATGTCGATAGATACAAGAGGGAATATCATCCCCAAAACATCGGAAGCTGGATATATGGCGACTCAAGCCTATATACTAGCATCAAAGCCACCCGTGGGAGACCCGAGAGAATCACTATATCAGATGGCCATGGTAGGAGTTGGAGTCATGGGAACAGTATTCGCGAGTTCAAGCACACCACAACCTGCAGGGGCACCAAGGCGAAACAGTCCTCGACCAGCCACGGCGGCGCGAGACCCTCCACGAACGGAGGAGGCAAGAGATATAGAGGCACAAGCTCGAGTTGACAGGGCACGTGAAAATAGATCCAGGCGACACTCGCCAGAAATCGAAGAAGAAGAAGATATGTGCGGACTCCCATGCTTTACTCGACGAGTTTGCAGAACGCGGGTTCCCTCTGGTTTCAAGTTACCAGATGGCTATAAAAATTGGATGGTTTGCAAGATCTCGAGGACTGGATAATTGATTACTTCGAAACAGTAAAATTATTGGGTGGATCAAGAGCAACAGCCATGCAGAGCATCCAAGTCCATCTCAGTGAAGTCGCAAGATCATGGATAAAAAAGTTACCAGTAGGATCCATCGACAGCTAGGAAACTTTTGAAGAGTTATTCGTAAAGAATTTCCGTTCCACGTGCAAGAAGCCCGCATCCATAGAGCAGCTAAGGGCCTGCAAGCAAAAGTATGGTGAACCAATGAGGACATACATCCAGCGCTAGAGCATCATAAAAAATTCTGCTGAAAATGTATCCGACGAAAGAGCAATAGATGCGTTTGTTGCAGGAATTCAGAGGAAAGACTTCACGAGGACTTGGGCAGATCTAACCCGAAGACAATCGCAGAACTTATGGACATAGCGAATCGTTGGGCAGATGGAGAAGATGTTGTGCACAATAAACGGCACAGATCACCCGAGGAGGATCGCAATAGAAATAATAATCAAAATAGGCGACGATATTCTCGTCCATACTCAGACTATGACGGTCCCGGCCAAGTGGCGGCTGGCTTCCGAGGAAATAGTGGAGAAAATAATCGGGAAGAGTACCAAAGAGGCAGTGAGCAGCGCAATGATCACAGGGACGCGCCGAGCTCCAGCAGACAAAATAATAGGCCGAGGTTCCAAAGGCCATACAATATATCACCCGACGATCTCTTTAACGGGCCGTGTCAGATGCATTTCTATCTTGGTAACGAAGAGAAAAGACAGTCGGGCCACCTTCAGAAGGACTGTCGAACTTTCCAAGCTTTGCACAGATATGTGTGGGACATGTCAATGCACAAGCAGCAAATACGGGGCACCCGCAGGGGCCAAGGAGTGTGATTAACCTTCCACCTCCACCCGCAATTACCAACAAAAACCGGCATCAGCTGCAACTGGCGGCAAACCTTGACAACGGTCCTTACATTGATACAAATGGAGCGGTGTCGATGATTCAGAAGGGCAGGCCCTCGAACAGGACCCAAAAGGTGATTTCGTGACATGTGTTCATGACAGAGAAGATGCCTCCACCAACGATAGAGTATCTGAATTAGTCGGGACAGGACATCGGGTTTACCCAAGCGGACCATCCGCCCCAAGTTCCGCGGCCAGGGCAATCAGCCATGAATTTTCCACCTGTGATCGCATGATTCAACGTTTCGCGCGTATTTATAGATGGAGGGAGCAGTTTGAACCTCATGTTCGCGGACACACTAAGGAAGATGAACATATCTCTGTCCAACCTAAAACCAACAGATACGCGCTTCCATGGGATTACACCTGAGAAGCCGAACTATTCACTAGGAAAGATCGATCTCGACGTTCAGTTCGGAACCCGAGAGATTTACAGAAGAGAGAAGTTGGAGTTCGAAGTTATAGATTTTCCGTCACAGTACCGTGCTCTACTGGGACGACCCGCGTATGCCAGATTCATGGTGGTGCCGCATTATATGTACCTGCTGTGGAGAATTCCTGGACCCAACGGCCCAATCACGGTAAAGGGAAGTTTTGCTCTGGCAGATAAGTGCGACAAGGACTTCCACAAGATGTCAGAAACTTTCGGGATGCAAGCAGAGTATGCAGCGTCAAGATTAACAACTGATTATGATGTGTTACCTGACGAAGGAAGGCTACTAAAGGAGCAAACCTTCGACACCTCCAAGAACTCCAAGGAAGTACAGATTCACCCGACAGATCCTAAGAAGGCGACAGCTATCGCAACAAACATGGATAGCGCATAGGAAAGCGCGCTCGTCGAGTTCCTCCGTGAGCGCTGGGAAATCTTCGCATGGTGTCCAGCTGACATGCCAGGAGTACCCAGGGAACTTGCCGAGCACACTCTTAATCTAGATCCACGAGCCAGACCAATTCGACAACCTTTGTGGCGTTTCTCCGAGCCAAACGCAAAACTATGTTATCTGAGATTAATTGACTCAGAGAGGCAAATTTCATCAAGGAACTGCACACCGAAGCTACATGGGTCGCTAACCCAGTGTTGGTCCCGAAGAAAAACACTGATGTCCTTCGCATGTGCGTCGACTTCACGTGTCTCAACAAACATTGTCCAAAGGATCACTTCCCCCTCCCGAGGATCGATCAAATTATCGACTCCACGGTGGGTTGCGAACGTCTTTCCTTCCTGGATGCGTATTCTGGTTACAACCAGATCCGCTTAAAAGAAGAAGATGAAGTCAAAACAGCTTTTATAACCCCCTATGGCGTGTTTTGTTACAGAACAATGCCTTTCAGGTTGAAAAACGCGGGAGCCACTTATCAGAGGATGATGCAAAAGTGTCTCGCCACACAGATTGGCAAGAACGTTCAAGTATACATTGACGACGTCGTTATAACAACAAAGCACGGATCATCCCTAATCGATAATCTCAAGGAAACCTTTGACAACCTCGACAAATTTTGCCTCAAGCTGAACCCGACAAAATGTTCCTTTGGTGTTCCTGCGGGAGAACTCCTCGGGTTTTTATCAGCAAGAGGGATCAAGACTAACTCGGAGAAAATTCAAGCCATCATAACGATGAGGAAGCCAACCAAGCTCGGGAAATACATCAGCTAACGGGACGAGTCGCGGCTTTGAGCAGATTCGTCGCCAGCTGGGAGAAAAAGCATTGCCGTTTTATGCGCTGATCAAGCAAGGTGAAAAGTTCGAGTGGAACGAAGAAGCAGATAGAGCCTTTGAGGACCTCAAGCGCACAATCTCGACACCCCCAATCCTGGTGGCTCCAAAGGACAAAGAACCTCTCTTATTATACATCGCGGCCACACCTCAGGTGGTCAGCACGGTCCTTGTGGTGGAAAGAGAAGAAGAAGGAAAAATCCATGGAGTTCAGCAGCCGGTATACTTCATCAGTGAAGTTTTATCGCCATCAAACCAACATTACCCGCAGTATCAGAAATTAGCATATGGTGTGTTTACAACAGCAAGAAAACTGCGACACTATTTTTCGGCACATCCGATAGTAGTGGTCAACGAAGCACCTCTCTCCAATATCTTGAACAACCCGGAGGCCACGGGACGTGTATCCCTTTGGGGAATAGAGCTTTCCCCTCGATACATCATCTATGAAAAAAGAAAAGCAATAAAGTCGCAGATTCTGCCAGACTTCATCGCAGAGTGGATGGAGCTGCAAAACACGGGACCTCCGAATTTATCAAGTACTTGGACCATGAATTTCGATGGGTCCAAAAGATTGGAGGGAGCTGGAGCAGGCGTAATACTCGTATCACCCCAAGGCGACAAAATGAAGTACATACTGCGGATGACGTTCCTTAACACGTCCAACAACGAGGCAGAATATGAAGCACTTATACATGGGATGAAGATGGCAAAGGCGTGCGGTGCTACTCGCCTTAAAATCTTTGGCGACTCTCAGTTGGTAGCTCAACAGGTGATGAACAAGTGCGACGAGTCAATGACAGCATGATTGCACAAGGAAGTCTACAATGAACTCGAAAAACTCTTTGACGGTTGCGAAGTTAACCATATCAGCAGACTCAACAACGATGAAGCCGATGTTTTGGCGAATATCGGGTCGCAGTGCCTGCTGATACCAGCTGGCGTATTTTGGGAGGAGATAAGTGAGAGGTCCACCAAGACGAAGAAAATACGGAAGCAGCCGAAGAAACAGGAGAAACCCAAGAAAGACTCGGGGGCTCCAGCGCAGTCAGAGGAAAATATATCGGGAGATGAGGAAGAACCACATGAAGTTATGATGGTACAAGTCCCTTGGATGCAGGTTTATGTGGCATACATCACAAAGAACGAGATACCCGAAGATCCGGTCGAAGCAAGGCGAGTCATCCGACGATCCAGAGCCTTCACCGTGATTAAGGGAGAATTATACAAAAGAAGCATATCAGGGGTACTGCAAATGTGCGTCACACCCGAAGAAGAAAGAATTATACTGAAAGATGTGCACAAGGGAGTATGCGGCCACCACGCAAGCAGCCGAGAAATAGCAGCCAAAGTTTTCAGGGCAGGATTTTACTGGCTCACAGCCATAGAGGACGCGAAAGATATAGTGCGCACTTGCAACGCGTGCCAAAGGTTTGCGGCAAAACCTCATTCTCCAGCAGCTGAGCTGATGCCAATACCATTGTCCTGGCCCTTCGCACAATGGGGGCTCGACATGGTGGGAAAACTACACATGTCTTGGCCAGGAGGATACGTATATTTGCTAGTGGCTGTCAACAAATTCAACAAGTGGATCGAAGCCGTACCAGTAAATTCGGCAGATGCAGCATCGGTGGTGAGCTTCATCAAGGGCATAGTTTTTTGATTTGGTGTCCCAAATAGCATAGTCACAGACAATGGTAGCAATTTCACCTCCAAGGAATTCAAGGCATATTGTGAAGAGGTAGGCATCAAACTACACTTTGCATCGGTGGCGCACCCGCAAACCAATGGCCAGGTCGAGAAAGCGAACGATATATTTGCAATGGCATCAAGAAGCGCATGTTAACACCATTGGAAAAAACTCGGCACACCTGGAGTGACGAGTTTCCTAGCGTGCTATGGAGCATATGCACAACTCCCAACTCAGCAACGCAAGAAACTCCGTTCTTTCTAGTCCACGAAGCGGAGGCAGTGCTCCCGATAGAAATAGAGCATAATTCTCCGAGAGTTGCAGAATATGATGAAGAGACCTCAAGGAAGGCGCTGGAAGATGATGTGGATGCACTCGATGAAGCCAGGGATGAGGTGCTATCGAGAGTCACCACATACCAACAGAATCTGAAAAATTACCATAGTCGACGCTTGCGACCAAGGTCCTTTCAGGTTGGCGACTTGGTTCTTTGACTTACTAAGGACGGCCATGAAAAATTCGAGTCTCCATGGATAGTTCCATACATCGTTACAGAAGTTATCCCAGGAGTAGCCTACAGATTGAAGGATAAAAAATCGGGCAAGGATGAAGTGAACCCGTGGAACGTGGCGCAGCTACGGCGATTCTACGCCTAGAAGACAAATGCAATCTTTGTAAACATACATTGTATCGACATAGCTCGCAAGTTTCCAGACGCACTCTTTTCCTTTCAGGGCACCAAGTGGGGCTGAAAGGTTTTTAATGAGGCGGGCTTGAGAAGCTGCAATATAGTATAAGTGAAATAAAAATATTGATGGCATATGATTCTCTCTCACCCGACAATTTTTTTTCACCACAACCAAACAAGAGTTATACTTATAACTTTACACAGGTCTCGCAATATATACACGGCTCTCGCAATATACAAACTTCCTACTTTATTTCAGATAAAACATGACAGTAGCAAAAAGAGAGGTCTACATGAAGTCATCTATATTTATCCTTTCACCACCAGCGTGAATATCCAAGGCGTCGGCATAATGGTGTTCTCGGAAGAAAGCAACGTCCATCCGTAGAAGATCCTCAATCATTTTCTCAGGTGTCACCACGTCATTGATCTTGTCGACATTCCTACTTCTTTTCCTCACTTTGGCGTGGAAGATATCAACAACGTTGGCCATATTCAACTTTGGGTAGCAGATTTGCAAAATGATCAAAGCAAACCGAGCGCCAGCCATCAGCTAAGCCTTTACAAAAAAGTGAATCTGGTGCACGTTCTTGAACTTGTTCATCAACTCGGGAAGAGTCTCAGGTTGAGGGTTCCATGGAAACATTGCGCTATACACCATGGCTAAGGTACTAGTGCAGAAATCAAGAAATTCTCGGACCTGGGCAGCGTGATCCTGGAATCGAACAATTCGGCGGGTACGGTCTTCGCTAGCCCAAAATTCACTGTTATTCTATTTAGCAAGGCGAAGAAGGATTTCAACACGCGAATCAACACGTTGGTCTTCAGCAACAACATCAATAAAGGAACCTATAAACCAAAAGAAGATAACAAGACATGATAAGGCATACAAGTATTGTCGAGGAAGAAGCAAAATGAAGCGCAACATACCCGCCATATCTAGACTGCCGTCAGTCATCAGGTTAAGCATATAGTTTTCTCGGGAGGTAGCTTGTAAAGCCTCGGCCACCACAGCTTATTTCAATTCCAGGGCCTCCTGAGCCTGTTGGAGAGCAGTTTTCTCACGCTCGGAGGATTTGCGGGATTGCTCCATGACAGTAATAGCTTGTTTTTTCATGGCTTGGAGTTGTTGTTGAAGTTCAGCCAGTTCTTGTTGAATCGAGTCAGCACACGAGGAATCGTCCAAGAAAACATCGCCAAATATCCTTTTAGAGCGAGACGTGGCAGGAGAAGCAGGGGATGGTCCAGCAGCCTTAGAATAATTATCAAACACGAATTGGAAGAAAGAAAGGTCGACATCAATTACCAAACAAGGATTCCCCTTTTTTCATTAATATGTCGAGATATTTACATAATTGGGGTCCATTACAAAAGCTGACTCCTAATGAGTCGTCAAAGGCAGTCGCAAATCATAAAGATAGCGACAACTAAAAAAGAAAAGACGAAGGGATAGGTTGGTCTACTTGACCTCCGGCTTGGCAGTGCTGGCAGATGCAGCAGGTTTGTGCCCCAGGAAGGCGAGGATTTTCTTCGAGTGAGTCTTTGCAACCTTCACCAAAGTCTTCCATTTCTCCTTGTTCATTCCTTTGGAGTCGCCAGCCTTTGCCCAGTCGACATCTTGGCGGCTGTCGGTAACCAGAGCAATGGTTCCTTCGACTCCGACCTTCAAATTCTCCCGTTGATAAGCCAACACAAGGTCTTCCTGGGCAAGGAAGCGCCTGACAAGCTCGGAGAAAATTTGCGGTTGCATCTGCTTGGGAAAAAATGGGGGAAGAGGCATGTGAACGCAGCCCGCGCATCGGAAATAGTGGTGCACACCAGATCCCCTTGCAGCTCGAGGATTGAGAGGGTGTCGAGAAGACGATCCTCCTCAACTTCATGCAAGGTGAAATCCTCACCCATTTTTCCTGCTGGAACAAAATGCGAGTTCATCAAAATATGCAGAGAACCAGAAGAAGCTTGGAAGATAAGAGCAAAAACTTGCTAACAAACCGCCGGTTTTGGGTATCTAAACGACCTATGATGGCATTCTCATGCGCAATCTGCTGAGAAATTTTGTCGCGCAAAGCATTTTCAGCATTTTGGAGCCTTTTGCGAAGATCTTCAACAGGAGCAGCATCTTGCTCAGCCTTCTCGCGAGCTTTTTCGCTTTGCTCAAGCTTAATAGCCAAAGCATTAGCGCGTTGTTCGGCTTTGTCAAGGGCCTCTGAAAGGAAGGTCAAAATGCGAGAATCCGCTGTCAGAACACAAAAAAGGCTTGCCGAGAAAAATGGATTACTAAGAGTAAAGCGAGACTTACCTCTCAAATCTTCGGCTGCGTCGCGAAATCCAATAAATTGGGTGCCAAGTTTGATGAGATGCTTCATCACAGGCTGTAAAGGAATTAGTGGGAATCAAGTTCAGCAAAGGAAAAACTCGACAAACAAGCAAACATAGACTGGTAGAACAAAATACCGAATCAAGAAGGAAAAAGAACTTACATCATTCAAAGAAGGAGTCGAGGAACCCCCAGCAGCAATCTCATGGCTCTCTCCAGCCCTAGTCCTTTCCCTCTTCGGTGAAGGGGCTCGGGGGATGGTTGTAGGAGTCGACGTTTCCACGTTTTGTTGAGGGGGAGGGGAGGATTCCTCGGCAACGCGGAGTGCTTCGGAAAGAACCACAGTGTTCGACGTGCTCGTTGGAGCCGCGCCATGAACTGCGGTTTCTTTTTCCTCCTCTTCGCCACTGTAAACATAGAGAAGTGAGCAGGCCAAACAAACAAGAGTTACGCAAAAAATAGCAACAAAGAAACTTACGAGCTAACGGAGCCCGCGTCATCGTAAGGGTTGAAGGTACCATCTTCTTGGGGCGACATTTCTTCGGCAGCTGGTTCAGTGGGCTTGGAGCTGCCGGAATCTTCGACTTCATCCCTCTTCCTCTTGTTCCTTGGAGAAACATCGAGAGGAGGAGATTCGAAGCGGCCGGATTCAGAAGCTTCTGATTTAGTTTCTTTTTTAGAGGAAGCCGCGGATTTGTGAGATCCCGCGACTTCACTCTCAGGACGAGAGGATTCTCGCGACTCGTCATTAACGATGGTTCGCTCATCCACCTCTCCACCTTTAGGGAGGGGAGGAAGATAAGATAGAATTTGATGGTTCTATCGGATGAAAAAGCAACACCAAGGTAAAAATAAGGAAAAAAGAAAGCAGTCGAAAAATAGCAGTACAACTCGAGAGAAAAGTTACTTACTTCGGGAAGGGCGTGGCTGCCACTGTATGGCTCCACGCGACAAGAGGTTGGAACCTCGTGCTTCTTTCTCAGCTAAGAAAAGCGTCGAATAAGCCTCTCCAAGTCCTTCACGGAAAGGTCCTAGGACACGCGATCAACATCTTCCTCGCCAGCATACATCCAGAGGGGGTTTTTGCGAGCCTACAGAGGCTGCACCCTGATCCTAAGAAATAAGCAGTGATTTGAACACCCGACAGTTCTTCGCCGTGGGTGTTCTGGAGCTAGTGGATGCGCTTCATGAGAGCGTCTGTGGCTGTTTTTTCTTCGGCGGACACCTCAGCGTCCCAGGATTGGCGCCTGAGGATTTCTGCGGCACCATCAAAGGGAGCGATGTCGTACTCCTGGTTGCCGACGTATTCTTCTTGGATGTACAGCCACCTCCTGCGCCACCCTTGGACGGAGATGCAAACGCCGCCCACATTATAGACGACGTTGCGAGAGTTGTTGCGCCGGAGATAGAAAATGCGCTTCCACAAGCCCCAGTGAGGATGGGTCCCGAGGAAGCATTCGCACAGGGTGATAAAAATCGAGATGTGCATGATAGATTTAGGGCCAGCTGATGCAGCTGAACCCTGTAAACAAAGAGAAGTCCACAGAAAAACTCATGGATGGGGGTGGAAAGGTCGCGAATGATGTGGTCGATGAAAGTTACCCGGAATCCAATCGGAGGGCTCGGGAAGCTTTCGTTGCCAGGGAAGATCAGCGAGTCCTTCTTCATTAGGCCTAGCTTCTTGAGGGTCTTATGGTCTTGGTTGGAGATTTTGGATCTCTCCCATCCAGAGATCTCTAACTTCTCCATCGGTGTGTTGGTCCGAGGAGCGGTGTGCTTGGTCAGTTCGTGCGCGGCGGCATGGAACTGAGCTTTGGTGGAGGGAAAAGATGAACGGAGGCACGAGCGCGGAGAGCTTGGGGATGACAATGACGGAAGAGGAGATAGAAGAGAGATGAACGGCGCAATGACGGGAGAATGAGGACGAAGGCGCAGCTTTATAGCAAGCCACCGAGCCGTCGCGCCGTTGGATGAAAAGGAAATGGATCGGCGCCCTACGCGTGTTGGAGGGGTATAATTGTCTTTTCACTTCGAATTAACTGGACAGGCGTTACAGCACGCGTGCGGAATGCGGAGGACGTGTGATGGCGTGTAACACACACGTTCGTTGGGAACCCCAAGAGGAAGGTATGATGCACACAACAAGTTTTCCCTCAGAAAGAAACCAAGGTTTATCGAACCGGAGGAGCCAAGAAGCACGTTGAAGGTTGATGGCGGCGAGATGTAGTGCGGCGCAACACCGGGGATTCCGGCGCCAACGTGGAACCTGCACAACACAACCAAAGTACTTTGCCCCAACGAAACAGTGAGGTTGTCAATCTCACCGGCTTGCTGTAACAAAGGATTAGATGTATAGTGTGGATGATGATTGTTTGCGAAAATAGTAAAGAACAAATATTGCAGAGATTGTATTCGATGTAAAGAATAGGACCGGGGTCCACAGTTCACTAGAGGTGTCTCTCCATAAGATAAATAGCATGTTGGGTGAACAAATTACAGTCGGGCAATTGACAAATAGAGGGCATGACAATGCACATACATGATATGATAAGTATAGTGAGATTTAATTGGGCATTACGACAAAGTACATAGACCGCTATCCACATGCATCTATGCCTAAAAAGTCCACCTTCGGTTATCATCCGAACCCCTTCCAGTATTAAGTTGCAAACAACAGACAATTGCATTAAGTATGGTGCGTAATGTAATCAATAACTACATCCTCGGACATAGCATCAATGTTTTATCCCTAGTGGCAACACACATCCACAACCTTAGAACTTTCTGTCACTATCCCAGATTTAATGGAGGCATGAACCCACTATCGAGCATAAATACTCCCTCTTGGAGTTAAGAGCAAAAACTTGGCCGAGCCTCTACTAATAACGGAGAGCATGCAAGATCATAAACAACACATAGGTAATAGATTGATAATCAACATAACATAGTATTATCTATCCATCGGATCCCGACAAACACAACATATAGCATTACGATAGATGATCTTGATCATGTTAGGCAGCTCACAAGATCCAACAATGAAGCACATAAGGAGAAGACGACCATCTAGCTACTGCTATGGACCCATAGTCCAGGGTGAACTACTCACTCATCACTCCGGAGGCGATCATGGCGGTGAAGAGTCCTCAGGAGATGATTTCCCTCTCCGGCTGAGGCGATCTCGAATCCCGAGATGGGATTGGCGGCGGCGGCGTCTCGAAGGGTTTTCCGTATCGTGGCTCTCGACTGGGGTTTCGCGACGGAGGCTTTAAGTAGGCGGAAGGGCAGGTCAGGAGGCTTCACGGGGCCCCACACAACAGGGCCACGCGGGCCCTATGCTGGCCGCGCCGCCCTGTTGTGGCGGCGCCTCGTGGCCCCACTTCGTGACTCCTTCGGTCTTCTGGAAGCTTCGTGTAAAAATAGGCCCCTGGGCGTTGATTTCGTCAATTCCGAGAATATTTCCATTGTAGGATTTCTGAAACCAAAAACAAGACTTTGGCTCTTCGGCATCTCGTTAATAGGTTAGTGCCGGAAAATGCATAAATATGACATAAAGTATGCATAAAACATGTAGATATCATCAATAATGTGGCATGGAACATAAGAAATTATCGATACGTCGGAGACGTATCAACGTGTATCCCCGGTTGCGCAACGTGTCAACGGCGCAGTTTTGGGCCCACAGATCAGAGAAATGGCAGAATTCTTGCCTTCCCAATACAAAGTTCGTGGCCATCGTCAGCCATGACGTCGCCATACGGAAAATATCTACTGGCCTTCTTTGGAAAAAATAGCGACAGGGAAATGTCGATGGTCCAAACAAAATAACTTCAGGAGCCTTTGATCAAATACAAGTATTTGTTCAAATGCTCGGGGGCTACTCTTATCAGGAGTATCATTCGTACTTCTGATAAGAGGATAATATGAAGGACAGAAATATATGGTTGTTCAAAGAAGACGAAAGTAGAGCCTACAGCCAAGTATAAATACTCGACTGTAGCCTCGGGGACTACTCCCATCGGGAGCGCTGGTCGCGCACCCGATAAGTTAAAGGTGGAACAGAAGTCGTGCTTTTAAAATATAGAGGGAAGCAACAATACAAGTTGAGCATACAACTTAGTATAAATACTCGGCTGTAGCCTCGGGGGCTACTCCCATCGGGAGCGCTGGTCGCGCACCCGATAGAATATGCAGAGGAAAAGATTGGCAGACAAAATACATGGAGAATGATTGTCGTCATACACCTTCGAGTTACATATAACTCGTCGTGTACTCCCATCGGGAGAATCAAGATATTATCATTATATGACTCGACAAAATTGGCTATTCCAACAGCCGGTAAAGGTACTCTACAATATATTCCTAGAGCGCGTCTGCCGCGATAAAACCTCTAGATGTCGTAAAACTTTACGAAGGTAAGACCCCGGGTTCTGTCCTGTGTGGCGTGGTATCGCACCCGAATGCGCTCTGCTACTTTTTTCCGTATCAACATATGCGAAGAAAATATTCCCAGTGGACGCGCTGTGGATTTTATAAATATGACTGGGATTCGATTCATGATTAAGTCGTGAAGCGGCACATGACGAATTACGCTAGTATTCCGGGGTCATGTCCATGGACTTGACCTTGAAGTAGGTTTTTGCGGGTTTCCCACAAGAGCAGTTAACTGGTACCTGATCCGTTAGATGAACCAGCCCCATCTACCATTATCCATGTACAAGATATATATCTCGAATAAATTGTTTATAAATAACTTGAAGAATTTATGGATGAATTTTATGATGGAGATTTTACTCGACTCTACGATTCAAGCAAAATCTCGGAGGCTACTGACATAGGCATCCCGGATGGGCCTGCCGAAGATGGTACCCGGGGTTTACTGAAGGCCCACGATCCTAAGTTCATAAAGCCCGGAAGCCCACTAAAGCATCGACTATGGTAAATAGAGATAGATTAGAAATAAAGAGACTTGTAACTTCACGGAACGAATTCAAAGAGTCTCCCAGCGTTTTGTAACTTGTGTAATACGAAATCCTCGGCTCCACCTCCTATATAAGGCGAAGTCGAGGGACAAAGAAAGGATCGATCTTATTATCAATACAACCCTAGCTTTTAGCAGTCGAGCACTTTTTCGGCTGAAACCTTCGAGATCTACTTGCCCTCTACTTCCGCGAAACACAAGTCTACAACTTGTAGACATTGACAAGTTAATCCATTGTCAGTTTAAGACACTACGAGGTTGTTGGAGATGAACGCCGCAAGGTTACGCCAGGTGGTTTCCAAGGATGCTATGCTCCATTGATTTTATGCACTCCAAGTGGAAGAACTGCCACATGGCATGGCACAAACGTTTCACGTGCCATGCCAAGGATCTAACCGTTATACTTGAGGCTGTTGCAGATCTAGATACATGATTTGGCATGCACATTTCGGTATGCTTGGATCTTGCAATGATATAAATGTGCCCAAGTAATCACCTCTTTTTGCAAACTTAGCCATGGGAGAATCATTGAAGGTGAAGTTTGAGCTCAATAGACATAAGTACAACAAGGACTACTATCTTATCAATGGAATATACCCATAGTGGACAATCAAACCCATTCGGGAACACCAAGGTAAGAAACAATCTCATTTTCATAGTGCTGAGTCTGCTGCCAGAAAAGACGTGGATATGGCATTTGAGATTTTGCAATCCCAGTTAGCTACTGTGCGTAGTCCAACTACTGTGCGTAGTCCAACTCAATTTTGGGATCAAAAAGTAGTAGGGGAGGATCATGATGGCTCTTGTGAGATTGCACAGTATGGTCATCGAGCATGAGAGCATCTTCAGTCGCGTCCCCCCAAACAGTTCCCCGAAACGGTGCCGAATTGAGCGTTTGGGGGATGTGTTTCGTTCGTCCCGTGTTTAGGGGACGTCGCTCTCCAGCCGCGTCCCCCAAATGCCGCCCCAATAATTAATTTTTTGTTTGTTTTTTTTTGTATTTTTATTTCAATAAAGAGAAGAAATATTTCAAAAACTAATACATAATTGGGAACATGGTTTACACGAAGACATAATTTGGAACATGGTTTTACACAAACTAATACATAGTTTGAACCATGGTTGACACAAATATAAAACATTGTAAAATAACTAAACCTAACTAGGCAGGGCATCGAAGGTTACGTGTGTTCGCTACCAAGAAAGAACCCTCGAGGGCACACCCAGTCACCCAAACTGGAAAATCCAGCTGGTGAGGCTGCCCCTGTTGGTTCTTCTGAGGAAGAACAACCAGAAATCTCCGTGCATATTTTCGTTGCGAAGAAACAACACTCGTCATTCGTCGTCCTCCTCGGCGCTGTCGCCACGGTAGTGTCGGCGGCATCGCGTATCGTCGAACACCTTGACGCTCATGTCCCTGTCGCCAAAGTAGGAGAACACGATCACGAAGCCGGCTTGGAGACGGTGGTAGCGCGCGAACCTATCTCAGCCGATGTGGAGGTACATCTTGCCGTGCGCGTCGTAGATCACGTCGACGATCCACCGGCAGTAGCCGCAGCAGCCTCCCGCAGATGCAACGAGCCGGGCACCCATCTTCGGCGACGAAGTCGGCGAAGGTGTCCGGCAACCTCTGGATGGCTTGTGGGTCACCCTTGAGGACGACGACGAACTCGATCAGCACGGGCCCTCCTCGTCCGCATGTCCGACGATGCAGACGACGGCGTCGCAGGCGACGGCGAGCGTGCAGCTCTGCGCAGCCACGACCACGGCTGGCTTCCTGCGCCTCTACCAACCATGGCGTCGACTCTTGAGATGGTGGCGGCTAGGGTTGGGGAGAGGCGCTAGGGTTTGTGTGAGAGGACGATGAGAGCGGCCCTTTTATAGGCTGGAGGGAGGCGGGGGAGCGGTGGCGCTCATTAACGCCGGCACGCAGAGCTAAGCGCGACGAGACGATTCGCTGCGCCTCTGCAGGAACTGCACCGTCGCTGCGCGCCAATAACTTCCGTCGCGAGGTAGGCGACGGTTAGGTTAAAATTCAATGTGTCGCTAACGCGTCGGTCCCTCCACTCACCGCCTCGCTTTTCGGTGTATCTGGCGTCTCCGGAGCGTCCCCTGTAGCGGGGACGGACTCAGGGTATCGGGCCGCGCCGGACGAAAAACGAGCTTGAAGAACGAGCTAGGAACATTTTTTTGTCCGACGCATCCCAAAATAGTAGGGGAGGATCATGATGGCTCTTGTCATACTGCACAGTATGGTCATCGAGAATGAGTAGCGTGACAAGGACTTAGACCATCGTTATGATTTCATTGATTCGAGAGAAGACCGAATCAACCACGTCCTCAAATACTCATCAGCAACTTAAAAGAAGATTTGGTTGAGGAGGAGTGGAAATGGAGTGGTCAACAACACACTTAAAAAAACGTTGACCAACGGGGGAATGATCCCTCCCTTGGCTATACGTTGTTAGGTAGGATGAGACTTTCCCGGTTTATTCGCTCCTGCAGCGAAATTATCGCGCATGGGGCAATCGAACCCGGGTGGCTGGCTGCGCACTCGCTTGCCTTGCCACTGAGCTAGAACTCAGTTCTCACACTTGATTTGCCATGTTTCCTGTTTCGGTTTATATAAATTTTGTGATTTGCTTCGTTGAAACTACTCGTTTCATCGATGGACATTTTGATGTAATAATTATGTACTACCTATTTCTTATTTTTGGGATTCAATTTACTTAATTTAAATTTATTATCGAGTAGGGTGATTAGACTACATATATATGCACAAAAGAAGTAAGGCTAGCAAGCAGTTTTTTTTTAAAAAAAAATTGCTTAACATTATTTCTATTCTTTCTATACCAAGTTTAGCAATTTAAAATATAGCAATGATATTGAAGATGCTCTAGGGACCATGTGTGAGAAAGAGGACTGTAATTTCTCTGAGACACAGATTAGCAGGTTTTCCTAGAAGCAGATTATGTCTGAATAAAAAGTTGCCAACATTTCCTGCACGACTGGATCGTTTGCGTGCGCCGGTCGCCGGTCGCAGCACCTGACAGGGCCAATTAACCGATATCCAGTCCGTGCGATCTTTCCGCCCTGATTCAACGGAAACGCAGAGCAGGGAAAGGCTGCAACTGCGGCAACTTCCGCTCCGCTTTCCGCAAACGTGGGCAGGCCGCCCGCCGTGAAGTCGCCGCCGCTTCCTCCAGCTCACTCTTCCAAGCTCCAAAAGTCGCCGCAACTCTGACCCGAGACCTCGCCGCGTCCGCCCATTCCAGCTCGCAATCCCAGCCTCTATCGCCCGCGCCGCCGGCAGCTCCGCCCGGCCCCTAAATCTCATCGTTGGCACCGCTAGATGCGAGAGTGATCGCCTCGCGCGCGTCGCCCCCGAGGCCCGCCGGCGTGATCGATGGGCAACACGTGCGGCGCCACCCTTAGATCCCAGTACTTCTCCAGCTTCCGCGGCGCGTCGCAGCGCCGCGACCCGGAGTACGCGCTCGTCGCCGCCGCCGATGCCGACACGCCGGCAGGCAAGCGGCCCTCGCGCCCGGCGGCGGCGGACGCGGCCGCCCCGCCTCCCGCCACCGGCATGCGCCGGGGCTCCCTCGCCCCCGCGGAGCTGACGGCCAACGTGCTCGGCCACCCGACCCCGAGCCTGCACGACCACTACCTGCTCGGCCGCAAGCTCGGGCAGGGCCAGTTCGGCACCACCTACCTCTGCACGGACCGCGCCACGGGGGCGGACTACGCCTGCAAGTCCATCGGCAAGCGCAAGCTCATCACCAGGGAGGACGTCGAGGACGTGCGCCGCGAGATCCAGATCATGCACCACCTCGCGGGGCACCAGAACGTCGTCGCCATCAAGGGCGCCTACGAGGACCAGGTCTACGTCCACATTGTCATGGAGCTCTGCGCCGGCGGCGAGCTCTTCGACCGCATCATACAGCGCGGGCATTACAGCGAGCGCAAGGCGGCCGACCTCACGCGCATCGTTGTCGGAGTTGTCGAGGCGTGCCACTCGCTCGGAGTCATGCACAGGGATCTCAAGCCTGAAAACTTCCTGCTGGCCAACAAGGATGATGACATGTCGCTCAAGGCCATCGATTTTGGCCTTTCCGTCTTCTTTAAGCCTGGTCAGTCACTTCAGGCTTCAGTGTTAATAATGTTCAGAGTTTTCTTCAGCTTTAAATGTGGCTTTCAGAAGCAACCGATAGGATCGGTCCCTGCTTTCTCTTGACCTACCCGTTCACTTTATTAGTCTGTTGTTGCTGTATCCGGTTAAGTAATGTACTGTATATGTTATTCATTTGATTCATATAATAATCTTATGACCAATTCCTTCTTGTTATTACTTTGTAGGCCAAGTTTTCACTGATGTTGTTGGAAGTCCTTACTACGTTGCTCCAGAGGTGCTGCGCAAACGTTATGGGCCAGAAGCTGATGTATGGACTGCTGGTGTAATTCTGTATATACTACTGAGTGGTGTACCGCCATTTTGGGCAGGTAGAGCTTTATGTTTCAATTCTTAACGTTGATTAATTTTGGAAAATCGTTGCTAACTTCTTACTACTGTCCTGTTCTGATTTTACTGAATGTACTTATTGCAGAGACACAGCAAGGAATTTTCGATGCAGTATTAAAAGGCGAAATTGATTTTGACTGTGATCCCTGGTCTGTGATTTCTGACAGTGCGAAGGATCTTATAACAAGAATGTTGAATCCTCACCCAGCAGAACGTCTAACAGCACACCAAGTTTTATGTTAGTTACTTTCACCAATACTCGAGCTATTTTTTCTCCTCCATTAGTTCAGGTGCTTGGCTGAATAAATTTTTCTGATGCGTTTCCTAGGTGGTGCAAATAGAAGTATGCTGTAACTGCAATGAATGCTTTTACTTTATTTTCTTGTAATGCCTTGATACAAAAATATCTGCTCAAGCACAACATTGCTCTTATTCTTAAGAAATAAGATTAGTTTGAGAGGATCGATTTCTCCTGCCAACTCATGAAAGCCTAAATTTCTAGAAATCTTCCATTTGGGATTTTTATTTGTCTCAGATATGTACCAATCAGCTCATGTTTGTTCAAAAGGGAAATGTAAAAACTGTAGAACCATAAAATATATATTTATAGCAGTTTAAGAAATATTTGTACAGCACAACACGTTTACAAGTTTAAATCGTATATAAAAGAATCATTTTCTTGTTTAGGTCACCCTTGGATTTGTGATCATGGAGTTGCTCCTGATCGGCCACTGGATCCGGCTGTCCTTTCTCGCATTAAGCAGTTCTCGGCAATGAATAAGTTGAAGAGGATGGCTTTGCGAGTGAGTACCTTGACCTTTTTCTGTCGTTATTTTACCATTGTCGTAGTAAATTATCATGCACACGATAAAATTATGTCCATTCGCTGACTCGCTTCTACTCGCTATAATGTTCATTGCTTCTTCTCACCCTGTGTTACTTTTACCATTATAATTGCCTTTTGTAGACGGAGGTGGTGTTTTGGCTCGTAGGTGCATATGAACCTATTATTGAAAATGCACAAATATTTTTGCTCAAAAATGTTGAAAAAATCAGAAATAAAATTTCACGTGTACATGTGGACATTCTATGTTCTCACACAAGTTTTCGGGGAAAACGAACATTTTACATGGCTTGTGTACAAAAGACAAAAAAATTGTTTAGTGAATAGTTATGTTAAAGCATCAAAATTTGTCTTTTTACACGGGACATGAAAAATGTTCCTTTTTTCCGAAAATTTGTGTGGTAACATGGAATGTCTAAATATGCATGTGAAATTTTATTTCAGAATTTTTTGAAATTTTGAATTGTGTTTTCACATAATGGGTTCATATGCACCTATGGCCCGAATTGCATTTCCGTTTGTAGACTAGTCTTTCTAATGCATTACATGGCAAAAACTTCTGATTACTCTTCTTAACATGATTAACTTTTTGTAGACTTCAATTGGATCCCCTTGTTTATAGGTGTTATATTATTTTCCGAGATAACTGATGTACTGATGTTACACCCAAATTACCAGTCTGCCCGTTATTTACTTCCTTTTCTATAGTATACTTAGTAATCTGCAGTGCAACTCTTAATTCACTCCATTTTATTGTCTTATGGGGAAGTTTGCTTAGTTTAGTATTAATAGAGGATTTGTGTTTATTCTACCAGGTAATTGCTGAGAGCCTATCAGAGGAGGAGATTGCAGGATTAAAAGAAATGTTTGAGGCAATGGACACCGATCACAGCGGTGCAATTACATACGATGAGCTGAAAGAAGGCATGAGAAAATATGGTTCAACACTAAAAGATACTGAGATTCGTGATCTTATGGAAGCGGTAAGTTGAACTTGTTGCTAGCCTAGGTCCCTTTCCTGTTTGTTTTTAGTTCCTCTATGGGGCATCTTATATGTACCTTTCTGGGGCATCTTTAGCTTGTGAATATGAAAGGCCCTTAATATTTGCCCACTTGGTTCCTGCATATTCATATTTCATCCTATTTTTGGACCTGTCAGCTGAATAGGAATTAGGAAACATGCAATGCCGTTCTGCTTCCTCAGTTTTGCAATAGTTTGCAACTTTAGAAAACTATTATCAGCTTGAATGAATTGAATATAAGCTTCTATGTTGACACAAAACTAATTCATTTAAGTGATGTATTCCAGAATTTTGAAGTTGACCATACTTTTCTTATTTTATGTTTACTCTGTTTGTCTTGTGATCTCCAAATCCATATGGGAACCATATATATGCTTCAGGCATTTTACAGCCAAAACTTATTTTTCTTTCAAATCTATTTTTTCCCGAACAAACATGTGCTTATGTGCCTGTGAATGACTCGTCTTCAGTCCAATTTTGTCTCAGTGGTGGCTCGACCCCAAATCTTTCCTGAAGACCGTTTTTTTTCTTCAGATGTTACACATTATTATGCTCTGGAAATTTTAGGTAGTGAAACAACAGTTCCCAGGTCCTGGCACTACCACTGTTCTGTAAACCAATTTGCCATCTCTCTTTTATACTCCGCATTTGTTTATGGTGTAGGATTTTAGAATCACTCCTAAAAGGAGTAACCTACACTAACCTTACATGTTCTTTTGGTTTCATTTGATTAACTTCAGGCGGATGTGGACAACAGTGGGACCATTGATTATATAGAATTTATTGCTGCTACATTGCATCTCAATAAACTAGAGCGCGAGGAGCATCTAGTGGCGGCCTTTTCTTATTTTGACAAGGATGGTAGTGGTTACATTACAGTGGATGAACTCCAGCAAGCTTGCAAAGAGCATAACATGCCAGATGCTTTTCTTGATGACGTCATAATAGAAGCTGACCAGGATAATGTAAGTAAATTTATGCTTGTAGTAGGCTTCAGTGAGCTCTTTTTTTTTAAACATCTCATGTACATGTGCGAATACACTATGGATAAGCACAATTTCATCGGAAATGGTAATTTCACGAGTTGTACATAAACAGTTTTTTTTTTCAAAATGGAGTTGCACACTAACAATGAAAATGTGACGATCTATAATTATAAATAGTGCAGCCACTGTTCCCTATTTTAGATGAACAGTTTTTTGTGCAGGCCATGTTTGAAAATATGTCCCCTTGAACTTTAGCGGGCTTATAGTGTATTCTAAGTTTCTAACATGCACGTGTTAACTTATTTTTGTCTTATAAATTATTGGGTTGAGTGTGTGCTTTTTGTATGTGTGTGTGTGTGTGTGGCTCAAAGGCCGCTACATTTGGGCCACACATAGTGTATTTGCATTATGTACAGATGTACTCATACCTGTAGCTATCAAGCACGAATAGAGACTTCCAAAAATTCCTCCCCGAAAGAACACATAAGTTTACCTTTTTGAGTTTAAAAGCTTACTGGAGCTCAAGAGCTAAACATCTGAATTCATAATAGTCTGTTAGTTTCTTGTAACCCACACATGAAGTAGGATAGAGATATACTGAATCTTAATCATCTGTCCTGCATAAACTATCATATATTCTTTGTTAGAGTTTGGGATTGATATATACGTTTTTAGTGTGAAATGATATATAAGTATATAGTATTAATTTGTTACTGTAATTTATAAGCCTACTGTAGTTTGTGGTGCTGCTTCAAGACATATTTAATCAAAATGTTCGTGATTATATTCTTTGATCTAACTGCCCTTATTTTCTTTTATTTTATTTCCACCAGGATGGTCGCATTGATTATGGGGAGTTTGTTGCTATGATGACAAAGGGCAATATGGGGGTTGGGAGAAGAACAATGAGAAACAGCCTGAATATAAGCATGACTGCCTGAGAGATTCACCTGACGCACCCTGAACATCCATGAAGCACAGTTCGTGGAGCTTTGTTTAGGGCCTGCTTGGATTAGAGGTATTTTGTGTGTGTGCTTCGGTATTTAGCTTAGATTTGAACTGAATACCGGAGCACACACAAAATCCATCACAAATCTCCCTGCTAACGGACGCCTGCCTGCAATTTTTGCACGCTATCAGTTGTACATGTGGGTATGTGTTTCAGGGGATTCTAATCGTTGTTTCTTGTGTTCTAACTCGCGTTACTTTGTCGATGAAATGTGAGGGGGGAATCTCCCATGTCAAGGCGCTGTGGCATTTCGCTTGTGTCCGCAACGCTTGGTTCAGAGTTAGAGTTGGTCGACATTGTTTGTGCAGCTGTTGATTTTTGGACTTCTGGACCCAAGCCCCGATTGCAATTCAGAAGCTAGTTAACCCCGTCTGCAATGCCTGCATGCTTTGTGCAATCGTTTATCCTGTTACGATACGAGCTACGTGGGACATGCTCTGTTCGTGAGGTCTGCAATATACACTTAGCCACGTTGATCATGGAGGCATACACAATCGCAATTCCCTGTCGCTCTCGTGATGCCATGGAATCCCTGGACCGATTTATATATGATCGGACCTTCTGCTGGGACCATATAGTCAACTCATAATTTTTTTATTTGGAAATCATACAACATGCTGGTATATGTTTCCATAACATACCTACAGCCCATATCTAAATCTCCAAAAAAAAAAAGTGTGATAAACCCTTCTAGCCATCTGTCTGCCGTCCCAAGGCAAATTCTATACACCGACCAGGTCGGTGTATATGGATCGCCGCACACCCTCCCCGAGCATTGACCAGGCCCATATATCACTCCGGTTTTTTTCCGTTTTGCTGCGGTTTTTTTCAGTTGCTGCTGCTTTTTGTGGTTTTTCTTTTCGGTTTCCTTTTTTTCTTTTCTGTTTTCTTTTTCTGTGTTTATTTTTTATCGTTTTATTTTTCTGTTCAAAAATAATTTTCGAAAATTTTCAAATTTGAAAAAATGATCATATTCGAAAGCTGAACGAATTTCGAAATTTTTACAATTTTAAAATTTGAACGAATTTTGAAATTTGAACAAATTTGATTTTTGAAAGAATTTTGAAATTTGAACAAATTTTGTGTTTTCAACGAAAATTTCGAAAACTAATTTTTTTTGAGTTTTGAACGAATTTTGGAAATTTGAAGTATTTTCGAATTTTGAACAATTTCCGAATTTTTGAACAGATTTTGATTTTTTAACGATTTTCTAATTTTTTTTGAAATATTAAACGATTTTCGAAATTTTATTAAAAATAAAATCGTACACTTATAAGATCTATATATGAAAAAATTTGAACAAATTTTGGAAACATAAAAAGAAACAGAAAAACGTTAGGTTTTAAAAACAGAATTGTTGTAAACAGAAAAAAAAAGAAAACAGAAAAAACGTTACCTTATGGGCCGCGGCCCAATTAGTAGCGGCCGGGTCGGAGGGGGTGTGCGGCACCCCGTTCGCGCCGACCCGGTCGGCATATAGCAACTCCCCCGTCCCAACCCTTCCCCTAATGATCAGCTAGACTTCAATTTTGCATTTAAGGGGGGCCCAAGGTTTTCAAATAGGCTCGGCCCAGTAGCACAGAAACTTTGTTTGAAGATGGGCAATATAAACATTTGCCACCCTTAAATATAGGTCTTCTGTGCAGGATAGATCACCCTTTCTTCATTGGGTGTCGGAGATTAGAACTCTTTGTAATCAAGAGCATGAGTGTATTTTTATAAAAGTGAAACGGTCGCAGGTTAAGGTTAGTCATGATCTTGCAAATATGCAAGGTTGGAACATCTTACTGATCGTTGGTTAGGTTCGGGTCCTGAGGTTGTGTTACAGGCCCTAGAACATGATCAACTTGTAACCCCTCTGCTTAATATCATTTTTACTCGCAAATAAACATATATGTCTTTCAATGTGCAAGCTGACTCCGAATTTTGTCAATCAAGATTTGAAAATCCACCTCGCCCTTTTATAATGCGGGGGAAGACCCAGATAAGTGATTGGAATTTTTGCTACATTGCAATTTAAGAGCAGTCTGATCTCATTTGCACTTTCTTCGTTGCCATAGAGAGGGGAAAGGGAGCTCTTGTTCATGTTGCATTTGAGTCCCGAAGCGTCCCAAAAAAATATCCAACAAACGCTTAACCGACAAAGCCTTATACGAATCAGCTTTGATGAAGAGGATCACGTCATCAGCGTAGACTACTAGCAGCTGTGGTATGATCTACACCTACGGAAAAGGAGCAGGAATTCCATTTTCTTCGGCCTTGGAAATTAAAAGGCCGAGAGCATCCATGTCTAAGATGAAAGCCATGGGAGATAAAGCTTCTCCCAGTCTCCCTGCCTCCAACCCCCCAGCATGCCATATGCTTTGGTCCTGGAACTCCACTGAGAAGGATACTAGCTGAAAACGAGGTGAGAAGCATCGAGATCCATTCCCTACATCTTGCTCCAAAACCTTTTATCTCTAATGACATCTCCAGCTGCACGACGCAATGTCCGGGCTGTCAGCGGTGACACAAACACGACCCAAATTTGGGATCGAAAAGCATCGGCGCAGACGCATTGCGTGACCTTGTATTTCTAGCCGACCCCGCATGTTAAGGACAATGAAATCAAACAGTGTTCGCTCATGTCTCCCGCCTCTTCTTTGCAGCCCTAGGGCGATGTCACCACCCCACCGTCGCCACACCACACCGTCGTAGTCGACCAGGTCTCTCCATGCCACGCCTCCTCCTCGGTCTAGGCTCGGAGCTAGGGTAGTGGAGAGGACCTACCCGCATTGCTCACATCCTTGTAGGCCGCGCATCTGCAGGGAGCGCCTGCCGCCCTCGACGTCGAGGACATGTTCGGTAAATTGCCGGTATGATCCCGATGCACTTTTCAGACGCCACTTTCGGCTATTTTGTGCCAACTTGACTTGGTATTGATGCACTATTGGTGCCTCGCAGATGGACATCAGGAAATCACTCGAGAGGCTGCGTAGAAATGCATTGACAGCTCTCCTGGTGAAGAGTCCGACGAGATGTCGCAGATCATGGATGATGTGGCCTCCATCCTCCACGAGCACCATGACAAGCAAATGACAGGGTAATGGGGCTCAACGAAGGGCCTCCAGGGCAAGGTATCGCGGAACCGAGTCGGCGGACATGCCTGGCTCTACAACGACTACTTCCACCTCACATATCTGGGGTTCCTGCGTCGGTACCAGATGCCAAGAGACATGTTCATGGTCATTCTATAGGCTACGACCCCTACTTCCAATGCAAGCCCGATGCCACTGGTAAGCTAGGTTTCACCTCTTACCAGAAATGCTCCGCAGCTATTCGCATGCTTTCGTATGGAATGTCTGGTGATATCTTCGATGAGTACCTGCGAATGAGGGAGAGCACCTGCCATGAATTCATGTACCGGTTTTGTCGAGCCGTGAATGGGGTGTTAGGTGAACTGTACTTGAGAGCCCCAACTGTTGATGATACTAGACGACTGTTGTCGATCAATGAGGCTAGAGACTTTCCAGGCATGATCGGTAGCATAGATTGCATGAATTGTCAGTGGAAGAACTATCCATTTGCATGGCAGGGTCTGTACAACGGCCATACCGAGGGATACACTGTTATTAGGCAGTGGCATCGCAAGATTTATGGATTTGACACTCTTTACCCACAATGACACCAATGTGCTCTCTGGTGTTCAACGGGCTTATGGAAGGCACTACTCCTAAGGTGAGCTATGAGATCAATGACAATGCATATGACAAGCCATGTTATCTTATTGATGGCATTTATCCTGACAGGACGACATTAGTGAAAACAGTCTCTAATCCTCAAACAGAAAAAGTTAAGAGGTTTGCCAAGGTGCAAAAGACGTGCAAAAAAGATGTCGAGCAGGCATCTGGTGTGCTTCAAGCTCGGTGGCCTATTGTTCTTCACCCAGATAAAACATGGTCTCTTCAGACCACGCATGACGTGATGACCTATTGTGTGATCGTACACAACATGATCATCGAGACAGAGCGTCCTGATGACCGCAATGAACACGGATGGGACTTTTAAGGTGAGTTGGTTGAGCCAAACCCAAGGAAAGGTACATGGGAGGAGTTCCTAAATATATGAATGTTGCAGTCTCTAAAACATTTCCAAACGCCTCCAAAAGAATTTGATTGACCATCAATGGGCATTAGTTGTGCATCAATAGATGGATGAGTAGCCTACTTTTATTTGTGGATTGTGGACTACACTTTATATATTGTAATGCTTGATGCATCTAGATTTCCACATTTATTTGGTTGTAATAATAAAGTATTGAGATACTATATTTCACTGGTATAATTTGTTTCATATATTGCACATTTTCGGTGAAAATAACCCTAACCGGCCTCGCTAGACATAATACATCAACCCACTGGTACCCCAGAAGGAAATGGACAATCGTGGCCAAACGTACATTTCCGCGTCCGCGGCCCGACGCAAACAAGTGCGCACGGTCTTTTTTTTTTTAACCGAAATGCAGCAGGCTGTTAGGGATGCCCTAAAACCTCTAACACAAACTGACATGCGACCGTATTGAACGCCTTACCAATCTGAAATTATCGTGAATAGAACCTTGTAACGATCTCAAGTTAATCTTGAGCTAGTTTCGAGCTAAGAAAATAGTAAAATTTTCAATTTTGCATCCACATAAATAACCTTCCATATTCTCTTAATAAAATCTCATCAAAATCAAAAGGAAGAAATCTCATCCACATTCTTCAATTATATAACAAAATTATTTTACGGTTACATATGCTCCCTCCGTTCCACAAATGTTGTCCGAGATTTTTCAAAATTTGAATATATCTAGATACTAAATAGCAATTAGATATATTTAAATTTTGATAAATCTGAGACAAACTTGATGCGACGAAGGGAGTATTCAAGTTGCCGAGCCAAATAAAGCGAGATAAGGTTGGCTCAAGATCAACTCATGTTTCAATCAAGCTATACAAGACAATAATACTTGGCTTATTTGTTTTGGAGACGATCTCGGGATGAGCTAAAATAGCAAGTGGACTTCTGAGGAGTCGCCACTCCCACACAAATAGGTCCCTGGGCTGAATGGCTCAGCAGTTGTCATCGCTGCCACACGCCTCACTCACTGCTCCCACTCCCACAATCACGCGCCACCTGCATGCCCGACGTTGACCGCGGCAGCTGGCCAACTTTGGGCACGCACAACACGTTCATGGCCTTGGACTTCTGGCGACGCGGCAGCCGCCAGTTGACCCCGGAAGGCAACTCGCACCAGCCGGGCCACCGCTGCAAAGGGTGATCGATAGACGATCCACGCGCACCTCCCGCCACCCCCTCAATAATACGACGAGCTCGCTCCATTTCCGTGGAGCGATCGAGCGAGATATGATTAACAATCTCGGTGCGCAGGTCAAAATCGATCGATCGCCCGCCCACAACCGATCAACCAATCGATCGGGTGGCTCAGGCCTCGAGCCGGGCTAATGCGGCCGGCAACACTTGCAAGCATGGCCCCAGGCGAAGCTTCCGCTCCGATCTCTCGGCCGTACGTCGACGGCGACCGGCGCCTTTACCCATCGGCGAGGAAGCATCCCGTCGATCCTACCGAAGCGACCTGGAAGCTTCATGAAGATCTCTCGTTCTTCATGCCGCCAGATATCTGGTGCTGCAACTTTTCAAGATGTATTTTACGATCTAAAGATTGGATGCCAGTGTGCCAGGTGCAAAGGCCATTGACGATGCGCGGACTTCCTTCCGCCATTGCGTAAAAGCATGAGCTTGGCTTGCTCCAGGTTGGGACTGGGCTCCAGCCAGCCCACCTCACCTGCAGCTTCCGATCCCTACCCGATCGATAGGCCAATACCTCCACTTCGTCCACTGCGATTTATGGGTATAAAAGCGCCATGGAGGGACACGCGATCATGGATTAGTTAATCTAGTGTTATCTAAGCTAGATCGCTGATTTGACCAACCGGCGCAGAGAGGCGCCACGGTACTGGTTGACTCCGAATAAGGTAGTGGCAAGTGTTCATGTGGTCCTTTTGCTTGCTTGCTGGCTGGACAAGTTTGTTCTTTTCCGGCCCGTTGTGGCTTGTGAGCTGTGAGTGCTTTAACTACCAAAACATGTGCTTATATGTTGACATCAGGCAATTCCACTGGCTTACATAGTGCACTTGTTTTGGTCATGTGCCCCCTTCAGCCAATCATGCTTCAGCCAATCACGAATAAGGCAGAGGTTCAGAGTCCAGGTGAGTCGACTCCTTTTGGAGCACAGGTGGGCAAGATACATATTTGTCAGTAGTGGCATTCTACTCCCGCCCTGATACATAACTTTGAAGTTTCAGGGTACTATATTTCATATCCCTCCCTATTTAAATGATGCACACGTATCTTTGCGGTGCAACTTTCGCCATCAACTTGGCCAACATGTGCTATTGTGCTATAAGAAGATGTAATGTTGAATTCATATTCAAACAAAGCTTCCCATGGATAACATACATGACATCTATTTATTTTTTTACTTTTTGTTGGTCATATTGATGATCAGAGTACATCTGAAACAACCAGACCATATAGTTGTGGACTTTTCTTTGTAAGGATTCTCCTGCACTAACTTTCCACCCGCTCTATCCTTGAGAAGAAAAATCATTTGCTTCTTCTTTGGTACAAGCAAACAATCGTTGGTGCAAGTAAAATCTTGCATAACTCAAATGGGCATGGCGTTTCAATCATGTACTTACCTAACCCTAGCTTTTGAAACCCTACGAATTAAAGACGCCTTGGCAAGGTGTTGGCTAATATTGTATTCGTTGTAGGAATGGCAGCTAACTTTTACAGGACTTCGTAACATTTTCATGGGAGGAACTATTAGTTGGTTAAACTCTAGAAGTTGGTATACGCATACTTAAGCATAATGGATTTACTATTTTTTTTGAATTAATCAATATTTTCCACCGGTGCTAGATAGCACCCCCTTAGTTGAAGTTGGTGGCCCTAGACTTCCTACCTAAAAATTCCACCAATAGGCAGTCCAACGACCCATCGGTGTAAGTTACAACCCTTAGTGTCAGCTCGTCGGTGGAGATTTCTCTCAGTGGAGTGGCCCATTAGGGTTTGGCTGACAATTCCAATGATAGACCCCTTAACACCCAGTAGTTGAAGTTATTTCAACATATGCCCGATCTACTTTCATTGTAGCAGTTCATGACCTGTTGGTGGTTATATACATCAATTAGGGGGAACTAGTGCCCTCAGTGGAAGTCAATCACGAGGGGATCTTTGTTCAAATAGTGCTTGAATACAACATTCTCCACCTGAGGAATATACAGTACCATAAAACAAGGTCCTCTACTTATTTCTTGACATATGGATTACATAGTGCACTTGTTTTGGTCATGTGCCTGCTTCAGCCAGTCATGAGGCAAGAACAAGATACATAGTTTTCAGTACTTGCATTCTTCGCATAACTTTGTAGTTTTCGGTACAATATTTCGTACTATGTATGTGTTATCTGTATGGCGCAACTTTCACCAACAACCTAGCCAACATGTGGTAAGGTGTTATAGAAAATATAATGTTGAATTCATATACAAACAAAGTTTCTAATGGATAACATACATCACATATTTTTCATGTATTGTTGGTCAACTTGATTATCGAAGTTCACACAAAACACCAGGCCATATTACTGTGGACTTTCCTCCGTAAGGATCCTCCTACACTGTACATATAAGATTTTCCACCCGCTCAACCCTCGGGAAGGAAAATCATTTGCTTTTCCTATGGTACACGTAAACAATCATTGGTGCAAGTAAAATCTTGTGGAACTCAAATGGGTTTGGCCTTGCAATATGTAATTACCTAGTCCTAGCTTTTAAAATCCTAGCTTTTGAATCAATCAATCTTTACCACTGTCAATGGATCGAGCCCGATTACTAGAAGTTTGTAGCCCAGAATTCCAGCTAAAAAACCTCCACTGATAGGAAGTCTAGCGGCCCATCAGTGGAAGTTGCAACCCTTAGTGTTGGATCATCGATTTGGGCGACAGTTCCATTATCAGGACCCTTAGCACCTATTAGTTGAAGTTATTTCCACATATGCCTTGTCTAATTTCGTTGATGGCAGAGCTTGACCCATTATGATTGTATACATCAATTAGGGGGAACGAATGCTCTCAATGGATCAATCATGAGGGGACTTTGTTCCAATGGTGCTTGAACTTGGGGTGGCATCATCATGAGATTTTGAAAATATTTTCTTATCTACATTCATATGATTTGTTCGACAAATATAAATGATACATCATTCTCCACCGGAGGAGTCCTACAAAATGAGGGTCATGAACTGATCTTAATCACAAGGGTCTTACAAACCCACACAACATGTGTCATAATCATTTTACATAAATAAGATACCATATTTTGCATAAAAAAACATTGTCATCATTGATCCTACATTGCACAGAGGAAGAATCAAAGGTGCCATATGGCTCACTGAGAGTGATGTACCTCACATTAGTATCAACACTCAAAGTTGTTCAAAGTATCCAAGACGTGGCCTAGAGGGGGTGAATATGCGATTTAAAAAATATAATTTAATATTAAATAAATGCGGAATAAACTAGCGTTTAATTTAGCAAGAACAAAAACTATATATGCTAGACTCAACTATATGCACCAACAACTTATTCTAAATAAGCAATAAATTCATAGGAAGATATATAACTTCAAACACGATAGCTATCACAAAAGTAGCTGCATAAATAAAGAGGCACGGGTGTAGAAATAACCAAGTCGTAGAGAGATGACAATGTATCCCAAAGTTCACTTCCCAAAGGAAGCTAATATCAGTTGGAGCAGTGTGGACGCACAAAGCTCTCCAAACTCCGTGATGGATCACCATACTCCGCACGCTCTAACACAATGCAAGATGCCACGATCCACTAGGGGACCCTTGTGGGTGGTCACCAAACCCGTATAACAAGCTTGGGACAATCTCCACAACTTAATTAAAGGCTCCCAAAAATTCCACCAAGATTTACACCACAAGATTGAGCTCTCCGGAAAAACCAACCATCTATGGTTCCAAGAAACCAAGAAGAACAAGCTCCGGTAAAATTACCCAAGAATAATAAGCTTCTTACTTTCACCCAATCAAATCTACATTGAAAACTCAAACGGGTGCAACTTATAGTGGCAAGAATACAAGTGTTCAAGTCATTGTCTCACAAATCCCAACAATATAATGCTATGAAGAAATGTGAGAGGAAGAATAAAGAATGAGAACAATAAATTTATCCAAGATCCAGATATAATGATTCCCTTCACATATAATATATCTTGATTGGTGGAAATGTGTCGATCCAAGAAACATGGGAGGAATAAGAGAAAGTAAAAGCTATTCAAGGTCAAAAATGGAGGAGATAGAACATCTCAGTATCTCACACACTCTTGGGGGAAGAAGGAGGCCTTTAATAGCCCCTCTCCCTCCCCCCACCCAATCTAGCTATTACAAACATTTTACTCCGTAGGTTTTGACCTGGAAAGGTAGGAGTTTTGGCCTCTCCTGAATTTCTGAAACTTCCAGCGCAACCTCTGGCCATATTTCAAGACTTTCTAGACCGGTTATAGAGAGTTGCACCACATGAGCGCAAAGAAAAGTAAAAAAATGTCGGAACTTTAGGCCAAAATTTTGGGGTTTGACCCCAAAAATTTTGTTGTTTGCACACATGAATTCCTAGTGTAAACACACAGAAATTTCCATCCTCAAAAAGGCAGAAACAACTAGAATAAAAAATGCAATATATATGGAGCATCTGAAATCTTACTAAGATGCAACTAAGTTTGCTAAAAAAATATTAAGGACCATAAAGGGAGAAAAAACAATAAGGGAGAGATGTTACCTTCCTAAACGAAGAACCAGTAAAACCCCCAACATAAAAAACGCAACAAGTTTTTCATTCGAAGACCGTTTTGATGAACTTGAGATTATCATGAAAATAACCACAAGCTATGGATCCTCACACGGAATTGATCAAAATAACAACAACAAAATACGATGTGAAGGATTCAAATGTTTGAGCTCTCTGATACGTCCATTTTGCATCACTATTTTATATCATAATTTACTGTTATTCATTGATATATTTCATATTTAGAGATGATACTTATGTTATTTCACCTATTTTGCATGTTTCATGATTATTGGAGAATTACTCACCGAGTCAGAATTCTGCTGGAAAAAGCACCGTCAGGATACAATATTTCAAGATCAACAATTGACGGAAATATACCGAAGCTCCTATTTTTCTAGATGACGGAGCCAGCCAAAAGGGAGGCCGAGGAGGGCCTCCATGGGCCCTCCCCATGGGCGGCGCGGCCACCAATGCCGGCGCCGCCTCGTGGGAGGGGGCCCACTACCCCTCGGCCATCGCCCTTTCGCGTACTTCATCTCCCGTAAAACCCTAAGGTGCGGGGGCATCGAGGATAGTCAGCGCCGCCTCCGAGGCGGAAAAACACCGAGAGAAAAGAGCTCTCCGGTGAACTGCCGGGAAATTCCTCCCGAGGGGGAAATCGTCGCCATCGTCACCGTCATCGAGCTGGACTTCATTGGGATCATCATCGTCATCATCATCATCTCCAACATCGGCACTGTCATCTCCACCGCTGCACCTCGTCTCCGCTGTAACATCTAGGGTTGAATCTTGAGTATTTTATAGGGGAAACTCTCCCGGTGTTGATTACTCCTTGTTATTGATGCTATTGAGTGAAACCGTTGAACCAAGGTTTATGTTCAGATTGTTATCCATCATCATATCACCTCTGATCATGTCCCATATGATGTCTTGTGAGTAGTTCGTTTAGTTCTTGAGGACATGGGTGAAGTCTAAATGTTAGTAGTGAACTATGTTGAGTAATATTTAATGGTTTGATATTTAAGTTGTGGTGTTATTCTTCTAGTGGTGTCATGTGAACGTCGACTACATGACACTTCACCTTTCTGGGCCTAGGGAATGCAGCTTGTATTCGCTTGTGTGGGGTTGCCGGAGTGACAGCCTGAACCCCCGTTGGTATATCGATGCATGAAGGATAGTAGGATCTCAGAGTTTAAGGCTGTGGTTAGATTTATCTTAATTACTTTCTTGTATTTGCGGATGCTTGCAAGGGGTTTAATCACAAGTATGTATTAGTCCTAGGAAGGGCGGTGCATTAGCATAGGTTCACCCACACAACACTTATCAAAACAATGAAGATTAATCAACTATATGAAGCGAAAGCACTAGACTAAATTCCCGTGTGTTCTCAAGAACGTTTGGTCATCATAAGTAAACAAACCGGTTTGTCCTTTGTGCTAAAAAGGATTGGGCCACTCGCTGCAATTATTATTCTCGCATTTTACTTACTTGTATTTAATTTATCTGCTATATCAAAACCTCCTGAAAACTTGTCTGTGAGCATTTACAGTGAATCCTTCATGGAAACTGCTTGTCAACACCTTCTGCTCCTCGTTGGGTTCGACACTCTTATTTATCGAAAGTACTACGATACACCCCTATACTTGTGGGTCATCAAGACTATTTTCTGGCGCCGTTGCCGGGGAGTGAAGCGCTATTGGTAAGTGGAATTGGTAAGGAAAACTTTTACTGTGCGTGCTGTTTTATTTATGCCTGCTGTTATAATTCATTATGGAGAGATCTTCTCTTGAATTCCTATTTGGAAAATCTACTACTACTGCAAAGGTAGTGGATGAGGCGCCAGGTGAGAAAGTGATTCCATATAAAATACCTATGAAAATTATTGAACGTGTTGTGGATAACCGCTATGAAGGGGATGGAACTGTCCATCCTGGAGATCATTTATTGTTTTACATGAATTATGCGGGTTATTCAAGTGTGCGGGTATTTCTATGGATGAAGTTAGGAAGAAACTATTCTCTATGTCACTGTCTGGTAAAGCAGCGCATTGGTATAAACTGCTGAAGAATGGGCATTCTCTTGATTGGAAGGATATTATTACCTCTATTTTATTCTAAATTCTATCCTCCAAGTGAAATTCACAAAGACCGAAACCGCATATATAATTTCTGGCCTCATGATGGAGAGAGTATTGCCCAAGCATGGGGGAGATTGAAGTCTTTAATGCTCAAATGCCCCATTCATGAGCTTCCTGGTAATATCATCATTGATAATTTCTATGCAAGACTTTCTTTTCAAGATAAAATCTTGCTGGATACTACTTGTTCTGGATCATTCACGCGCAACAAAGAAGAGTTTAAATGGGACATTCTTGATCGGATTCAAGAGAATACTGAAGGATGGGAGAACGACAAAGGTAGAGAGTCGTATAAATTATGATTATGAATGCATTGAAACTTTTATGGATACTGATAAATTTCGAAATATGAGTGCTACTTATGATCTTGACTCTCAAGTTGTTGCAAATTTTTATAAAGCTTTTGCCTCTCATTTTGAATTGCCTAGAAAGAGTTTTAATAAGTATCATGAACCTTACAAAGATAAAACTGATTCACCTATAGGTAAATGTATTGAAGTTAAAACTGTTGATCACGTTCTTCCTGAAGCTTATATTGAAAAAAATCATTTTCCTGCAAAAATGAAGGAGTATTCTGTTATAACTAGTGTGGTTAACAAAAGTGCAAAGAACCTATAGAACCTGAGGAGCAAATAAATGTTGAACCTGTTGTTGCAATAGTTAAAGACCTTGTGACTGAAAATGTAGAAGATGGTCACATCATTTTTTGTGAAGATGCTTCTAATATTGTCTCACATCCTAGTAAGTCTAGGAAATCCAGTGTTCCTATGCTCTCTGTTAGAATTGGTGATCATTGTTATTATGGTTTATGCGATATTGGTGCAAGTTCTAGTGCCATTCCTTATGAGCTTTACAGGGAAATCATGCATGAAATTGGTTCTTGTGAACTTGAAGATATTGATGTGGTTATTCGGCTAGCTAATATAGAAACTATCTCTCCTATTGGTATTATTCGAGATGTGGAAGTTCTATGTGGTAAGATTAAATATCCTGCTGACTTTTTGGTACTTGGTTTTGCTGCTAGTTAGACTTGTCCTATCATTTTTGGTAGACCTTTTCTAAATACTTGTGTAGCTATTATAGATTGCAAGAAAGAAAAAATTGTGACTAAATTTGCTGGTGAATCTTATGAGTTTAATTTCTCTAAATTTGCCAAAGTTCCTTATGAAGATGAATTGCCTAATGATGATTTTAGAGTTGAACAGCTTGCATCTGTTGCTCTTGCTCCTACTAATCCTTTGCGGCAATATTTGGAGGATCATGAGAATGAAGTCTTTAGGGAAGAAAGGAATGAGCTTGATGAAATTTTCCTTCGTCAACCCATTCTTAAACATGACTTACCGGTCGAAGATCTAGGTACAACACCACCACCAAGGGAAGATCATGTTTTTGATTTGAAACCGTTACCTGATAATCTTAAGTATGCTTATATTGATGATAAGAAAACATATCATGTTATTATTAGTGCTAAGCTTTCAGATTTTGAGGAAGAAAGATTATTGGAAATATTGAAGAAACACCGAGGAGCTATTGGCTACACTCTTGATGACTTGAAGGGGATTTCTCCCTCTATATGCCAACATGCCATCAACATGGAACATCAGCGTCGTCTAATTCCTAAGATGAAGGATGTGGTAAGGAATGAGGTACTGAAAGTTCTTGAAGCTGGTATTATATATCCTATTGCTCATAGTAGATGGGTTAGTCCTGTGCATTGTGTTCCTAAGAAAGGAGGAATAACTGTTGTACCTAATTGTCGTCGTGGTGAACGAGCAGATGCCATGGGATGGCTTATCTTGGGGCCGAATGGACGCTAGAGGATTCGGGGGAGGGTTTGTGACTAGATGGACGAACTTCCGGATGCTTTCCTCAGGAACTTGGCCAGGGCCAGAGGTAGAAGAAGAAAGACACAAGGACGAACTCGCTCTAGATCACCATGTTCATTGATCTCAGGACAGGTTACAGGTTTTTTCCCTTCTGTCGATCGCGCATGTAAAAGAAGCTGCCCCCTCTCCTTATATAGGGGAGAGGGTGGCTTACAGAACAAGAAACCCTAATGGGATCTTTGACTAGACAAACTACTTTACAAAGATACTTTATAAAGCTACTTTAATCACGGATGACGCCGGGGTCTTCTTTAAACATGAAGGATGACGTCCTCCGGCTTCTTTGACCGTCATCCTCCTCCTTGTCTTCTAGTCTTCGTTTAAAGCTACTTTGGTTAGCTCATCCTTGTCTTTTAGCTCCTGACGGAATCTTTGACCAGTCAGCCGGCATGTTCTTCCTTTTGGTGCACCGGTATCTTTCCTTCCTGGTTCCGGTATACCCCTCTTGGGGATACCGGCCTAGCTTCACTTAGCCAAACTCTATTCTCTTATACCGGCATGAACATTAAACCGGTATCTTGAAGGGTGAGACCATCCGGTATGGCATACCTTTGGCATACCGGGGGTCATCCCCCAACATTAGTCCCCGAAGCTGGTATAGTCTGGCGGATCCTATCCAACAGACCATGCCAGGTTCTCGTATCTTGGATACCGGTTTAACTTTCTTAGCCCTTGGCTCAAATCCGGCATCTTTGCTCGGACTCACATATTCTCTGTTCGCAAGGCATTCTCCGGCATCTTACCCTCCGGTATCTTAGTCTTTAAGTCTCTCCTCGACGAGGTCGAGAATATTTCGGGTTCTGTGCCTGTCAGAGACATGCGCACTGTGACTGTCGCGCCAGTGTCAGTTGTCACTTCGTATTGACACTTGCGCGCTCATTAACTGCACCGCTCCGGATCCCACTCACCGCTTCGGATCCCGTGTGTGCCACCGTGTGGCTTCCCCTTTTCCGCGTGTACCCCTATGCCACGTGGCGATCTGCGACGCGAACCGTCGCGGGCCGCGAGGCAAACCGCGCAGGCCCAGCGGTTTTCGGCCCACCTTCTCTCTCCTTTATAAGCTCAACTGCCCCTTCTTCTTCCTCTTCTTCGCATTCTCCTACCTTCGCGCATAGTGTTCCTCGCTCCTGCGCTCCTTCACCGCACTTCGTCCGCCGCTGCTCGCCTGAGTTTCGCCGCCCGGTGAACTTACGCCGCGCCTCCGCCGGACCTCGTCGTGTGGAGAGCTTCTGCAGCGTCTTCTTCTCGCGCGCTGCATTCGTGCTTCTTCTTGACCTTCACCGCCTCGCCGTCGGCAGAGCTCACCGGCGACCGCGGGCCTGTTCTTTCGCCGGAGAAGGTCTTCCTCATCAACTGCGACACTCCAGGTCAGTTCAAATCTTGCTTTATTTGCCATTTGCTCGCTTTCCAGATCTGGGGTCTACGGTGTTCTTATTTCTTCCTTTTTCTTTGGTTTTTCTCTTACTCGTAGATCTTCACGCGGGGGTCAAGTGTGGGATTTCTGTTTCTTTTGCCTCCCATCCGATGTCTGACGAGGAATCTTCCTCCGCATCTTCCTCTTCTTCTTCCGCTAGTCATAGCAAACAAACTTCCGGCGAATCTACGCCCTCAGATTCGATAAGGTCAGATCCCGGCAACCAGCAGGACTCCGGTAGCCAGCAAGATTCCGGCAGCCATCAAGAGGCCGGTAGCCCTCAAGATGCCGGTGGCTCCCAAGATGCCGGTAGCTCCCAGGATGCGGGTAGTCATCTAGAATCCGGTAGCTCTAGCCAAGCATCCGGCAGCCACCTTGGGACGAGCAGCTCTGGCGAAGCTTCAAGTAGCTCTAGCCAATCTTCCGGCGAGGAGCCTTCCCCAGTTACACGCGGAGCCTGGATGGGCTCCAATGTTACTAAGTACGAGATAGATTGGTTATACCGGTCCCGTAGGATTCCGGAAGGAGTCACTTGCCGGATTCCCGACGATGAGATAACACCGAAACCGCGGGACGGTGAACGTGTTGTTTTTCTTGCTCACTTTGAGCGTGGCTTTGGCCTTCCTCCTTCCTCTTTTTTCCTGGATCTTTTAGATTTCTACAAGCTCCAACCTCACCATCTTCCTGGTAACTCCATCTTTTACCTTTCTTGCTACACCACTTTCATGGAGGCTTACATCGGCATACGTCCCACTCGCGAGACGTTTGCTCGCTTCTTCGCTCTTCGGATTAATTCCGTTCAGGGCAAAGATATTCCTGCACCCAAGCCCCCCGTTCAATGCGGGTCTTGCATTATCAGCAAACGTCAAGGGAGCCCCTTTTTTGAGTTTTCCGGCCTGGAGTCTTGCCGGTTATGGCAAGGGACGTTTTTCTATGTGAAGAACAACGGCCCCGCAGATCTTATCTGTCTGCCTCCTTTCGATCCGGCGCCGCCCGCAAAGACCAACTGGAGCTATAATCCGAAGGAGACTCACAACGAGACCAACCGGATTATACGCTTCATGAAGCAGAAGATGAAGGACACCGGCATCTGCTCGGATGATATCATCCGCACCTTCATATCGCGCCGGGTACTACCTCTGAAGCGCCGCGCCCATAGGATGAGCGAGATGTACGGCCCTGGCGATCCTACCAAGATCACAGGCCTGCCTCTTAGCAAAAAGGACGTTGTTCTCAAGGCTAAGCAGATTTGCCAGACTGCTATGCGATTTAACTGGAAATGGGGCCTCCTTCCCTTCAGCACTACTAACCCTCCGACCCAAGAAGTAAGGGACTATGCGATTGGGGTTGTTCCTTGCCGGTAACCTTTTGCTTTTGCTTATTTTCTTTTTCATGTTTCAGGCCAAGGACCGCTTCCCCCTCATTGAAGCCGAGCGGCGAGGAGTTTGCCGGAAGCGCGCCCTCGACTCCTTCGACCCGGATCCCTACATTTTCTGGAAGGATCTGAAGATGGGCAAGACCCCGGCATCTCGCCTGGGCCGGTCTCCGCCGAAGCCAACCGGGTCCTCTGATGACCTGGTTATGCTTGAGGTATTTCTTTTTCGGTCTCTTTTATCCTCCCTTATCGTTTTCCTTCGAGCTGCTTCTTAGCCTCGTTCAAACCATAGATCCATGAGCACGTGCCGCCCCTGCGCGCCGAGGCCGGCACGGAGTTTGTGGACAAGCTCATGGCCCAGGGCCAGAAGAACAAGCGGTCGCCATCTGACGATGGCTCCAGCCAGGCCCCTCCTCCCAAGCGCTTCCGGACTGAAGAGCTGGGGGAGAAGAAAGTTGGCGTGCGCCGCTACGCGCGCAAGCAGATGCCAACCGCTTCCGGGTAAGTTTTTTGTTCTTTGACTCGTCTCTTTTTGCTAAGTTCTTTTTCCGGTCTCTTTTTCTTTCTCTCAGCGCCGCGCTCAAGCTCGGCTCAAGACCCTCGGGCTCTGAAGGTTCCGCAAGGACCTCAACCCCTCCTCACTCAAGCCCGGCACCACCTGGTGCCGGTAACATCTCTGCCTCCCTTTCGGGGGGCACAACAAGTTTGGGGCGTGCGGCCCCTACATCTTCTGATCACCGCACGGAGGAGGATCCTTCCTTCTTCCTCGAGAACCAAGACACCGGCACCAGCAACATCGGTGCCGGAGAAGAAGAAGCTGCCGGGCAGGCGGAGCCTCCAGCTCCTCCTGCCCTTGAGAAAAAGACAACTCCCGCGCCGGAATCCTCCGCGCCGGGAAGCTCCAACTCGGGTGGTGCGTCTACCGCTCCCCCTTCTCCACGGACCATCCTCATGCCGCCGCCAAGTGCTGCCTGGCGCCCAGCCTTCCGGGGCTGCTTTTGCCGCGCCACCGCCCAAGACCTCCAAGCCTACCAAGGGAAAGGCGACGGCTCCGGGCACCTCTTCTGCGGGCCAGCAGCCCCTGGTGCTGCACGTCTCCAAGGCCGCCCAGAACACTGTCACCAAGGCCACCGGTCTTCTTGGCCGCATTACTGACTTCAAACGCCGAGGCCAGGATCTGGGGCACCTTCTGCCCTACGCCGAGAAGTGGAACGCCGCGGATATCACTCCGGCGACCCGCGGCTTGGGCAAGGACAGGCAGCCGGCACCTGACCCCGTTGGGAACCGTTCTTCTGAGGAGCACTTCACGCGGCTCCGCTGCGCCGTGAAAGAGCTAGATAGTGCGTGGTACGACGCCACGAACAACCTGATGGTGCGTTTTACTATCTTTTCTCAATTGCCGGTTTCCTTTCTTCCGGAGTCTTTTATCTTTTACTTTCATGCCGGTTTCTCTCTTGTCTATCTTCCCAGTCCCCGAGTTTTGTGGTGAAAGCGTAGCTTTTAGGACAAAACTTAAACTCTAAGAACTTAGCGCAAAACCGGCATTGCCAGTCCCCGAGCTTCGGGTTAAGAACTCTGTTCTTAGCGCGAAACTTTCCTTTAGAACATTTGCCAGTCCCCGAGTTTTGTGGTGAAAGCGTAGCTTTTAGGACAAAACTTAAACTTTAAGAACATAGCGCAAAACCGGCATTGCCAGTCCCCGAGCTTCGGGTTAAGAACTCTGTTCTTAGCGCGAAACTTTTCCTTAGAACCCGCGAAACCGACATTGCCAGTCCCCGAGTTTTGTGGTGAAAGCGTAGCTTTTAGGACAAAACTTAAACTTTAAGAACTTAGCGCAAAACCGGCATTGCCAGTCCCCGAGCTTCGGGTTAAGAACTCTGTTCTTAGTGCGAAACTTTGCCTGATCTTTCTTGCTTTGAACAGCTCACGGCTGACGCTCGGAAGACCCTCTTTGAGGAGCTCTTGTGGGAGCATCGGGAGCTTGTGGAGGCACACGACAAGTGCCAAGGTATACTTTTGCTCTGCCGGCATCTTTCTTACCGGAACCTTTTTTCTTTCTGACACTTGTAATTTCTTCTTGACAGTGCTCCCGGAAGCTTCCATTGATGCTCTCAAGAGCAGCTCGCCAACGCCCAACGTACGACTTTCTTTTTTCCTTCTGCTAATTTGTCTTTACTTTGAATTTTACCAACACCTTGTTGTTTACACCTTCCTTTCCGGTTCACAGGGGAGAAGGAGCAGCTGATCAAGCAGCATCAGGAGGAGCTGGGCGCCCAGAAGACCAGCTACCAGGAGCTCAAGTCCCAGCTTGTCCAGCTGGGTCTTGAGCATGCCAAGATCCTCGAAGCCGCTGAAGCTGACGCAGCGGCCAAGATGAACGAGGCTCTGGAGAATGCTAGCAACGCCACCGTGGTGCTGCAAGCTGAGCTGGAGGAGCTGGCCAAGGCCCGGAAGGCTGCCGAGGAGAAGGTCGCGCGGTTGGAGGAGGAGCGCAAGGAATGCAATCAGCTGATCCTCCAAACCGACAACCTTGCCCATCGTGAGCTCTCTGATTAATGCATACAAACCATTTTTCCTCCGGCCTCATTTTCTTTTCGCTATCTTTTCTTCCGGTCTCTTTTTCTTCCGGATTCTTTTCTTTCCGGATTCTTTTCCTTAGCCCTTTTTCTTCTTTGCACAGGCCTCTTCCCGGACTCCCAGACTTATGCTGTTAAGAAGGTCAACGCGCGCCGCCCCAGCCAGAGCCAAGCGAGTCTCGCCGTGCCATGGACGCCCAACGACCATCTGGTCGCGCTTAACGCGCGGGTGTCTCATATGCGCGCCATTGACCGCAATTTATCTGATATCCCTGATGTAGCTTCCCAGCTCTACAGGACTCTCTGGCCTGGCGAGGTGGTGCCGGACACTTTCTCTTTGATCAGCGATCGCCTCAAGGGCGCCGGCAGGAGGATCCGCGAATGGCAGTGCTCTGCTGCCCGCGCTGGAGCAGACTCTGCCCTTCGCGTCGCCTGCTCCTGGTACCCGGAGCTCGACCTGGATGCCCTCACCGGAGTGCGCGAAGGCGCGGAAACCGATCTGGACCCGATCCTTGCCGCCAAACGGCAGGATCGCGCGTACCGCATCGCGGAGTACGCCGAAATGCGCACCTTCATCCCTCCCCCTCATGGCGTCCAAGATTATCTTGACGAGGAGGAAGATGAAGCCGAGGAGGAGCCTCTTGACGATGCTGGCGCTGGCGATGCTCCCCCTGAAGCTCCTGCTGCCTGATCTTCTACTTCAAGATTTTACCTGTCATGCTGCTTGGCCCTGTGTGGCTTAAAACAATCTTTTGTTAAATTCTGCCCCGGTATGCCGGGGCTTATGATGTAAAACCTTAAGTCCGCTGATGGTTGTCGTACAACATTCTGTGCCGGTAAGTTATACCGGTAGCTAAGTATCTTAAGTTTGCCTTAGTGTTTCTGCTTTTGATTCTGCTTTTATCCTGCACTCGCAAAGATTTCCAAATTGTTTCTGCATCCAATTCGATGCACACTTGGTTCTTTTGCCTTGACTCTGCCTGCCTTCTCTGGGCGTTCTTTGGCATATGAGCACAAGGTTCTTTCACCAAACAAGCATTTTCTTGAACTTAGAAAGAATTCGAAATTTTGCAAAAAACCGGTATGACCGGGGTTAGTTAAATTTTTCCGGATTGTTCTTTCCCGGTTTTCCTCTCCACAGTTCATGTGCTTATCCCCTACCGGTTTATCTTGCTTGCCATGAAGCCAAGTTATGGACAGCAGCAGAGTCGAAGACTCCGGTAGGGTTTAGCACACTACTAATCCGGAAAGAAAAAACGTTCAATAAGCAACCGGTAACGGAAAAAATAGACATGTTCCATGCAATTTAAACAAGACAAGTCCCCGAGATTCATTCGAGGTTCCGACATCTTTTTATTCATAACATGTAAGGTACAAAAAGGAACTTCTTACACCACAACTTCAAGAGTAGAAAGGACGCAACAAGGCTACGTTCCACGGGCGTTTGGTCTCGTCTCCAGATCTGTCCGCCTTTCCCTTCTTCCATTCCTGTGCATCGATTAGGTAATATGCATCATTGTGGAGAGCTTTGCTCACAATGAAAGGTCCTTCCCATGGGGGGGACAGCTTGTGCCTGCCTTCAGTGCACCAGGCGTAGCACCAGGTCTCCTTCTCGGAACACCCTCGGGTTAACCTTCCGGCTATGATAGCGTCGGAGGTTTTGCTGGTAAATGGTTGTTCTTGCCAAAGCTAGCTCTCTTGCTTCTTCTAGCAAGTCCACATCATTTTCTCTGGCCTCTTTTACCTCTTCTTCGGTATAGAGCTGCACCCTTGGTGAGTCATGGAGAATGTCGGTTGGTATGACCGCTTCTGCTCCATAAACCATGAAGAATGGTGTGTATCCGGTAGACCGGTTCGGAGTTGTTCTTAGACTCCAGCACTGATGGTAGCTCATCGATCCAACATCCCGGCGACTTTTCCATCGCATCAATGAGTCTTGGTTTGATACCGGAAAGCACCAAAGCATTTGTCCTTTCAACTTGACCATTGCCTTGCGGGTGCGCCACTGAGCACAAATCCAGCCGGATGTTTTTGCTTTCACAGAACCGCTTGAATTCTCCTTGGGCAAAGTTCGTGCCATTGTCAGTTATGATACTGTGTGGGTATCCATATCGCAGGATTACATCTTTCAGGAATTTTACTGCTGTGTGGCCATCACACTTTGCGATAGGCTTCACCTCCAGCCACTTGGTGAATTTATCCACCATTACTAAGATGTGGGTCATGTTTCCCCTTGCGGTTTTGAACGGTCCAACCATGTCCAAGCACCACACAGCGAAAGGCCAAGTTAGCGGTATGGTTTTCAAGCCGGATGCTGGGGTATGGTTTTGCTTAGCGTACCTCTGGCAGCCATTGCATTTCCTTACCAAATCCTCAGCGTTGTCCAAGGCTGTGGGCCAGTAGAACCCATGCCTGAACACTTTTGCTACCAACGCCCTTGAAGAAGCATGGTGCCCGCATTCTCCTCGATGAATTTCCTCAAGCATTTCTCTTCCTTCTTCCGGCTCCACACACCTTTGGAGGACACCGGTAACACTTCTCTTGTACACCTCGCCATTGATGATGGTGTAAGCTTTGGACCTTCTCTGTATCCTTCTTGATTCATTTTCGTCAACCGGCAAGGTGCCGTTGATCAGGAATTCCTTAATAGGTTCAACCCAAGACGGTGTCTCTCTAACCACAAAGACCGGCATGTCTATGTCCATGCTGTCCACAAGCATTGCCTCTTCCGGCATGGGCGTCGCAGTCCCCGAGTTTACCGGTACAGTCCCCGAGTTTGCCGGAGTAGTCCCCGGGTTTCCTTCGTCGATCTCCATTGGCACCACATGTGATTCCGGTACAAAAATTGATTCCGACTCCGGACTTGGTTTGATTGATGGAACCCTCAAGTGCGCCAGAGCTATTCCGGGAGGAATTTCTTGCCTGGATGAGCCTAGCTTGGATAAAGTATCCGCGGCCTCATTTTCTGCACGTGGCACATGATGGAATTCACACCCTTCGAAGAAGCCGGCAATCTTTTGCACATGGAACCGGTATAAGGCCATGTTGGCATCTTTTGCATCCCAATCTCCGGAACACTGTTGCACCACAAGATCTGAATCACCATAGCAAATGATCCTGAGTGCCCCGATTTCTTTTGCAACCTTGAGCCCATGTATCAGAGCTTCGTATTCAGCGACATTGTTTGATGCCCTGAAGTGCACTTGTAAAACATACCGGAGGTGATCTCCCTTTGGCGAGGTGAGTACCACACCGGCACCTAGGCCCTCCTTGAGCTTGGATCCGTCAAAATGCATCTTCCAATACTCTATTTTGTGTTCTGGCGGCTTGTACTGTATCTCCGCCCAATCGACCAAGAAATCAGCTAAAGCTTGCGATTTTATGGCGTCTCTTCTTTCATATACCGGTACGTACGGTGATAGCTGAATTGCCCATTTTGCAATCCGCCGCTGGCATCCTTGTTGCCCATGATATCGGAGATGGGTGCCTCACTCACCACCTTCATGGGGTGTTCCTCAAAGTAATGCTTGAGTTTCGTGGCGGCCATGAACACACCATAAGTCATTTTTTGAAAGTGTGGGTAGTTTTGCTTTGATGAGGAGAGCACCTCGCTCAGGTAGTATACCGGCCTCTGGACGGTTTTTCCTTCCTCTTCTCTTTCCACCACAATCACAACACTAACCACCCGGTTTGTTGCCGCTATATAAAGCAACATAGGTTCTCTTTCCAAGGGTGAGGCCAAAATTGGGGCCGTTACGAGCATGTTTTTCAATTCTTTAAACGCTGCGTCTGCCTGCGTGGTCCAGACGAAAGTATCCGATTTTCTCATCAAAGCATAAAGCGGCAAGGCCTTTTCTCCTAGCCTGCTTATGAACCGGCTTAGCGATGCCAAGCTTCCGGTAAACTTTTGCACATCTTTCAGTTCTCGTGGGATAGTCATTCTTTCTATCGCCCGGATTTTTACCGGATTGACCTCAATGCCCCGGCTTGACACAAGGAAACCAAGCAGCTTGCCGGCAGGGACACCAAAGGTGCACTTTGCCGGATTGAGTTTCATCCGGAACCGCCTTAGGTTATCAAATGTTTGCCGGATGTCATCGATTAAGGTATCTTTTACTTTAGTTTTTATCACGATATCATCCACATAAACTTGCACATTCTTTCCGATTTGATCAAACAAGCATTTTTGCATACAGCGCTGGTACGTTGCACCAGCGTTGCGCAAACCAAAAGGCATAGTAACATAGCAATAAGCCCCGTGCGGGGTAATGAACGCAGTTTTTATTTGATCTTCTTTTTTCAGAGGGATCTGGTGGAAGCCGGAATAGGCATCCAGGAACGACAACAACTCACACCCAGCAGTAGAATCAATCACTTGATCGATTCGGGGCAAAGGGAAAGGATCTCTTGGGCAAGCTTTGTTGAGGTTGGTGTAGTCGATGCACATGCGCCACACTTTGGCAAGCTTTGCCTCCAGGTTCTCATCTTTTTTCTTTTCGACCAGCACCGGATTGGCCAGCCACTCTGTGTGCGTGACCTCCACGATGAAACCGGCTACCAGCAGCTTTGTTACTTCTTCTCCAATGATTTTCCTCCTATCTTCAGCGAACCGGCGCAAAGGTTGCCGCACCGGCTTAGCATCCTTCCGGACATTTAGAGAGTGCTCAGCCAGCTCCCTCGGAACACCCACCAAATCATCAGTAGACCAGGCAAAGATGTTCCGATTCTCACGGAGGAAGCTGACGAGCGCGCTTTCCTATGCTTGGCTGAGGCCGGCACCGATACGGACGGTGCGCTCTGGGTAAGCCGGATCCAGCACAATGTTCTTTGTCTCATTTGTCGGCTTGAATGTCGGTGAGTCCAAGCTTCCACTCATTGCCGCTAAGCTCAACTTTGAGGACTGAGCCAGCGCAACAGCAGTTTGCATTCTCTTTTTCTCCTCCGCGATCACCAGCGATTCCGCTAGGTTTGATCCGGCAGACGCTGTTTCCATTGAGACTTTGTAGTTTCCCACCACAGTTAGTGGTCCACGAGGTGCCGGCATCTTCATCTTGAGATAAGCCGTATGGGTCGATGCCATGAACGCTGCCAAAGCCGGTCTCCCCAACAAGGCATGGTAGGGACTATCTAAGTCCACCACCTCAAACTCAAGGTTTTCAACACGACAATTGTCGCGTCCTCCAAACGACACATCCACCCGAATTTTTCCTATCGGGGCACAAGACAAACCGGGAACAATCCCATGGAAAGTTGTGTGAGTTGGCTGCAACATGTTTTCTGTTATGCCGAGCGTACGCATGGTGTGCTTGTACATGATGTTTATGCTGCTACCATTGTCTATCAGCACCTTGCTGAATTTTACTCGAGTTTCCGGCCCCTTCATGATTGGGTCCACAACGAGAGCGTATCCACCCGGATTCGGCATGACTTTGGGGTGATCCTTGAACGACCAGGTGATTTCCTGATCTGACCACAGCATGTACTTTGGAACTGCCGGCATCACGGCGTTCACTTCCATGGAACGGCGATGCACGCTTTGCCTGTCCATTGGCTCTGTGACAAAGACAACCATGCACAAGTGTGGGTCTTCATAAACATTCCGGCCTAAAGGTGCCGGTGGAGGTGGCTGGTCATTGTTTTGCTCCACCCGGTTAACCTGCTGGTACTGCTGCCTGTTTGGCTGTACCGGTAAGGCGTTTGCTCCGGTAAGCGGTGGTGGAGGTGGTAATTGTTGCTGTTGCTGCATGGGGCCCCCTGGCGCCTGCGCATCTTTTACCGCTCCTCTTTGCATCAAGAACTTGGTCCAAGAACAATCCTTCGTCAAGTGGTTCGACGGGTGATCCGGATTCGGCGTGTGCCACCGGCAAGGTTGGTCCATGGCGGCTTCCATGGTGTATTTCACGGGTTCCTGCCAGTTCTTTTTCTGGCCCCAGGGTTTCTTTTCTACCCACTGCTTCTTAGGACCCGCCCACGGCTGCGATCCGGTTTTTTGTCTCTGACTGCCGCTGGCGTCAGAATTTTCTTGCACGGCAGCAACTTGTTGCGATGCGTATCTTCGATCTGGGAAATCTTCCCTCCTTTTGTTGTTCCGGTTATCCCGGTACTGCTGCTGATGCGGATTCGACTGCTCCGGCTCAGCTTGCACTGCCGGCTGCATTGGGTCTCCCAATGCATAGCTGTCTGCCACTCGTATCATCTCTGCTAGAGTTGTGGGCATGCTTCTCTGCAGCCTTTGCCACAAAGGTGATCCTCTCCGGCATCCTTGACTGAAGTCGTCGTGGTGAACAGCAGATGCCATGGGATGGCTTATCTTGGGGCCGAATGGACGCTAGAGGATTCGGGGGAGGGTTTGTGACTAGATGGACGAACTTCCGGATGCTTTCCTCAAGAACTTGGCCAAGGCCAGAGGTAGAAGAAGAAAGACACAAGGACGAACTCGCTCTAGATCACCATGTTCATTGATCTCAAGACAGGTTACAGGTTTTTCCCTTCTGTGGATCGCGCATAAAAGAAGCTGCCCCCTCTCCTTATATAGGGGAGAGGGTGGCTTACAGAACAAGAAACCCTAATGGGATCTTTGACTAGACAAACTACTTTACAAAGATACTTTATAAAGCTACTTTAATCACAGATGACGCCGGGGTCTTCTTTAAACATGAAGGATGACGTCCTCCGGCTTCTTTGACCGTCATCCTCCTCCTTGTCTTCTAGTCTTCGTTTAAAGCTACTTTGGTTAGCTCATCCTTGTCTTTTAGCTCCCGACGGAATCTTTGACCAGTCAGCCGGCATGTTCTTCCTTTTGGTGCACCGGTATCTTTCCTTCCTGGTTCCGGTATACCCCTCTTGGGGATACCGGCCTAGCTTCACTTAGCCAAACTCTATTCTCTTATACCGGCATGAACATTAAACCGGTATCTTGAAGGGTGAGACCATCCGGTATGGCATACCTTTGGCATACCGGGGGTCATCCCCCCAACACTAATGATAATGATGAGCTCATCCCTCAAAGAGTAGTTGTAGGGTATAGAATGTGCATTGATTTTCGAAAGGTTAATAAAGTTACTAAGAAAGATCATTACCCTTTACCATTTATTGATCAAATGCTAGAAAGGTTATCTAAAAATACTCATTTTTGCTTTCTTGATGGTTATTCTGGGTTTTCACAAATTGCTGTTAGAGCTAAAGATCAAGAGAAAACCACTTTCACTTGTCCCTATGGAACTTATGCTTATAGGCGCATGCCTTTTGGTTTATGTAATGCTCCTGCTACTTTTCAAAGATGCATGTCTGCTATTTTTCATGGCTTTTGTGAAAAGATTGTAGAGGTATTCATGGATGATTTTTCTGTCTATGGGAATTCTTTTGATAATTGTTTGCGAAACCTTGATAAAGTTTTGCAGAGATGTGAAGAAACTAACCTTGTTCTTAATTGGGAGAAATGCCACTTTATGGTTAATGAAGGAATTGTATTGGGACATAAAATTTCCGAGAGAGGTATTGAAGTTGATAGAGCTAAAGTTGAAGCAATTGAGAAGATGCCCTATCCTAGGGATGTTAAAGGTATTCGTAGTATTCTTGGTCATGCTGGTTTTTATAGGAGATTTATTAAAGATTTCTCTAAAATTTCAAAGCCTCTTACTAATCTTCTTCAAAAAGATGTACCTTTTGTTTTTTATGATGATTGTAAGGAAGCTTTTGAAACTCTAAAGAAAGCCTTAACAACTGCTCCTGTAGTTGAACCTCCTGATTGGAATTTACCTTTTTAAATTATGTGTGATGCTAGTGATTTTGCTGTATCGACTCTAAAGAAAGCTTTATCGACTCTTCACTCCATAAACACGTGGTCTTGTTTACTGATTTCAGTTTCGCTTGGGGACAAGCGAGGTCTAAGCTTGGGGTGAGTTGATACGTCCATTTTGTATCACTATTTTATATCATAATTTACTGTTATTCATTGATATATTTCATATTTAGAGATGATACTTATGTTATTTCACCTATTTTGCATGTTTCATGATTATTGGAGAATTACTCACCGGAGTCAGAATTCTGCTGGAAAAAGCACCGTCAGGATACAATATTTCTAAAGATCAACAATTGACGGAAAATATACCGAAGCTCCTATTTTTCCAGATGACGGAGCCAGCCAAAAGGGGAGGCCGAGGAGGGCCGCCATGGGCCCTCCCCATGGGCCGGCGCGGCCACCAATGCGGCGCGCCGCCACGTGGGGAGGGGGCCCACGACCCCCTCGGCCATCGCCCTTTCGCGTACTTCATCTCCCAGAAACCCTAAGGTGCAGGGGGCATCGAGGATAGTCAGTGCCGCCTCCTCGAGGCGGAAAAATACCAGAGAGAAAAGAGCTCTCCGGCAGGCAGAAATCTGCCGGGAAAATTCCCTCCCGGAGGGGGAAATCGTCGCCATCGTCACCGTCATCGAGCTGGACTTCATTGGGATCATCATCATCATCATCTCCACCATCGACACCGTCATCTCCACCGCTGCACCTCGTCTCCGCTGTAACATCTAGGGTTGAATCTTGAGTATTTCATAGGGGAAACTCTCCCGGTGTTGATTACTCCTTGTTATTGATGCTATTGAGTGAAACCGTTGAATCAAGGTTTATGTTCAGATTGTTATCCATCATCATATCACCTCTGATCATGTTCCATATGATGTCTTGTGAGTAGTTCGTTTAGTTCTTGAGGACATGGGTGAAGTCTAAATGTTAGTAGTGAACTATGTTGAGTAATATTTAATGGTTTGATATTTAAGTTGTGGTGTTATTCTTCTAGTGGTGTCATGTGAACATCGACTACATGACACTTCACCTTTATGGGCCTAGGGTAATGCATCTTGTATTCGTTTGCTAATTGTGGGGTTGCCGGAGTGACAACAACCTGAACCCCCGTTGGTATATCGATGCATGAGGGATAGTGATACGTCTCAAATGTATCTATAATTTCTTATGTTCCATGCTACTTTTATGACAATACTTGAATGTTTTATACATGCTTTGCATCATTATTATACATTTTCCGGCACTAACCTATTAACAAGATGCCGAAGCGCCATTGTTGTTTTCTGCTGTTTTTGGTTTCAGAAATCCTAGTAAGGAAATATTCTCGGAATTGGACGAAATCAACGCCCAGGGTCCTATTTTTCCACGAAGCTTCCAAGACCGAGAGCTTATGAAGTGGGGCCACGAGGTGGCCAGACCACAGGGCGGCGCGGCCAAGGAGGGGCCCACGCCGCCCTATGGTGTGGGCCCCTCGTGAGCCCCCTGCGTTGCCCTTCCGCCTACTTAAAGCCTTCATCGCGAATACCCCTATACCGAGAGCCACGATACGGAAAACCTTCCAGAGACGCCGCCGCCGCCAATCCCATCTCGGGGATTCAGGAGATCGCCTCCCGCACCCTGCCGAGAGGGGAATCATCACCGGAGGGGCTCTACATCATCATGCCCGCCTCCGGATTGATGCGTGAGTAGTTCATCCTTGGACTATGGGTCCATAGCAGTAGCTAGATGGTTGTCTTCTCCGCTTGTGCTATCATTGTTATAGATCTTGTGAGCTGCCTAACATGATCAAGATCATCTATTTGTAATGCTACATGTTGTGTTTGGTGGGATCCGATGAATCTAGAATACTATGTCAAGTTGATTATCAATCTATCGTATATGTGTTGTTTATGTTCTTGCATGCTCTCCGTTGCTAGTAGAGGCTCTGGCCAAGTTGATACTTGTAACTCCAAGAGGGAGTATTTATGCTCGATAGTGGGTTCATGCCTCCATTGAATCTGGGACAGTGACAGAAAGTTCTAAGGTTGTGGATGTGTTGTTGCTACTAGGGATAAAACATCGATGCTTTGTCTAAGGATATTTGTGTTGATTACATTACGCACCATACTTAATGCAATTATCTGTTGTTTACAACTTAATAATGGAGGGGGTGCGGATGCTAACCCGAAGGTGGATTATTTAGGCATAGATGCATGCTAGATAGCGGTCTATGTACTTTGTCGTAATGCCCTGATTAAATCTCATAGTAATCATCCTTGATATGTATTGAATCTTGATTTGTCAATTGCGCACCTGTAATTTGTTCACCCAGCATGTTAGTTATCTTATTGAGAGACACCACTAGTGAACTGTGGACCCCGGTCCATTCTTTTACATCTGAATACATTCTACTGCAATTATTGTTCTTACTGTTCTTTGCAAACAAACACCATCTTCCACTCGATACGTTTACTCCTTTGTTTTCAGCAAGCCGGTGAGATTGACAACCTCACTGTTACGTTGGGGCAAAGTATCTTGATTGTGTTGTGCAGGTTCCAAGTTGGCGCCGGTTTCACTGGTGTTGCGCCGCACTACACTCCTCCACCAACAACCTTCACGTGCTTCTTGGCTCCTACTGGTTCGATAACCTTGGTTTCATACTGAGGGAAACTTGCTGCTGTGCGCATCACACCTTCCTCTTGGGGTTCCCAACGGATATGTGCTTCACGCGTATCAAGCATAAATTTCTGGCGCCGTTGTCGGGGAGATCAAGACACGCTGCAAGGGGAGTCTCCACATCCAATCTCTTTACTTTGTTTTTGTCTTGCTTTACTTTATTTTATTTACCGTCTTGTTTGCTTCATATTAAAAACACAAAAAAATTAGTTACTTTACTTTCTGTCTTGTTTACTTGCTCTATATCAAAACACAAAAAAATTAGTTACTTGCATTTAATTCATCAAGTTTACTTTTGTTTATTTCATCATGCTTCATCCTAAGTTTACTTTGAAAGATATACCGGTAGGTAGTGGGTCTATCATTGGAAAAGATAATATAGAAGATTTTTTCACTCATGTTAGTAAGACTGAAGATTTTGAAGATAGATCCTTGGTAGAACTTGCTCCTGATTATGAAATTGCTACTGCCTCTCTAGTGCACATGTTGGAAGCTAGATTTGTTAATCTTAATCCCATAATGCAACATATGTTTCTTACACTCGGTGATATGGAGGAAGGAGAAAAGAAAGATTTTATTCTAGAAACCCTTCTTAGAGAATTTGGTGATGTAGCTAGAGAAGCTAGGAAAGTCTTTATTCGATATAAGATGCTAGGCTTGTGTACCAATTTTGCAAATATCCTTGAAAAAAGGGAAAAAGATAGGCTAAGATACACTAATAAAGTCAATTGTGAGGGGGAGATTAAAATACCAATACCTCATAAACTCATAGGAATGCACGAGGCATTAGAAAAGAATTTTGATTGGATTGTCCCTGAAAATTTATTTGAGGAGGATAGTAAGCCTAAGGGTATTGAAAAGGGAGTTCCATACATAAATAAGATACAATGCATAGTTGAGAAAACTCCCGACTCCCGAGATAAGAATGTTGATGCTTCTTCTCTTGAAAATACTTGATTTGCACTTTCTGCGCCTAGTTGAATGGCGTTAAAGAAAAGCACTTCTTGGAAGATAACCCAAGTTTTATTTTATTTACTGTATTGTTGAGTCTTGGAAGTTGTTTACTACTGTAGCAACCTCTCCTTATCATGTTTTTGTGCCAAGTAAAGTCTCTATGGTAAAGTTGATGCTAGATTTGGATTGCTGCGCAGAAACAGCATTGCTGTCTGTCACGAATTCGCGCAGAACTCTCTGTAGAAGAGTCGAAAAAATCTGAAAATTTACGTGCGTGATCCTCAGATATGTACGCAACTTTCATTAGTTTTGAGTTTTTCCGTTTGAGCAAGTTAAGTGACCCTGCAAAATTCATCTTTATGGACTGTTCTGTTTTGACAGATTCTGCATTTTATTTCGCATTGCCGCTTTTGCTATGTTGAATGAGTTTCTTTGTTCCATTAACTTTCAGAAGCTTTGTGCAATGTCCAGAAGTGTTAAGAATGATTATGTCACCTCTGAATATGTGAATTTTTGATTATGCACTAACCCTCTAATGAGTTTGCTTGAAGTTTGGTGTGGAGGAAGTTTTCAAGGGTCAAGAGAAGAGGATGATATACTATGATCAAGAAGAGTGAAAATGTCTAAGCTTGGTGATGCCCCGGTGGTTCATCCCTGCATATTTTAAGAAGACTCAAGCATCTAACCTTGGGGATGCCCAAGGCATCCCCTTCTTCATCGACAACTTATCAGGTCACTTCTAGTGAAACTATATTTTTATTCCATCACATCTTATGTTCTTTACTTGGAGCGTCGGTTTTCTTTTATTTTTGTTTTGGTTTGAATAAAGTTGGATCCCATCATCCTTATATTGGAGATATTACGCTCCGCTTTTTCATATGGAACACTTGTGTTCTTAATTGTGCTTTAATGTTCATGGCGAAGGCTGAAATTGCTTCGTTAAATTGCTATTTGGTTGGAATCGAAAAATGCTGCATATGGTTTGGAATAACTTGGAAATTGTTTGAGCTCTCATAGATCATGTTTAAGCTCTTGCATCATGTAGTTTAATCTATTAATGGAGAACTACCGTAGAGCTTGTTTAATTTGGTTTGCATGATTGGTCTCTCTAAGTCTAGATAATTTCGGGTAAAGTGTTTGAACAACAAGGAAGACAGTGTAGAGTCTTATAATGCTTGCAATATGTTCTTGTGTAAGTTTTGCTGTACCTGTTCATACTTGTGTTTGCTTCGAACAACCTTGCTAGCCCAAACCTTGTACCGAGAGGAAATGCTTCTCGTGCATCCAAACACCTTGAGCCAAAACCCATGCCATTTGTGTCCACCATATCTACCTACTATGTGGTATTTTTATGCCATTCCAAAGTAAATTACTTGAGTGCTACCTTTAAAATTTCATTCCTTTATCTTTGCAATATATAGCTCATGGGACAAATAGCTTAAAAACTATTGTGGTGATGAATATGTAGTTATGTGTCTTAATTCTTATAAGTTGCTTGTTGAGCGGTAACCATGTTTCTGGGGATGCCATCAACTTTTTACCTTTGTTGGATATCATGTGAGATGCTATGCATGTTCGTCTTGTCTGAAGTAAGTGCGATTTCATGATCAAATGGTTTGAGTATGCATATGTTAGAGAAGAACATTGGGCCGCTAACTAAAGCCATGTATCATGGTGGAAGTTTCAGTTTGGACATACAACCTCAATCTCTTATGAGAATATTATTTGTTGTTGAATGCTTAAGCATTAAAAGAGGAGTCCATTATCTGTTGTCTATGTTGTCCCGGTATGGATGTCTAAGTTGAGAATAATCAAAAGCGAGAAATCCAATGCGTGCTTTCTCCTTAGACCTTTGTACAAGCGGCATAGAGGTACCCCTTTGTGACACTTGGTTGAAACATATGTCATGCAATGATAATCCGTGTTATCCGAGCTGATTAGGACAAGGTGCGAGCACTATTAGTACTCTATGCATGAGACTTGCAACTTGTAGGAAGTATTATGCATAGCACATATGAATTATTACTACCGTTGACAAAATTGTTTCTATGTTTTCAAAACAAAAGCTCTAGCACAAAAATAGTAATCCATGCTTTCCTCTGCGAAGGGCCATTCTTTTACTTTATGTTGAGTCAGTTTACCCACTTCTTTCTATCTTAGAAGCAAACACTTGTGTTAACTGTGTGCATTGATTCTTACATGTTTACTTATTGCACTTGTTATATTACTCTATGTTGACAAATATCCATGAGATATACATGTTACAAGTTGAAAGCAATTGCTGAAACTTAATCATCCTTTGTGTTGCTTCAATGCATTCTACTTTGAATTTATTGCTTATGAGTTAGCTCTTATGCAAGTCTTGTTGATACTTGTCTTGAAAGTACTATTCATGAAAAGTTTTGCTATATGATTCATTTGTTTAGTCATTATCTTTGTTAGCAATCTTTTGCTTCAGATCACTCCATTCATCTCATATGCTTTACAATAATGTTGATCAAGGTTATGTTGGTAGCATGTCACTTCAGAAATTATTTGTGTTATCGTTTACCTACTCGAGGGCGAGTAGGAACTAAGCTTGGGGATGCTGATACGTCTCAAACGTATCTATAATTTCTTATGTTCCATGCTACTTTTATGACAATACTTGAATGTTTTATACATGCTTTGCATCATTATTACACATTTTCCGGCACTAACCTATTAACAAGATGTCGAAGCGCCAGTTTTTCTGCTGTTTTTTGTTTTAGAAATCCTAGTAAGGAAATATTCTCGAATTGGACGAAATCAACGCCCAGGGTCCTATTTTTCCACGAAGCTTCCAGAAGACCGGAGAGCTTACGAAGTGGGGCCACGAGGTGGCCAGACCACAGGGCGGCGCGGCCAAGGAGGGGCCCGCGCCGCCCTATGGTGTGGGCCCCTCGTGAGCCCCCTGCGTTGCCCTTCCGCCTACTTAAAGCCTTCGTCGCGAATACCCTTGTACCGAGAGCCACGATACGGAAAACCTTCCAGAGACGCCGCCGCCAATCCCATCTCGGGATTCAGAGATCGCCTCCGGCACCCGCCGGAGAGGGGAATCATCACCGGAGGGGCTCTACATCATCATGCCCGCCTCCGGATTGATGCGTGAGTAGTTCATCCTTGGACTATGGGTCCATAGCAGTAGCTAGATGGTTGTCTTCTCCGCTTGTGCTATCATTGTTATAGATCTTGTGAGCTGCCTAACATGATCAAGATCATCTATTTGTAATGCTACATGTTGTGTTTGGTGGGATCCGATGAATCTAGAATACTATGTCAAGTTGATTATCAATCTATCATATATGTGTTGTTTATGTTCTTGCATGCTCTCCGTTGCTAGTAGAGGCTCTGGCCAAGTTGATACTTGTAACTCCAAGAGGGAGTATTTATGCTCGATAGTGGGTTCATGCCTCCACTGAATCTGGGACAGTGACAGAAAGTTCTAAGGTTGTGGATGTGTTGTTGCTACTAGGGATAAAACATCGATGCTTTGTCTAAGGATATTTGTGTTGATTACATTACGCACCATACTTAATGCAATTATCTGTTGTTTACAACTTAATACTAGAGGGGGTGCGGATGCTAACCCGAAGGTGGATTATTTAGGCATAGATGCATGCTGGATAGCGGTCTATGTACTTTGTCGTAATGCCCTGATTAAATCTCATAGTAATCATCATTGATATGTATTGAATCTTGATTTGTCAATTGCCCACCTGTAATTTGTTCACCCAACATGTTAGTTATCTTATTGGAGAGACACCACTAGTGAACTGTGGACCCCGGTCCATTCTTTTACATCTGAATACATTCTACTGCAATTATTGTTCTTACTGTTCTTTGCAAACAAACACCATCTTTCACTCGATACGTTTAATCCTTTGTTTTCAGCAAGCCGGTGAGATTGACAACCTCACTGTTACGTTGGGGCAAAGTATCTTGATTGTGTTGTGCAGGTTCCACGTTGGCGCCGGTTTCACTGGTGTTGCGCCGCACTACACTCCTCCACCAACAACCTTCACGTGCTTCTTGGCCCCTACTGGTTCGATAACCTTGGTTTCATACTGAGGGAAACTTGCTGCGCATCACACCTTCCTCTTGGGGTTCCCAACGGACGTGTGCTTCACGCGTATCAGATAGCAGGATCTCAGAGTTTAAGGCTGTGGTTAGATTTATCTTAATTACTTTCTTGTATTTGCGGATGCTTGCAAGGGGTTTAAACAAGTATGTATTAGTCCTAGGAAGGGTGGTGCATTAGCATAGGTTCACCCACACAACACTTATCAAAACAATGAAGATTAATCAACTATATGAAGCGAAAGCACTAGACTAAATTCCCGTGTGTCCTCAAGAACGTTTGGTCATCATAAGTAAACAAACCGGTTTGTCCTTTGTGCTAAAAAGGATTGGGCCACTCGCTGCAATTATTATTCTTGCATTTTACTTACTTGTATTTAATTTATCTGCTATATCAAAACCTCCTGAAAACTTGTATGTGAGCATTTACAGTGAATCCTTCATCGAAACTGCTTGTCAACACCTTCTGCTCCTCGTTGGGTTCGACACTCTTATTTATCGAAAGTCCTATGATACACCCCCTGTACTTGTGGGTCATCACTCTCTACGAGCACCGACCAAGTTACTCAATTGAGAGTTGAGAGCCCTCTTGATATTATGACTACCGAACCAATAACTCGGACTCTCACCAACCACTTTGGGACCAGTAATAGAAAAACCTATCAAGATCATACATTTGTCTTGCGCATATTTCACTTGATATTGGTGATGATAATCATGCATGCCTTTGTTGGGCCTCCTTTCTTGATTGCATTTTTTTGGTGAAGTCTTGTGAATTATTCCCCCACATTTCACTATCGAAAAGCCTCAGTTTGGAATATCTTCACATGTCCATCATCACCAAATGGACAAAAAGCTTCAAGCATGTGATCTCTCCAAGATGGCTCATCTTGAACACGACTTATCAACCTTGTATCATTTCTTGTTTTCTTCATTATACTGATGTCTCGAAGGTACACGTCAGAGCTCATGTAATATTGTAATTCAAGACATACTTGTCGTAGGCTCAAATCTCTTGTGACCAATCTTCAGATAACTCCTTGAATAACGCATTGTTCATTACATAACACTACAAGAAAAGTTCTGATAGACAACGTCCCAAAATCGTCAACTAAGGGGCATTTTTCGTCGCCTATGGGCCTAACCCGACGATATGGGTTCTGTTGTCGAAACTGCGTCAGGCAAAGTCCAACGACGATTTTTTCGGTCCGTCGCGCTTGGGCGCCCTTCCGCCACGGAAAATCGGACCGTTGCGAAGTGTTTTCGGAGCCCGTTGACGCCGACGTCATGCAAACGACACGTGGCAGACGCCGTTAACGCGCTAACGGCGTTAACCGGCTGAAACCCGTGGTAGATGGTAGGCCCACACGAGGCCTGCCACGTCTTAAGCGGGCGGGATGACATAGTTTGACCGGTCAACTATATAGCTGGGCTGGTCCATTAGTTACGTGGGCCGGGCCTAACCTCTAAGGTTGACTAGTCAAAACTTAAATGGGCCGGCCCATTTAACATGTGGGGTCCACCTTACAGCAACTGGGCCGGCCCAAGAAGCAAGTGGGCCGGGCCAAAAACACAGGTGGGTCCCACTTTCCTGTTAAAAGGCCGGCCCATTTAGTGTGTGGGGTCCACCGTATAGCAAGTGGGCCGCCCAACAAGCTAGTGGCCGGGCCAAAAACACAGTGGGTCCCACTTTCCAGTTAAAGGGTCGGCCCATTTAGTTTGTGGGGTCCACCATATAGCAAGTGGGCCCAACAAAATAGTGGGGCCAAAAACACGGTGGGTCCCACTTTCCTTAAAGGTCGGCCCATTAGTATGTGGGGCCCACCATATAGCAAGTGGGCTGGCCCACCAAGATAGTGGGTCAAAAACATAGGTGGGTCCCATTCCTGTTAATGGGCCGCCCATTTGGTATGTGGGGTCCACCATATAGAAAGTGGGCCGCCCCAACAAGATAGTGGGGCCAAAACACAGTGGGGTCCCACCTTCCTATTAAAGGGCCCCATTTACCATGTGGGACCACCATAGAGCAAGTGGGCCGGCCCAACAAGCTAGTGGGCCGGCCCAATAAGCATGTGGAGCCCATTATCGTGTAACCGGGCCGGCCTACTAAAGAAGTGGGCCGGCCCAAAATGAAAGTGGGTCCCACACTACTGTAAGTGGGCCGGCCCAATCTGTTGTAGGGCCCTACTTGTTTGACTAGTCAACTTGCATTAAATTTCATGAGCCTAAAATCTGATTTCAATGATACACACAAGTACATACACAAATAAAACAAATAGGAAAATTACAAGGCAATTAATGTGCCCAAATAAAAAAATTACATAGAATCATTGAGGACTTCTATTAGCATCATCAATAACACGTTGACATTTGGCAATCGCCTTGATTGAATCTTGTGTACTCTTTGTCAACATATCAGCTACAGATCTTAAAGCAGCAATACCATGTCTTTTATAAAGTACAGCCTTGAGATATTTACTGTTTGATGAAAGAAATGGTCTAGGTTGACGGCTATGAGAAGATGCATCAGAAGAAAGATCAGAACTTTTTGTGGGCCTCACTTCTAATGAAGATTGCTTCATCACAACTGCATTCTGATAATAATGCAAAAAGAGTTAAACGATGAACTATGCAAACATTTATTATGCAATGTAGATATAAGATAATAACAAGTTGCATAAATAAGACATGTATGGAACTTGTACTAAGCACAAACTTACATCATAATGTTGCACAGGGTCGCTACAGATCCTTTTTTGGCGACTATCTTCTAATGATGACTGCTTCATTAAAACTGCATTCTGGTAACATTGTAAACATAGTTACAACAATTAACTATTCAAACATGTATTACGCAATGTAGAGATCAGATAACAGCATGTAGCAGAAATAAGCACAAGATAAGATAAGATGCATGTACTAAGCACATACTGGCTCACTGCAGGTCCTTCTCTTGCGTGCACTAGTCGTGGTCAACATGCCTATCATTTTAGGTTCAGCCATCAAGTGAAATGCTAATCCTCCTGCTCCATTGTCCTTAATCTGTGTTTAGATATCACATTTAAGACCAAGTCAGCTGGTTTCAAATAACAAAAAACTTGAGCTGCCAAATGAATAAGCCAATATTTACCAGATATCAGATTAAAACCAACTAGATGTTGCTTTGCATGAGATACGAATTTCAGACATTCAGATTTAGAGTAGGGTAATGCCAAGGTTTTACACATAAAGTAAACTGGCATTAAGAATGACCAAATGTCAGGTTCAAATCACCCTCGCAGTTTCTCCAAGACAAGCATATCAAATAGGCAGAAACATAGTAAAGCATGAATGGCATTGCTATGGCAGGGTTCCAAGTGTTAATCTCTTGCATAAGGAACAATGCATATAGGTTATAGATAATAACGGAAGTAAACTGCCAAAATTACCAACCACGAACTCAGATTCCAACCTTACCTAGCGTCCCCGCTGTTAATGTTGGATGTTCTAATAAGTGGTTCGCATGATCAATCCCTAGGAAAAATAACATTGACAAGTCAGTCTACGATAATACAAAGACCAGACATGCACGCAGCAATAACTATATAAGCTAAAGACGAGGTATAAGAGCAAGCAGATTGGAAATGCACATAGCATGATTATAAAAGCAGTGTGAGAATAGCAGACACGAGAAAACAGCTAGCGGTGAGCTAATGACGTGGTATAAGAACAAGCAGATTGGAAATGCCCATAGCACGACTATAAAAGCAGTGCGACAATAGCATGCAGTACAAAAACAGTTGGCAGCAAATGAATGGGTACAAGGCTATAAATATGTGGATGCACACAGGTGTCAGTAGAATGAACAGGATGGTAGCGACCGGATAATGCTTTTGTACTGTACAATATTTAAACAAACTTCATGCGAAGCAACACATCAAGAAAGTTAACGGCATATGAGATCTGCAAATAACTACACAAAACATGGCTAAAGAAACACCGCGATCTAACGGGCCAGCGTACTAACCAAGCTGCGGCGGGGTGGACGGGGGCGGCAACTTGCATTCCAGCGGCGGCGAACGCGGGAGACGATGAATCGACCCTGTTTCAGTAGAAGCGGGCGTTAGTGAAGCAGATCTGGTTGGCTGGCAAGGTATTCGGTGAAGTTGATACAGCCGCTGCGGCGAGGTAGTCGGTGGCGAGGTCGGCGGTGAAGCAGATCCGTCGGTGGCGAGGTCGGCGGTGAAGCAGATCCGTCGGTGACGAGGGCGGCGGGGGAGCGGATCAGGTGGGTGGACAGCCAACACGATCAAGGCTACGCTGTGGAGGAGTATGCCGGCGGCGAAGCAGATCTAGTACTGTAGAGAGTCAGAGCTTTGGCGTGTGAGAGTATTTTTGAGCTAATGGGGCGAATGGTTGGTGGGTGGGTGTGGGCCTGTGGGGAGGGTTCGGGATCTAGGCAAGATATTTCATTGTTACCGAATGAGCCCTCCATGGTCGGTGGGTTGTAGCTTCCGGACCAGGGTTAAAAGGGTAAAACTGGTCACGGGATTTTCGAATGGATGCGGCGGGATGATTTGGCGCGCGGCCGAAATTTTCAGTTTCAAGCTACGAGCAGAACGACAAAAATAATGTTCTTCCCCAGGGAGCTCTCATTTCTTCCTCTTCTCTTTCTCTCTCGAGTCTCTCCCACTCCCCCGGCTCCTCTCCCCCTTCTCTCCGGCGGCCTCGCCGGCCGGAGACGAGGCCGACTTCTCTCTGTATATTGTACACCCTCCGAACTAAATTAATTGATTCAACTTTCCTTAGACGTGTATGTATCTAGAGTAAAAACATGTGTGGATACATCCATATTTAGATAAGCAAAGTTGAGTCAGCTAATTTGGATCCGAGGGAGTTAGTGTTGTTGTAAGCTTAGATCCAGTGTTTCCCATGAGCAGAATGGCGCAATGGAGTCGGGGATCTCGTCATCGGCTTCAGATCTGGCCTATGGTGAATCTGGCGGATCTTGCCGGCCAAACCCCGATCTGGTGCCATCAATGTGATGGCGCTAACGGTGAGGCTTGCTTTGGTCAGTGCTTCAGATCTGGCCAATGGGGAAGTCAAGCTGCTAAAGTTCACAAGCTCGGGGCATACGACGGCGTCATCCGTCTTGCCCGTGCACATCTTGGACTTTCAGCGGCCCTTCTCAGAGCCAATATGCCGTTGCTGAGGCCCTTCTTCTCCTTCGTCCTGGCGACTACCGGCGACACCGTCCCAAGTGGTGCGTCCCCGGCGACGGAGTTGCTGGAAAGGATGCGGAGCAGAGATCTGATGTGCGGTCGAGAAGGACTCGATTGATTTTCTTCTATATGTTTTGGGGTCCTTTTTGTAAAGTTGCAGGTTCTATTAGTTATTGTCTAGTACTTTTGGTCCTCTATGTAATTTTTTGGACTAGTTTCCATTGGCACTGATAAACTTGAATTTTGACAAGTTCACGGGGAAAAAAATTCCTTTGCACATATGGCCTATCATGTATAAACATTCTTGAGATTTAAACTATATGTAATGTGCCATGCATTAACCCTAAACCATATATATGTAACTAACCCTAGCTGATCAAACCCTACTTAATTAAAACAAATAACCCTAAACTATACGCATGCACTTTATGCGCAAAGGCGCGGGTGCCTCTAATAATGTGTGTGCGCACTCGATCGATGATCCCTAAACCTTATACAACCCTGAAACCCTAATCCCTAATCCCTAAACCCTAAACACCCTAAACACTAAACCCTAGACCCTAAACCCTAACCCTAACCCTAAACCCTAATTAAACCCTATATATAGGCCAACGACACTTAATTGTGCATCAAGCAGGCCAGGGGTGCCTCGCGGTCCTCTAATTAAATTAAATGTGCCATGCATTAACCCTAAACCATATATATGTAACTAACCATAGCTAATCAACCCTACTTAATGAAAACACATAACCCTAAACTATACTAGCTATAACCCGATCTAATAAAAACATGCTCTATATATAGCAGCTAGCTAGCAAACCGTAGATTAACACCAATTAATATATACATGGCCTATATCGATCATGTTGTATAACATATCCCTGAGATTCATTAATTAATTATATAATTATCGTGATAAATTAATTAACTTTAATTTTGACAAGTTCTCTCGAATGAAAACACATTTGATTAAGTTGCCTCATAATATATATATATAATTAGTGTGCATGCATGGCCTACCATGCATTCGTGCATATATTTTAATGTATATTTGAACATATTCTTGGGGATTTCAATCTCTCTCTCGATCATCTATATATCGTTGGTGGCCAAAAAACACACATATATATGCATGCAATTTATGCGTAAAGGCGCGGGTGCCTCTAATAATGTGTGTGCGCACTCGATCGATGATCCCTAAACCTTAAACAACCCTAAAACCTTAAATCCCTAATCCCTAAACCCTAAACACCCTAAACACTAAACCCTAAACCCTAGACCCTAAACGTACCCTAACCCTAACCCTAACCCTAACCCTAAACCCTAGCTAATCCTAAACCCCAATTAAACCCTATGTATAGGCCAACGACACTTAATTGTGCATCGATCGAGCGGGTCATGGGTGCCTCGCGATCCTCTAATAAAATTAAATGTGCCATGCATTAACCCTAAACCATATATATGTAACTAACCCTAGCTAATCAACCCTACTTAATTAAAACACATAACCCTAAACTATACTAGCTAGCTATAACCCGATCTAATAAAAACATGCTCTATATATAGCAGCTAGCTAGCAAACCGTAGATTAACACCAATTAAAATATACATGGCCTATATCGATCATGTTGTATAACATATCCCTGAGATTCATTAATTAATTATATAATTATCGTGATAAATTAATTAACTTGAACTTTGACAAGTTCTCTCGAATGAAAACACATTTGATTAAGTTGCCTCATAATATATATATAATTAGTGTGCATGCATGGCCTACAATGCATTCGTGCATATATTTTAATGTATATTTGAACATATTCTTGGGGATTTCAATCTCTCTCTCTCTCGATCATCTATATATCGTTGGTGGCCCAAAAAACACACATATATATGCATGCAATTTATGCGTAAAGGCGCGGGTGCCTCTAATAATGTGTGTGCGCACTCGATCGATGATCCCTAAACCTTAAACAACCCTAAAACCTTAAATCCCTAATCCCTAAACCCTAAACACCCTAAACACTAAACCCTAAACCCTAGACCCTAAACGTACCCTAACCCTAACCCTAACCCTAACCCTAAACCCTAGCTAATCCTAAACCCCAATTAAACCCTATGTATAGGCCAACGACACTTAATTGTGCATCGATCGAGCGGGTCATGGGTGCCTCGCGATCCTCTAATAAAATTAAATGTGCCATGCATTAACCCTAAACCATATATATGTAACTAACCCTAGCTAATCAACCCTACTTAATTAAAACACATAACCCTAAACTATACTAGCTAGCTATAACCCGATCTAATAAAAACATGCTCTATATATAGCAGCTAGCTAGCAAACCGTAGATTAACACCAATTAAAATATACATGGCCTATATCGATCATGTTGTATAACATATCCCTGAGATTCATTAATTAATTATATAATTATCGTGATAAATTAATTAACTTGAACTTTGACAAGTTCTCTCGAATGAAAACACATTTGATTAAGTTGCCTCATAATATATATATAATTAGTGTGCATGCATGGCCTACAATGCATTCGTGCATATATTTTAATGTATATTTGAACATATTCTTGGGGATTTCAATCTCTCTCTCTCTCGATCATCTATATATCGTTGGTGGCCCAAAAAACACACATATATACGCATGCACTTTATGCGTAAAGGCGCGGGTGCCTCTAATAATGTGTGTGCGCACTCGATCGATGATCCCTAAACCTTAAACAACCCTAAAACCCCTAAATCCCTAATCCCTAAACCCTAAACACTAAACACTAGACCCTAAACCCTAACCCTAACCCTAACCCTACCCTAGCTAACCCTAAACCCTAATTAAACCCTATGTATAGGCCAACGTCACTTAATTGTGCATCGAGCAGCCCAGGGGTGCCTCGCGGTCCTCTAATTAAATTAATTGTGCCATGCATTAACCCTAAACCATATATATGTAACTAACCCTAGCTAATTAACCCTACTTAATTAAAACACATAACCCTAAACTATACTAGATATAACCCGATCTAATAAAAACATGCTCTATATATAGCAGCTAGCTAGCAAACCGTAGATTAACACCAATTAAAATATACATGGCCTATATATATCGATCATGTTGTATAACATATCCCTCAGATTCATTAATTAATTATATAATTATCGTGATAAATTAATTAACTTGAATTTTGACAAGTTCTCTCGAATGAAAACACATTTGATTAAGTTGCCTCATAATATATATATAATTAATTAGTGTGCATGCATGGCCTACCATGCATTCGTGCATATATTTTAATGTATATTTGAACATATTCTTAGGGATCAATCTCTCTCTCGATCATCAATATATCGTTGGTGGCCAAAAAACACACATATATATATACGCATGCAATTTATGCGTAAAGGCGCGGGTGCCTCTAATAATGTGTGTGCGCACTCGATCGATGATCCCTAAACCTTAAACAACCCTAAAACCTTAAATCCCTAATCCCTAATCCCTAAACCCTAAACACCCTAAACACTAAACCCTAAACCCTAGACCCTAAACCCTAACCCTAACCCTAACCCTAAACCCTAGCTAACCCTAAACCCTAATTAAACCCTATATATGTATATAGGCCAACGTCACTTAATTGTGCATCGAGCAGCCCAGGGGTGCCTCGCGGTCCTCTAATTAAATTAATTGTGCCATGCATTAACCCTAAACCATATATATGTAACTAACCCTAGCTAATTAACCCTACTTAATTAAAACACATAACCCTAAACTATACTAGATATAACCCGATCTAATAAAAACATGCTCTATATATAGCAGCTAGCTAGCAAACCGTAGATTAACACCAATTAAAATATACATGGCCTATATATCGATCATGTTGTATAACATATCCCTCAGATTCATTAATTAATTATATAATTATCGTGATAAATTAATTAACTTGAATTTTGACAAGTTCTCTCGAATGAAAACACATTTGATTAAGTTGCCTCATAATATATATATAATTAATTAGTGTGCATGCATGGCCTACCATGCATTCGTGCATATATTTTAATGTATATTTGAACATATTCTTAGGGATTTCAATCTCTCTCTCTCGATCATCAATATATCGTTGGTGGCCAAAAAACACACACATATATATATACACATGCAATTTATGCGTAAAGGCGCGGGTGCCTCTAATAATGTGTGTGCGCACTCGATCGATGATCCCTAAACCTTAAACAACCCCTAAAACCTTAAATCCCTAATCCCTAATCCCTAAACCCTAAACACCCTAAACACTAAACCCTAAACCCTAGACCCTAACCCTAACCCTAACCCTAACCCTAACCCTAACCCTAAACCCTAGCTAACCCTAAACCCTAATTAAACCCTATGTATAGGCCAACGACACTTAATTGTGTGCATCGAGCAGGCCAGGGGTGCCTCGCGGTCCTCTAATTAAATTAAATGTGACATGCATTAACCCTAAACCATATATATGTAACTAACCCTAGCTAATCAACCCTACTTAATTAAAACACATAACCCTAAACTATACTAGATATAACCCGATCTAATAAAAGCATGCTCTATATATATAACAGCTAGCTAGCAAACCGTAGATTAACACCAATTAAAATATACATGGCCTATATCGATCATGTTGTATAACATATCCCTCAGATTCATTAATTAATTATATAATTATCTTGATAAATTAATTAACTTTAATTTTGACAAGTTCTCTCGAATGAAAACACATTTGATTAAGTTGCCTCATAATATATATATAATTTTAGTGTGCATGCATGGCCTACCATGCATTCGTGCATATATTTTAATGTATATTTGAACATATTCTTGGGGATTTCAATCTCTCTCTCTCGATCATCTATATATAACGTTGGTGGCAAAAAACACACACATATATATGCATGCACTTTATGCGTAAAGACGCGGGTGCCTCTAATAATGTGTGTGCGCACTCGATCGATGATCCCTAAACCTTAAACGTACAACCCTAAAACCCTAAATTAATTATCGATCTCCCTGTGATTCATTAATTAATTATATATATAATTATCGATGATAAATTAATTAACTTGAATTTTGACAAGTTCTCTCGTATGAAAACACATTTGATCAAGTTGCCTAGCTCATAATATATATATAATTAGTGTGCATGCATGGCCTACCATGCATTCGTGCATATATTTTGATATATATTTGAACATGCATATTCTTGGGGATTTCAATCTCTCTCTCTCGATCATCTATATATCGTTGTTGGTGGCAAAAAAATACACATATATATACGCATGCACTTTATGCGCAAAGGCGCGGGTGCCTCTAATAATGTGTGTGCGCACTCGATCGATGATCCCTAAACCTTAAACAACCCTAAAACCCTAATCCCTAATCCCCTAAACCCTAAACACCCTAAACACACTAAACCCTAGACCCTAAACACCCTAAACACTAAACCCTAAACCCTAGACCCTAAACACCGTAAACATTAAACCCTAAACCCTAAACACCCTAAACACTAATTAAACCCTAAACCCTAGACCCTAAACACTAGACCCTAAACCCTAGACCCTAAACACCCTAAACACTAAACCCTAAACCCTAGACCCTAAACACCGTAAACACTAAACCCTAAACCCTAAACACCCTAAACACTAATTAAACCCTAAACCCTAAACACTAGACCCTAAACCCTAGACCCTAAACACCCTAAACACTAAACCCTAGACCCTCTAAACACCGTAAACACTAAACCCTAAACCCTAGACCCTAGCTAAACACCCTAAACACTAAACCCTAAACCCTAGCTAACCCTAAACCCTAATTAAACCCTATATATAGGCCAACGACACTTAATTGTGCATCAAGCAGGCCAGGGGTGCCTCGCGGTCCTCTAGTTAAATTAAATGTGCCATGCATTAACCCTAAACCATATATATATAACTAACCCCTAGCTAATCAAACCCTAGTTAATTAAAACACATAACCCTAAACTATACTAGCTATAACCCGATCTAATAAAAACATGCTCTATATATAGCATGCAGCTAGCTAGCAAATTAAACGGTAGATTAAAACCAATTAATATATACATGGCCTATATCGATCATATGTTGTATAACATCTCCCTGAGATTCATTAATTAATTATATAATTATCGATGATAAATTAATTAACTTGAATTTTGACAAGTTCTCTCGAATGAAAACACATTTGATTAAGTTTCCTCATAATATATATATAATTAGTGTGCATGCATGGCCTACCATGCATGCATTCGTGCATATATTTTAATATATATTTGAACATATTCTTGGGGATTTCAATCTCTCTCTCTCGATCATCTATATGTCGTTGGTGGCCAAAAAACACACACATATACGCATGCACTTTATGCGCAAAGGCGCGTGTGCCTCTAATAATGTGTGTGTGCGCACTCGATCGATGATCCCTAAACCTTAAACCCTAAATAAACCCTAATCCCTAATCCCTAAACCCTAAACACCATAAACATTAAACCCTAAACCCTAGACCCTAAACCCTAACCTCCTAACCCTAAACCCTAAACCCTAATTAAACCCTATATATAGGCCAATGACACTTAATTGTGCATCAAGCAGGCCAGGGGTGCCTCGCGGTCCTCTAATTAAATTAAATGTGCCATGCATATATATATGTGTTTAATTTGGGGATTTCAATCGCTCTCTCGTATGTAGCTCTCTCTCTCTCTCTCTCTCTCTCTCTCTCTCTCTCTCTCTCTCTCTCGTTGGTGGCCAACAACACACACATGCACTTTGTGCGCAAAGGCATGCGCCTCTAATAATGTGTGCGCAGTCGATCGATCTAGTTTTGATTAATCATAGCACACAAATAAAGAAGTTGTATTTGAATCCACACAACCTAATCTAAAACACATAACCCCTAACATGGCCTAATTAATTAACCCTTCTCGATCTCTACCTAATTAGTGGAAATTGCACAAAATCAAAAGGGGTCCCTCACTAATTATGCATATCTGCTAGATTGTGATAAACTTTTGCCACATATATATTTGGTGGATGGGTGCATCTTGGCATGTAAACAATTAGTGTTTGCAAATGGCGTTGTCAAAATTTATGTACAAATGATTTCTTTCCATCCAAAGTGCATAAAATGGGAGTTTTAATGAAGAAAGTACAAATAAAACAGCTCAACATGCTTCCACACCCCGATTTTCACACGAAGTAGAGCATATTTAAAGGATAATTCCAGAGTTTTACTATTTTTCAAGCAACTTTGCTAATTTTCCCCCACTCACATGACTTTATGTCGATTTAACGAAAATATGGCGAATTTAAACTACATGGGCGGGATAGTTTGAATTGTGCGCGCGGCAAAGGGAACCGCCTATTCCTCAACCTTGTGCACGGCAAATTACACACGCAACTCCATTAAACGCCACCTACCGACCTTAATTATCACCCCGGCGGCCCGGCCGCATGACCCCCCACCCACCCGTACACAACTTATCCCCGTCCGTGCGAAGAGCTTCCCCTCCCCGTCCCGTCCGTGCGAAGAAGAAGCTTCCCCTCCCCGTCGTTCTTCTCGAGACGCACCGGCGGTCAAGTTGATCCACGGTAGGGCTGCTATCTCTAGCTCAATCATGTATCGGGCAAGACAGCCTAACGATTTATATTTTCTTGATGCTGCTAAAAAAATTCGTCAGTATGCTCGAACTAATTGGCACTTTATAGTTTTCCGCTCGATTTGTCATCGATCAATTTGTTCATTTGCGTGGGCATATAGAGTCAGTTCTGCACTCGATCCGTTAATTTGCTGAAATGCCATGGCAGAGTTTTGTACACGATCTGTTTGCTAAAATGTCGATGGGCATTTTTTGTTTTGTACTCGACATGATTGCTGAAATGCATAATCATGTAGTATAGTTTTGTACTCGATGGATATACATTTCCTACTTCGCCTTAAATTAATCACCAACCACTGTATCTCATAATTAAACAGATGGACAGAACTTGGATACTGCATGGACACTTATGTTCCCCTTCATATATAAATGGTGTTCAACCCTTTATGGGGTTTATTAGAGCTCATGATGGTCACAACCTGGACGTGTATTGCCCGCGCTGCACATGTATGAATGGTGAGAAGAGGCCTCACCCTGTAGTGGCAGATCATTTACACATTTTTGGGATGGACCGCACATATGTTAGGCGGGTTTAGCATGGTGAACCATATAATGATCCTTTAGCAGGAGAAGCAGATCTTGCTCACACTGTATGTGTGCTGGCATATGTAGTTAATTATTTATATTGATGCTGCCGCTGTTTCAATCAATAGTTTGCATTGCTGTGCAAGGTTCTGTACTCAAATTTAACTTGTTGCAGATGGATGGACGGGAAGGAGAGAAAAAGCGCTTGCTTCAGGAAACGGGTTTCAGCTCTGGGACATGTGTTGTGCCAGATGAGAAGGTAAATATGTAAAACGGCATTTGTTCAGGTTGCATCCCTTAGATGTTTGTCTAATCGGTTGATGTACTAATTGCAGAAGCATAGAGTTGAAGAGGTCTCTCAGTTTGATGGGAGATTTGAAGATGAATCTCAGTTTGATGCACCTGTGGATGGTACTGATGACGAGCCTTTCATAGACGAAGGTCCTGCACCTGAGATTATCCAGCCTACAGGAGGCCGTGGACCGAGTACACAGCTTTGCGTTGAAGTGGATGCACGCCCGGAGATCATCACGGGCGTCCGGGTAGTCTCAAGACCACCCAGCCCTGATGCACCTGTGGATGGTACTGATGACGAGCCTCTCATAGACGAAGGTCCTGCACCTGAGATTATCCAGCCTACAGAAGGAGGCCGTGGACCGAGTACACAGCTTTGCGTTGAAGAGGATGCACACCCGGAGATCATCAGGGGCGTCCCGGTAGTCTCAGGACCACCCAGCCCTGATGCAAAATGTTGAGCTATGATACGTCTCCAACGTATCGATAATTTCTTATGTTCCATGCTACTTTATTGATGATACCTACATGTTTTATGCACACTTTATGTCATATTCGTGCATTTTCTGGAACTAACCTATTAACAAGATGCCGAAGTGCCAGTTCCTGTTTTCTGCTGTTTTTGGTTTCAGAAATCCTAGTAACGAAATATTCTCGGAATTGGACGAAATCAACGCCTGTGTTCCTATTTTGCCCGAAGCATCCAGAACACCCGAGAGCCGCCAGGAGGGGCCCGTGGCCCCAGATGATAGGGTGGCGCGGCCAGGGCTGGGCCCGCGCCACCCTATGGTGTCGTCGCCCCTCGCCCCTCCGACTCCGCCTCTTCGCCTATTTAAAGGTCCCTGACCTAAAACGCGATACGGAGGAAGCCACGGTACGCGAAACCTTCCAGAGCCGCCGCCATCGCGAAGCCAAGATCTCGGGGACAGAGTCTCTGTTCCGGCACCCGCCGGACGGGAAGTGCCCCCGGAAGGCTTCTCCATCGACACCGCTGCCATCTCCACCGCCATCTTCATCACCGCTGCTGCTCCCATGAAGAGGGAGTAGTTCTCCATCGAGGCTCGGGGCTGTACCGGTAGCTATGTGGTTCATCTCTCTCCTATGTACTTCAATACAATAATCTCATGAGCTGCCTTACATGATTGAGATTCATATGAGTTTTGTATCACTATTCATCTATGTGCTACTCTAGTGATGTTATTAAAGTACTCTATTCCTCCTCCACGTGTGTAAAGGTGACAGTGTGTGCACCGTGTGAGTACTTGGCGTAGGCTATGATCATGATCTCTTGTAGATTGCGAAGTTAACTATTGCTATGATAGTATTGATGTGTATTATTCCTCCTACATAAGCATGAAGGTGACAGTGTGCATGCTATGCTAGTACTTGGTTTAGTCGTATCGATCTTTCTTACACTCTAAGGTTATTTAAATATGAACATCTAATTGTGGAGCTTGTTAACTCCGGCATTGAGGGTTCGTGTAATCCTACGCAATGTGTTCATCATCCAACAAGAGAGTGTAGAGTATGCATTTATCTATTCTGTTATGTGATCAATGTTGAGAGTGTCCACTAGTGAAAGTCTAATCCCTAGGCCTTGTTCCTAAATACTGTTATCGCTGCTTGTTACTGTTTTACTGAGTTACTACTGCTGCGTTACTACTGCATGTTTACTTCCCGCAATATTACTACCATCAACTGCACGCCAGCAAGCACTTTTCTGGCGCCGTACTACTTCTCATATTCATTCATACCACTTGTATTTCACTATCTCTTCGCCGAACTAGTGCACCTATTAGGTGTGTTGGGGACACAAGAGACTTCTTGCTTTGTGGTTGCAAGGTTGCATGAGAGGGATATCTTTGACCTCTTCCTCCCTGAGTTCGATAAACCTTGGGTAATCCACTTAAGGGAAACTTGCTGCTGTTCTACAAACCTCTGCTCTTGGAGGCCCAACACTGTCTACAAGAATAGAAGCACCCGTAGACATCAAGCACTTTTCTGGCGCCGTTGCCGGGGAGAAGAAAAGTTACACCAGAGAATTGCCTCCACGGCAACAGCACTTTTGGCGCCGTTGCCGGGGAGGAAAGGTAAAAGCACTCATACTTCGGCCAGGTAACAGTACTTTTCTGGCGCCGTTGCCGGGAGGAAAGGTAAAAGGCACTCATACTTCCGGTAACAGTACTTTTCTGGCGCCATTGTGTGTGTGCTCGAAGCTATTTCCTTTAGACTCTGCAATTGCGACATTTGGTTTCTTGTTTACACTAGTTAGGCATAATGGACAACAATGACCTTCTTATTCTATTTCCTGATTTAAGACATGGATGGTTTGATGCGAAAATTAAAAAACCCATGGAACATATTAATATGAATGCTTTGAACACTATTGTTGCTAATGCTATGGAAAATTCTAAGCTTGGGGAAGCTGGCTTTGATGAGCATGATATTTTTAGTCCCCCAAGCATTGAGGAGAAAATTTACTTTGATGATACTTTGCCTCCCATTTATGATGATTATAATGATAGTAGTCTTTTGTTACCACCTGTTATGGAGGATAAATTTGATTATGATTACAATATACCTCCTATATTTGATAGCTACTTTGTTGAATTTGCTCCCACTATAATTAATAAGAATGACTATGCTTATGTTGGGAGTAGTAATTATTTTATGCATGAGACTTATGATAAGAATGTTTTATGTGATAGTTATATTGTTGAGTTTGCTCATGTTGCTACTGAAAGTTATTATGAGAGAGGAAAATATGGTTGTAAAAATTTTCATGTTACTAAAACACCTCTCTATGTGCTGAAATTTTTGAAGCTACACTTGTTTTATCTTCCTATGCTTGTTACTTTGCTCTTCATGAACTTGTTTATTTACAAGATTCCTATGCATAGGAAGCATGTTAGACTTAAATGTGTTTTGAATTTTCCTCTTGATGCTCTCTTTTGCTTCAAATACTATTTCTTGCGAGTGCATCATTAAAACTGCTGAGCCCATCTTAATGGCTATAAAGAAAGAACTTCTTGGGAGATAACCCATGTGTTTATTTTACTACAGCAATTTTTGTTTTGTTGAGTCTTGGAAGTTGTTTACTACTGTAGCAACCTCTCCTTATCATGTTTTTGTGCCAAGTAAAGTTTCTATGTCAAAGTTGATGTTATATTTGGGATCGCTGCGCAGAAACAGCATTGCTGTCTGTCACGAATCTGGGCACAAGTCTCTGTAGAAAATTCGAAAAAATCTGCCAATTTACGAGCGTGATCCTCAGATATGTACGCAACTTTCATTAGTTTTGAGTTTTTCCATTTGAGCAAGTCTGGTGCCATTTTAAAATTCGTCTTTACGGACTGTTCTGTTTTTGACAGATTCTGCCTTTTATTTCGCATTGCCGCTTTTGTTAAGTTGAATGAGTTTCTTTGTTCCATTAACTTTCAGAAGTTTTGTGCAATGTCCAGAAGTGTTAAGAATGATTGTGTCACCTCTGAACATGTGAATTTTTGATTATGCACTAACCCTCTAATGAGTTTGCTTGAAGTTTGGTGTGAAGGAAGTTTTCAAGGGTCAAGAGAGGAGTATGATATACTATGATCAAGAGGAGTGAAAGCTCTAAGCTTGGGGATGCCCCGTGGTTCATCCCTGCATATTTTAAGAAGACTCAAGCGTCTAAGCTTGGGGATGCCCAAGGCATCCCCTTCTTCATCGACAACATCATCAGGTTCCTCCCCTGAAACTATATTTTTATTCAGTCACATCCTATGTATTTTACTTGGAGCGTCTGTGTGCTTTTATTTTTGTTTTTGTTTTGTTATCTTAGTTCTCTGAATAAGTTCATCCTTGTGTGGGAGAGAGACACGCTCCGCTGGTTCGTATGAACACATGTGTTCTTAGCTCATAATATTCATGGCGAAGTTTCCTCTTCGTTAAATTGTTATATGGTTGGAATTGGAAAAATGCTACATGTAGTAATTGGTAAAATGTCTTGGATAATGTGATACTTGGCAATTGTTGTGCTCATGTTTAAGCTCTTGCATCATATACTTTGCACCCATTAATGAAGAAATACATAGAGCTTGCTAAAATTTGGTTTGCATATTTGGTCTCTCTAAGGTCTAGATAATATCTAGTATTGAGTTTTGAACAACAAGGAAGACGGTGTAGAGTCTTATAATATTTACAATATGTCTTTTATGTGAGTTTTGCTGCACCGGTTCATCCTTGAGTTTGCTTCAAATAACCTTGCTAGCCTAAACCTTGTATCGAGAGGGAATACTTCTCATGCATCCAAAATCCTTGAGCCAACTACTATGCCATTTGTGTCCACCATACCTACCTACTACATGGTATTTCTCCGCCATTCCAAAGTAAATTGCTTGAGTGCTACCTTTAAAATTCCATCATTCACCTTTGCAATATATAGCTCATGGGACAAAATAGCCTTAAAAACTATCGTAGTATTGAATATGTACTTATGCACTTTATCTTTTATTAAGTTGCTTGTTGTGCGATAACCATGCTTCTGGGGAACGCCATCAACTATTGTTGAATATCATGTGAGTTGCTATGCATGTCCGTCTTGTCTGAAGGATCTATCACCTTAGTGGTTGGAGCATGCAAAATTGTTAGAGAAGAACATTGGGCCGCTAACTAAAGCCATGAATCATGGTGGAAGTTTCAGTTTTGGACATATATCCTCAATCTCATACGAGAATAATAATTGTTGCTACATGCTTATGCATTTAAGAGGAGTCCATTATCTGTTGTCCATGTTGTCCCGGTATGAATGTCTAAGTTGAGAATAATCAAAAGCGAGAAATCCAAAATGCGAGCTTTCTCCTTAGACCTTTGTACAGGCGGCATGGAGGTACCCCTTTGTGACACTTGGTTGAAACATGGCATTGCGAAGATCCGGTAGTCCAAGCTAAGTAGGACAAGGTGCGGGCACTATTAGTACACTATGCATGTGGCTTGCAACTTGTAAGATATAATTTACATAACTCATGTGCTTTATTACTACCGTTGACAAAATTGTTTCATGTTTTCAAAATAAAAGCTCTAGCACAAATACAGCAATCGATGCTTTCCTCTTTGAAGGACCATTCTTTTACTTTTATTGTTGAGTCAGTTTACCTATCTCCCTCCACCTTAAGAAGCAAACACTTGTGTGAACTGTGCATTGATTCCTACATACTTGCATATTGCACTTGTTATATTACTTTACATTGACAATATCCATGAGATATACATGTTATAAGTTGAAAGCAACCGCTGAAACTTAATCTTCCTTTGTGTTGCTTCAATACCTTTACTTTGATTTATTGCTTTATGAGTTAACTCTTATGCAAGACTTATTGATGCTTGTCTTGAAGTACTATTCATGAAAAGTCTTTGCTTTATGATTCACTTGTTTACTCATGTCATTACCATTGTTTTGATCGCTGCATTCATTACATATGTTTACAAATAGTATGATCAAGATTATGATGGCATGTCACTTCAGAAATTATCTTTGTTATCGTTTTACCTGCTCGGGACGAGCAGAACTAAGCTTGGGGATGCTGATACGTCTCCAACGTATCGATAATTTCTTATGTTCCATGCTACTTTATTGATGATACCTACATGTTTTATGCACACTTTATGTCATATTCGTGCATTTTGGAACTAACCTATTAACAAGATGCCGAAGTGCCGTTCTGTTTTTTGCTGTTTTTGGTTTCAGAAATCCTAGTAACGAAATATTCTCGGAATTGACGAAATCAACGCCCAGTTCCTATTTTGCCGGAAGCATCCGGAACACCCGAGAGCCGCAGAGGAGGGCCTGTGGGCCCAGATGATAGGGTGGCGCGGCCAGGCTGGGCCCGCGCCACCCTATGGTGTCGCGCCTCGTCGCCTCGACTCCGCCTCTTCGCCTATTTAAAGGTCCCTGACCTAAAGCCCGATACGGAGGAAGCCACGGTACGCGAAACCTTCAGCCGCCGCCATCGCGAAGCCAAGATCCGGGGGACATGAGTCTGTTCCGGCACTGCCGGACAGGGAAGTGCCCCGGAAGGCTTCTCCATCGACACCGCTGCCATCTCCACCGCCATCTTCATCACCGCTGCTGCTCCCATGAAGAGGGAGTAGTTCTCCATCGAGGCTCGGGGCTGTACCGGTAGCTATGTGGTTCATCTCTCTCCTATGTACTTCAATACAATAATCTCATGAGCTGCCTTACATGATTGAGATTCATATGAGTTTTGTATCACTATTCATCTATGTGCTACTCTAGTGATGTTATTAAAGTACTCTATTCCTCCTCCACGTGTGTAAAGGTGACAGTGTGTGCACCGTGTGAGTACTTGGCGTAGGCTATGATCATGATCTCTTGTAGATTGCGAAGTTAACTATTGCTATGATAGTATTGATGTGTATTATTCCTCCTACATAAGCATGAAGGTGACAGTGTGCATGCTATGCTAGTACTTGGTTTAGTCGTATCGATCTTTCTTACACTCTAAGGTTATTTAAATATGAACATCTAATTGTGGAGCTTGTTAACTCCGGCATTGAGGGTTCGTGTAATCCTACGCAATGTGTTCATCATCCAACAAGAGAGTGTAGAGTATGCATTTATCTATTCTGTTATGTGATCAATGTTGAGAGTGTCCACTAGTGAAAGTCTAATCCCTAGGCCTTGTTCCTAAATACTGCTATCGCTGCTTGTTACTGTTTTACTGAGTTACTACTGCTGCGTTACTACTGCATGTTTACTTCCCGCAATATTACTACCATCAACTGCACGCCAGCAAGCACTTTTCTGGCGCCGTACTACTGCTCATATTCATTCATACCACTTGTATTTCACTATCTCTTCGCCGAACTAGTGCACCTATTAGGTGTGTTGGGGACACAAGAGACTTCTTGCTTTGTGGTTGCAGGGTTGCATGAGAGGGATATCTTTGACCTCTTCCTCCCTGAGTTCGATAAACCTTGGGTAATCCACTTAAGGGAAACTTGCTGCTGTTCTACAAACCTCTGCTCTTGGAGGCCCAACACTGTCTACAAGAATAGAAGCACCCGTAGACATCAAGCTACTTTATGATTCGTACTCTTATGTTCTGGTGCTGTAGTATGTTATGATTTGTACGCCTTTGGCGCTAGATTAAGCATTCAGTGGATGATCGCGTTGCAAAATTCGACACCCACACAATCAGTTCATCGTATGAGTAGTAGCACAATTACTTCTACAGCGATTCCTGCCAGCGCATTAGTTGGTAGCATGAAACACTTTCAGGTACTCCCCTCTGATTCATATTAATTGACTCAATTCTGTCTAGATATGGATGTATCTAGATGCATTTGTTAACTAGACTAACAAACTTGAGTCAGTTAATATGAATCCGTGTAAACCGCCCAAGTCCTCGAGCAGCTAGTTTATTGACTCTGGACTCCAAGCCTCTCGCGGCAAGCCATCGACGAAGCTTTGACCAGATCTTGGCCCGCAATTTTTTGTGTGGCGAATAGCAAAGCTTTGACCAGTTCCTCTCGGGATACAGCACGCCGGTGAGCTTGCACGGTTGCCATGAGCACTTTCCGGCGGAACTTCCTCTTCAGCGCCCTCAAGCCGCTGCTGCGAGACAGCACGCAGTGCCTCGAAGTGGACGGAATTTGGATCTCAGGGCGGGTGGTCCGCATCGTCCGGGAACGATCTCCAGCGGGTTAACGAGGACATGCATGGCGGCCAGGGATTTGTTTTTTTTTTTTTTTTTGGTTTGAGCTTGGGATTTGGGGTTTTTTCGGATAGGGGAGGAGGAACCGAGGAAGAGGAAGGAACAGCCGCGTGCTTGGCGCGTGGCGGTGTGCTTGAATTTCGAATTTTTGTGAAATGTTTCATTTCCCCGCTACAATTCGGGGGTTTCTTGACGCGCCAATGCGTCCCGCCGGGCAGCTTCAAGTAAATTTGGGGTGCCACACTATGGGCCCTAGTTTCAGTGAGACATGTAATGACTAGTCACATCAGTAAGTTCACTGTGTAATAAAATATGTTACCCCTCCCCTTTATGTAGCACCCCTTCTCTCCCGATCGAGTGCCGATTGCCGACGGATGCAAGCCGCTAGCTCGATCCCCTCCTTTCGCCTCCACCGTCCAGGCATCCAGCTTGGAGGGGCAAGCTGCATCTAGCCCAAGCGGATTAGGTAGGACTAGTAATGTTCTCTCCTTTCTCGAGATCGGTTCTTTTTTCCTCTCCTCGATATCTTGCGCATCTCTTTCCTATTCTGGGCGAAGGGGTGTCTTTCTGGTCACCCTCGAGCTGGGAGTGATTGATGGGGGTGGGGGCGGGGGCTACCTTTGCTTGGATTGGGGTGTTCTTCCTTTATTTGTCGACATTTGCAACCTTTGTAGTTTCTGCTGATCCTCACTGTATCTTTTGTCAGCTTGTACAGGAAAGGTAAGACCTCGGCGGTGGGGGCAATGGAGCGTAAGGCCACCACGCATGTGGGCAGTTGGCTGAGCCTGAGCTGCGTCCCCAGCCCCGCGAAGCAGGTACTCCGTTTGCTTATCCACTCTTTACCTTTTAAGTGTCTCTCTGGTCTCTGCATCCTCAATCTGTTCCTGTTCTGGAATATGCTTAAAGTAGCACATGTCTTCAGCTGTTTGTGCGTAAAGCCTCTGTGACACCATGCTCTATATTCTCTGTATCAGGTTGGTACCTCCAGGTTCCGTGCTGAGGCTATGGGGAACGAGAATAGCGCCCCACCTGCTGCAGGAGCATGGCCCGATCTGCAGCACAAGAAGCGAAATGCCACTGCCGAGCTGGGCAGGGACCGCCCAGGGGTAATTTTTTTTAACCAACTTACCATGATGTAGTCTGAATCTGATACTCCCTCAGATCCAAATTAATTGACTCAACTATCTGTAGATACGGATGTATCTAGATGTGTTTTAGCTCTAGATACTACTGCCTCCATCCCAAAGCTTTGGGCTTATATTATTTTTAGAAAGTCAAACTATACCATGTTTGACTAAGCTTTTACCAAAAATCAGTAACATGCAAAATACAAAATTAATATCATTAAATAGATAATAAAATATATTTTCCTACGGTATCTACACAGTATTATATTTGTTGATAGAATGTTCTAAAATTTTGGTCAAACTTTGCTTGTTTTGATTTCTCAAAAATAAATAAGGCTTAAGCTTTTGGATGGTGGTAGTACATTCATATCTAGACAAAGCTGAGTTAACTAGTTTTTTTGTCTGTCCATAGCTAGTGTTCACGCTGCAAAAGGCTAAGAGCATCCACTATATGCATCAGTCTATCTCATACAGTAATTCAATATCACTGCTGAGGTCTGCCTTTTGTTTTGCTATTCATATGCAGACTGAAACTTTAGGGCCTTTACTCAAAAGGAAGATCAAAACTGCGGCTGATCAGGCTGCCAGTATGTTGATGCCGCCCCCATCTTCTAAATGCCTCTACAAGCACAAGGCCACGCACCAGCTGGGTGGTGATCTTTTAATGAATATGGTATATTTTCTTAATCCACAAAACATGCCTTGATTTTTCTCTGTTTATTGTCGGTTTTTTCTATGCTTGCCAAAAGTTTACAACAACAACAACAACCAAGCCTTTCAGTCCCAAACAAGTTGGGGTAGGCTAGAGTTGAAACCCATAAGATCTCGAAGCCAAAAGTTTAGAAACACCAAATTCGTTTGCTTACAATCATCATACAGTAATGTTCATCTACTCCAGTTCCCCTAACCCAACATAAAATGATGTTAATTACGATTTTTAGATTAAAAGAGCACCATTAGGCGCTGTTAATTACGACTTTGAGATTAAAATGTCATTTGCAATTGTTAATTACAATTTTGAGACAATTGGTTAGTTTAACCTCGATCTCTTCTGCTCTCCATTTTTCCCAACCGAACAAAAATGTAACCATTCCATTCCTCTGAAATGGAACCATTCCATTCCATTCCACGCTGTTTCAGAACCGAACACACCCTTGCATTGTTGTGAACTGTTGTCCATACACGGCCATACCCTTCCACTTACATCTAGCACTATATGCATCAGTCTGTCTCAGAGTCATTCAATATCACTGCTGAGATCTGTTCCCATTCTTATGCAGGCTGAAACTGCTGCGCCTTTACTCAAGTGGATGCAAAATGAGGCTAATGAGGCTGCTGTGAGGACGATGGTGCCGGCACCATCTTCCGAAAACCTCTACAAGCACGAGGCCATGGGCCAGCTGGGTGGTGACCTTTTAATGAATCTGGTATATTTTCTTAATCCACATACATGATTTCATTATTATCTGTTTAATTACTATTGGCTTTGTCTAATGCTTACCAAAAGTTCAGAAACACTGCGTTTGCTTACAATCATCATACACTAATTTTTCACTTTTCAGTCTGTCTCATCCAGTATATAAACTGTTGATTTCCATTGGCTTCTTTTGTAATCATTTGCATTGTTGTCAACTGTTCTCTATGCACAACCCTATTCTTCCACTTACACCCCGCACTATTTGCATCAGTCTATCTCATAGATTTATTAAATATCAATGATGAGTTCTGTTGCTATTCATATGCAGGATGAAACTTCTGTGCCTCTACTCAAATGGATAAAAAATGATCCTGATGAGGCTGCTGTGAAGACGATGGTGCTGCCACCATCTTCTGAAAACCTCCTCAAGCACAAGGCCACGGGCCAGCTGGGTGGTACCCTTTTCAAGCAGGTATATTTTCTTAATCCTCATACATGATTTGATTTTTTCTGTTTATTGCCGGCTTTGTCTAATGCTTACCAATAGTTCAGAAACACACACACCTATTCTTCCACTTACATCCAGCACTATATGCATCAGTGTCTCATAGATTCATTTTATATATCACTGCTGATGTCTGTTGCTCTTCAATTTTTATATGCAGACTGAAACTGCTAAGCCTTCATTGGTCAAAAGGATTGCAACTGCTGCTGATGAGGCATCTGCAGAGGCTGCCACCAAGTTACTGTCAGCCCCACCTTCTGGATGCTTATATAAGCTCAAGTCCAAGGACCAGCCGGGCCGTAACCATCCAAGGGTTCGGGTATATTTTCTTAAGCCACATATACATGCCATGATTTATGTCTGATATTATCACTGGCTCTGTCTAATGCTTTTTGGAATTCGGAAACACCAAATTAGCATGCTTATATTCATCATACACTAATTTTTCACTGTTCAGTTTGTAACATAGTGTTATGCACTTGCTTGTCAACATTTGCATTGCTCTGAACTATGCACTTTACACAACCTAATTCTTCCACTTACGTTCAGCGCTACGCACCAGTAGTACCTCCCATGTTTCCTTCACCATCCCGATGCCGAGCTTGCGGGAATATGGCGGGCCCATGTACATACCCCGCATATAACACCTCCTATGGCTCTATCTACCTTTCTAGTAGCTCCTTCACAGAGTTACAGGTATGTATTCTCAGTGGTTTAGCATGAATTGGCATATAGTAAAGTCTTGTTTTTAGTCTTCCTGCTTCTTACATTTGTATCAATTTTCACATGCAGACTGTACCTTGTGAACTTCGTCCAATGATTAACCAGATGTGTCCGCATGAAGGATCTTTCACTATGCATGGCAATGGCAAATTGATGAACACCTACACGGTCTATGAGGTGTATGTCTACAAGACGCAGGCCATCACATATTTGTATGGACATGATTGGAGAAAGTTTGCTTTTGACTACGGTCTGAAGAAGGGCGACGAGCTGAGGATCAGAAACTCAAACGGGCAGATATACGTAACTGCTTACAGAGTTGGAGACACTTCCAAATATATAATATGTAACTTTTTTCTACTCATATCTTTTGATAACTGCATCTGAGCAGTTGTTCTAAACCATTCCCTCTGTTCTAGCTTGCTGGGTTTAACATGATCAAAGCTGCAGATCCCCTGATGGAACAGGAGCGGATGTCACAAAGGGCAACCACACCAGCACCGGCACCGGCTTCCCACTCTCCTGCATCAGCACCGGTTCCTGTACCAGCCCGTTTACTGCATCTACCCAGCAGTCCCCTACATCAGCATTGGTTCCTGTAGAGGCCCCATATACTACACATGCCCAGCAGGCTCCTGCATCAGCACTGGTTCCTCTAGCTGCACCGTTTACTGCACCTGCCCAACAGTCTCCTCATCAGCACCGGTTCCTCTAGAGGCACCGTTTACTGCACCTGCCCAGCAGTCTCCTGCCAGCACCAGCTCGTGTACCAGCCCAGGCTCATGCACCTGCCCCACCAGATCACCGAGGTCTCAGCTCATTGCTGTGGCCACCCGTGTGGTGACCAGGACGCATCTGAAGGCTATGTTCGTGAGTATATGACAGCATAACTGCTCTTATCTTGATGTCTTCTCTGCTCAAAGTCTCACATGGTTCAGTGCATTGGTGCCATTGACTAATTTTTGGTGGTATCTCTTGCTTTGAATCAGAAATTGCCTAAAAGTATCTCCAAGGATCTCAATGCTGGCCGAAGGGGCAAGATATCCCTCGTCATGGAGAGTGAAGGTCTCACCGTGGAGGGACGGTACTCTGTCAGTCCCACAGATGGCCGCTTGGCTGTTACTTCCAGGTGGAAAAAGTTCATTGACGGTGCCAAACTTCGCATTGGATCAAAGTTGAAGGTCAAGATCTTTCGATGCCGCTGTGACATGCTGGTCATAAAGTTCGCGGTTGTCTAGTTCTGTTGTCCCATGAGCCCTTAGCAAATGCATTTGTAGTTATACTTATATAAGGTTATCTTATCTGAACTGCTAATTAATTGTATGGGTGGTAAAACTCTGGCAAGCTTTTGCTCTTAGCAAGTATGTATGTATGATCAGCTATTATGATAACTAATGTTTGTGTTCATCTTAATTTGCATTTCCGTTTTAGAAAAAAACTTAATTTCTATTTTGGCTGACCTGTTAGAGAACTATCAGATTGAACCCACAACATGATTCATATAGATTCATTACACCGAGCCACATGTCTTGACCTTGCGATACACTACTTCCATTAATTAGTGCAAGAAGGCTTACCTGAGCTGCCTGAACCATGGCAGATTCGAATCCACCTTATCTATCTAGAAATACAACCTTTGCAGAAAGAGGATTTGCAGTATGGGGAGGCTGACATTGGGGACCCTTGAGCCAGCAGCGTCGTCAACGTTTTAAAGGTGGCAGGAGATCGAAAGAAAAAATAAGCCAAAAATCAGTTGGTAAACAAATTCAAGAAAAGAAACATTTACCTTTCTGAGAGGATGACATGCGGGACCCATGAGGCAGCAGCATCCTCAACTATTTCAAGGCGGCAGGGGATCAAAATAAAAAAGGAAATAGCCAGAAATTAATTAGGGTCAAAAATAAATCCATCAAAGGAAACTTTTATTGTTCATAGAGGATGACATGTGGGACCGACTTGCCAGCTGCGTCGTCATCGTTTCAAAGGGGGCAGGGGATCAAAATAAAAAGACAAATAGCCAGAAATTAGGGAAAAAAATAAATCCAACAAAGAAAACTTTTATTGTTCATAGAGGATGACATGCGGGACCCATGAGCCAGCAGCTTCCTCAACGTTTCAAAGTCGGCATGAGATTGAAAGAAAAAGTCAAGTGACATAATATCAGGAGCCAAAAATAATCCAAGAAAAGAAACTTTATTGTACATAGAGGATGACATGCGGGTCCCATTTTGTAGCAGCGGTCTCAACGCTTCCAAGGCGGCACAGGACCGAAAGAAAAATGAAGTAGCCAGAAATCAGGGTGTGAAAAAAATCCAAGAAATTAGGGGAAAAAATTACTCCAAGAAAGGAAACTTTTATTGTTCGTAGAGGATGACATGCGGGACCCATGAGCCAGCAGCTTACTCAACGTTTCAAAGGCGGCATGAGATCGAAAGAAAAAGGCAAGTGACCAAATATCAGAGCCAAAAATAATCCAAGATTTATTGTACATAGAGGATGACATGTGGGTCCCATTTTGCAGCAGCGGTCTCAATGTTTGTAATGCGGCTTGAGATCAAAAGAAAAAGAAAGTAGCTAGTAATTAGGGGGTGAAAAAAATCCAAGAAAAGAAAGTTGATGGACATAGAGGATGACATGCGGGTCCCTTGAACCAACAGCTTACTCAACGTTTCAAAGGGGCAGGGGATCAAAAGAAAAAGGCAAGCCAAAAATCAGAGGGTGAAAAAAATCCAACAAAGGAAAATTTTATAGACACAGAGGATGACATGCGGGTCCCATGAGCCGCAGGTACCTCAACGTTTCAAACGTGGCATGAGATCGAAAGAAAAGGCAAGTGACCAAATATGAGTGCCAAAAAAACTCCAAGAAAAGAAAGTTGATTGCTCATAGAGGATGACATGCGGGTCCCATTTAGCTGCAGCGGTCTCACCGTTTGAGAGGCGGCAGGGGATCGAAAGAAAAAGTCAAGTGACCAAATATGAGGTGCCAAAAATAATCCAAAAAATGAAAGTTTTATAGTACATAGAGGATGACATGCGGGTCCCATTTAGCAGCAGCGGTATCACCGTTTGAGAGGCGGGGGATCGAAAGAAAAAGTCAAGTTACCAAATATGAGGTGCCAAAAAATCCAAGAAAAGAAAGTTTTATAGTACATAGAGGATGACATGCGGGTCCCATTTAGCAGCAGCGGTATCACCGTTTGAGAGGCAGAGGATCGAAAGAAAAAGTCAAGTGACCAAATATGAGGTGCCAAAAAAATCCAAGAAAAGAAAGTTTTATAGTACATAGAGGATGACATGCGGGTCCCATTTAGCAGCAGCGGTATCAACGTTTGAGAGGCGCAGGGGATCGAAAGAAAAAGTCAAGTGACCAAATATGAGGTGCCAAAAAAAATCCAAGAAAAGAAAGTTTTATAGTACATAGAGGATGACATGCGGGTCCCATTTAGCAGCAGCGGTATCACCGTTTGAGAGGCGGGAGGGAAAGAAAAAGGTAAGTGACCAAATATGAGGTGCCAAAAATAATTCAAGAAAAGAAAGTTTTATAGTACATAGAGGATGACATGCGGGTCCCATAGCAGCAGCGGTATCACCGTTTGAGAGGCGGCAGGATCGAAAGAAAAAGGCAAGTGAGCAAATTTGAGGTGCCAAAAAAACTCCAAGAAAAGAAAGTTGATTGCACATAGAGGATGACATGCGGGTCCCATTTAGCAGTCTCAACGTTTCCAAGGCGGCAAGGGATCAAAAGAAAAAGGAAGTAGCCAGAAATCAGGGGGTCAAAAAATCCAAGAATAGAAAGAATTTTGGTTCATAGAGGATGACATGCGGGACCCATGATCCCGCATCGTAAACGGCTCGATCGGAGAACGTTGAACGAGATGGCGCGATCTAGAAAAAACAATGCCAGAGAGGCTGCCATGGGCCCTACATCCCTCGGCGGTGCGGATTTGCGTTGACTCGGCCGGCGAACCCGAGATTTCGAGATGCACCACGTCCCGGCCACCATACGCGACGTTTTGGCCGCTTTCGTCGGGCTAGGTGGCCTCAAAAACGAAAAAAAAGTTTTGACATGAACCACGGAGGGACCAAAAATCGTCGGCAATGGTACACCAGCAACCACGGCGCGACTTCAACTTCGTCGGCCATGGCAACTTTTCTTGTAGTGTAATCTTCTTCTTGATCATTTCAAATATGTCAATTCGAATCAATGATCTTGATGCCAAATACTCAATCCATATCATATCTTCATGGCATCCAACCTTGAATCGGTCTTCAAGCATTGGCAAGAAATGACTATGGACAAACCTTTCATGAATAACACAATGCAAACATTAGTACACATAGATTGTCATTAATTACCAAAACCATATATGGGGATCCATACTCTTTCAATTGTCATCAACAAAATCACCTTTCGTCCTCCTTGCACAAATTGAATTTACAACTATTCATGAGTCAACCATGCCTCGTCTTGTCTACGAAATTAGGGGGTGGGGAATCCAATCGTGAGTCGTCCTAATTTAATGTTGGTGACAATCGCAAGTCAACTTTAATAAAAAAGCGGCGATGGTTTTCTAGGAAGAGGAGACTGATATGTCCCGTCATCGTTGAGGCTTCCACACATGGTGGCATTAATGCACGCCAGTGATTCCCGCCCTTTTTGTCGCTTCCCATTTACGTTTCCCGTCCAGAGCTCCAGCTAAGATGGGCCATCGTGCTCCAACTCTAGAAGTTTTCACTTCTCTCCCTAACAAGAAAATGCCTCGCCACCTAGCCACGACATGGGTCATGCTCTCCCATGGCGCCTGCGAGCTTTCCCCACCGCCGAACCCAACTCATCTGCCTTCGAATGGCAACAGGGAGGGGGAAATGGAGGAGCACGTCAAGGAAGAGGAGGCAGAGGGAGATGATAGGACAATGGAGAACCCGGCCACCATCCCCGCTTTCTTTGAAACAGTTCACCAGCGGGGTTGCACGTCGTCGTCCTCGAGAAGATGAATGAGGCCATCAAAGACCGCATCATCGAGATCTCCAACGAGAGAGCAACAATGGAGGAGGCCGGCCGCCAGCTCATGGCCGCTGCCCACACGACAATGGTGGAGGCTTACCACGTACGTGACGCGCGAAGCGGCGGAGACGAGAAGGTCGGCGAGGAGGAGTCGGGAGAAAACGACATGGGCAGAGAAGAGAGAGACGTACGCCATCGACCTCAGCAAAAACAACAAGTAGAGCTAGGTTTTAATTAAATTTCATCGAATTTGTTGAATTTTTAGAAATCTGAATGAAAATCATCTTTTTTTCCTTTAAATTTACTCTCTTTTGTTCCTTAATTCTTGTCGTGATTGTAGTTAAAAATTGAATTTAAACAACAACAATAATTATGGAATGGAGGAAGTATGTTTCAAATTTAGTTTCAAAAAACCTATTGGGAGCACCGCCGTGTAGTGCCAAACGTAGTAGTTAGGGTTTTTGGGAGTAGCTCGACACCGAAATCTGGGTGTCGCCTTCATATATAGGTGTACACAACATGTACAAGTACCGATTACAAGAGGGTATACACATCTACGTACAGTTATACAAAGTCTAGCACACTTCCTTAATCTTAAGTGTATCCTAATTAAACTACTCAATAAGATTGCATCGAAAACCCTCAAATAAAGGCAACGACAATGGCTTCGTGAAGATATTAGCAAATTGATCATTAGATGATTTGAACTTTGTTTGTAATAGGTTCCGTGCAACATGTTTCCTCACAAAATGATAGTTAACTTCGATGTGTTTTGTATGGGAATTAAATACCGGATTCAATGAAAGGTATGTGACACCGATGTTATCACACGAAAGTACTAGCAACTGATCTTGGAAGATCTCCAACTCTCGAAGCAAAGATTGCACCCAAATAAGCCTAGTTTTGAAATTGTTAACCGCTTTGTACTCAGCCTCAGTGCTACTATGAGACATTGTTGCTTGCTCGCGAGCTTGTTATAGGATCAAATTAGGACCAAATAATATTGCATATACTCATGTGGATCGCCTACCATCAGGCTACCAGCCCAGTACGCATCCGAGAAAGCATAAATCATGCCAGAAGTGGCAGGCCGAAGGTGCAACCCATAAGAGACAATGAGGCGCACATAGGGTAAGATATGCTTAACAACTATCCAATGAGTATCATGTGGTGCATGTAGCTATTGACACACAAGATTAACTGCAAAGGATATATCGGGCCTGATGATCGTTAAGTGCTATAGTTCACCAACAACGTTCAAGTACTTAGTGGTATCATACGGAGGTAGAAAATCACCATCAAAATCTGACATAGGATTAGTGACTGTCTTGCACTTCAGCATACCTACACGTTGGAGCAAATCTAATGAATATTTCTTCTGAGTGAGGGTGAAACCACCATTTGTATTAGTAACCTCTAATCCAAGAAAGAAATGCAGTTTATCCAGAGCTTTGACACCGACTAAACACTCAAAGCAGAAACCAGATGATCACCATCAGTGACTGAAGAATTGAGAAGAATAATATCATTAACGTAGATCGGAAGATACATAGTAACATCAGAACGTTGTAGAAGAAATAGCGACGTGTCAGTTGTAGATGGTGAAAACCCATGTGCACGAAGAGTAGAAGAAACCATGCATGCCAAGCATGAGGAGCCTGCTTAAGACCATAAAGAGCCTTGACCACGCGACACAGATGATGAGGACGATCAGATCAACAAAACCATAGACTGACATATATACACCTCTTGTTCAAGAATTGCGTGAAGAAAATCATTCTGAACATCCAGCTGGCGAAGAGGCCAATCTTAAATCGAATGGTTGTAGGATTAACAACATAACTTAAAATGTCCTCATAGTTAAAACCATAACGCTGCTTAAAGGTTTTAGCAACCAATCGTGGCTTGTATCTCTGGATGAAACTATACAGAAGTAGTAGTTAAGGTTTTTGGGAATAGCTCCAACACCCAATCTGGATGTGGCCTTCGTATATAGGTGTACACAACATGTATAACTACAGATTACAAGGGTATACACATGAGCTACGTACAGTTAGAGCCGCTCCAAATAGCTGGACAGTAGCGTCGGTCCCCCAGGCGTGATCCGACGTTGTTGCCACATGGCGCATGGCGCGCGACTCAAGATGCTCTAAATTTTCATGTTCCCAATTCAAGCTAAATTCATGTTTAATAAGAACTTCCACCGTTCCACATCTGTACAAACTGGTTACAGTCACAAATCCCCCCATAATATATGCACACCCGGGCACACATTGGTTCTAAATGGTTGGTTATCTTCCCATTCCCAACTAGCTAGTAGCTACTCACGCCTAAATCACAATGAGACCTAACTAGAAGCCTAAAAACCCAAGAGAAAGGTAAACGAGAAGTTAGCCAATAAGCTCGTGCAGTGGCTACTATCCCTGAACACACTTTTCTCCTGGCTTTTGTCGAGAGTGCGCCCGCCACTAACTAGGCCAGGAGCGACGCCAGGGCCCCGCCGCTGCAGGGCCCCTTGAGGAGAGCGCCAATGGCGCCAGGGCGCGCGCCGCAGCGGCCGCACGGCTCGCCGCGCGGCAGCTCGGCGGCGACGAGCACGCGCCGGCACGAGGGGCAGGAGGAGTGGGAGCGCAGCCAGGCGTCGACGCAGGGCGCGTGGAAGCCGTGGCCGCACTGCGGCAGCACGCGCATCAGCTGCCCGTCCTCGAACTCGGCGAGGCAGATGGCGCACTCGTCCGCGTCCGCGCCGGCGCCGCCGTCGGGGACGGCGTAGGCGACGGTGGGGAGGGCGCGCAGCACCTCCTTCTTGACGCCCCTGTTGGCGCCGGGAGGGGAGGACGGCGCCGCGGCGCGCACCCAGCGGCGAGAGCACGCGCACCGTGCCACGAGGGCGAGGCCGAGGACGCAGACCAGCGCGCAGAGCAGGCCCGCGAGGATGAGGACCAGGTCCGAGCTGAGCGAGTCCGGTTGCTGTGTGCCGGCGGCCGCCGCGGCCTCGAGGAGGAGCCTTCTTGCCGCCATGGCTGGAACTGGAGAAGTCTGGAACTAGGACGAAGGAGATCGCGAGCTGGGTGCTGCTGGCTTGCGCGGAGAAGTAGCTGCCGGGTGCAGGGTGGAGCTTGGGAGAAGTGTGGAAGTGTGTGAGCTAGGAGGGGTGGCTCGCCTGCTTATATAGAGCTCCCGCGTGGTGCTGAACTGCTGATACGCGCGCGACTTTTGGTTGGTCTTTGGAAACTCTGAAGAATAGGCACGGGGTCACGGTAGGTCGTCAGTGGAGTGGCTGTTTGGGAAGTTGGAGCTTGAAAGTGGATCCTCCATTGGGTTCGAAATTACGAGCAGTTCTTCACCGTTGCATCACGCGCGCACGCCTTAGAAATTAGAATAGGTAGCCGCAGTGCTCTCTTTCAGCACATGTCTTAACCAAAAGTATCTACGTGTGACTTTTATGTAACGGTGTAACTAATTCTGAATTTTAGTGAACGAAGCTCGTGCTCCAGTAAACTACTACAATGTTGGGTTGTAACTGATATTCTTTTTAGATGTAAGTGGTGTTGCAACTGATTTTTTTAGTTGCAACTACGAACAATTAGATTTGGTTCGTCATCTGTTGTAATGGTGAGTTGCAACATGAGATTTGACGACGTAGAGCGAAGTTAGTTCTCAATGGACTGAGAACAAGTCGCATCCAATAATATAAGGTGTACATCAGTACATGTATGTACATATACATCAATACATGTATGTCTTAGTTCCACGGTGAAATCAAACACGGAAAATGGTACTGAAGCCGAAAATTGCAGAGGCTGATTGTAATTGGTAAATTTCCGATATTAATATAATTTCTTTATCGAAGAAAGTGTACTCACTAAATTTTGTTACTATATAGTATGAAGTGGGAATGAACTGCAAAGCTAAAATTACAGAACTCCAGTACGTATGTGTATCAAAGTCGTACCACCTTGCAGAAAACAAGATCAAAACCTTGATTGACTTGACTTATCCTAGCAGGATACATCAGCTTCCAACTAACTAATCCTCAGACCAGAGCCGGCGAAAACACACCTTGTTGATCGATCAACGCGGTAGAGGAGGGACAGGTGGCCTGGTTTGGAGCCGCACGAACAGCACTTTGGGAACGGTACAGCGACTTTCGGTTGCTGTCTGCTACCTGTCACTCAGCTACGGCCTCCATGTTCCGTCGCGTACGATTGACCTTTTGCGTTAGGGCACTCAGTGGTCGCGTTCCTGGCACACCCCTTCGCCTCCGTTCTTTTCAGGCTCGTATCTATGTGCGCACGGTGGCCGCTGGTCCAAGCTCCGAGATCCCATCTGGCATGAAGCCATTGTTGTTTCCCAGCCTCCCACCTTCAGCCGCAGAAACTCCATCAAGATTTCTTGATTTTCTAGTTCAGCAGAGAAACATCGTAGTTCATGTCAAAGCTCTCAGAATCCGGCGAGCAAACCACACGAACGTCGACGTGTGTCAGCTCGCCGTAGGACGACAGGAAGCCGCGCGGAGACGACACGGCGATTCTGCAGGTTGCCGCTGCGGGGGAGAAGGAAGGAGTTTACCTGAAACGGCCGGAGACGCCGCGGAATCGTCGTTGCGGGAGGCGCTCGCGGACCTGCCTCTTTTAGCCGGCGGTAGTGGCGAACCGACGCACCCACCGGCGTCGCACATGGCTGCCGCCCGCTTTCCGTAGCACTTATCACATGGTCGAGTCGAGCAGGTAACCAACGGATCGCAGACATGCACTACTCGCCGCGACGTGTAGAGTACACGGGCTAGACACGACGAAAGGCAGTACCGGTGTGGAGGGTATGGTGACTCGAACGATATGATGTGAGGAGGAACGGATGCTGCATTTCGAGACTGATGAAGACATGTTCTGTAGACTGTAGACCTCGTGGTGCGGTTTGCGGTTGGTTTCGTTCTGAAGTGAGAGCAAAAGCGTTGGCAGCTTTGCCTTTGCTGCAGCACCAAAATATCCTGTGCACATGGAACGGAGGTATTGAACTGTTTGTATATACCCCTCCAAAACTGTTTGTATATACCCCTCCGCTGTCAAAAAGATATGACAAGAAGAAAGGACACTACTGTAAACGTACTTAAGAAAATAGTTATACACTGGTTACGAGTGTCCTTTACATCAGTTCAAACCTGCAACTTCATCTCTTCAATGCATGGAGAACGACGACTTCTTTACGGAGGTATCTACATAGTTGGAGGACACAGCGAGTGATTTTATTATCCAATATGGGTGACAGCATAATCTCCACCACCATATGAGTCGATACAATATCATGTTGATTTCGTGTATCGAGTCTTTTTTTTTATATTCGTACTTCGGATGTTGAGCAGCTATGTGCATGTTAGTTATGTAGAGGCTGGGTGTAACGTTTAAAACCTTTTAAGTAATAAAGCACCATTTATAAAAAGAAATGTCCAATGTACGTCATGAGGTGCAAAAGGACAAAACGAACTGCCTTTTTTGCCACCAGCGCAAAAAACAAAGCTAGACGTACTACGTATGTAGCATTTCCACATTTTCAGAAATATGACATTGTTTTACAAAATTTGTGAAGTGTAGCAAAAATCTTCTGCAATATTCGAGCATATCCATGTAGCAAAAAAAGAAACATTATATGTAACAAATCCCAATTTCTTTTGAACAACATGTTACATGTAAGAATCATGTCACAATCTCCAGAAAAAAAATACAAATACAACCAACATTTTTGCCTTGCTCATCCAACATTTTAGGAACACAGCGTAACATTGGAGCAAAAATAATTCACATATGTAGCAAATCGAAACATTGTATGTAACATCGAAAACCATGGTGGCAGGCACATGGATGATTTGAGTTCGGAAGCCACGAATCCACCACACCAGCATAATGGAGTAAATCCCCCACAAATCTTCTCATTAATTCATCTTCTCCATATCTGACGTCCGCATTGTGTGCGCGAGGTCGGCATTCATAGAGAGGGGTACCACCGTGTCCATGGTGAGCTCGCCGGAGGTGTCGGATGGCCTGGCTAGAACAAGACAACAACACCACCAAAACACGAAGAGAGAACAACGTTGCGGCCTTCTCTTCGAGCAATGGGGGCTTCGTCGGGGTCGACATCAGCGGATATTTTGCCGGTGCCGACTGCCGCAAGCAACTCGACATCGCACGAAGAAAGAGTACCAACGACGGTCCACTGTATGGAGGAGTTGGGGAGGTGGTGGTGGTGGCCACCGCGAGTGGTTCAGCAGGTACACCGGCGAGCGGAGGAGCAACGCAGGTCAGCGGACGTCAACGACCGGCGTAGGTATAATAGCTCATGTTATGGTGGCGCACACGCTGATGCAATGGGTAGTGGTATGCGGGAAAGCGCACGAGAGGAGGAGGATAGTGCGTTGTGTCGTTGCAACCGTATGTAGTTGACAAATAGAGTTTTCCTAGTAAAATTAGTTTGAGGATTTCTTTTATATAACTTGCATGCTTTTCAAATGGTATTTCTAATTGTCCAAATGATATGCATTATGACAAGATAAGAACTTCTGGATCGAGATCACTAAGTTGGATAGACCCATTTTGAGACTTAGATGTTTGTTACTCCCTCTGTTCCATAATGTACGATGTTTTGCAAACTGTTTTAGTTTTCCAAAACATCTTATATTATGAAACAAAGTGATATTTTTTAGTCCCAAGTGGGTGGAATCCAGTGAGATCACATTTCATGACTATGATTTCTTTAACTAATTCCGAGTTTGTAATGCTGGATAATTTTATGTTGTCGTTTTACTTTCGAGGTATGTCATCATTCAATTGCATGACTATGATTTCTCTAATTAATCCTACCATAGCAATGGATGTTATATTATAAGAATATGGATAGCTCATCGTAAGTTTATGTATATTACGCATATAAGCACTACATGAATGAATTAGTAACACGAATTTTGTAGATGGTTTTGTGTAGCATATTTTTTAGCCAACCTCTTGACTGGAGAAGGTATGATGCATTCTTGTTTATCTTTTATATCTTATTATACAAATAACCTCCGCTATAGATCAAACTAGCTAGCGAGGAGACACGACAAACTGAAACACGCTATAGATCAATGCTCGGGTGGCATGCCTGCTCAGAGCCCGACGACGGTGCCCTCATCTAGCGTCTTCTCACTCATCTCCTCTAATAAAAGGGAGGGCATTGAAATAAGAATACTTTGCACTGAACTTCTATATTTCATTGGAATTTATTTTAGCATATTGAGTCCTAACAAAAAATCTATTATTTATTTGAATAGCTAACCACATAACAAAGTTAATAAGTAGTAATTGTTGTGCTATTTGTTATATACTTCAATGAATACCGCTGAAAAAAACACTTGCATTATGCTAAATATAAATGAAGTTTGTCACATTTTTTATGAATTGATTTTTGACAACTACATAAACAATTTATGCATATAGATTGTGGTGGAGATATCGAAAGTATCTTAATAGCGGTTTCTAGTGTATGATCATATAAGTATTGTTGAAATATATAAGTAGATTGCTTAGTCCTTCCCATTATTTCAAACTTTTGGTTATGTTGCCTAATGCATGAAGCTTGACATGTCATTAAAGCCCAGGGACTCAAGTTCAAGTCTTGACTTGCACAGTTTTATCCTAAAATTGTTGTTCCACACTATGTTCTTCTATTGTTGACTTCTTGACAAGTATATCGATGGAAATTTCCAAAGTATTGATTAAACTTTATATGCTTTAGTGTGTTTTTCATGGTCAAAAACCCAAACAGGGTCTAATTCATTAGAGAATGACCACCTTCCAACTCCAAGACAATTAGAGAATGACTAAAGGCAAGGGCTAGACACCACGAAAGGCGGTACTGGTGTGGAGGTATGGTGACTGGAACGATATGATGTGAGGAGGAACAGATGGTGCCTTTCCAGACTGAAGAAGACACATGTTCTACCTAGGCCTTGTGGAGTTGTGGTGCGGTTTGCGGTCGGTCACGTTGTGAAGTGAGAGCAAACACTTCTGCTCTGGTGCTTTCTCCTTGGCAAAATTTTAGCCGCGACAAAACAAGAACGGTGGAGATCTTCTCATATCTCTTCGTAAGTGGTGATATGATCGTAAAATTAAAAAATCTAACATATACGTACAATCCTATAGTGGTCCGTATGGGCTATGGCCCGTGTTGTATTGTACGAGTAATTTCTGTATGTATAGCATACTAATACATTCACATGCATTTGTGACGTCATGTGTACCGAAAATGCATGACATATAAAAGGGTCGTGGCACCCTTAATTAGCAGGATCCCTGCCGGCGTAGCGATTTCGTTGTCGGGCGACGTTGTCGTTGGCTCTCAGCAGATCCGTACGCAACCAGCATGTTTCAAAATGCGCATGCACAACGTGGGGTGGTAGTTAGGCAACTGAAATACTTGGTCACGTGATCTTTTTTTTTCTAACACAGCGTATAACCGGTACAGACGGTTATACATGTTCTTGATATAGGTTTTGGTGGGCCTAAGGTAGAAAAACTAACCGAATATAACTTCTCAACTTCAGTTACGGAGGAGCACAGGGCTCGAGAGCAAACGCGTTGGCACTTGGCACCTTTGCCTCTGGTGCAGTACCAAAATATCTTGTGGCCAAGGAACGGAGGTATTGAACTGTTTGTATATACGCCTCTGCTGTCAAAAAATGTGACATGAAGAAAGGACACTGTAAATACATAAGAAAATAGGTATACTACCAGTGGAGAGTGTGCTTTATATCCGTTCGAATTTGTAACTTCAAATTCAACCTACTTTGTTGAGCAATGCTACACTTACGGACACTGCTTCGAATGAAATATTGCGAACTGGAAGCGACAGACCAAAACACAAGGACGCTAAATCAGTGCAATACTATGTCACCTGAAAAAAAAAACATTGCCAACGATCACTTCATCCTTTAAGAGGAGCGCCTATCTCCCCAAACGGGGTCCGATTCATTAGAGAAGGACCGCCCGCCAAAAGACAACTAGAGAGTGACTAAAGCCGCGACCTAGCCATTGCCATGCCATATGAGAGTGCACGCATCGCTAGTGCTTTTCTTCTTGGATAATGGGATCATGATTCATGTGATTAAAGCTATATATGCGCAGATCGTACAAACGTGTAGATTATTGACTTTCAGTAAAGCCGAGCTAAAAAGCCTCAGTTCTAAAGAAAACATACGATGTTGCATGCATGGTATCATATCCACCAAGATTTATTCCAAGCGACCGATCAGTTTGGCCTTTGGATAGTACATTGTTTCTGGCCGTGATTCCGCTTGACAGGCACACCGCAGGATCTCATACATGATTGCCGCGAAAAGAACTTTGCACAGGCGTAAAAGCGCAGACCTGCAGACGTGGTTTCTCTTCAAACACAAACAATGCCCGCCACATAGCGTGGCCTGGCATTTTGGCTTACCAGATTTCCAATATACTGAAAACATGAGCACTGACAGGGTTCAGCACATAATGGATTAATTTTATCTATATATCATGCTACTGAGGACCGGAGGTTGCCACTGCGGCGAGCATGTAACCAGTCATCAATTCTTGAAAGGTTGAAGGATGCAGGAAGGCCGATCAAGTCAGCAGTCTCAACGCTGGGACGGTGTCGTCCTTCAGCCATGGATAGAATCGAAGCATGTGCAAAAGGAACTGTCAGAAAAGGTGCTAATGAGTGCAACTTTGGACAGAAGGTTATTCCGACTGAAAAAAGGCATGAGCTCCAAACATGACAGTGTGTCGTGGATAAGACCCCTGGTTTCGTGATAAGATAAGATCTGTCTAACTGAATGATATGATATGGTGATTTTGCTCACTGTCTTAAATTGCAAACCATCATGTGAACAAGTGAATGTCCCTGGTGAAAGAAAGGTGTATGTGCTTGAGGAGTATGTTGCGTCAACGGTGCACTCTGAATGGTTCATCAGAGTAGGGTATCGTCCTTGTACAGAAATATCTGAATAGGGTATTGGCCATTAGCAATTAGGCCTCATTGTCATAGCATGATAGCAGTATAGGGGGAGGCGGTGCTGACTCAGTCCCAATTTTCTGACTTGATTTGAACACGACCGAAACTCCATATCCAGAAGTCTATAGTGTCTGCTAGACGGAAAAAATGAAGATTGCAGTTAACCGCTTGAGCATTTTGTATACCGAATTATATTACAAATCTAGAACTTTATTGCAATGAATTTATATTATTATTTACAACAAAAATGTGTTTCCATGGAAAATAGATTAATTAAATTTGAGAATAGAATGGGAAAAGATCAGGATATTTCAGAATTTTTTTAAACCCACCAATGTTTTCAGAAAAAACTGCAGAAGTTACGATTTTAAAAAACCTCAATCGTTATTTAGACATGTTTTTTCAGTTTTTATAAAATTATAACATTTACTTATTTTGGTTGTAGATAATATTAAGATTTTTTTATCCTGTACAACATTTTATACAATCATATTCATCGTCAAGGCTCTAATCCAATATGACTCATATTTATAAAGTTAATGAAATTTCTTGGCTGTTTGATTCTTGGCAAGGGAAGAACAAATGACTCTAATAAGTACAGTCAAATAAAAGTAAAGCTTAGTAAAAAGTAAAACCAGAATGTTACTATGACATTTAAGGTTATCATCTCGTTCTTCATGCATTAAAACACTACAAAGAGAGCAAAGTGCTTGGCAGAATTTCTGACTTCTTTACTTGAAACAAAGATCAAGATAACTTCTCGATTATGTTTGTCTGCTCCATCCAACACACTAGTTAACAATTAACAGTATGAGGAGAAAAGGGGCATCCACTAAAGGTTGAATATGAAAGGCCAAAAGACTATGCAGCAGGCTTCTGGAAATCACCAACAACTGAGATTTAAGTAGTTAGGTACCTTATCTACAAATGTCAAATCATTTCTAGTAGCTTCCATCACTTTGGTTGTGCGACAGTCTATCTTCAAATTCTTATCACCCAGGACACAGGTGGGACTTATACCAATCGATGCAATTAAAAATTCTAGCATAAGTCTGCAGCTACACTGCTACAGATGAACCAACAATAAAAACATGAAAACTACAAACAATTATTAAATAAATAAGGAGAACAGAAACGGCACGCACCTTCGCGTTGGTTAATTTTCCAAAGTTCAAATGCATAACATTTCTAAAGGCATCGACTGGCAGGGTCCTTAAGAGATAATCGTGCCAGATCTCTCTCCAACAGAAGGCAGAGTTCCTCATCCACCAGTTTTCCTGAAAAACGACAAAACTGAATTTGAGTTTCACAGCCAGCACTCTACTGGACAGCGTCTTAGAAGTAATTTAAACTAGTTATTTTTTCAATACTGTTAAATATAATATATCTCCACTTCCTATAAGATCAGTCTTTTAGTATAGTTGGTTGGTAGGAATATATCTAACATGGTATCAGAGCGTCCAGTCTTGGGTTCAAGTCTCATCCCCGCACAATTAATCCCCAATTTATTCACACCCACGCCGGGCGTAAGGGGAGGTGTTATCCATATCAGACGTGAAGGGGGGTTTTAAGTATATTGTATCTCCACTTCCTATGAGATTGGTCTTTTGGGAAAGTTGGTTAGTAGGAATATCTAACAAATACTATCCTAAAATGAGCCCCTAAGTCCTAGCTAAGGTAAGTGGCAAACTCATAAGTAAACTAAAAATCCTTACATTCTGATGTTGATAAACGCAGAAGGTACGACAATGTAAACTAACCTTTCAATTATTTTTTCCCCAATTCCCAACAACAATTTATCAGGAGTTGACATGTTTGGCGGTATCACAATGTCTGCATCCGCAGAACATATCTCACTGGTTTAAAAATGAAAGACTGCATAAGGAAAACGGGTATTATTAAACATATCATCCATACATCATTGATCGTATAACATATTTTATTAACAAAAACCTCCAACTTAAATTCCAAGGTTGCATGACACCTGCAATTATGTGGAACCCTCCATGAGAATGTCCCAAACTTCTTTCAGCTTCGTGGCATAGACATATAATCCCTCCAATCTTCCATGATGATTCTTAAATCATTAAGTTTGCTTTGCAATCCAATGCAACAGTTTTCATGCATAGTGCAAACCTCATTCAAATCTCCACTTAGCTCGCAGATACCACCAAAGTATGTAGTACTTAACACTTAATTGTCAATCCAATATCCTTAATGTAAGGATCATGCTTTATAAAATTAAGTACGCCCTGGTCATGATAACCAGGATATCTCAGTCAGGAATAATACCAAAACTTGTAGAACTCTATGCTTTGATTGTTTAACTTCACATAGTTGAATCCTCCATTAGCTATGTTTCTTAAGTCAATTGCATTGCCTACGTACATAGTGATCACATGCAATCTGAAAATCTCCATCAGGCTAAAAATGTGGGAATGGATTGCGAAACCACATGATATCTGCATCCTGAAGTGCATATAAAGGAGATAAATCAAGTTTACGCTAAGTGACTTGACTTGTTCATGTTTGGTATTATTCAGGAAAAGGGTACATCTTATTGTATTGGTGTCAAGCTTGATGCAGCAGAACAGGAAGTAACATATCATGGATATTTACCGAGAAAATGAAGCTGTAACCTTTTTCAAGAACCAGGCGCAAGAAATCCAGCCTTTTCCACATCATCTCCAGATATCCAGCAGTCAGAAACATCTTTTCTTGGGAGAAGTCCACATCATCGGTTACAAGAGCAAAACAGTATGGATGGATCTCAGTACATCGATTATATGCTTTCCCATCAAAGGATATTATCACAAGGTGTATCAGTAGTGAACTTGTCCCAATACCACGATGAAACTGTCAATGAAAAGATCTACAACCGAGCCAGGAGTAGCCCATGCAGCATTAATTCTTTTCAGTATAATAGTTTTATTGTCCATAGAAGCCTCTTGTAGAACTTGCCCCAGTTGGGGATAATCACAGTCCTACAAGGATGATTATAGTCATTAAAAACATTAATTAAAACGAATCTGGAACTATACTAGTGAGATGAAGAAAGTTTTTGACTTCTCACCAAGAAAAGTAGAACAAAACCACTATATAAAGCACAAAGATAAGAATTTGACATATCGCCATGTGGATTGTGGAATATATATCTAGCTGAGCTCACAATATTCACAATGCCATAAAAAACGCATTAGCAAGAGCATTAAGCGTATTCACCCACTTCTTAAGGTCTGAAGATTTTAACAACCCAAATCATGCATTCGTGAATCATGACCATGTGCTGCCCATCAAATTAAACTAAATGGCCTCAAAGCGAAATCCCTATAAGAACATCCTATTGTTGGATTTTATGGGCCAAGGCCCATTTGATCTATCAAATCCTGGAGAATCCCAAAGGCCCGTTTGTGAATTGCATGAGATGTACAAGGAGTTCAATGCCACATTGCTAGTAGGGAGGGAGTTAAACCTCTTTACAAGGGCTGCTCTTCTACCATCCATAAGGTGATTGAGAAGATAAGTGGTTCAAGCATTTTGTGTATCGAGATATAGTTAGACTGTGGTTTGGTGGAAGATTAAATTTTTTGTTTGGTGCACCAGCTCTGAGCCTACATGTCAATAAGCATATGCATGCTTGACAGTTCTTTGTTTCCCAAAGACTTCTTCCACACCATGGCAGTTCAGTTTTGTGCCTCTCACAAGAACTTGCTCTATGTCTCTCTCGTTAATGCCAAGTCCCTTTTGTTGTGTTGCTTCCAGGCTTTCACATCCTCGCGACCGCGTGCACAGCCGTCCGGGAGAGCAGGCCTCCAGAATCTCATCCTTAGATCCTTCTCCTGCACCGAAAGGGGTGATGAGATTTTCGACTGCTCGCATCTGTTTGACTACATCTGTGCCGACATATTGACTACTTCAATGTCCAAAAAATATCATATTCGTGAAGCAGAAACATAATGTACTCCCATTAATGTGGAATAGTCAATTCGATTCAGCATTGTCAATTTACCCAGAACTTCTCTCTTTTCCTCGGTGACACAAGAATCCATTTTGTACAAACAAAATTCCGACTCCCTTCTTTTTTTATTTCCATTCTATTTAGATATGATATGGTGTAGATCTAATTCTTATATAAGACTCCTTATCCGGTGCACGACTACGTCTCCTTCACCACCATGATCAACATCGACAAGCAGTGGTGGTCTCCCCGGCTAACACGTATTATTTAGTCCATATGCAGATCCGCTAAATATGTCTAGTGTGGAGCAAAGAAAGTAGCTAACCTGATCTATTCTATGCTGTGGCGGCTAGGGTAGGAACCCTGAACAAAGCCCCTTATATAGCCCCTTAAGGTAACTCTCTAACTGAGCCACATGGGCCAGGAAGGTAAGGTACAGAACAGCCCAATAACTTTTCAACACTCACTCTCAAGATGGGTGATAGATATCTATCATTCCCATCTTGTCACATGCCGGGTTGCATTCTCTGGTTCCCAAACCTTTAGTTAAGCAATCTGCAATTTTTTGCCTTGAACTCACATGCTCTATCTTGATGATCCTAGCATCGAGTTTTTCTTTGATGTATAATCTGTCTATCTCAATATGCTTTGTTCTGTCGTGTTGTCGTGTTGCACTGGGTTATTTGCTAGGTTAATAGTAGACTTGTTGTCACACCATACATTCATGCAACTGTTCTTCAATTCACTTAACAGATTCCTTATGCACAACATTTCACTCAGCCCTTGAGACATGGCCATGTACTCTGCTTCAGCACTTCAGCTATTGATTTTGAAACCACTTGTTGTTTCTTGCTCCTCCATGACACTAAGTTTTCTCCGACGAAAACACAATACCCTGAAGTTGATCTTCGGTCATCTAGGCAACTTGCCCAATCGGCATCACAGTAGCCATCAACATCAAGATGTTCGTTACTCTTGAACCACAAGCCCTTTCTTGGAGTTCCTTTCAAGTATCGCAAGATTCTGCAAACTGCTTCAAGATGTTCACTTCTAGGCTCATGCATATACCCGCTCACTACACTCACTGCAAAGGCAATGTCTGGTCGTGTATGACATAAATACAACAGTCTCCCAACTAGTCTGATATTTTTCTTTATCCACATGATCACCTGGTTGTATTTTCACTTTATGGTTTTGATCGATCGGCAGCCCAGCATACCAACATCACTAAGAAGGTCCAAAGTATACTTTCTTTGGGACAGAGCTATTCTTTTTGTTGACCTGGCCACTTCTATACCAAGAAAGTACTTTAGTCGACCAAGGTCTTTTATTTCAAAGGCCTTACTCAAACACTTCTTTAGTCTTGCTATCTCTCCTTCGTTATCCCCAGTAATAATGATATCATCCACATACACCGCAAGAATGGTAATCTTTCCCTTAGAGTGTCTATAAAACACTGCATTGTCCCGTTGCATTGTCCGTATCCCATGTCACAAACTGCACGCCTAAATTTTTCAAACCAAGCTCCCGGAGACTGTTTTAGTCCATAAAGAGATTTCTTCAGTCTACGAACTTCTTCATGTAGATCTCCATGTAGGAAAGCGTTCTTAACATCAAGTTGGTGTAACGGCCACCCACGATATCAAAATCCTTATTGTGTTCATCTTCGCCGCTGGTGCAAAGGTCTCATCATAATCGATGCCGTAGGTTTGGGTGTACCCTCTTGCCAGAAGTCTTGCCTTGTATCTTTCAATCTTTCCTTGTGCATTTTGTTTCACAGTGTAAACCCACTTACAACTAACAGCCTTTTTTCCTGTTGGAAGAGATACTAACTCCCAAGCTTGTAGCTCTTCCAACATGGCCGCTCGCCATGGCCTGTTGGAATAGATACTGAGTATAGGGAAGAAACAAATGCTTTGTAGGAAGGAGACAGGGCTTCGTATGACACAAAGTTGCCTATATCACATTCATCATGCCTATTCTGTAGTCTCTCAACACAAGCCCGAGTTCCTTTCCTCAAAGCAATTGGTAGGTCCATTTGTCCTCCTCCCATTGTTGTCGAGTCTCCATCAACTTGGTTTTCACTGGAGGAGATGGTCTAAAAAATTGTCCTGATGTTCAACTTGTAACTCTTGTTGCTCCCCCTGAACATGTTGCGCACCCACTTGCCTCCTACCATGAACTTGAAGATTGTGTTCCTCATTCAGCCTTCTCCATCTCTGCGGTAAATTCTGGTCATCTCCATCTTGTCTAACTGGAATGAGACCCACTATTGGTTGAGGTTGTGGTTCTGAGATTGTCTCCCCTTCTCACTCTCCCCCTCTTGACTAGTTCCATGAGCCGAAAAACGGTCAAGATCTTCGAATAATATGCTCAGATCAGTCTTATCTGCATAAAATGGTTCAGATTCCCGAAAAGTGGCATCCATACTCACAAATGTCCTTCGTTCGGAAGGACTCCAACACTTGTAACCTCTTTGTCCAGACGAATACCCAAGAAAAATACATTTCAGAGCTCGAGGATCCAGTTTGCTCACTGATGGCCTGTGATCTCTAACAAAGCAAGTGCATCCAAATAATTTTGGAGGAACAACAAAAGTATTATCCTTTAGAATTAATTCACATGGTGACTTCATACCTGTCACCCTCAATGGCGTACGGTTGATCAAATAGGTTGCAGTCAGGACAGCTTCGCTCCATAGGAATTTAGGCACATTCATGGTGAACATTAAGGCCCGAGCAACCTCCAATATGTGACGGTTTTTCCTTTCAGCCACACCATTTTGTTGAGGCGTATCTGGACATGATGTTTGATGCAAGATTCCTTGCTCAGACATGAAAGCACCAAATATTTTGTTAACATACGAATAGCTTGTAAATATGTACATTGAACTGATTCTTCACAAGAGCATGGAATTTTTTGAAACACTGGAACACTTCATCCTTGTGTCGCTTATACATCCAAGTCATCCGTGAGTAACAATCAATAAAGGTTACAAAATACTTTGCACCACTTATAGTCCATACATCAGAATGAACCAACACAAAAGGAGATATACTTCTGATCCCCTTACACACATAGGAGGTTCTAGTATGTTTAGCATACTCAAAAGCATCACACTTGAGCTTGCTTCCAACACCACTCATTACATCAGGAAATATTAGATACATTTTATCAAAAGATACATGTCCCATTCGACAGTGATGAATTAGAGCTCTAGTTTCCTTGTCTTCAGCCACTAGTCCTTGATACGCACCAGGCACGCTACGGTCCATGTACCACAATCCTCTATGCCAGTCCCAAGCTTCCTGCTCGTCACCCTCTCCTGTATCGAGCACATATATTTGTTAATGGTAACTTCACAGTCAATTTGATCAACCAGCGCAGAAAAGGCAGGCGCATACAACATTGATGGTAGTTCAATAATAGGATTACATTTAACTGTCCCAACTCCTCTAATAGGTTGGGTTGTGCCAGTCTCCTGATATGTGGGGGGATATCGAATATAGGATTCAAATTCTTCCAGTTTGGATGCCCCTGAGTCTAAAACCCATCCTCTATTAATTGAATGTGCTGCTACTGATGCATTCTCTGTGTTACCTTTATTTGTGTCGACAAAGTTGGCGAAATTGCCAAAGCTTGAAGTAGTAGCTTCTGGTCCCTCTCTAGGCTCTCCGGTTAGTGGTTGTTTACCTTCACTTGGTGCAGCCATATTTGCCCTGTGAGCACCTTCTCCATGCCGTGGACCAGCAACCCAGCCACGACCACCTCTATTGGTGTTGCCACCCCAACCACGACCACCTCGTTGGTTGTAACCACCATTGTATCCTCTTCCTCTTCCCCTGATTGATGCGGTACAAAATCTTCTTATGTGCCCTGGTTCACCACGGGTAAAGCAGTCTCTTGTTTCTTTCCTTGTGGTCATTGCAAAGGTGGACTGCATTGGTTGTTTCGCTGCCTCCAGCAGATTTCAGACGAAACTCCTCTTGTAACATAGCGGCAATAGCTTCGGCAGGAGAGGGAAGCTTGGGTTGGTGCAGCAAATCATGCACTGCGTCCTCAATCTGCGCCATTAGCATCAGATTTCCCTTACCAGAGTACATTTTTGACAAAGTACTCCATACCTCTGAGGCATTTGGAAGACCCTCGGCTGAAGCAGCAATAGAACGGGTCAAAGAGTTCAGCAGCCAGGCAAAGATCAACGAGTCTTTGCACTCCATTTCTTCCAATCTGCACTCTCCTTATCCTCCGGTTCAGTAAGTAGTGCTTCCCTGAATGTGCCCAACCAGGCCCTTTGTCCTAAGAATGAGCAATGGTTGCCTCGACCAACTCAGGTAGTTGCTCATCCCTTCTAGCTTTACTTCATTGGGCATGAGCTCCACCTTCTGCACCACCATCAGCGGAAGTGCTCTCTGCATTCTTGGCCACGAGAAGTTGTGCGAGCTTCTCAAGAGCTGTTGTGAGCTCGTCCCCCATCTTGTACATCACCTGCAGTCACTCCTCCACGAAACTTCCTCTCCTTCCCACTTGCAGCACCACCAGTGCTGCCTCCCCCCAGCTCAGGGCACTCCTTAGGCCGTTGCTACAGTCACCATCACCTCCGCCGCTGGCACCGCCATAGCCACCTCCATCGTCCCTTGCTCCGATACCATGTGGAGCAAAGAAAGTAGCTAACCTGATCTATTCTATGTTGTGGCGGCTAGGGTAGGAGCCCTGAACAAAGCCCCTTATATAGCCCCTTAAGGTAACTCTCTAATTGGGCCACATGGGTCAGGAAGATAAGGTACAGAACAGCCCAATAACTCTTCAACATCTAGTTTGTCATATATGATAAGATTTACTAGTGCATCTGTGTTGTTTCTTTCGTTAATTAAACTCATCCGAAAAATGCTTAAAATTCCAACAGCTATCGTGTATAGAACACTTGCTTGATCTTAAAGGATGAATGAACAAAATTAGCACAAGTTTTAGGAATAATAACAAGGGAAAACAAATGAAGCCCTAGCTAACATGGGGAGAAGCCTCCAAACGGGACAGTTTAGGGGGTTAAACAGACTCATCTTTGCATTTAAGGATGGATATGCGGCTAAGAAATATCACGCCTGTTCCGAAATGTAAGCCTTCACGGAATGGAGGTAGTATGATATATCAGCAACCAAACAAGCTTGGAGGGAATCGGCATGACCATATACCAGTGGTGCTGCAGCAGGAGAGGCCTGGGTACCTTTCTACCAGCATTGCATTGCTACTTGCAAAATTGATTCAGCGTGCGAAGTGCAACATGGAATAATCGTGCAATGTAAACTTCCTTTGTCGGCTTTCATTAGTTAACATGGAATACTTTGGCAATTTAACAAGATCTATTACATTTAGTGTTTTTCGCATGTAATTTAACAAGAAACGATTTCTGCATGACGGCCTCATACTTTTGGATATCCATGATGCAAACAAAAAACAGTTAGTTTCTATCAAGTAGCCCTCGCGTCGCCCGCAGCGGGCGACTCGGGGGAGCCTCACCCGCGCCGCCGCCGGCCCCCCAGGCTTCCTCCTCGCCTCCGCCGCTGCCGCCGGCCCCGCCGCGGTGGCGGCGGCTCCCGTCACCGAAGGTGGCTGGGGGAGAGCCGCGGTGAACGCGTTGCTACCGGCGCCCCGCTTCCGTCTGCTCCGCCTCGCGCGGCAGCCGCACGGCGGTGGCTAGCGTCGGTACTGGGGCTTCGGCGTCGGCGAGCTGGGCTGTGCGGCGGGCGGCGGTGTCGGCACCTCTGCGTGGTTGATGCTCGTTGCTTCTGCCGGGCTCGATCTGGGTCTGGGCGGGCCCGATCTGGGCCTGCTCGGGGCTGGAGCTCGCCGGGTGCTCGCAGGCCGGGGCGGCGGCCCCGGGGACGCGGTGGTGGAGGGGTTTGGGCGGCCAGCTTCTCCTCGGCGCGGAGGTCGCGCGGAGGCCGCGGATCGAGGGCCCGCGCCCAGAATCTGTCGGAGTTTGGTTCCGCTGCGGAGGGCCACCGTGGGTGGCAGGTTAGCCGAGGCGCGGAGGCCCCGGCTGGCACCTGCAGGCCCGTGGCGGAGGTGTGCCACGGCGCGAGGATGGCCGCGCGGCGGCGCGGCATCTGGTGGGCGAGGCGCCGGTTTCGGTGTCTCGCGGACGGCGGTAGGTTGGCGGGAGGTGCTGGCCTATCGCGCGTGGAGGCCGGAGCGGCGGCTCCGGGATTCAAGGTGGTGCTGCCGGCATGCCTCTGGCCGCGTGGGCGGCAGGGCGTGCTTCCTTGGGCGTGGGCGGCGTCCCTCTTACCGGTGGCTCTCGTTCGTTTGTAGTCTGGAGGTGCTGGTTGTGGGTCTCCGGACGAAAGTCTTGCCCGACTTGGTCGGTGCCGGCAACGGCGGCGCCCGAGGGCGTCGTTCTTCCTCCTTGGAGGCGTTGTCGTGGAGGCTCGACACCCCTCACCCACCATTCCGGGGTGAAAACTCAAATCCGGCTTGCCGGATTGGATGACGGCGGCGTCTTTGGACGTCGTGACCTCCTTGGAGGCGTCATTTTTCGGAATATTGGGAGACTCTTTGCGATGCTTGGGCTACTGGTTGGGTCGTCTTCCTCGGGTTCCGTCGGTGCGCGAGTGCCGCTGGCTTGCTTCTCGCGACCTGCCTCTCCCCACGAAGTTTGATAGGCCTAGCCGTTTCCTTCGGCTCTGACTTCCTTTCCAGGGACGTGGACCGGGCAGTCGCGGTGCTCGCCGTTGCCGTTGGTGTCTTCCGGCGGCTCTCCATACCTAGTTCGGCTAGGTTGTGTGGCCATGTGTGGTTTTCGCCGGTTTTTCCTGAAAAACTGCGCCGTGTTGGTTTTCTTTGGTTTTTTGGACACGTTTCGTTTTGTGTTTTTGGCCAGTTTTCCTTATAAACTGGTCATTTTCCCTCTTCTTAATGAATAGGCAGAGCTCCTGCCATTTGCTCCAAAAAAAAAAAAAAGATTGTAAAGCAGGCGGCAAGGTTTTCTTTTACTTTAGTGAGGAGCATTGTGTAATGGGACATGTAAGAGGATTAAATTAAAGTTTGGGTGAAACCCAATATAGTTCCAATGGTATACAATGATACAGCCAGAATCCGGGTACACTTCAAACCATAGATGCCCGATTAGATCGGGTTGCAACAACCCGGGCCCTTAGCTAGTACTAGAAACTTAGGCAGAAGCTTCGGGAGTAATAACAGATGAAGTTTAACAGCATCCTAATATTCTAACTGTCCAAGACAAGTGATTTCAGTACCCAGGTCGGCAGAATTCATAAGTAAGACAATGTGAGACGAGAAATTGGCAACAGTAGAAGGGGGGCGAGGAGTGGAAGCTCACCGGATCGTCGGCGGAGATGGGGTCGAGGTCGCCGTACTCCCCGGGGACCATAACTGAGCGCGCGGCGGATCTAAATCCCGCCAGAGCCATCGATACCGGTCGTTCTGCACCGGCGGAGGCGCATTCCAGTGCGACAGGACGGCTCGGTACACCACGGCGCAGGGCAGCGCGACGGCCGCGGCGAGGTGAAGCACCGCCGCGGCTCTCCGGAGCGCATACGCGGGCGGACAGCGAGGCGGCGGAGGGAGGTGAGGCCCAGGGTTTGGCGCGACGGCCTCGCCATTGCGAGAGGGGCGGCGTCGGCGACGGCGGCCGCTGCGTACGAGTGAGTCAGTCACCAGCGTAACGGTTCCTCGAAGACGGAAACGCGTAGTTCTGCGTAAACATGTCTTGTAGGCGTAAACAGCTTCCTTAAGGGTCTGTTCGTTTCTAGGATATACAAGAATGGGATGGAATGGTTCCATCCCATCCCATTCCATTCCATTCTCTCCATCCTATATGCTGTGTTCGGTTGAATTTGAACCTGTGAAATGGAATAGATTTTAATTAACCTAGACATCAATTGATTAGAGACTAATTTAATCTAAACGTTTTTAATTAAGCTAATTCCCCCAAATCGGATGAAGCTTGGCCACGCATCCGCGCATGGCCGAGGTCGTCGCCCTGCTGCCCCCGCGCCTGGCCGGCCGGCCGAGGCTCCCGCCGCGGCGAGCATGGAGGCAGGGAGGGCCCTGGCGTTGACGGAGGAGGGGCCGCGAGCGTGGAGGAGGGGCGCGAGCACGGGGGAAGGGCGCGGGCATGGAGGAGGCTGACCGCGCCTCGGTCCACGCCGCTGCTCCTCGGGCAGCCGCGCCGCCGCGCCTCTGGCCGCCGCCGCCCCTGGCCACGAGCACGGAGGAGCCGTGAGGAGGGCTGCGCCTGGCCCGGCCGTGGCCGCCGCCGCCCCTGGCCGCGAGCACGGAGGAGGGGGAGGAGGGCTGTGCCTGGGGCCGTGGCCGCCTGCCCCGGCCGCTGTGCCGGCCGCCACCGAGAGCCGGTCCTCGCGGAGGAGAGCGGGGGGGGGGAGAGGGAGGAGAGAGGTAGGAGAGAGAGGAATTAGCGCTAAGAGCGACCGGTTCCACCTCGTCCCGCCGAATTGGAGGGATGGGTGTATTCCGCATCTCGTGGGAATATTACCTGCTGAGGAATGAGTGCGTTCCATTCCAGTGCAAAACCGAACACTAGAATCAGTTCCAGGTGCGGAACGGTTCCGTTCCATTCCAGCTAGTTCCAGAACCGAACAGACCCTAAAGGCGGAAGCATCTCCAGATGGCACGGGATGAAAGTTGAAACTACTCTCTTTTTTCTTGCGAAAGTACTCTCACCGTTTTAAAATAACAAATGTCCTTCGTTCATCCTAAGTCAAACCATATCAAGTTTGAACATATTCGGTAACAAACCAAAAAATACTAGTACCTACATTTCTATAAATAAAATGTTTTGGTGAACTCTTAGATTCCAGAGCAGACGTAGTAAGGTAGAAGTGTTGAAAACATTTGATTAATAGAACTGTAGCCGATGCTTCTGAGTATCACATCAATTTAGTTCTATTGAATTTTTCATACTAATACTTTTGTATCATATAGGTTTAGCATTATAGAGAAACATTTTCCAAAAGGTGTCGTTGGCTCTCGAGTTTCAGTGATTTTTTCATTTTAAAATTAATAAAAAAGCATAATTATAAATTTTCAAAAATGGAAAAATTAGGTATAGTCAATCATTTAAGGTACAAGCATAAAAAAATTCAATGCAAAATTCTTTGTATTGTGGGATACATAAAAATAACAAAATCTGGTAACATTTAGGAATTCGAAAGCATGCCTACTTAGATCCATAGGTTTGTTACTTTTATGTAGATCAAAATACAATGCTTTTTTGGCGAATAGGAGTCTGACATTAAAAAACATCAAAAACATCGAACGGCACAAAGCATCTCAATGAGAACAAAAATTACAAAGAAATCGATGAGATGCCCCTCGTCTTCAGCCTCTAGGCCATGTCGACGACGTGCCTTCCCATTGCCGCTCCTCCCTAAGTCAACCTAGTCTTGTTAGTTGTTGACAAAAATTTGTTGAAAGGATTAGAATACAGTGTACTTGAAACTCATAGTTTACACCTTTGTGAGATAAATCATTGGGTACATAAAAAAAGTAATATTTTTTTCTTTAAATCTCGTAAATGCGACTTTCGAATTTTACGAAACAACAAGAACAATGGTGCCAGGAGCCAAAAATCTGCACTCGAAAAAAAAATTAAAGCTAAGTTTGGCATCTAAGTTTTTCTAAAACCAAATTATTGTAAAAATGTATTGTATAGGCAACAAATACTTCAGTTTTGGAAAAAGAGGTAAAAACCTCTTTTTTTCTATACTGCAAAATTAGTGCAGTTTTATGAATAAACAAAGTATAGAAAACTGTAGGTTTTGTTGAAACCAAACACCTCAAAGTATTCAATACCATGTTATTTTTAGAAACCAAAGTTTTTTTTAGAATACTTTGTAAAAACGTTGTTGCCAAACACAGCCTAAGCATTGTTTTAACGAAACTTTGGAACTGAGGTGAGAGTATCGAAGAGAGATTGGATAGAGATTTGGTGCATATGGACACCAGATCTCTTTATTTTTAAAAAAATGAAAAACATGTTTACAAGTTTCAAAATATCCTGAAAACAAATCGTGACGTAGCTAGTTTATCTGACAAACGTGCAAATTTGGGAAATAATATGTAGTTTGGGCTACACAAAAATGGTAGAAGTGTGAATTTGAGCACAGTGAATTCAAATCTCTAAAAAAATCAGGTTTTGTCATTTTTATGTAACTCATAATACAAAACCTGTAAATATAAATTTTCGGTTTTTTTAAATATACCAAGAGCACTTGTGGTCAGGAGCCCAAATGCCTTTCCGAGAGAGACGGAGCAAGGTAGTGCAGTGCCACGGCCGAGCGGTGGCGCACGTCAGCACGTGACCAAGATCGAGCCAGATACGCGCGCGCGCGCGCCAGCGCATGCGAGGTGTCGCCCGCGTGCGTGCGTGCGATCGCCGCTCTGTCTCTACGCAGATGATGACAACTCAGGTATACGCACGCCGCCTCCATGACCGTCCGGCCACCACGCATCGTCGGCCACCGCGGGACCCGTTCGTCAGCGGCACGAACATGCCCGTCGGCCGTTTCCACTTTCTTTTCTACTCCCCGCATAGGCCCGCAAGCGGTTGCATCTAACTACCGCGGGCGGGCCAACGAACTTTGCTTCACAGCCCCGCATCTTCCCCTCCTCACCTCATCACTTCTCTTCCTGTCCGCTCGTCGTCGTCGTCTCCGGCTCTCCTGCTCCTGGATCAATGGACGTGCTCCCGGGCGAGCTGTGCTTCAAGATCTTCCACCTCCTCGACCACCAGGCCCTCGCCGCCGCTCCCCAAGGTTCGTCCTCGCCGATCAAAAAAAAGTCTTCCGTTACTTCTTATGCTGGCGCGTTATCCTCTTCTTGCGTAGGAATGTATAATTCGCGACTTCCCTTGGCCTGAATTGCCCGAACTGCAGTGTGCAGGAAGTGGAACGCGCTGACCTGCGACGACGAGCTGTGGCGCAGGCTGTTCGAGGGCCGATGGGGAGCGGACGCCGCGGCCTTCTACGCGCCGCAGCCCGAGGGCTCCAAGCCTTTATTTGTGTCGACAAAGTTGGCGAAATTGCCAAAGCTTATAGTAGTAGCTTCTGGTCCCTCTCTAGGCTCTCCGGTTAGTGGTTGTTTGCCTTCACTTGGTGCAGCCATATTTGCATATTTGCTCTGTGAGCACCTTCTCCATGCCGAGGACCAGCAACCCAGCCACAACCACCTTTGTTGGTGTTGCCACCCCAACCACGACCACCTCGCTGGTTGTAACCACCATTGTATCCTCTTCCTCTTCCCCTGATTGATGCAGTACAAAATCTGCTTATGTGCCCTGGTTCACCATCGCAGTCTCTTGTTTCTTTCTTTGTGGTCATTCTAAAGCGGACAGCATTGGCTGTTCGCTGCCTCCAACAGATTTCAGACGAAACTCCTCTTGTGACATAGCGGCAATAGCTTCGTCAAGAGAAGGAAGCTTGGGTTGGTGCAGTAAGGCAGCACGTCAGTAACCACACAATCTGAATGAGGGGTCTCAAGAGGATCACAATGATCCAAATCAGCCAGAGACGCTACAAGTTAGCCACATATGCGATCAGGCCCTTCTCACCTTGACGCGAATCATGCACTGCGTCCTCAATCTACGGCATTAGCATCAGATTCCCCTTACCAGAGTACATTTTTGACAAAGTACTCCATACCTCCGAGGCATTTGGAAGATCATCGGCTGAAGCAGCAATAGAAGGGGTCAAAGAGTTCAGCAACCAGGTAAAGATCAACGAGTCTTTCGCACTCTATTTCTTCCAATCTGCTCCGGTTCAGTAGCGAACGTGCCCAACCAGTCACTTTGTCCTAAGAATGAGCAATGCTCGCCTCGACCAACTCAGGTAGTTGCTCATCCCTTCTAGCTTCACTTCATTGGGCATGAGCTCCACCTTCTGCACCACCATTAGCAGAAGTGCTCTCTGCATTCTTGGCCACGAGAAGCTGTGCGAGCTTCTCAAGAGTTGTTGTGAGCTCGTCCCCCATCTTGCACAACACCTGCAGTCACTCCTCCACGAAACTTCCTCTCCTTCCCACTTGCAGCACCACCAGCGCCTCCCCCAGCTCAGGCCACTCCTTAGGCCGCTGCTACAGTCACCATCACCTCCGCCGCTAGCACCGCCATAGCCACCTCCATCGTCCCTTGATCTGATACCATGTGGAGCAAAGAAAGTAGCTATCATGATCTATTCTATGTTGTGGCGGCTAGGGTAGGAACCCTGAACAAAGCCCCTTATATAGCCCCTTGAGGTAACTCTCTAATTGGGCCACATGGGCCAGGAAGGTAAGGTACAGAACAACCCAATAACTCTTCAACATCTAGTTTGTCATATATGATAAAATTTACTAGTGCATCTGTGTTGTTTCTTTCGTTAATTAAACTCATCCGAAAAATCCTTAAAATTCCAACAGCTATCGTGTATAGAACGATGCACTTGCTTGATCTTAAAGGATGAATGAACAAAATTAGCACAAGTTTTAGGAATAATAACAAGGGAAAACAAATGAAGCCCTAGCTAACATGGAGAGAAGCCTCCAAACGGGATAGTTTAGGGGGTTAAACAGACTCATCTTTTTATTTAAGGATGGCTATGCGGCTAAGAAATATCACCCCTGTTCCGAAATGTAAGCCTTCGCGGAATGGAGGTAGTATGATATATCAGCAACCAAACAAGCTAGGAGGGAATCGGCATGACCATATACCAGTGGTGCTGCAGCAGGAGAGGCCTGGGTACCTTTCTACCAGCATTGCTTTGCTACTTGCAAAATTGATTCAGCGTGCGAGGTACAACATGGAATAATCGTGCAATGTGAACTCCTTTGTCGGCTTTCAGTAGTAAACATGGAATACTTTGGCAATTTAACAAGATCTATTACATTTAGTGTTTTTCGCATGTAATTTAACAAGAAACGATTTCTGCACGACGGCCTCATACTTTTGGATATCCATGATGCAAACAAAGAAGATTGCAAAGCAGGCGGCAAGGTTTTCTTTTACTTTTGTGAGGAGCGTTGTGTAATGGGACATGTAAGAGGATTAAATTAAAGTTTGAATGAAAACCGATATAATTCCAATGGTATACAATGATACAGCCAGAATCCGGGTACACTCCAAACCATTGATGCCCGATTAAATTTTAGATCGGGTTGCAACAACCCGGGCCCTTAGCTAGTACTAGAAACTTAGGCAGAAGCTTCGTGGGCGGTTGATGGTGAGGCGGCCGCTCCTCTCCAAGGCCTTTCCGGCTCCGCCACTCGTCGACCTGGCACCTCTCGTCGGCGCCTCCTCTGGCCCGCTCCCAGCGTCCCAAGCGCAGCTGCCTGCTGCTTCACGTCCGAGCCATGTTTCTGTTGATGAGTTTATCCCTGCGACAAGCTGCCCAGAGCCACGCCATGCTGATTCGACCACGGCTACTGAGTCCGCCTCGGCCCTTCCAGTGAAGATGTGCAGCGATTTTGCAAGCTTCTCAACGACAACCACGACGTATGTGCCATCAGTGTCTTCTCTTTCAGCTGCTGCAACCAAGAGCAATGAAGAGCGCGAGGAGGCATCTTGGGAGCTCGTCCTGTCTAAGCGGAGCCTTCGTCGCAAGGCTTTTGCTTCTCGGACTTTGAAGACCCGTCCTCCACCTCCAGCTCCGACCCTGTCGCCCCCTGTGCTCTTCGATCCTGGAGTGTTGGTTGAGGGGCTCGGGTTCTTGTCGCTGCCGCCGGTGGCCTCGAGTGACCCTGCCGACGTGCCCCATCCTGCTGGTGATTCTTTGTGCTCAGACGATGACGACGACGATGATAAAGAGTTGGCTCCGCGGTTGTCGATGGCCTCCACCAAAGGCGTTGTTTCTGTCTTGGTTCGCAGCACCACCGATGCACGCCATGTTGCGGAGGCGCCAACGGAGTCGTGCAGAGACCTCGCTCCTGCCGCTAACGCTCGTGGAGATGAGGAAGACTTGGTACAGGCGGGCCGAGGCCGCAGCTCCAGCCGTGAGCCATCGTCTTTGCTTCGAAAGGAGGGCCTCGAGCGTCGCCTGTTGGGCTCGTGGGAGATGCTTTCTGTGTTGGAGATATGCCCAAGAGGCAATAATAAAGTGGTTATTATAATATCTTTGTGTTTATGATAAATGTTTATATACCATGCTATAATTGTATTAACCGAAACATTGATACATGTGTGTTATGTAAACAACAAGGAGTCCCTAGTAAGCCTCTTGTATAACTAGCTTGTTGATTAATAGATGATCATGGTTTCGTGATCATGAACATTGGATGTTATTAATAACAAGGTTATGTCATTAGTTGAATGATATAATGGACACACACCCAAATGAGCGTAGCATAAGATCAAGTCATTAAGTTCATTTGCTATAAGCTTTCAATACATAGTTGTCTTAATCCTTCGACCATGAGATCATGTAAATCACTTACACCGAAAGGGTACTTTGATTACATCAAACGTCATTGCGTAAATGGGTGACAATAAAGGTGGGATTAAGTATTTGGAAAGTGTGAGTTGAGGCATATGGATCAACAGTGGGATTTGTCCATCCCGATGACGGATAGATATACTCTGGGCCCTCTCGGTGGAATGTCATCTAATTAGCTTGCAAGCATATGAATAGTTCATAAGAGATCACATACCACGGTACGAGTAAAGAGTACTTGTCGGTAACGAGGTTGAACAAGGTATGGAGATACCGATGATCAAACCTCGGACAAGTAAAATATCGCGAGACAAAGGGAATTGGCATCGTATGTAAATGGTTCAATCGATCACTAAGTCATCGTTGAATATGTGGGAGCCATTATGGATCTCCAGATCCCGCTATTGGTTATTGCTCGGAGAGGAGTCTCGACCATGTCTGCATAGTTCGCGAACCGTAGGGTGACGCGCTTAAGGTTCGATGTCGCATAAGTAGATTTGAGTATGGTATGGAGACGAAGTTTGTTCGAGTCTCGGATGTGATCCAGGATGTCACGAGGAGGTCCTAAGAGTCCGAGAATAAGATTCATATAAGGAAGTTGATTTCGGGTTTTCGGAAATGTTCGGATTTCGGTGTTGACCGGAAGGTTCTAGAAGGTTCGGAAGGTTCCACCATGGGGCCCACGACCCGGGAGGCCCACCGTGGGCCGAGGCTCCCTGGCCTAATGGGCCGGGGCACTTGGCCCCAAGGCCCAGGCCGGCCAACCCCTAGGGTTTCCCTGGGGATCAACTTGGGGAGGGGAAAGCCCTCTCCCCCTTGGCCGCCCCCCTAACCCTAGATGGGAAAGGGGGCCACTGGCCGGCCAGCCCCTATATAAAGAGGGGGGGGGTGGCCGGCCACCCCATCCTCCCATTGCCTCCTCCTCCGCCGCCTCTCCCTCCACCATACGCCGCCCGGCTTAGGCGAAGCCCTGCAGCTTTTCTCCACCACCACCACCACGCCGTCGTCCTGACGTTGGAGGAGATCTACCACACCTCCGCTGCCCGCTGGAACGGGAGAGGAAGGAGCTTCATCGACACCGCACGCGACCGAGTACGGAAGTGCTGCCGGATTGCAGCACCGGGGACGATCGTCTACACCAACAACGAGATTAATCTCGTAGGCTTTGGAATCTTCGAGGGTTAGTCTCATCTCCATCTCGTTGCTTAGATCTAGTAGATTGGATCTTGGGTGTTCCATAGATTAGATCTGTTGGTTTTATTCGCTTTGCGGTAGGAAAATTTTTGTTTTCTATGCAACGAACCCCATCAGTGGTATCAGAGCCACATCTATGCATAGATCTGTTGCACGAGTAGAACACAATGGTTTGTGGGCGGTGATGCTTTTGTTGCTTTAGTTTGTGTACTTTGCTTCTTGCGGGATGGTGGGATGAAGCGGCACGGGCTAACTTTACATGACCGCGTCTCATGAGACTTGCTCCACGCTTGACATGCAACTTGTATTGCATAAGTGGCTTTGCGGGTGTCTGTCTCTCCCACCATAGTGAAGATTGTAATTTGCACTTCTATTGTCAACACTAGTATCACCGTTGTGGTTCATGTTCGTAGGTAGATTGGATCTTACTCGAAACCCTAAACCACGTAAAAGATGCAAACCAAATTAGAGGCGTCTAACTTGTTTTTGCAGGTTTTGGTGATGTGATATGGCCATTATGTGATGATGATTATATTCGATGTATGAGATGTTCATTGATGTATTATGGCAACCGGCAGGAGCCTAATGGTTGTTTTTAATTTTTGTTAAAGACCTGCGTGTCTATTCATCATGTAATAGCTTTATTCCAAGTAGTTGTTATAGTAGCTATAAGTGATGGACAACCATGAAGCGGCGCCACTGACCTTGACGCCATGCGGTGATGATGGAGATCATGTCCGTGCTTTGGAGATGAAGATCAAAAGCACAAGAAGAAAGGCCATATCATATCACACATTATGAATTGCATGTGATGTTAATCCTTTTATGCATCTTATTTTGCTTAGATCGCGACGGTAGCATTATAAGATGATCCCTCTCACTAAATATCAAGATAATAAAGTGTTCATCCTTAGTATGCACCGTTGCTAAGACTTGTCGTTTCGAAGCATCTCGTGATGATCGGGTGTGATAGACTCTACATGTGCATACAACGGGTGCAAGCGATTTGCACACGCGGATACTAAGGTTGCCTTGACGAGCCTAGCATGTACAGACATGGTCTCGGAACACGGGATACCGAAAGGTAGAGCATGAGTCATATGAATGATATGATGAACACTTTGAGTGTTCGCCTTTGAAACTACATCTTTTCTCGTGAAGATCGGACTTGGTGTAGTGGATTTGGTTCGTGTAATCACTAAGACAATGCGAGGGATGTTGTTTTGAGTGGGAGTTCACCTAGTTAATCTAAGAATTAAAACTGAACTCATTTTATCATAAACTTAGTCTAAACTCTTTGCAAATATGTTGTAGATCATGGCGCCCCCTCCATCAATTTTAACCAGTTCCTAGAGAAAGAAAAGCTTAAGGGCAATGGTAGCAACTTCACTGACTGGTCCCGTCATGTGAGGATTTTCCTCACTGGCGTGAGCAGGCATTTTGTGCTCGAAGCACCGCTAGGTCCCCCACCACCTCCTGCAGTGTCCGAGGACATAAAGAATGTTTATGAGACTCGGGTAACTCGGTACTCCGAAATTCAGTGTGCCATCCTGTGCAGTTTAGAGGCAGAGCTCCAAAAGCGTTTTGAGCACCACGACCCATGTGAGATGATGCGTGAGCTCAAACTTATCTTTGAGACTCATGCAGCCGTGGAGAGCTATGAGGCCTCGAAACAGTTCTTTAACGCATGATGGAAGAGGGTAGCTCCGTTAGTGAGCACATGTTCGCCATGTCCCATGCGAAGAAGCTCAGTGACTTGGGGATTGTGATCCCTAACAAGCTGGGTATTCATCGTGTCCTCCAATCACCGCCACCAAGTTACAAGAACTTCGTGATGAACTACAACATGTAACATGAACAAAGAGTTACCCGAACTCTTCTCCATGCTGAAGTCTCTGAAGTAGAAATTAAGAAGGAGAACCAAGTGTTGATGGTCAACAAGACCACCGGTTTCAAGAAGCAAGCCTAACAAGGGCAACTTCAAGAAGGGCGGCAAGAAAGTTGCGCCTCTGAGAAGCCTAAGGCTGGTCCTAAGCCTGACTGCTACTACTGCCAGGGGAAGGGGCACCGAAGCGGAACTGCCCAAATACTTGGCCGATCTGAAGAGCGGCCATGCCAAGAAGAAAGGTATATTTGATATACATGTTATAGATGTCTATCTTACCGGTTCTCGTAGTAGTGCCTGGGTATTTGATACTGGTTCGGTTGCTTACATTTGTAACTCGAAAGAACTGCGGAATAAACGAAGCCCGGCAAGGGACGAGGTGACGATGCGCGTTGGAAATGGATCCAAGGTCGATGTGATCGCCGTCGGCACGCTCCCCTACATCTACCTTCGGGATTAGTTTTAAACCTCAATAATTGTTATTTGGTACCTGCGTTGAGCATGAACATTATATCTGGATCTTGTTTAATGCAAGACGGTTATTCGTTTAAGTCTGAGAATAATGGTTGTTCGATTTATATGAATAATGTCTTTTATGGCCATGCACCTAAGATGAATGGTTTATTCTTGTTAAATCTCGATAGTAGTGATACACATGTTCATAACATTGATGCTAAGCGAATTAAATTGAATGATAATTCTACTTATATGTGGCACTGTCGTCTTGGTCATATTGGAGTGAAGCGCATGAAGAAACTCCATTCCGATGGACTTCTTGAGTCACTTGACTTTGAGTCACTTGACAGATGCGAAGCATGTCTAATGGGAAAATGACTAAGACTCCATTTTCTGGCACAATGGAGCGAGCTACAGACTTATTGGAAATCATACATACCGATGTGTGCGGACCAATGAGTGTAGCATCACGCGGTGGTTATCGTTATGTTCTAACCTTCACGGATGATCTGAGTAGATATGGGTATATTTACTTTATGAAACACAAGTCCGAGACTTTTGAGAAGTTCAAGGAATTCCAAAGTGAAGTAGAAAATCAACGTAACAAGAAGATTAAGTTTCTGCGTTCTGATCGCGGAGGCGAATATCTGAGTTATGAGTTTGGCATGCATTTAAAGAAATGCGGAATACTTTCACAACACCGCCGGGAACACCACAGCGCAATGGTGTGTCCGAACGTCGTAATCGAACTCTCTTAGATATGGTTCGTTCTATGATGTCTCTTACCGATTTGCCATTATCGTTTTGGGGCTATGCTTTAGAGACAGCCGCATTCACTTTAAATAGGGCACCATCTAAATCCGTTGAAACGACACCGTATGAATTATGGTTTGGGAAGAAACCTAAGCTGTCGTTCCTTAAAGTTTGGGGTTGCGATGCTTATGTAAAGAAGTTACCGACAAGCTAGAACCCAAAGCGGAGAAATGCGTCTTCATAGGATACCCTAAAGAAATTGGGTATACTTTCTATCACAGATCCGAAGGCAAAATCTTTGTTGCCAAGAACGGATCCTTTCTTGAGAAGGAGTTTCTCACTAAAGAAGTGACTGGAAGAAAAGTAGAACTCGACGAGGTTGATGAACCTTCTCTCATAGATCGAGTAGCGCATCGGAAGAAGTTCCTGTGCAGCCTACACCGATAGGAGAGGAAGCAAATGATGATGATCATGAAACTTCGAACGAGGAAGCTACTGAACCTCGCAGATCGACGAGGGAACGTACCACTCCGATTGGTATGATCCCTGTCTAAATGTCATGATTGTGGACAACAATGATGAGGACCCTGCGACGTATGAAGAAGCGATGATGAGCCCAGATTCCAACAAATGGCAAGATGCCATGAAATCCGAAATGGGATCCATGTATGATAACAAAGTATGGACTTTGGTAGACTTACCTGATAGCCGCAAGGCTGTCGAGAATAAATGGATCTTCAAGAGAAAAACAGATGCTGATGGTAATATTACTGTCTATAAAGCTCGACTTGTCGCAAAGGGTTTCCGACAAATTCAAGGAGTTGACTACGATGAGACTTTCTCCTGTAGCGAAGCTAAAGTCTGTAAGGATTTTGTTAGCAATAGCTGCATTTTTCGATTATGAGATTTGGCAGATGGATGTCAAACGGCGTTCCTTAATGGTGACATTGAGGAAGAGTTGTATATGGTACAACCCAAAGGTTTTGTCGAAAAAACAAGGTATGCAAACTTCAGCGTTCCATTTATGGACTGAAGCAAGCATCCCGGAGTTGGAACCTACGCTTTGATAGAGTGATCAAAGATTTTGGTTTTATACGGACTCATGGTGAGGCCTGTATTTACAAGAAAGTGAGTGGGAGCTCTGTAGCGTTCCTGATATTATATGTAGATGACATATTATTGATTGGGAATGATATAGAACTTTTAGGCAGCATTAAAGGTTATTTGAATAAGTCTTTTTCAATGAAAGACCTTGGTGAAGCAGCATACATTTTAGGCATCAAGATTTATAGAGATAGATCAAGACGCCTAATAGGCCTTTCACAAAGTACATATCTGGACAAGATTCTAAAGAAGTTTAGAATGGATGAAAGCAAGAAAGGGTTCTTGCCTATGTTGCCAGGTAAGGTCTTGAGTAAGACTCAAGGTCCGGCTACGGCAGATGAAAGAGAGAGGATGAGCAAGATCCCCTATGCTTCGGCAGTAGGCTCTATCATGTACGCCATGGTGTACTAGACCGGATATCGCACATGCTGTTAGTTTGACCAAAGATATCAAAGTGATCCAGGAATGGAACACTGGACAGCGGTCAAGAATATCCTGAAGTACTTGAAAAGGACTAAGGATATGTTTCTTTGTTATGGCGGTGACCAAGAGCTCGTTGTAACCAGACACCGATGCAAGTTGGAACACCGATCCCGATGACTCTAAGTCTCGTGGGTACGTGTTTATATTGAATGGTGCGGCAGTAAGCTGGAGCAGCCAAGCAATGCACGGTGGCGAAATCTTCAAGAATCAAATATATCTTCAGAGGCTTCATCGGAAGCGGTATGGATGAAGAGGTTCATTGTTGAGCTTGGTGTGGTTCCTAGTGCATTGGACCCGCTAGTCATTTACTGTGACAACACGGGTGCCATCGCCAATGCAAAGGAACCAAGGTCACACAAGAAGCTGAAGCATATCAAGCTGCGTTTTCATTCGATTCGCGAGTACATCGAAGATGGTGAAGTAGAGATTTGCAAAGTACACACGGATCTGAATGTTGCAGATCCGTTGACTAAAGCTCTCCCAAGGGCAAAGCATGACCAACACCAGAATGCCATGGGTGTTAGGTACCTTACAATGTAATCTAGATTATTGACTCTAGTGCAAGTGGGAGACTGTTGGAGATATGCCCAAGAGGCAATAATAAAGTGGTTATTATAATATCTTTGTGTTTATGATAAATGTTTATATACCATGCTATAATTGTATTAATCGAAACATTGATACATGTGTGTTATGTAAACAACAAGGAGTCCCTAGTAAGCCTCTTGTATAACTAGCTTGTTGATTAATAGATGATCATGGTTTCGTGATCATGAACATTGGATGTTATTAATAACAAGGTTATGTCATTAGTTGAATGATATAATGGACACACACCCAAATGAGCGTAGCATAAGATCAAGTCATTAAGTTCATTTGCTATAAGCTTTCAATACATAGTTGTCTTAATCCTTCGACCATGAGATCATGTAAATCACTTACACCGAAAGGGTACTTTGATTACATCAAACGTCATTGCGTAAATGGGTGACAATAAAGGTGGGATTAAGTATTTGGAAAGTGTGAGTTGAGGCATATGGATCAACAGTGGGATTTGTCCATCCCGATGACGGATAGATATACTCTGGGCCCTCTGGAATGTCATCTAATTAGCTTGCAAGCATATGAATAGTTCATAAGAGATCACATACCACGGTACGAGTAAAGAGTACTTGTCGGTAACGAGGTTGAACAAGGTATGGAGATACCGATGATCAAACCTCGGACAAGTAAAATATCGCGAGACAAAGGGAATTGGCATCGTATGTAAATGGTTCAATCGATCACTAAGTCATCGTTGAATATGTGGGAGCCATTATGGATCTCCAGATCCCGCTATTGGTTATTGCTCGGAGAGGAGTCTCGACCATGTCATAGTTCGCGAACCGTAGGGTGACGCGCTTAAGGTTCGATGTCGCATAAGTAGATTTGAGTATGGTATGGAGACGAAGTTTGTTCGGAGTCTCGGATGTGATCCAGATGTCACGAGGAGGTCCGGAAGAGTCCGAGAATAAGATTCATATAAGGAAGTTGATTTGGTTTTCGAAATGTTCGGATTTTTCCGGTGGAAAGGTTCTAGAAGGTTCTGAAGGTTCCACCATGGGGCCCACGACCCGGGAGGCCCACCGTGGGCCGAGGGGATGCTCCTGGCCTAATGGGCCGCACTGGCCCCAAGGCCCAGCCGGCCAACCCCTAGGGTTTCCTGGGATCAACTGCAGGGAAAGCCCCTCTCCCCTTGGCCGCCCCTAACCCTAGATGGGAAAGGGGGCCACCGCCGGCCAGCCCCTATATAAAGAGGGGGGGTGGCCGGCCACCCCATCCTCCCATTGCCTCCTCCTCCGGCCGCCTCTCCTCCACCATACGCTGGTTAGGCGAAGCCCTGCAGCTTTTCTTCCTCCACCACCACCACCACGCCGTCGTGCTGCTGGACGTTGGAGGAGATCTACCACACCTCCGCTGCCCGCCGGAACGGGAGAGGAAGGAGCTTCATCGACACCGTACGCGCGACCGAGTACGGAAGTGCTGCCGGATTGCAGCACCGGGGACGATCGTCTACACCAACAACGAGATTAATCTCGTAGGCTTTGGAATCTTCGAGGGTTAGTCTCATCTCCATCTCGTTGCTTAGATCTAGTAGATTGGATCTTGGGTGTTCCATAGATTAGATCTGTTGGTTTTATTCGCTTTGCGGTAGGAAAATTTTTGTTTTCTATGCAACGAACCCCATCATTCGGTGCCTCGAGCGTGACCACCAGGTCAGCTCATGTCGTGCGCCCTTCCGATGCATCCGTTGTCGCCGTCCTGGTCATCGAGAGCGTTTCTGCCGTGCGCGGTTTCCCGCCGCTCGTTCTTGCTCTCCGGACGGTCGTGCTCGTTCTCCGGACGCACGTGCTCCTTGTTCGCGGCGCCGCTCTCCGCCCGCACAGCCACGTCGTCCATCGGCGTCCCGGAGTTGGGTCGAGGTCGTGTGCCACTCGTCGTCTCCTGCAACATCGCCGCCAGGGCCCTCTCCAAGGTGTTGTGAGGAGTTCAATGTCAACGCCAGTTTGGACTCCCGCTATCAGTGCCAGCTTTCCTTGCTACACATGGAGCTCACCCAGTTGGTTGCTACACGTGTCGAGGAGGCGACTCGCCCTCCGTGAGGAGGTGGCAAGCCTCAAGTTGTTGTTGGCACATGTTGGTGATTCTTTGGAGCCGACAGAGGCATGTTCTTCAGGTGGACATGAGCTCGCCACCGTGCAGGTTTCACTTGCACTTGGCTCCGTAGAGGAGAAGTCATCTGTGGTCGAGGAAGAATATCTCTACAGCTGTTTCTCTCCCCGTGGCAGCCCCGGCCAGTCGCTGCAACCTGTTGTGTCGGCTGCCTCGGAGAGCGAGGGCATAGATAAGACCTTGGCTCCGGTGTTGCAGATCACGCCAGAGCGACATGAGTTGCATGGTGATTCTCCTGCGGTGCTTCCACTGGCGTTATGCTCTTTTGAGACCTTGGAGGTGGCCATGACACCCCGCCACCACAGTTGGAGCCTTGCCAGTCCCTCGTCTCTTTGGACTGTGGAGCAGTGTTGGCTCCTAGTTCCGAGGCTCTTTTGCAAAAGAGCTTTGCGGCTTGCTCGCTAGTTTGGAGGCGGCTAGCCCTGGATATGGCAAGGACATTGACTGCGTCTTGGCGGGAAAGGCCTCGGAGGATATGATTAGGAGGGTGGAGAAGTCTCTCAGGAAAGTATCTATCAGGAGCATAAGAAGGAAGAGGGTCGGTTGATTAGTTGTTGGACTCTTTTTGGTTGTCATGTCCTTTTAGTGGGACGTTGTGCTCTTGGGTGTCGGTTCTAGTTGGTTTAGAGGTTGCATTCTTTCGATGTTTTCTCTCTTGTAGGTGTGCTGTTGGTATGGGCTTGGCCCTGTCGTTGTAGGTTTTCGCTCGGTTTTCTCCTAAAAACTGAGCAACTTCTTCTTAATTAATAGATGAGGCAAAGCTTTTGCCTCCGTTTCAAAAAAAAAAATAACAGATGAAGTTTAACAGCATGCTAATATTCTAACTGTCCAAGACAAGTGATTTCAGTACCCAGGTCGCCAGAATTCATAAGTAAGACACTGCGAGACGAGAAATTGGCAACAGTAGAAGGGGGGCGAGGAGTGGAAGCTCACCGGATCGTCGGCGGAGATGGGGTCGAGGTCGCCGTACTCCCCGGGGACCATAACTGGAGCGCGCGGCGGATCCAAATCCCGCCAGAGCCGTCGATGCCGGTCGTTCTGCACCGGCGGAGGCGCATTCCAGTGCGACAGGACGGCTCGGTACAGCACGGCGCAGGGCAGCGCGACGGCCGCGGCGAGGTGAAGCACCGCCGCGGGCGGAGGAGGCGACCTCGAGATGACAGCGACGCGGCGGAGGGAGGTGAGGCCCGTGGTTTGGCGCGGTGGCGGCCTCGCCATTTCGAGAGGGGCGGCGTCGGCGACGGCGGCGCTGCGTACGAGTGAGTCAGTCACCAGCGTAACGGTTCCTCGAAGGCGGAAACTAATACTTCTCCGTAAACATATCTTGTAGGCGTAAACCACTTCCTTAAAGGCGGAAGCATCTGCAGATGGCACGGGATGAAAGTTGAAACTACTCTCGTTTTTCTTGCGAAAGTGCTCTCACCGTTTTATAAAATAATAACAAATGTCCTTCGTTAATAAACTACTACCGTGAACATTTTATCACACGTATCTCCTTGAGAACGTTTTTGACATTCTATTTGGTGGACATCTAATAATTTGGAACTTAAGTGATACCTAAAAGAAGATTGTGCATGGTTAAATTAAGCTCACATACGATTAAGTATGGTTTCAATTTTGTACTTGCTACAATCAAAGGCTTTTTGTTTTCAAAATGTGTATGAGCTACACTTGCTATAATTTCTCATTGAAAATCAAAATTTAATCATCAGAAAATACATTGTTTTTTGGAAAAATTGTATTATGAAAGGCTTTTTGTTTACAAATATTGGTTATTGCAATTTGTATTAGTTGGTATTGAGACGTGCGTTCCACGTGCACACTTACTAGTATTCTCTAACAAACCAAAAAAAAAATACTAGTACCTACGTTTCTATATATATAATGCTATGGTGAACTCTTAGATTCCAGAGCTGAGGTAGTATCACATCAATTTAGTTCTATTGAATTTGTCATACTAATACTTTTGTATCATATAGGTTTAGCATTATAGAGAAACATTTTCCAAATGATGTCGTTGGCTCTCGAGTTTCAGTGATTTTTTCATTTTAAAATTAATGAAAAAACATAATTATTAATTTTCAAAAATGGAAAATTTTGGTATAGTCAATCATTTAAGGTACAAGATAAAAAAAATTGCAATGCAACATTCTTTATATTGTGGGCTACATAGAAATAACAAAATCCGGTAACATTTGGGAATTCCAAATCATACTTACTTAGATCCATAGGGTTGTTACTTTTATGTAGCTCAAAATATAATGCATTTTTTTGGCAAATAGGAGGCTGACATTAAAAACATCCAACGGCACAAAACATCTCAACAAGAACGAAAGTTACAAAGAAATCGATGGGATGCCTCTCGTCTTCAGCCTCTAGATGACGCGCATTCCCGTTGCCGCTCTTCCCTAAATCGATTTGATCTTGTTAGTTGTTGACGGAAAGTCTTCAAAAGGATTGGAATACAATGTACTTGAAACTCATAGTTTTTTTTTTTTGCGAAGTGAAGATTTCTTTAACCAAACATCTTACAGATAAGCCCAGAAACAAAGGAAAATTACAACAAGGTCCTCCTGTGCTCCAGCTCCTTCTTCGTCGCGCAGCACGCTCTGCCGGCGAATCCCGCCGCCCTCTCCTCCATCGAACCTTGGACTGGGAGGAACCCTCCGACGGCCAGGAAGTCGATAGTCCTCGGCGCCAAAACACCTCCATCCCGCACCACGATCGGAGCCGATTCGGTCAACGCCATCTTCACGAAGATCTTCACCCGCCGGCTTCGCCATCTTGAACGCCAGCCAGAGGGACAGCACGCCACGGCCCCGGAGAGCGGCGAGCGCGCTGAAGACGGCAGATCTACCAAGGGCTCCACCGGAGCACGCTTAGCAGAGGAAGGGACCGCCGCCACCAAAAGCTTCTCCGTCCGCGCCGCCACCTCCACGACGCCGCCGGCAAGCACCCCACGCACACCTAGACTATGTACACACCGTCGATTCCCCTCCTCCCGCCGCCGAAGCAGCCGCCGGAGAGCGAGGAATCGGACGAATCGCCGGCGGCGAGCTGCTGTGCGCAGTTTCGCCCAAAGAAACGCCCTTTCATTGTAGATGGGGAAAGGAGAAGAGGCCAAGCTCTCTTTAAACGTTACTTGAAACTCATAGTTTACACCTTCGTGAGATAAGTCATTGGGTACATACAAAAAATAATATATTTTTCTTTAAATCTCGTAAATTTGACTTTTGAATTTTACGAAACAACAAGAACAATGGTTCCAGAAGCCAAAAATCTGCACTCGAAAAAAACATTAAGGCTCAGTATGGCATGTAAGTTTTTCTAAAACCAAAGTATTCTAAAACTGTAGTATGGCAAAAAAAAATACTTCAGTTATGAAAAAAGAGGTCAAGAACACTTTTTTTGTATTCTGCAAAATTAGTACACTTTTATGAAAAAACAAAGTAGTATTTATAGTTTTTGCTGAAACCAAACACCACAGTATTCAATACCATGGTATTTTCAGAAACCAAAGTATTTTTAGAATACTTCGGAAAAACGTTATTGCTGAACGTAGCCTAACCTTTTTTTTACGAAAGTTTGGAACTGAGACGGGAGTATCGAAGAGAAACCGGACAGAGATTTGGTGCACATATGCACCAGTGATTTCTTTATATTTAATAAAAAATGAAAATCATATTTACAAGTTTCAAAATATCCTGAAAACAAATCGTAACATAACGTAGCTAGTGTATCCGACAAACCTGCAAAAATGATAAGTATAAATCTAGCATAGTGATTTCAAGACTAAAAAAATCAGATTTTGTCATTTTTTGTAACTCATAATTCAAAACATGTAAATATAAATTTTCGATTTTTTTAATATAGCAACAACACTTGTGCTCAGGAGTCAGGAGCCCAAATGCCTTTCCGAGAGAGACGACGGAGCAAGTTAGTGCAGTGCCACGGCCGAGCGTTGGCACACGTCAGCACGTGACCTCGCGATGCATCGCCAAGATCGAGCCAGCGCATGCGAGGTGTCGCCCGCGTGCGTGCGTGCGATCGCCGCTCTGTCTCTAGCAGATGATGACAACTCAGGTATACGCACGCCGCCTCCATGACCGTCCGGCCACCACGCTTCGTCGGCCGCCGCGGGACCCGTTCGTCAGCGGCACGGCAAGCCGGCCCGTGCGCCCGTGCTACGTACTAGATCGCGGACCTCGCGTCACGCACAGGTATCAGGATCATAGTCTCGAATTCGATTACACTTTGGAAGAGTTTGTGCGGAAGAGGAGATCTAAGGAGGAAGGGAAGGAGCGAGTCTGCTCAGTACATTCAACGAACATCTCTCTTGTGGATACTCAGGCAGAGATAACGTGCTATGCCGCTGTGTCGTTGGCGGGCTGGGCTTGTTGTCCCTTGGGCCTTGCCTTGTGCTCCTGGGCCCGCCTGATGTCCCGTTGACGACGTCTCCTACGGTCTGGTGTCGTAGCATTCCCCCCTTCTTGAGAAACTGCTTGCCCCCAAGCAGGTGCTTCAGGGAAACGGCAACGCAGTGCAGCTTCCGATTCCCAAGTGCAGAGAGTAGCAGGGAGCCCTGTCCAGGAGACCAGTACTTGCGGAATGTGTCCCCGTCCGTGTCGAATAAGACGATGCTGCTGTACATTTGCAAGCTGAACCAGGAAAAGTTCATCAGTGAGGAAATTAAAAGAAAGGTCGGTTGCATGCACCTGATTGGGAGGAACCATCTTCTTCAGTTGCGAGACATGTAGCACTGGATGAACTTGGCTGTTGGCCGGAAGCTGTAACTTGTATGCTACCTTACCAACACGGGCTAGAATTTCATAGGGCCCGAAATATTTGAATGACAGCTTGTGATTTGCCCGTTTAGCAACAGAGGTTTGAGAATATGGCTGCAGCTTCATATAAACTTTGTCACCCACTGCAAATTCCCTTTCCGAGCGCTGCTTATCCTCCTGGTGTTTCATGCGCTGCTGTGCTCGTAACAAGTGCTGTTGCAGTAACACTGCTGTTTCCTGACGCTGTTGCAGCCACCCAGCCAACTCAGGAGAAGTGGAGGACTGCAAGTTACTGACTCCCAAGTGTCTTGGTTTGTAGCCATAGAGTACCTCGAAGGGTGTCTTACCAAGAGCTGAATGATAGTTCGTGTTGTACCAATATTCTGCCAACGGCAACCACTGAGCCCATTTCTTCGGCGAAGCGTGCACCGCGCAACGCAAGTACGTCTCCAGACATTGGTTTAACTTCTCTGTCTGGCCATCTGTTTGTGGGTGGTGCGCCGAACTCATGTTCATCTTGGTGTCAGAAAGACGAAACAGTTCCTGCCATAATTTGCTTGTGAAGAGAGGATCTCGATCCGAGATGACAACACTTGGTAACCCGTGAAGCCGATAGACAGTGTCAATATATTTTTGTGCCACTGTCAATGCAGTGAATGGGTGGCAGAGAGGGATGAAATTACCATACTTTGTATACTTGTCAATGATCACTAAGATGCTGTCATACTTGTTGGATTTGGGCAATCCACTCACAAAATCCATGCTGATTGTATTCCAAGCTTCTGTTGGGATGGGAAGAGGGCTAAGCAATCCTGGAGTGCGCACGTTCTCTGATTTGGCCTGCTGACATACGGTGCATTGTTGCACATATTGCCTGACATGTTCCTTCATTTTGGGCCAAGCAAATAATTCCTTGATTATTTGATATGTAGCTAGGAATCCAGAGTGACCTCCAATCCCACTGTTGTGCAGAGATAGCAAGATAGCTTGATGTGCCTCAGTATTGTTACCCAGCCAGAGTCTGTCCTTGTAGCGAATGAGCCCCTGCTGTAGCGAGTAGCCATTTTTGTTGGGGCTGGAGAGGGAAAGTTCCTGTAGCAGTGCTTTTGCTTGCTCATCTGCAGCATAGCCCTCAGTAATCGACTCAAGCCATTTAGGACGAGACAGGGAGATGGCATAGAGTGCATTATCAGCAGGGAGACGAGACAGGGCATCTGCTGCTGAATTTTCTTTTCCTTTTCGATAGACCAACTTATACTGCAGCCCCATGAGCTTGATGAATGCCTTGTGTTGCATTTCACTTGTGAGCTTCTGGTCAGAGAGATGGACCAAACTGCGGTGGTCTGTAATGATGGTAAAGGGGGCGTGATGGAGGTAAGATCGCCATTTGTCCACTGCTAGCAGAATGGCCAAACACTCTTTCTCATATGTGGACATTGCCTGTGCCACTGGACCTAGTGCTTTGCTCAAGTAAGCAATAGGATGTCCTCGCTGCATAAGGACCGCACCCACTCCCCGCTTGCAAGCGTCTGTTTCCACGGTGAATGGCAATTGAAAATCTGGCAGTGCCAGTACTGGGGCCTCCTGTAAGAGTTTCTTCAAGTGTTCAAAGGCAGCCTGATGCGTTTGTGTCCATTGGAATAAGGTGTCCTTTTTCAGTAAATCTGAGAGTGTGCGACTGATCAGGCTGTACCCTTGGATGAACTTCCTGTAATACCCTGTGAGTCCAAGGAACCCACGAACTTGTTTCGTGTTTGTTGGTGTAGGCCATTGTTGGACAGCTTGCACCTTGCTGGGGTCAGTGGCTACCCCTTGGTTGCTGATTATGTGCCCCAGATACTCCAGTTTCTGTTGCGCAAAGGAGCATTTACTCTGCTTGACCGATAATTGATGTTGCTGCAGAAGCGAGAACACTTGTTGCAGATGCTTCAGGTGATCACACAAGCTAGGACTGTATATCAGGATGTCATCCATGAATACGAGGACGCATTTGCGTAGCAAAGTAGCAAAGATGGAATTCATTGCCGACTGAAACGTCGCCGGAGCGTTTGTAAGCCCAAATGGCATGACTTTGAACTCATACAACCCAAGATGAGTTTTAAAAGCCGTTTTGTGTTCATCTGGGGGTACCAGCCGAATCTGATGGTATCCCGCTCGAAGATCTATCTTCGTGAACCATTGAGAGCCTGCCAATTCATCAAGGAGTTCATCTACTATTGGCATGGGGTATTTGTTTTTTACTGTCAAGCTGTTGAGTCCCCTATAATCCACACAAAAGTGCCACGAGCCATCCTTTTTCCTGACCAAAAGTACTGGAGAGGCAAAAGAACTGGTGCTCTCTTGAATCAAGCCTTTCCTGAGCATTTCCTGAATTTGTTTTTCAATTTCATTCTTCTGATGTGGTGCATATCGATAGGGCTTGACATTGACAGGTGTTGCACCTGGCAGTAGAGGAATATGGTGATCAAAAGTCCTATGCGGGGGTAGTGATGCAGGTTCTTGGAAGAGGTTGGTGTGCTGTTGTATTAGTTGCTGCACTGGAGCTGGTATAGTCTCTGTCGCTGGTGGTGCATGGTCGTCTTCAATGGGCCATAATTCCAGTAGTTGACAGACTTCCCCACTATGGACTAGACCATGTAGAGTTGCAGCAGAAATGACTGTGCAAGATTCCAAGTTTGCCTGAACCCCTCTGAGAGTTATCCTAGTGCCTTCATGCTTGAATCTCATTGTCTTTTTCTGCCAATTGACCCACATTTTGCCGTTGTTTTGAATTTCTAGCCAGTCCATACCCAGAATAATGTCATAGGAACGCAATGGCAAGATCTTGAGGTCAGTTGTGAATTTATGGCCCTGTGTAAACCAAGTAACTCCTGGTAGAAACTCAGAGCAGTCAATGGTGCCTCCTCCTGCCACCTTGACCTTGGACAGTGGCATTTGAGATACAGGTTGCTGCAGCCTATCAGCCAATGTTTTACTGATGAAGTTGCTTGTACTGCCTGAGTCAATCAGTATAAGAGCAGTATAGTTGCCGACCTGCCCTTGTAATCGCATGCTGCGTCTGCTTGTTGTCCCAGATAATGCCTGTACTGAAACTTTCATCATCTGTTCCGTATCTGTGTCCTCAGCCCCAGATTCAGATGTAGTGTCAGTATCCTCCACTGGTGTTGGATGCTCGATTTGCAGTGCCTCCAGTAGTTCTTCTAGCACATGAAGCTGGATTTGCGCTGGGCACTTATGGCCAGGAGCATATTTCTCCCCACACTCGAAGCATTCCCCTCTAGCACGGCGTTGAGCACGCAGAGAGTCAAACTTGCTGACAGTTGCAACGGCTGGTTTATCTCCTGCTTTCTTTTCTTCAGGAGGAGCCCCCAAAAATCCCGGCAGTTGCCCATGCTGTTTGAATTTGACCCGTAGGGCATCTCGCTGAGTGTATTTGTTTGAACTTGGAGTCGTATCTTCCACCAATAGAGTTTCCTGCGTTTGAGCCAAGGAATACGCCAGATCAATAGTTCCAGGATTTTGCAAAGCAATAGCTCTACGAATGTCATGTTTAAGACCAGCGATGAACCTTCTCACAAAGAAAGTCTCATCATAAGAGTGGTTATATATCAGAATCTTGTGCATCAACTCCTCAAACTTGTGTGCATATTCATCTACTGAACCCGTTTGTTTATGTGCAAAGAATAAATCCATGAATTTGGCATACTTGTCCCTATTGAACTTTGAAAAGACCCCTACACATAACTCTGGCCAAGTGCCAACACTATGCAAAGCCTCATAGGTTTGTAGCCATAATGCAGCGTTACCTCTAAAGTGCATAGTAGCAAAATCTACCCACAAATTACTTTGCACATGATAAAGCTTAAAGTATTTTTCGCAACTCTTTTTCCACCATTTTGGGTTATCTCCATCAAACTGTGGAAAATCTGACCTAGGCAGCCTAGGACCTGAGTGACTACGGTGATGTGGTGTGTATGTGTTCTCAGTTTCAGCGATTTCATCATCTTCATCGGACACCACATAATTTTCAGGGTTTGTATCAGTGAGCTCACCCCTGACCAGGGCACGACTGGAGGTACGATCCTCTCCAGTACAAGCACCCTGGTGATTGTGTTGTTGACGGCGCCGCTCCGGCCGAAGCGAGCCCGGGTCCAAATCGATGGTGCCCGGGGTCGAGAGCGTGGTCCTCGCCTTCTCCATGATGTCGAGGCGCGACGCCACCAGCTCCATCGACTGCTTCAAGTCGATGACGGAGCAATCCAGAGCTGTGTTGGCCTGAATCACCCGGTCCAGAGTTATGTCGACCTTGGTGGTGTTGCGGACGATCTCCTGCTGGGAGAGCGCCAACTTGTCGAGCACGGCGTTGATGTCGGAGATGCGGGCGGCGTTGGCTTGCCCTGCTTCCGCCGTCGCCTTGTTGGCTTCCGCCGTCGCTGCAATCAGTTGCCGGAGATCGGCGACCGACAGCTCCGCCATCTCCACTCGGTCCGTGTGGTTCAATCGACCGGATCTCGTCGTCGTGACTCACTCGACTCCCGTCGGACCGATCTAGGGTACACCGAAGGTGTTTTGCGCGAATTCACAAGGAATCCACACCCGTCGTTCGGATTTATCAACAGGGAATCAGCGAATTCGCGATTTGGGGAAAAATTTCCGGGATCGAAACTGCTCTAGATACCACTTGCTACGTACTAGATCGCGGACCTCGCGTCACGCACAGGTATCAGGATCATAGTCTCGAATTCGATTACACTTTGGAAGAGTTTGTGCGGAAGAGGAGATCTAAGGAGGAAGGGAAGGAGCGAGTCTGCTCAGTACATTCAACGAACATCTCTCTTGTGGATACTCAGGCAGAGATAACGTGCTATGCCGCTGTGTCGTTGGCGGGCTGGGCTTGTTGTCCCTTGGGCCTTGCCTTGTGCTCCTGGGCCCGCCTGATGTCCCGTTGACGACGTCTCCTACGGTCTGGTGTCGTAGCAGCCCGTCTCACCTGATGTCCCGTTGACGACGTCTCCTACGGTCTGGTGTCGTAGCAGCCCGTCTCACTTTCTTTCTTTCTTGCGAAGGGACCGCAAGCGGTTGCATCTAACCACCGCGCGCGGGCCAACGAACTTTGCTTCACCTCCCCGCATCTTCCCCTCCTCACCTCACTCATCGCCCTCTCTTCTTCCTGTCCGCTCGTCGTCGTCGTCTCCGGCTCTCCTGCTCCTGGATCAATCATCAATGGACGTGCTGCCGGGCGAGCTGTGCTTCAAGATCTTCCACCTCCTCGATCACCAGGCCCTCGCCGCCGCTCCCCAAGGTTCGTCCTCGCCGATCAAAAAGTCTTCCGTTACTTCTTATGCTTGCGCGTTATCCTCTTCTTGCATACAGGAATGTATAATCCGCGACTTCCCTTGGCCTGAATTGCCCAAACTGCAGTCTGCAGGAAGTGGAACGCGCTGACCTGCGACGACGAGCTGTGGCGCAGGCTCTTCGAGGGCCGATGGGGAGCGGACGCCGCGGCCTTCTACGCGCCGGTGCCGGAGGGTTCCAAGCCCTGGAAGGACGTCTTCGTCGTCCAGGACCGATGCGACCGATACGGACTGTATGTAATCAGTAATCGCTATCACCACCTTGCTCAGGCTTCAGACACGGAACGGCATAACGCACGGTTAATTTTACACTCAAAAAGTCGTCTGTCTCTCTGTTTCTCTCCATCCAGGGGCGTCAGGATCATCAGGGAAGGAAACGACTACTACCTCATCTACCAGGGCGAGATCCAAAGCTACCTGGGCACCAGCTCCAACTCCAGTGCCAAGGACGCAGCGCAGCCGCAGGAGGGCGAGGCCGAGAAGAAGAGGCAGATATCTGACCGGATCCTCTTCTTCCTGGGGGACCTGGAGACCGCCTATGCGGATGCCAAACGTGTCAAGGCGTGACCTGTGGCGAATGCGCCTGTATAATTCCTGTTCTTGTTTCGCATATCTCGTGCATAATAGGGCTGTATCTATCCACGTACAATCCTCCTCTCCTGTATTCTTCATTTGCAAATAACAATCCAGACATTCGCCTGTAATAGATCTACTCACGCTTTTCAACTGCATATGCATAAGTCAGACACTGTAATTCAGTCTGGCTTGCGCATACAAAATGCTTCCAGCAGTAAGAGAACACTGGGGAAGTGCCACAACATAATCAGTTCCATCAATCTTTTATCAAATGTTACTCTTCTTGTTCAGCCTCATACAGATAACTCATCTCTTCTATCAGGTTGATTTTACGCAACAGAACGTACATACTCAAATGCCAATCAAGTCAATGGTAAAATTGGTGAGAGTAGGTGAGACTGCTTTACTGCCTGGTGCTCTTGTAAATTAGCATTTGATCGCAGCTCTTGCCATTTCCAGCGCGCCCTCGTAGGTCTTGTTACCGCCAATGAAGCCACTCATATGAATGAACACACAGCCAGGGATGCCAGTTTCCTTGGAAAGTTCATCGTCTCTCATGCCCCTCCACTTCTCTGGGAGAGCCTTCCGGCTCTCGAATCTGTCAGGAGCCAAAGAGACGGCTTGCACTCGCCAGCCTTTGCTCCTCTCATCCTGCAGTTATGCAGCCGAAAGTTGAAACAAGTTGATACAAAAAAAAAGAGCATCAGTTAAGTGCTAAAACGATCTCTACTGCAACTTGAAAGCATTACACCAATTCACTTCCAGATTAGCATTTTGGTGGTAACTACGCAGGCTTACTGTAAAAAACCCTAGAGGTACTAAATAAAATTCATATTGGAAGACTGGGAAGGGGTAACGCTTATTTACCTCATACAGCACATACTTGGTTAGAGGATCAGTCTTCAGCTCCTGCTCTAGCTCAAACAAATGAAGTTTCCACTGCCATAACGGAGAAGGGTTCAGTTTACATACATGGTCCTCTTAGTAATATCACACTTCAGTACATCAGGCAGTTATTAATTAAACAAAGCACTTGCTGAAATAAAGCCTAGTTTGGCAACAAAGTATTTGTAAAACTGAAGTATTATAAAACCATAGTATTTTATGCATCCTCTGGTAGTTTCAGAAAAAGAGGTCTAGAGTTGTTTTTTCAATACTTCAAAAATAGCACGTTTTAGGCATAATGAACTGTTAACACTGCAGTCTTTCACAGCCAAACACATCAAAGTATTTGAAACTATGGTGTTTTGAGAAACTGTGGTATTGTTGAAATACTTTAAAAATACTTTGCTAGCAAACACAGCCTAAGTTTAAATTACACTAGTAAATATTGAATAGCTAATACAATCCCAGTGCCGGTACTTAGAAGCATCGGCTACAGTTCTATTAATCAAATGTTTTCAACACTTGTACGGCAGATCAAAAGGACATGGTTCCAAATGGAAAACGCATAAACATTGAGCATATTAAAGATTAACAGAACCAGATTAGGTACAGCCCTTATGCTTCCACGTGCATCAGATACAAACAGTCCAAAATATCAGTTGTGGATAGGACAAAAATTGCTAATAGTCTAACAAGTACCAAGATCTTACCGGGCAGAATCTATCTAAAACCATGATTTCTCCACTTGGATCAACATTTCCTCTTGACAGCAAACACTCCATGACAATAGATCTTGCAGGTAGCCACGACTTGACATGAAAGCGAACACTCTGGCAGTGGAAGAAGAAAAATGTAGTCATGCAAACCTGAGATGTTCGGCTTAGGGAGTAATGAAATCTGGCCTAATCCCATTTGGAAAAGTGGCAGAGATATATAGCACGCACAATTCGACAAGTCTTTAAGCGGTGCATGAACAAAACACAAGAACAGACTAACCAGGAATAAGTCGTACCTCCATAAATTCACTTCCTGCAAGCACCATTGCTTGTTGAAATGCAGCATTTTCCTTCTCAGGTGATTGATCCGGATCAGTCCAGTCTGGATTAAGGCGCCCAACACGTGAAGACAAGTGTGTATTGTTCACATACTTGGGGGTTTGCTCTGTGTCATATTGATTGATTCCATTATCAATTGCGTCAAGTGCCTGTTGCATGAAAGATAGATTGCTTCTTTGGCACATCATGCGGAAAAATGTAGTATTGGGAATTAAGACAAATATATAGTAGATAAACAAATAAATAAATGAATAAGGACAAATGGATGTCTAAGAAATTGATGTGGCAGTTTAAGTATTGAGGTTCTTTACACCTTAGCAACTTGTGAACACTGAAATTTAGTATGGAACTTATCAACTGACTGATAAGGCCTGTATTACTATTACCCCTTTTTTCGCTTGCGAGAAATGCCTCAGAACCTCACAGCCAGCTACAAGTACTCGACTGCCAACATACAGTGCATCTTTCCATACCAATCCTAATAAATCGAAAAACCATCTACATGTTGAAAATAACTACAAACTCTAACAAGACAAACAGTTCTGACAAATGTGTAGATTCATGAACTCCCTCCGTCAATATCCTAAGTTTAGGCAACCCTAAACTCATAAATTTCACAGCTGGTATGGTTAATTCCTGAACTCCTACATCCTCCGATCCATAATAAGTGTCGGGGATTTAGTACTAACGTAGTACTCCCTCCGTGCCAAAAAATGCTGCTCCAATTTTTGTAGCTGCGGATGTATCTAGACAAACTTGAGCAGCTTTTTCTTGGGACGGAGGGAGTACAACTTTTGTACTAAGGTCCTGACACTTATTATTGGTCGAAGGGAGTAGTAAACATAGTCATTCTCTTATCCTTTGATCCACAATACAGAAAGTACTACCCCCTCTGGTCCAAAATAATTGCCCAAAAACGAATGTATCTAGACGTGTTTTAGTATGTAGATTCACTCATTTTGGGACAAGTATTTTGGATCAGAGGATAATTTTAACAGCTGGTTATAAATAAATAAATGAATAAGGACAGCTGGATGTCTCTGAAATTGCTGTCAGATGGCAGTTTAAGTGTTGAAGTTTTTTACACCTTAGCAACTTGTAAACCATGAGATTTAATATGGAACTTGTCAACTGACTGATAACAGGGCTGTATTACCCCTTTTTTTGCTTACAAGAAATATCTCTGAACAACCAGCTACAAGCACCCGACTGCCAACATAGTGCATCTTTCCATAGCAATCCCAATAAAGCAAAAGCCCATCTACATGTTGAAACTAACTACAATCTATAACAAGAGAAACAGTTCTGACAAAAGTGTAGATTCATAAACTCCTCCGCCAATATCCTAAGTTTAGGCAACCCTAAACTCATAAATTCAGGGCTGGTATTGTTAATTCCTGAACTCGTAGTAAACATAGTCATTCTCCTATCCTTTGATCCACAATACAGAAAGTACTAACATAATTTTAACGGCTGGTTACAAATAAATAAATGAATAATGACAGCTGGATGTCTCAGAACTTGCTGTCAGATGGCAGTTTGAGTATTGAAGTTCTTTACACCTTAGCAACTTGTAAACCTTGAGATTTAGTATGGAACTTGTCAACTGACTGGTAACAGGCCTGTATTACCCTTTTTTTTTGCTTACAAGAAATATCTCTGAACATCACAAGCAGCTACAAGCACCCGACTGCCAACAGTGCTTCTTTTCATAGCAATCCTAATAAAGCAAAACCCCCATCTACATATTTAAACTAACTACAAGCTCTAACAAGAGAAACAGTTCTGACAAAAGCGTAGATTCATAAACTCCCTCCATCAATATCCTAAGTTTAGGCAACCCAAACCTCATAAATTTCAGGGCTGGTATTGTTAATTCCTGAACTCGTAGTAAACATAGTCATTCTCCTACCCTTTGATCCACAATACAGAAAGTACTAACATAATTTTAACGGCTGGTTACAAATAAATAAATGAATAGGGACAGCTGGATGTCTCAGAAATTGCTGTCGGATGGCAGTTTAAGCATTGAAGTTATTTACAACTTAGCAACTTGTAAACCTAGAGATTTAGTATGGAACTTGTAAACTGACTGATAACAGGCCTGTATTACCCCTTTTTTGCTTGCAAGAAATATCTCTGAACCTCACAGCCAGCTACAAGCACCCGACTGCCAACAGAGTGCATCTTTCCATAGCAATCCAATAAAGCAAAACCCCATCTACATGTTGAACTACAAAGTACAAACTCTAACAAGAGAAACAGTTCTGACAAAAGTGTAGATTCATAAACTCCCTCCGTCAATATCCTAAGTTTAGGCAACCCTAAACTCATAAATTTCAGGGCTGGTATTGTTAATTCCTAAACTCCTAGTGAACATAGTCATTCTCCTATCTTTCAATCCACAATACAGAAAGTACTAACATAATTTTAACGGCTGGTTACAAGTTTGGATTCGCACCTCAACAAAGCTTTTGTATATGGCAAGATACACCCGGTGAACGTCTTCATGGTCCTCGTTAAGCTGAAGCTCCTTTGCAATTATCTCTTTGCCAAAATGCTGCAATATCCCACCAAATTTCAAATAATAAGCAAGCCATCATTTTAATAAATGGAAAGACAAAAGTACCACTGAGGTCAATTTGCAACTTTTAAAACTTTGATAGATTAATGTATTGTCAAAAGGCTGTGCGTACATAAGACAAAGTGTGCTATGCGATTTCACAGCATCCAGAAACAAACCCCCCAAGAATCCAGTCACTGTGTTATGTGGTGCAGTTGGGGGACCATTTTAGCACATGTTACTAAACTGTATAACATCGACTATTGTATGAAAACCTGCATCACCGTACTTACCTTGTAAACAAGCCCAGCACTGCTAAGCTTCGTGTTAAAGCCATGCCCAAAGACCTCGCTGAAGCCCTTCTGGTGATGGTCGTAGCGATGCCGGCTTGGATCATAGACACCACCAACATCAAGCACGGCCTCCAGCGAATCGAGGATCTAGAGTGAAGTTCCACAAGAAAGGAGGCAAACAGGTAAGTGAAGGACAGGAATACACCAAATGAAAGAGCACATATTCAATACAACAGAGATTCATAAGAAAATCAGTCAAGTGTAATGGCCGCATAACTACAAACTAAAGGGATGTGATTAGATTCCTAGTCATGTATAAGAAACCAGTCTTATACTAAATGCGATACTTAGCAAAAGATGTAGACAGATGGAGCTCGTGAATCTCTATACCATATGATATGATGTCCTAGCACACAAGAAAAAAAAAATCCTAATGCCTAATGGTTTCAGTTCGCGGTTTCACATTCGTGCGCAGTATGAATCCACTATCCAGACATAACAAAATCAGTCTAAGAACGAGTTAAATTAGTACCCATCCAGACCTAATTCCAACCTAAACGACCGTAGCGCTTACGAATCTTGGGCAAGTATTCCGTAACATCGCCGAAATAACCGCCACAAAATACGCTCAAACATTTTTTGGGGGGAAATGGCAGGCCAATCGAGCCAGTGGCGAAGAGAGAGAGACAGACCTGGGAGTCGCGGGTGCGGACGACGTCGGCGCCTGCGAACTGGGAGGTGAGGCGGATGAGGAAGCAGCCGAGCGCCTCGTCGCAGTGGAAGCTGCCGTTGTGGGTCCCCACGCGCTTGCCGCTCCCTGCGCCGTTGAAGGCGGCGGCTGAGGAGTAGACCCTGAGACGCTTGGGCGAGGAGGCGCCGGCGGCGGCGGCGGCCATGGAGGAAGGGTTTAGGATTTGGGAACGGGCGCGGGGGGGAAGGAACGTGACGGCTCGCAGCGACAGCCTCCAGGCGCAGGCGGCGAGCATTATAGTGGAGCGGACGATGGGCTGGCTGAGGTGGTCTCGTGGTTGTGTCGAGATGTAGGGTTTTCAGGGGTTTGGGCTTTCGGCAAGACGCCTAGGCGATACATCTTATAATTTGAGATTTTTTTTCTCTTGTTGTTCAAAAAGATGGTAGTTGTTAGATTTTTTTTTGGAAATTAGAGCATCTCCAATCTCCAATCGTGTCCCCAAACCGTCCCCAAAAAGAATTTGTGGCGCGCCGGACAAAAAAATGTTCTCAGCCGCACCCCCAAATCTTTTTTGCTCGGTGCGGGCCCGATACGGTGATGGGATAGGCCCAGGGGTGCATCACCAGTCTCACTCGCCATAGGAAAGGAGGCCCAGGAGGAGTCCCAGTCAACGAAGGCGACTGGGCCCAAGATCCTGGAGCGACTGGGCTAAAACCTTCAAAGAGGCGACTAGGTTGGAGGCTTGGGCGACTGAAGATCGGGATTGCTTGGACGTGGGATAACGTATCCCGGATTTGTAGTAATTGAGTTGATTCGGACTTATCCTCATGTAACCCTAGATCGGGGGTGTCCATATAAACCCCCGAGCTAAACCCTAGACGAGACACCATCTGATATCCGATCTCTCCTCATTGCTCTCGGCGTAGCCGTCGACTGAGCCCCCCATTGTAATTCTCCACCGAGTAATAGATCTAGCAGGACGTATGCCTTTTACTCTCCGGAGGGGCTGAACCTGGGCAAAACCTTGCGTCATGTGCACCTCGCTCCACAGATGGCGATGTCTCCTTGCTCCTGCATCAACGAAGTGTTGAACCCTGTAGCACATGTCGTGGTCAAATCCACGACAGTGGTGCCCACCGTGGGGCGTGGGACATCAAGCCTCCGAGCTGCGGCGAGGCCCTACTCGCCTGTCCGTCGGGCAGTCGCATTCGGCAGGATGATTGCCACGGGCAGCTTCTTCCACATCCAGCCGAGCACCTACAACCCGGCTCCGTCGCCTCTCTCCCACGCCTGGATGGTGCCGGTCGGCACGATCAACCTCTTCGTTGGCCTCGCCAGCGTCAGCGACCCCACCGAGGCCCACCTCGGCCAGCAGCGCGACCCCTACGCGTCGGGGGAGCTGCTTACAGCCACTCTCCCGCTCTCCGGTGAGGCGCACACCGAGGGCGAGTCGGCCCTGCAGGACGACGCCGATTCGGTGGCTGCAGCGTCAGTCGCCGGATCCATCGTCGCAGCATCACTCGTGGACTCCATCACCCTGGTCTCTAACCGGGCGACTACGAGGACAACTCCATCCTCCCTCTCTTCGAGAGCGACTCGGAGTCCGACTCTGTCGACATCCCGTAGTACCAATACCCTACTGCCGTCCTCATGGCGACTGGGACGAGGCGCCTCCACCGCCTAACCCCTTCTCCACGCCCCTTCATGCGACTACGACCGCAACCGAGGTCGAAGCACATCGGGTGGCCCTGGAGGCGCAAAGGAAAAATGAGCTCGGACGACCCCCAAGCGGACTCGCCACGCTCGGGGACTGAACCCCCAAGCGGACTCGCCACGCTCGAGGACTGAACCCCCAAGCGGACTCGCCACGCTCGGGGACTGGGGACCTCACAGACCACGACAGCATGAGGAACAAAGGAACAATCAACAACAAACAAAAAAGCACGGACACTTACTAAGAAGTTGTCGCGACATCTCCCGGACAAATGATTGGAAGCTGGTCTTCTCCTTCTGCACCGTCAGGATGGTTGCCGCAGAGGCCTCGTTTTTTGCGGCGAGCTCCTCGGCGTGCTTCTTCTTCAACGCTGCAAGCTGCTTTTGCACCGTCGTGGTCGCTGTACGAGCCACGTCTCTCTCTTCAATGCTGCGGCAAGCTTGCTTTGATGCTCGGCGATGACGTCTTCCAACTCCTTGCCCTTACCCTCAAGGACTTTTGTGAGGTCAGTAACCTCCGACTTCGCACGCATCGCCGCAGCCTCCGCCTCAGTCGCCCGAAAGTCGGCCTCCCTGTACAGCGACTCCTTCACATACCCGGCGCGAGCTCCGGTGAGCGCCTTCTCACGCGCCTCTGCTACAAAGAAATGACTCTGAGGAACATCCCAATCAGCAAAACAACAAGCGAAGGCAATAGTGTAGGACACTTACTGCCGATGGCGATAAGGGCGCGATTCTTCTTCGTAGCATCCTCCACCAAAGCAGCCAAACGCTTCACCTCGGCCTGTAAGGACAAAAATATACAGCAATGTCAGTTGTCCGATCCCAAAAACGGAGAGACTCGACTCGCCCCTTCAGCCCAAGTCGACCCTCGGGGACTGGGGGGAGACCGTACTACCCAAAATATGCTACTCACCGCATGGACTTCGCCAAGAGCCTTGTGTATCTCGGCGAATGACAAGGAGGCGAGCGGCAGCTGGTGGGAGGAGCGCAACTCGTCGCCCTCCTCAGGAGCGGTACCGTACACCACTGCCTCCGTCGATGGTGTTTCCCCCTCCGGCGCGAGAGGATCTTCGTGTCAAGCGAGGTCCCTCGCCGCCTTCGTCCGCCACTCCTTCGACGACGCTACTGACGAGCCGCCCTCCTTAGCAGCGACTCGCCCCTTGGGAACTGAAGGAGGCACGACTGGGGGCTCGCCCTCCAGATCCTTCCCCGCCGCGGACCCGGCGGCCATCTTCGCGGCCGTGGCCTTGGCCGCACTCGCCGCAACTTCGGCTTCGGTGGCTCCCTTCATCGTGTCGGCCCCCGCGGCCTACCCGATGGCTTCTGCATCGGCAGTCTTCGTCACGGTCGCGACCTCCCCTCGCGACGCCGCCACATCTGCAGGTTCGGTCGCCGCCTTCTTCGTCTCGGTCGCCTTCGTTGCCGCCGCTCCGCGCGCAGGGGCGGGCTTCTTCAAGACCTTTTTCCTGTCCCTGCGAAGCATCACGGTTACGGTCCAACATCCTCCCCCGGAAACAGCTAAGCCAAGGGACGCGGGGCGGTACTTACTTCACCGTCGGGAGCGTCTTCACGCCAGGGCCGACCCGCTCCCTGTCCTTGAGCGCCGCTCCGAGTGGGCGCTGGAGCACTGTGTCCCCCTCCAGATTGGTCTGGCGCAGTTGCTTGTGGCGCGGTTCATCGGGACGCCCGATGGATGCTCTCCCTTCCGGTGAAGAGGTCGTCTCCTCCTCCTCATCCGCCGCATCCTCTTCCGGAGGGGTCTGCGACGAGGAGGTCGCTCCCCTCTTCGAGCCGTGGGTGCGGCGTACGAAGTCTTGGCTAAGCTCCTCGGAATCCGACTCCGTGCAATCACCGTCGCCCTCTTCCTCGTCCTCCTTGCCTTCCTCGCCCTCGGTCATCTCTGGAGGCTCCTTTCCGGCGAGTGGGGGGGAGGTGGTTACTGATCTTCTGCCACCGCTGTATCGAAGCCAAAAGGAACAATTCAGTAGCATGAAAAGTGTATCAAATCATTACGAAAAAGGAAGAAAGTATCTCGTACCGTCGGTGCTGGTTTGTCCTCAGAGTAAGGCTGCAGCTCGGTGTCGAACGTGGTGAATGTGGCCGTGGTGATCTTGGCGAGTGCCTCACGGTACTCGGCCTCAGTCCATGCGCCCTGTCTGTTTAGTATCCGATGTCTCGTGTCAGCCAGTAGGATTCCGTCAACCCTAATTAAGCCCCAAAAGGTGGGCATTGCCGAGGAGCACCCTCGTTAGGCGGAGTTGTTGTATCTAGTCTAGTTCTAATCTGCGGGTTGCGATGTCTAGGCGTATCACGCCTATGTTTTCTATTTCTAAATATCTACCCTAAGGGGTGCCCCTGCCTGGCTTTATATATCAACCAGGCTAGGGTTTACAAGAGTCCTAGTAGAATTCGTATTGGAGTCTTCCTTCTTGTAGTCCAAGATGATATTCCTTGTGGGTCCGGCTTGTCGAGTCCTTGCGTTGGTCCATCTTCATAATATGTACCGGGTATAGCAATGTCGGGTACCCGAAGGTTAATGCCCACATCAGTAGCCCCGAGTGTCTGGCCGAAGTGAAGCTTCGGGCAGGGACTAAAGTTGTCATCGTCCGAATGTCTTAATCATCTGTTGAATCTTGTGCTTGATGTTGAGTCAAAGTTATTCTTTATCGGGTGCGCGGCCAGCGCTCCCGATGGGAGTAGCCCCCGAGTCTATGGACGGGTGCTTGCAACCGTGCGTAGACTCAAGTTGTACTACTCGCGGAGCTTGATGTTGATGTCGACGTCTTCAAATTATCCCATCATCTGATACTTTTAAATCTGTCGGGTCTTCAAAACGATGCAATATTCAAGAGAAGCCGAAGAGCTGGATTGTTAGAACCTTTGGGTTCATTCTTCTTTATCGACGAGGCTTCCATCTTTTTATTGGGTGCGTGGCCAGCGCTCTCGATGGGAGTAGCCCCCGAGCCTGTAGATGAATATGAAGTAGTCATGTATAGGGTGTAAAATGTTGAGTCGAGTACCGTAGATTTCTTCGAGTTTCAAGAACATTTGGATGCTTTTGATGATTTCACAGAGGAGTTGATGATTTTAATGATGTCGCAGAGGAGTTGATGATTGTTATGATGCCGCAGAGGAGTCGATTATTTTGGTGATGTTCTGGAGGAGTCGACGATTTTGATGATGCCCGGAGGACTCAATGATTTTGGTGATGTCCCGGAGGTGTTAATGATTTTGGTGATGTCTAATACGTCCAAAACGTATCTATAATTTTTGATTGTTTCATGTTAATATTATGCCTTTGGCACTTGTTTTTGTATTAAGTTTATGATTTATTTGGACTAACCTATTAATAGTTGCAAAAGTGCACAATGTTCTTGTTTTACACTTTGATGTGTAGGAATTATCAAGAATACAAGAGGAAACCTTGTTGGAGTCGAATTGGAACTTTGCTGAAATCTGTCCCAGAACTGTTTTCGGAAATTGTCTGTTTGACCCTCGAAGATGACCTCCAACGGAGTTGGGCCCGAAGAGGAAGTTGTAGATAACTTTCTGCTGAACGTTCTGGAGTTAAAATTCGGCCCAATCGGTGGAACCCTAAAAGAGGTGACGGAAATCCGAGAAGCTATATAAAGGGAGGAAACCTAACTCGTGGAGGACACCTCCACCCACGAATTTCCAGCCACCAAACCCACGTTTTTGCCTCCCCCATGGATCACATCTCCATGGGGGAGGGCTCCCAAGAAGCCATGAAGGAGGGAGGCTAAGGGGCGGTGATACGTCTCCAACGTACCTATAATTTCTGATGTTCCATGCTTGTTTTATGACAATACTTACATGTTTTGCTTGCACTTTATAATGTTTTTATGCATTTTCCGGAACTAACCTATTAACAAGATCTGAAGTGCCAGTTCGTGCTGTTTTTGGTTCCGAAAGGCTGTTCGGGCAATATTCTCGGAATTCGACGAAACAAAGACCCAACATCTTATTTTTGGGAAGCATCCAGAACAGAAGGAGAGTCGGAGAGGGGCCAGGGGGCCACCACACAACATGGCGGCACGGCCCCGTGCCCGGCCGCGTCGGCCTACTGTGAGGGGGCCCAGGCACCCTCCGACTCCTCTTCGCCTATATAAGCCCTTTCGACCTAAAAACGCGATACCGATTGACGAAACTCCGCAAAGACTCTCCGGGCCGCCACCATCGCAAACTGTTTCGGGGACAAGTCTGCTCCGGCACCTGCCGGACGGGGGAAGTGCCCGGAAGCCATCTCCATCGACGCCACCGCCTCCATCATGCTCCGTGAGTAGTTCCCCCATGGACTACGGGTTCTAGCTGTAGCTAGTTGGTACGCTCTCCCCATGTACTTCAATACAATGATCTCATGAGCTGCCTTACATGATTGAGATTCATCCGATGTAATCGGTGTTGTGTTTGTTGGGATCCGATGGATTGTTACATTATGATTAGTCTATCTATAAAGTTTGTGAAGTTATTGTTGCTGCAATCTTGTTGTGTTTAATGCTTGTCACTAGGGCCCGAGTGGCATGATCTTAGATTTAAGCTCTATACTTATTGCTTAGATTGTATCTACAAGTTGTATGCACATGTGTATGTCCGGAACCAAAGGCCCCAAAGTGACAGAAATTGGGACAACTGGAGGGGAAGGCTTAGATATGAGGATCACATGTTTTCACGGAGTGTTAATGCTTTTCCGGCGCTATTAAAAGGAGTACCTTAATTTCAGAGAGATTCCCTAGAGGCCCCACCGGGGGTAGGACAAAAGATGTTGTACAAGTTTCTCATTACGAGCACGTATGACTATATATGTCATGCATGATTAATAATCTTGATGTTCTGTCTTAATGCTATTTCAATCCTATCAATTGCCCAACTGTAATTTTTTCACCCAACACTTGTTATTGGAGAGTTACCACTAGTGTAGATAGCTGGGAACCCCGGTCCATCTCTCATCATATACTCGTTCTACATGACATTGGAAGTAGTATCAACTATTTTCTCGTGCCATTGCTCTCATATTACCGCTACTGCTGTACATTACCGCTCTATATTACTGCTGCTTTCACATCACCCCTTACATTAGTGCTTTTCCAGTGCAATGAATTGACAACTCGCTTGTTAAGGCTTATAAGTATTCTTTACCTCCCCTTGTGTCGAATCAATAAATTTGGGTTTTACTTCCCTCGAAGACTGTTGCGATCCCCTATACTTGTGGGTCATCAAGACTATTTTCCGGCGCTGTCAGGGAGGCATAGCCCATCATAAGTTCACCTGGGAGTACTCCACCTCTCTTTCTGTTTTATTTTATTTTGTTTTACTTAGTTTACTTTTCTCTAGTTTATTTGTGCTTAGTTTATTTCTGTCTAGTATTACTTTGCTTAGTTTACTTTTGTCTAGTTTGTTTTTGTTTTGTTTTACTTTCCTCATATACCCGAAAATCCATAAAAATTTGAAAAACCTAAAAATTAAAAACTGCTGCTATGGGAGAACCTACAACCTATTTGGAGCTTATAGAATTATATAATAATTATAGAGAATCAAGAACGGGAAAAGTTATGAGTGTTGTGATAGAAAAACTGAATACAATTGCTAAAATCTTGCTTAAACTCCATGATATAAACTGTTGCTCTAAACAGGATACTAAACATCTTAAATTTCAATGTGGCTTTAGTGAGGAAGTTTTAATTAAGAACTATAATTGGAATAACTATATTCATTTTGGGTTCGAAGAGGTAGAACAATTTGTCATATTTATGGGAGCCTCTGAGATAGAATCCTTCATTGCTAAAAATTATGAAACTTGTGTTGTTTGTAAGGACCTTAAAGATTATGTCTCTTCTATCCTTAATTTTTGCATGGAAAGCTACAGTGATAATCCTTATATCATTGATTATAAAGAGAGACTCATTAATGCACAAGAATGCTCTCACAATTTGCAGGAACCAGTGGAAGAAGAAATTGATGAACCTTAAAGCTCATTGGATGAAAAAGAGGAGGAAATTGATGAACAAAAGCTCATTGGATGAAAAAGAAGAGGAGAGTGATGAACAAAAGGAGGAAGAATGGATTAGCTACCCATGCCAACCTTCTAATGAGAGTAACTCTTTATCTCTTACACTATTTGATTGTCCTCCATGCTTACCAAAGGAGGTTGAATGTTATGTTCCTGTGGATTCTCTTGAATAGTACCTAAGAGTAAAACTTGTGAGAATAATTATGCTACTGTTGTCTATGATAATCCATGCTACTTTGATAAATCTTATGATAATGATTTGTTTGTGCCTGATGTTGAAATGCATGGTACTAAAGAGTTTTGCTTGGCAAATGTTTATGATAAATCTCTAGATGATGGTCCTATGTTACTTGATACTATTAATTGTACTACTAATGAAAATGGGATTGGAGAGTTCTTAACTTTATCTATGAGTCCCATATCTTTTGAGATTGAACAATCATCTTGTTATATTGTTGATAAAAGTGAGTTTGAAAGTTTTGATTCCACTATTTTTGAGCTTGAAGAAAATTATGTGTTTATGGATCATGAAAAGCATGCTGCATGTGATAGTTATATTTTTGAGTTTATCCATGAAGCTACTGAAAATTATTATGAGAGAGGAAAATATGGTTGTAGAAATTTGCATGGTACTAAAACACCTCTCTATATGCTGAAAATTTTGAAGTTGCTCTTGTTTTATCTTGCTATGCTTGTCACTTTGTTCTTCATGAATTTATTTGTGTACAAGATTCCTATGCATAGGAAGTGGGTTAGACTTAAATGTGTTTTGAATTTTCTTTTTGATGCTGTCATTTGCTTCAACTCTTATTTCTTGAGTGCATCATTAAAATTGCTGAGCCCATCTTAATGGCTATAAAGAAAGCACTTCTTGGGAGATAACCCATGTTTTTATTTTGCTACTGTTTTGTTGTGTCTTGGAAGTTGTTACTACTGTAGCAACCTCTCCTTATCTTTATTTTATTGCAATGTTGTGCCAAGTAAAGTCTCTAATAGAAGGTTGATGCTAGATTTGGATTTCCAGAAACAGATTTCTATCTCGAATTTGGGCAGGGCTCTGTAGGTAACTCATAAAAATCTGCCAATTTACGTGCGTGTTCCTCATATGTACGCAACTTTCATTAGTTTTGAGTTTTCTGATTTGAGCAACGGAAGTACCTCTTAAAAAATTCGTGTTTATCGGCTGTTCTGTTTGGCAGATTCTGTCTCTGTTTTTTGCATTGTCTCTTGTGGACTTTAAGCAAGGTTTTCTAGACGTGGAGAGCTGTAGCTAATGTTTTATTGAGTTCTTGCAAAGTGTCACTACAGGGCTAAAGTGGATTAAAGTTTTTTTTGAGTACTAACCTCTCTAATGAAGTTTATGAGAAGTTTGGTGTGAAGGAAGTTTTCAAGGGTCAAGAGAGGAGGATGATATATGATCAAGAAGAGTGAAAAGCCTAAGCTTGGGGATGCCCCGTGGTTCATCCCTGCATATTTCAAGAAGACTCAAGCGTCTAAGCTTGGGCCCATCCCCTTCTTCATCAACTTATCAGTTTTCTATTGAAACTATATTTTTATTCGGTCACATCTTATGTACTTTACTTGGAGCGTCTGTTTGTTTTTGTTTTGTTTGAATAAATTCATGCTTGTGTGGGAGAGAGACATGCTCCGCTTTTTCATATGAACACTTGTGTTCTTCGTCTTACTTTTAATGTTCAATGACGAAAGTTGGAAGCTATTGCACTTATTGTTATTTGGTTGGAAACAGAAAATGCTTCATATTGTCTTGAATAATTTGATAATTGGCAATTGTTTTGAGCTCTCAAGTAGATCATGTTTAAGCTCTTGCATCATGTAGTTTAAACCTATTAGTGGAGAACTACCGTAGAGCTTGTTGAAATTGGTTTGCGTGATTGGTCTCTCTAAGGTCTAGATATTTTCTGGTAAAAGTGTTTGAGCAACAAGGAAGACAGTGTAGAGTTTTATAATGCTTGCAATATGTTCTTATGTAATTTTTGTTGTACGGGTTCATACTTGTGTTTGCTTCAAACAACCTTGCTAGCCCAAAGCCTTGTACTGAGAAATGCTTCTCGTGCATCCAAAACCTTGAGCCAAAACCTATGCCATTTGTGTCCACCATATCTACCTACTATGTGGTATTTCCTGCCATTCCAAGTAAATTCTCATGTGCTACCTTTAAACCTTCAAAATGCTTCTCAATTTGTGTCAATGTTTTATAGCTCATGAGGAAGTATGTGGTGTTTATCTTTCAATCTTGTCATTTACTCCGGACAGACTCTCACCAATGGACTTGTGGCTTCATCCGCTTATCCAATAATTTTGCAAAAAGAGCTGGCAGGGTTCCCAGCCCCAATTAATCAACCTTCATTAATAATTCTCTTCACATGTTTTGCTCTGATTCATCAGTAAGCAACTTAATTTTGCAAATAGACACTCCTTCATGGTATGTGATTGTTGGAAGGCACCCGAGGATTCGGTTAGCCATGGCTTGTGTAAGCAAAGGTTGGGAGGAGTGTCATCTAAAAAAAATATAAAAAAATAAAAACTAAACTAAAGTACATGTGTAAACAAAAGAGAAGAGGGATGATCTACCTTGCTGGTAGAGATAACGTCCTTCATGGGAGCCGCTCTTGAAAGTCTGGTTGATAAGGTAGTTAGAGTACCCACTATCATTCGTTGACAACAACAAACACCTCTCAAAATTTTACTTTTATGCTCTCTATATGATTTCAAAACTTAAAAGCTCTAGCACATGATTTAATCCCTGCTTCCCTCTGCGAAGGGCCATTCTTTTACTTTATGTTGAGTCAGTTTACCTACTTCCTTCCATCTTAGAAGCAAACACTTGTGTCAACTGTGCATTGATTCTTACATATTTGCTTATTTGCATTCATCATATTACTTTGTGTTGACAATTATCCATGAGATATGTATGTTGAAAGTTGAAAGCAATTGCTGAAACTTAAATCTTCCTCTGTGTTGCTTCAATGCCTTTACTTTGAATGTATTGCTTTATGAGTTAACTCTTATGCAAGACTTTTGATGCTTGTCTTGAAAGTACTATTCATGAAAAGTTTTGCTATATGTTATCTATTTGTTAGCAACTATAGATCATTGCCTTGAGTCACTGCATTCATCTCATATGCTTTATAATAGGATGATCAAGATTATGTAAGTAGCATGTCACTACAGAAATTACTCTTTTATCGTTTACCTACTCGAGGGCGAGCAGAACTAAGCTTGGGGATGCTGATACGTCTCCAACGTACCTATAATTTCGATGTTCCATGCTTGTTTTATGACAATACTTACATGTTTTGCTTGCACTTTATAATGTTTTTATGCATTTTCTGAACTAACCTATTAACAAGATGCCGAAGTGCCGTTCGTTTTCCTATTTTTGGTTCCAAAGGCTGTTCGGGCAATATTCTCGGAATTCGATGAAACGAAGACCCAACATCTTATTTTTCCCAAGCATCCAGAAAGGAGAGTCGAGAGGGGCCAGGGGCCACCACACAACATGGCGGCGCGGCCCCAGGCCTGGCCGCACCGGCCTACTGTGAGGGGGGCCCAGGCACCCTCCGACTCCGTCTCTTCGCCTATATAATCCCTTTCGACCTAAAAACGCGATACCGATTGACGAAACTCCAAAGACTCCAGGGGCGCCGCCACCATCGCGAAACTCCTTCGGGGACAAGTCTCTGTTCCGGCACCCGCCGGACGGGGAAGTGCCCCCGGAAGCCATCTCCATCGACGCCTCCATCATGCTCCGTGAGTAGTTCCCCCATGGACTACGGGTTCTAGCTGTAGCTAGTTGGTACTCTCTCCCCCATGTACTTCAATACAATGATCTCATGAGCTACCTTACATGATTGAGATTCATCTGATGTAATCGGTGTTGTGTTTGTTGGGATCCGATGGATTGTTACATTATGATTAGTCTATCTATAAAGTTTGTGAAGTTATTGTTGCTGCAATCTTGTTGTGTTTAATGCTTGTCACTAGGGCCCGAGTGGCATGATCTTAGATTTAAGATCTATACTTATTGCTTAGATTGTATCTACAAGTTGTATGCACATGTGTATGTCTGGAACCAAAGGCCCCAAAGTGACAGAAATTGGGACAACGGAGGGGAAGGCTTAGATATGAGGATCACATGTTTTCACGGAGTGTTAATGCTTTGCTCCTTGCTCTATTAAAAGGAGTACCTTAATTTCAGTAGATTCCCTAGAGGCCCGTGCCACCGGCTGGTAGGACAAAAGATGTTGTACAAGTTTCTCATTGCGAGCACGTATGACTATATATGGGAAACATGCCTACATGATTAATAATCTTGATGTTCTTCTTAATGCTATTTCAATCCTATCAATTGCCCAACTGTAATTTGTTCACCCGACACTTGTTATTGGAGAGTTACCACTAGTGTAGATAGCTGGGAACCCCGGTCCATCTCTCATTGATAAGGGCTAAGCCCAAGGATGTGCCCGATCTTCACGGATTTGGGTGGAACTCGTGGGGGAGGTGGATGAACGCGATGAACACGAAGAACGCGAGGGGAATCGTGGGGATACAACACACACACGCACACAATCGGTTTTCCCTCGTTGGCCCGAACCACCAACTCGATAGAGGTTGCAGGAAAAGACCTTCCGGTAGAAGTCCCGCAAAGAGATCGACAAGTCGAAGGGCGAAAAGACCGGAAGGTTGATAGAAGTGCAAGCAAAAGACCAAATAGGTAGAAGTGCAAGCAAAAGATCAACAATCGATAGAAGTCGCCAAAGAGATCTTCACGAGTCGACAAGGAGCCCGGGTGGGTACAAGATCAAAGATCTAGGTAGGGTTCCCACAAGGGTGAGCTAAGCTCAGGTTTAATTTCACATCAAGTCTAATCTCGATCTGAGCCAACAAGGCTATTTATAGGTGGGGCGAAGGGATAAGTTACACGCTGAAAAGTGCTGTTTTGCTGAAGTTCGATGGGGCGAAAGTTCCGGTCGTCCTGGGCGGAAGTTCCGGTCACGGGCGGAAGTTCCGGTCTTGCGGGCCGGAAGTTCCGGTCTGGCCGGAAGTTCCGGCCAAGTTCCGAAAGTCGTCCATTTCCTCGCAGTAACATCCAGTGTTGTTTTCGCGCAATTTCGGAACTTGGGCGGAACTTGGCGGAAGTTCCGGTCGGGTCCTCGGCGAAGTTCCGGTCCGATGCTTTTTCCCGCGCGCTGGAGGGCATCTTGGGGGCATCTTGAGGAATCTGGCCGGAAGTTCCGGTCCCGGGGCGGAAGTTCCGGCCTGGGCGCTGTAGCTCCATCTTCATCGTTTCCAACTCTCTCTCCAATGGCTTGGTCTCCATGGCTTGCGTCTTGGTCGATGTACCTGATTGAACATAGGGTATTTGCATGAAGTAGCACGCCATCCAAAGGGGTGTCAAAGGCATATGTAGAGAGGAGCGAATTCACCTCTTGGTGTAGAGCTTTGGCTCGAGCTCGTGTCATTGGACCACGAGGAGGGCTTGTCGGTCTTGATGTAGTGTCGACCTTGGGTAGGGCTACATCCCCCCCCTTGGGAAAGAGTCGTCCTCGACTCTATGGTCTCTTCATCTTCATGATATGGCGAGAGGTCGGACACATTGAATGTGTTGCTCACCAAGTACTTGGATGTTGGTATGTCGATGACGTAGGCGTTGTCGTTGATGCGCTTGAGGACCTTGAAGGTACCATCGCCACGGGTCTTGAGCTTTGAGTTTCTTTCTTGAGGGAAGCGGTCCTTGCGGAGGTGTATCCACACTAGGTCTCCTTCATTGAAGATCCTTGCCTTCTTCTTCATGTTGAGTCTAGTGGCTTGACGAAGGACTTGTTCCTCGATTGTTGCCCTTGTATCTTCATGTAGCTTCTTCATGTATTGGGCTCGCTTGTCAATGTCCATGTTTACTTGCTCATGTAGTGGAAGAGGAAGTAGGTCGAGCGCCGTGGGTGGTTCAAACCCATATACGACCATGAACGGGCTTCTCATTGTTGTAGAGTGCTTGGCGCGGTTGTAGGCGAATTCCGCATGCGGGATGCAATCTTCCCATGACCTCAAATTCTTCTTGATAAGGACTCGTAGTAGTGTGGAGAGGCTTCGGTTCACCACTTCGGTTTGCCCATCGGTTTGTGGATGTGAGGATGATGAAAACAAAAGCTTGACGTTGAACTTGGCCATTAGTGTCTTCCAAAGGTAGCTCATGAATTTGACATCTCGATCGGACACAATGCTTCTTGGTACACCGTGGAGTCTCACAATTTCCCTAAAAAACAAGGAGGCAATATGTGAAGCATCATCCGTTCGGGAGCATGGTATGAAATGAGCCATTTTAGAGAATCGATCAACCACTACAAAAATTGAATCATGACCATATTTGGTTCTAGGCAATCCTAGCACGAAATCCATACTTATATCGGACCAAGGAGCATAAGGAATAGGCAAAGGTGTGTAAAGACCATAAGAGTTGGATGTGGACTTAGCTTGTAAGCATGTTGTGCAACGGTTGCATAGGCGCTCCACATCTCGCTTCATTCTTGGCCAATAGTAATGGGTAGATAGCATGGAGAGCGTCTTGTCTCGCCCAAAGTGTCCCATAAGACCACCACCATGCGATTCTTGTAAGAGCAAAAGGCGAAGCGAAGACATGGGAATACAAAGTTTGTTGCCCTTGAACAAGAATCCTTGGTGCAAATAGAAATCATCGATGCCCTTATCACTAGAACACTTTGCAAAGATTGGGCCAAAGAAAGTATCGGAAGCATATTGGTCTTTGATTTCATCAAGACCCAAAACATGGAAATCCAAACGAGTGAGTAAAAGGGTGAGCTTGCGGGAAAGAGCATCCGCAACTACATTGTCCTTGCCCTTCTTGTATTTGATTACATATGGAAAGGACTCAATGAACTCAACCCATTTTGCATGTCTTTTGTTCAAATTGTGTTGACTTTTCAAATACTTCAAAGACTCATGGTCGGAGTGGATGACAAACTCTTTTGGCCAAAGATAATGTTGCCAAACTTCAAGAACACGAACCAAAGCATAAAGTTCCTTGTCATATATAGGATAGTTGAGGCGTGCGCCATCCAACTTCTCGCTATAGTATGCCACGGGTTTTCCATCTTGCATAAGAACTCCACCAATACCAAGTCCACTCGCATCACATTCAATCTCAAAAGTTTTGGAAAAATCAGGAAGAACTAGTAGTGGAGCCTCGGTAAGTCTCCTTTTCAACTCATCAAAAGCTTTTTGTTGGGCCTTGCCCCACACAAACGGCACATTCTTTTTCGTAAGTTCATTCAAAGGGCAAGCAATGGTGCTAAAATCTTTCACAAAGCGTCGATAGAAACCGGCAAGTCCATGAAAACTTCGAACTTGACCAACATTTGTAGGAGTGGGCCAATTGTGGATGGCCTCAACCTTGGAAGAATCAACTTCAATCCCATGTTCGGAAACCACAAATCCAAGAAAAACCAACTTGCCTTGTGCAAAGGTGCACTTGGGAAGATTTGCAAAAAGCTTTTCACGGCGCAAGATGCATAAGACTTCTCTCACATGTTGCACATGGTCCTTGAGATCTTTGCTATAAATGAGAATATCATCGAAATAGACAACCACACTCTTGCCAATGAGAGGTCGCAAGATGTGATTCATGAGGCGCATGAAAGTAGATGGAGCATTTGAAAGACCAAATGGCATGACAAGCCATTCATAGAGACCAAGTTTGGTCTTGAATGTCGTCTTCCATTCATCACCAATTGCCATGCGGATTTGGTGGTAGCCACTACGCAAATCTATCTTAGAGAAAATCGTGGCACCACTCAATTCATCAAGCATGTCATCTAAACGCGGAATGGGATGGCGGTAGCGAACGGTAATGGCATTGATGGGGCGACAATCCATACACATTCGTTGCGACTCATCCGGTTTAGGCACGAGAATCACGGGAACCGCACAAGGGCTTAAGCTTTCACGAACATACCCTTTTTCGAGGAGATCTTGAATTTGGCGTTGAATCTCCTTTGTGTCTTCGGGGTTGGTGCGGTAGGCGGCGCGGTTTGGTAGAGGAGCGCCGGGTATGAGGTCGATGCGGTGCTCGATGCCTCTAAGCGGTGGAAGTCCATGAGGAAGCTCGTCGGGAAGACATCTTGGAACTCCTTCAAAAGAGACAACAAAGACGAAGGAAGTGTTGTTAAGTTGTTAGTCTCCGAGGGTGGCCCCTTGCAAATGAGCACATAGTGCAATTTGGTGGATGGGTTGTGGTGCACTCCTCTCATCTCACCCTTGGTAGCTATGAGGACACTCTTCATCTCACTCACATATGGCTTGTGGCGCTCACTTTCTTTTTGGTGGGTCACTCTCTCACCGCTCATCTCACTAGTGATAGTAGCTTCCTTAGCCCTCGCTAAAGCCTTTGCATTGTCCGCAATTACTTGGCTAGGAGTCATTGGGCGTAGGATGAATGTCTTGTCGCCAACCTTGAAGCTATAGGCATTTGTGTAGCCATCATGGTTTGCTCTTTTGTCATATTGCCAAGGGCGACCAAGTAGCATGTGGCACACCGTCATGGGCACAACATCACAATCAACGGTGTCTTCATAGGCTCCAATCTTGAAGGATATTGTGACGGTGTGTTGTATCTTCACATTCCCATTGTCACTTAGCCATTGCACATGGTAGGGATGGGGGTGTTTCCGGAGCGGAAGGTTGAGCTTGGAGCATAGTTCGGTGCTTGCAAGATTGTGGCAACTCCCTCCATCGATGATAACCTTTATTGACTTGCCATTGATTCCGGCTCTTGTTTGGAAGATATTGCATCTTTGGTCTTCATTGGGGAGTGCATGGGTTGTCAACACTTTGGTCACCACAAGTGATGGGCTTGCATCATGCACACATAGGACTTGCTCTTGGTCTTCCAAGTCATCATCTTCATGATTGGTTGCGGCTTGTACCAAGGCTTCATATTCACCTTCACTCAAGTACTCCACATCTCCATCATCTCGAGTTATCATAACTCTTGTGTTCTTGCATTCAAAGGATTTATGTCCTTGAGCACCACACTTGAAGCAAGTGATGTTACTAGATCCCGTGGAAGCTTTGGAGGACATAGTAGATTGCTCCGGCTTGAAGCTTGTTGTCTTGAAGGCACTCTTCGTTTGCTTGGGAGGATCCTTGGAGGCAATAGCACTTGTGGTTTTGATGCTTGAGGAGGTGTTTGTTGCATTTCTCGCGGCGAAGAAGGACTTTGTTTTTGCACTTGCTATGTCTTCTCGCACTTGGCGCTCGGCTCTTGTAGCTTGATGAAGCAACTCAACCATGTTGGTGTAAGGCAAGAACTCCACTATCCTCTTGACGGGAATGTTCAATCCATTCAAGAATCTTGCCATAGTTTGCTCTTCTCGCTCATCCACATTGGCACTCATCATGGTCATGTGCATCTCCTTGTAGTACTCCTCAACGGGCTTGAAGCTTTGCTTGAGTTGAGTTAGCTTGTTGAAGAGGTCACGTTTGTGGTGAGTGGGCACAAAGCGTTTGTGCATGACTTCTTGCATCTCTTCCCATGTGTCAATGGGCTCTAAGTCTTCCTTGTCACGCTTCTTGTTCACTTCTTCCCACCAAACATTTGCATATCCTTCAAACTCAAGAGATGCCATGGCGACTTTCTTTGCTTCGGAGAAGTTGTGGATGCGGAATATCTTGTCAACCTTGAGGACCCAAGACAAGTATGCATCGGGGTCTTCCTCTCCTTGGAACTTGGGCATGGTGAACTTTAGCTTCCCAAAGATTTCTTCCTCATTACGGTCATTGCGTCTAGGCGGTTGTCTTTCTTCATCATGATCTTGGCGTGGTTGAGGTTGCGGTTGTGGACCTTGAGCATCTCGATTGTTGTTGCTATGTTGTTGACGAGGAGGTGGTCTTGCATGACCTTCATCTTGATCATCATTGTTGTGGCGGTGTCGAGGCATCACACTTTCTTCACTTGATGCTTGGTGATGACTTGATTCTTCATGTCTTGCCCTTGGAGGTGGTCTTCTTGCATGAGGTCGATCATCATGATGGCGGCGATTATCTTGACCTTGAGGGCGTTGAGGTTGAACAACATTGATGATTTGGCGCTCTTGGCGCGCTTGCCTTTGTTCCTCTTCATGAAGGCGTTGCCTTCTAGCTTGAGCTTCTTGTACTTGTCGTTGCCGCTCTTGTTCTTCAAGTGCTTGTTGTTCATTGCGGAGACGCTCTTGTTCCCTTGCTCGAACTAGCTCTTGATCATGTCGAAGGCGTTCTTGCTCTTGTTGGAATTGAGCATGGAGATTCTCTTGTTGAAGGCGCTCTTCTTCAAGGCGTTGACGTTCTTGGACAAGTCGAAGTCGAGCTTGCTCCGCTTCTAGAGCTTGTTGGTGAAGCACTTGAACATCCACATTATGGTGGCGTGGGTCTTCATTGGAATCATGGTGAGACGGTGTAGGAGCTCGTGACCTTGAACTATGAGAGCGCGAAGACCTTGAGTGGTGTCTTCTATCTTCTTGACGGTTGAGTGTATGGAGGATATTGTCCAACGCCGTCTTCATTTCCCTTGTCTCTTGACCTTGTATGGCAAGTGTTGCCTTCAACTCATTGCCTTGAGTTTCAATCTTCTCATTGAGGTCTTGAACTTGATTGTTGAGGTCATTCCTTTGCACTTGAGCTCTTTCTTCATAGCGGACGTTGGTATCCTTGAGCATGGCTTCAAATTGATTGAGCTTGGCGTGGACGGCTTGAGTAGCTATCCAATGTTGGTGCCGCGTCATCGGTAGTTGGTTCCCTTCTCCACTAGACATGGTTACAACTAAAACAAGAACTATGTGGTGGGTGGTTAGGAAAGACTACCAAAAGTGTCAAAACTTGCAAACCAAAATCGAAAAGGTGTTTCAAGGCGGAGGACAACCGATATGTATGCACACACACAAAACCAAAAACTCTATATGGTGTTAGGTATGGATGTGGAAAGCCAAATGGAAGAACCAAACGAAAAGTCTATTGTCAAAAGTGGGTAAGATCCAAAAGTCACAAGTCAAAGGCGGTGATCACAAAAGGCATACACAAGGTGGAACACACACGTGGGACAAAATGGGGTTAGCGCGACTTGGAAAATGAGCACGAACAAAATTGGTCCTAGCGAAGACTACTAGCTCGGTGTCACGCTAACGCAAGAGAGACCGTGGCTTGGTTGCAAAATTGAGAAGCAACAAGATTTGCGCAAGACGCCTCTCTTCTCTTTTCTCTCTTTTGCTTATAAGCTTTGGACTCTTTTGTGTATAGGTAACTCACACTCTTTTTTCTTTTTGTATTTTCTTTCTTTTTCTCACTATGCAAGGATACTACTATCTATGTAAGTATGTCACACTTCTTTTGTTTGTCTTTTCACACGAGCTTGCTTCGTAGCTTTGCTCAACACATGCACACCCTCACGGTCGGGACGCTTGCGCAATGCTTCGCAACACTAGAAAGCCACTCTCGATAGGAAAGGTACGCAAAAGAGGCTAAGGCTACAAGTTAGAGGCAAGTTATACCACTTGATGAAGGTGGCCGACGATCTTGAACTTGCTATGGTGGTGGAGGTGTCAAATGAACCGCTTGGATCCTCGGGGTGCCGTCGTCGTTGTCGATGTTGCGGAAGCTTTGTGGTAGCTGAAATGGCACACAAACCGAAGTCCAAACACAAGGGGGTTAGTGCCAAAACGAAAAACGAAGGATGCTGTCAAAATTTCGGCTGGCCGGAACTTCCGGTCCTGAGGGGCGGTACTTCCGGTCCCGGGCGGAACTTCCGGTTCTGCCGGGCGGAACTTCCGGTCGCAATCAGATCTGCGGGCTGTTCTTCGATTTGGGCGGAAATTCGGGCCGAAAATCTTCGAATTCGTGGAAAATTTGGCACTAAGAGCGGTGGGAAGGTGGGGGAATTGCAGATCAACACCAAAGACAAGTTTCTATTGGACCAAAACCACCAAAAACTCAACAAATCGCGAGATCCAACCAAGGCCAATTTGGGGCTATTTTTTGGGAAAAAAATTTGGGAAATTTTTTGGGCGAAATTGGTGGAATTGGGGGTTGTGGGGGTCAAATCCGTGTCAACCAAAGAGCTGCTGATACCATATGATAAGGGCTAAGCCCAAGGATGTGCCCGATCTTCACGGATTTGGGTGGAACTCGTGGGGGAGGTGGATGAACGCGATGAACACGAAGAACGCGAGGGGAATCGTGGGGATACAACACACACACGCACACAATCGGTTTTCCCTCGTTGGCCTGAACCACCAACTCGATAGAGGTTGCAGGAAAAGACCTTCCGGTAGAAGTCCCGCGAAGAGATCGACAAGTCGAATCCCGAGAGATCTAGAAGGGCGAAAAGACCGGAAGGTTGATAGAAGTGCAAGCAAAAGACCAAATAGGTAGAAGTGCAAGCAAAAGATCAACAATCGATAGAAGTCGCCAAAGAGATCTTCACGAGTCGATAAGGAGCCCGGGTGGGTACAAGATCAAAGATCTAGGTAGGGTTCCCACAAGGGTGAGCTAAGCTCAGGTTTAATTTCACATCAAGTCTAATCTCAGATCTGAGCCAACAAGGCTATTTATAGGTGGGGGCGAAGGGATAAGTTACACGCTGAAAAGTGCTGTTTTGCTGAAGTTCGATGGGGCGGAAGTTCCGGTCGTCCTGGGCGGAAGTTCCGGTCACGGGCGGAAGTTCCGGTCTTGCGGGCCGAAAGTTCGGTCGGGCCGGAAGTTCCGGCCAAGTTCCGAAAGTCGTCCATTTCCTCGCAGTAACATCCAGTGTTGTTTTCGGAATCTCGGAACTTGGGCGGAACTTGCGCGGCGGAAGTTCCGGTCCCTCGGGGCGGAAGTTCCGTCCGATGCTTTTCGGGCGCTGGAGGGCATCTTGAGGAATCTGGCCGGAAGTTCCGGTCCTGGGGGGGCGGAAGTTCCGGCCTGGGCGCTGTAGCTCCATCTTCATCGTTTCCAACTCTCTCTCCAATGGCTTGGTCTCCATGGCTTGCGTCTTGGTTGATGTACCTGATTGAACATAGGGTATTTGCATGAAGTAGCACGCCATCCAAAGGGGTGTCAAAGGCATATGTAGAGAGGAGCGAATTCACCTCTTGGTGTAGAGCTTGGGCTCGAGCTCGTGTCATTGGACCACGAGGAGGGCTTGTCGGTCTTGATGTAGTGTCGACCTTGGGTAGGGCTACATCACTCATCATCATATACTCGTTCTACATGACATTGGAAGTAGTATCAACTATTTTCTGGTGTCATTGCTCTCATATTACTGCTACTGCTGCTGTGTTACTGTTGCTACTGCTCTCATATTACTGTCTGCTTTCACATCACCCCGTTACTAGTGCGTTTCAGTGCGGCTGAATTGACAACTCGCTGTTAAGGCTTATAAGTATTCTTTACCTCCCCTTGTGTCGAATCAATAAATTTGGGTTTTACTTCCCTCGAAGACTGTTGCGATCCCCTATACTTGTGGGTCATCAGCGGCGCTCCCCAAGCTTTCCGGCGGCGGGGAAAGAGTTCCCCGCGCCGCTGGCGCCGGCGCCGCCCTGCGCTGCCGCGCTTCCCCTCTCCGACGTCTTCACCGCCATCTCCATCACCATCTCCTCCTTGTATTCAGTGGTTCATCCTCTCATAAACCTCTGTACCGTCCTATGTAAACATGGTGTTTGATGCTATAATATTTATCCTATGATCTATGTCATGTTTATGTAGTATATTTGTCTTTTGATTGCTTTGTTGAATGTCTATGGTTCATTAGAGTTGTATGTTGATATGGTACTGTCCTTTGGTGTCCATTATACTTGTGCGCGCATGGATCAACACCATAGGGTTAGTAGTATGTGCAAAGGAAGGGGGTAGTCCTGCCGGAGTGACAGAAACCTGAGGGCTCAAACCGGTTAGTTGCATGTATGGGAGTAAGAGGACCATAAACTTAAGGCTATGGTTGGGGAAACCTTAATGCATTGTTAGTATTTACGGATGTTTGCAATCATATAGTACTTCTAATCCCAAGTAGTGGAGCGCTTGTATATTGATGGCGTGTATTTCACACGTTCGTTGGGCAACCCCAAGAGGAAGGTATGATGCGCACAGCAGCAAGTTTTCCCTCAGAAAGAAACCAAGGTTTATCGAACCAGGAGGAGCCAAGAAGCACGTTGAAGGTTGATGGCGGCGGGATGTAGTGCGGCGCAACACCAGGGATTCCGGCGCCAACGTGGAACCTGCACAACACAACCAAAGTACTTTGCCCCAACGAAGTGAGGTTGTCAATCTCACCGGCTTGCTGTAACAAAGGATTAACCGTATTGTGTGGAAGATGATTGTTTGCAGAGAAAACAGTAAAACAAGTATTGCAGTAGATTGTATTTCAAGTAAAGAGAATTGGACCGGGGTCCACAGTTCACTAGAGGTGTCTCTCCCATAAGACGAACAGCATGTTGGGTGAACAAATTACAGTTGGGCAATTGACAAATAAAGAGAGCATGACAATGCACATACATATCATGATGAGTATAGTGAGATTTAATTGGGCATTACGACAAAGTACATAGACCGCCATCCAACTGCATCTATGCCTAAAAAGTCCACCTTCAGGTTATCATCCGAACCCCCTCCAGTATTAAGTTGCTAACAACAGACAATTGCATTAAGTATGGTGCGTAATGTAACTAGTGACTACATCCTTGAACATAGCACTAATGTTTTATCCCTAGTGGCAACAGCACAACACAACCTTAGAACTTTCTGTCACTGTCCCAGGTGTCAATGCAGGCATGAACCCACTATCGAGCATAAGTACTCCCTCTTGGAGTTAAAAGCATCTACTTGGCCAGAGCATCTACTAGTAACGGAGAGCATGCAAGATCATAAACAACACATAAGCATAACTTTGATAATCAACATAACAAGTATTCTCTATTCATCGGATCCCAACAAACGCAACACATAGAATTACATATAGATGATCTTGATCATGATAGGCAGCTCACAAGATCCGACAATGATAGCACAATGGGGAGAAGACAACCATCTAGCTACTGCTATGGACCCATAGTCCAGGGGTAGACTACTCACTCATCACTCCGGAGGCGACCATGGCGGTGTAGAGTCCTCCGGGAGATGATTCCCTCCGGCAGGGTGCCGGAGGCGATCTCCTGGATCCCCCGAGATGGGATCGGCGCGACGGCGTCTCGGGAAGGTTTTCCGTATCGTGGTTCTCGGTACTGGGGTTTCGTCACGGAGGCTTTAAGTAGGCGGAAGGGCAAGTCAGAGGCGGCACGGGGGCCCAACCATAGGCCGGCGCGGCCAGGGGGGGCCGCGCCGCCTAGGGTTTGGCCACCCCGTGGCCCCTCTTCGTCTCGTCTTCGGTCTTCGGGAAGCTTCGTGGAAAAATAGGCCCCTGGGCTTTGATTTCGTCCAATTCCGAGAATATTTCCTTACTAGGATTTCTGAAACCAAAAACAGCAGAAAACAGCAACTGGCACTTCGGCATCTTGTTAATAGGTTAGTTCCAGAAAATGCACGAATATGACATAAAGTGTGCATAAAACATGTAGATAACATCAATAATGTGGCATGGAACATAAGAAATTATCGATACGTCGGAGACGTATCAGCATCCCCAAGCTTAGTTCTGCTCGTCCCGAGCAGGTAAAACGATAACACAGATAATTTCTGGAGTGACATGCCATCATAATCTTGATCATACTATTTGTAAAGCGTATGTAGTGAATGCAGCGATCAAAACAATGTGTATGACATGAGTAAACAAGTGAATCATAAAGCAAAGACTTTTCATGAATAGCACTTCAAGACAAGCATCAATAAGTCTTGCATAAGAGTTAACTCATAAAGCAATAATTCAAAGTAAAGGTATTGAAGCAACACAAAAGAAGATTAAGTTTCAGCAGTTGCTTTCAACTTGTAACATGTATATCTCATGGATATTGTCAACATAGAGTAATATAATAAGTGCAATAAGCAAGTATGTAGGAATCAATGCACGTTCACACAAGTGTTTGCTTCTTGAGGTGGATAGAAATAGGTGAACTGACTCAACATTGAAAGTAAAAGAATGGTCCTCATAGAGGAAAAGCATCGATTGCTATATTTGTGCTAGAGCTTTGATTTTGAAAACATGAAACAATTTTGTCAACGGTAGTAATAAAGCATATGCATCATGTAAATTATATCTTATAAGTTGCAAGCCTCATGCATAGTGTACCAATAGTGCCCGCACCTTGTCCTAATTAGCTTGGACTACCTGGATTATCACCGCAATACATATGCTTTAACCAAGTTTCACAAAGGGGTACCTCTATGCCGCCTGTACAAAGGTCTAAGGAGAAAGCTCGCATTTGGATTTCTCGCTTTTGATTATTCTCAACTTAGACATCCATACCGGGACAACATAGACAACAGATAATGGACTCCTCTTTTAATGCTTTAAGCATTTGACAACAATTAATTCTTTTCTCATTAGAGATTTGAGGATGTTTGTCCAAAACTGAAACTTCCACCATGGATCATGGCTTTAGTTAGCGGCCCAATGTTCTTCTCTCACAATATGCATGCTCAAACCATTCAACTCAGTGTAGATCGCCCTTACTTCAGACAAGACGAACATGCATAGCAACTCACATGAAATTCAACAATGAGTTGATGGCGTTCCCCAGAAACATGGTTATCGCACAACAAGCAACTTAATAAGAGATAAAGTGCATAATTACATATTCAATACCACAATAGTTTTTAAGCTATTTGTCCCATGAGCTATATATTGCAAAGGTGAATGATGGAATTTTAAAGGTAGCACTCAAGCAATTTACTTTGGAATGGCGGGAAAATACCATGTAGTATAGGTAGGTATGGTGGACACAAATGGCATAGTGGTTGGCTCAAGTATTTTGGATGCATGAGAAGTATTCCCTCTCGATACAAGGTTTAGGCTAGCAAGGCTTATTTGAAACAAACACAAGGATGAACCGGTGCAGCAAAACTCACATAAAAGACATATTGAAAACATTATAAGACTCTACACCGTCTTCCTTGTTGTTCAAACTCAATACTAGAAATTATCTAGACCTTAGAGAAACCAAATATGCAAACCAAATTTTAGCATGCTCTATGTATTTCTTCATTAATGGGTGCAAAGCATATGATGCAAGAGCTTAAACATGAGCACAACAATTGCCAAGTATCACATTACCCAAGACATTTATAGCAATTACTACATGTATCATTTTCCAATTCCAACCATATAACAATTTAACGAAGGAGAAACTTCGCCATGAATACTATGAGTAGAAACCAAGGACATACTTGTCCATATGCTACAGCGGAGCGTGTATCTCTCCCATAAAGTGAATGCTAGGATCCATTTTATTCAAACAAAACAAAAACAAAAACAAACCGACGCTCCAAGAAAAAGCACATAAGATGTGATGGAATAAAAATATAGTTTCAGGGGAGGAACCTGATAATTTGTCGATGAAGAAGGGGATGCCTTGGGCATCCCCAAGCTTAGACGCTTGAGTCTTCTTAATATATGCAGGGGTGAACCACCGGGTGCATCCCCAAGCTTAGAGCTTTCACTCTCCTTGATCATGTTGCATCATACTCCTCTCTTGATCCTTGAAAACTTCCTCCACACCAAACTCGAAACAACTCATTAGAGGGTTAGTGCACAATATAAATTGACATATTCAGAGGTGACACAATCATTCTTAACACTTCTGGACATTGCATAATGCTACTGGACATTAGTGGATCAAAGAAATTCATCCAACATAGCGAAAGAGGCAATGCGAAATAAAAGGCAGAATCTGTCAAAACAGAACAGTTCGTATTGACGAATTTTAAAATGGCACCAGACTTGCTCAAACGAAAATGCTCAAATTTAATGAAAGTTGCGTACATATCTGAGGATCATGCTCGTAAATTGGCGTAATTTTCTGAGCTACCTACAGGGAGGTGGACCCAGATTCGTGACAGCAAAGAAATCTGGAACTGCGCAGTAATCCAAATCTAGTACTTACTTTTCTATCAACGGCTTAACTTGGCACAACAAAACACAAAACTAAGATAAGGAGAGGTTGCTACAGTAGTAAACAACTTCCAAGACACAAAATAAAAACAAAGTACTGTAGGTAAAAACATGGGTTGTCTCCCATAAGCGCTTTTCTTTAACGCCTTTCAGCTAGGCGCAGAAAGTGTGTATCAAGTATTATCGAAGGGTGGTACTTCTACAGCGGGGTGTGGGCTCTTCTCAACCAGGCATATTATATTAGATACATAAGTTTTAGCATCTACCTTTTCATTAGTCTTAGGCGTGCTACTCTCATCAAACAAATTTTCAGGAACAAGCCAAGCATAATTATTTTCTAGTGCATCATTCATAGCTAGGAGCTTGCATGGTATTGGTGCTTTGATCTCCCCACCATCATCAATATTATTAGTGTATCTTATTCTATCCATATCCATCTTTTCAAGGAGACTAACAAAATTAGTAGGAGAACCAAGCATATTAAATTTAACAAAGACCTTTCTAGCTTCTCTTGCTAGACCACCAAATTCTCTAAGAAGGGTTTCTAAAACAAAATCTTTCTTTTCCCTTCTTCCATATCACCAAGTGTGAAAAACATGTGTTGGATTATAGGATTAAGATTAACAAATTTAGTTTCCAACAAGCGAACTAAATGTGCAGCAGCAATTTCATAAGTAGGCGCAAGGTCTACCAAGTGTCTATCTTCAAAATTTTCAATGGTACTAACATGGTTGAAGAATTCTTCTATATTATTTCTCCCAACTATAGACCCACGTCCTACCGGTATGTTCTTTGTGGTAAAATTAAAAGGAAACATGATGAAATAAGTAAAGTAAATGCTAGTAACTAATTTTTTTGTGTTTTTGGTATAGCAAACAAGATAGCAAATAAAGTAAAACTAGCAACTAATTTTTTTGTATTTTGATTTAGTGCAGCAAACAAAGTAGTAAATAAAACTAAGCAAGACAAAAACAAAGTAAAGAGATTGAGAAGTGGAGACTCCCCTTGCAGCGTGTCTTGATCTCCCCGGCAACGGCGCCAGAAAATGTGCTTGATGGCGTGTATTTCACACGTTCGTTGGGCAACCCCAAGAGGAAGGTATGATGCGCACAGCAGCAAGTTTTCCCTCAGAAAGAAACCAAGGTTTATCGAACCAGGAGGAGCCAAGAAGCACGTTGAAGGTTGATGGCGGCGGGATGTAGTGCGGCGCAACACCAGGGATTCCGGCGCCAACGTGGAACCTGCACAACACAACCAAAGTACTTTGCCCCAACGAAACAGTGAGGTTGTCAATCTCACCGGCTTGCTGTAACAAAGGATTAACCGTATTGTGTGGAAGATGATTGTTTGCAGAGAAAACAAGTATTGCAGTAGATTGTATTTCAGTAAAGAGAATTGGACCGGGGTCCACAGTTCACTAGAGGTCTCTCCCATAAGACGAACAACATGTTGGGTGAACAAATTACAGTTGAGCAATTGACAAATAAAGAGAGCATGACAATGCACATACATATCATGATGAGTATAGTGAGATTTAATTGGGCATTACGACAAAGTACATAGACCGCCATCCAACTGCATCTATGCCTAAAAAGTCCACCTTCAGGTTATCATCCGAACCCCTCCGGTATTAAGTTGCTAACAACAGACAATTGCATTAAGTATGGTGCGTAATGTAACTAGTGACTACATCCTTGAACATAGCACTAATGTTTTATCCCTAGTGGCAACAACACAACACAACCTTAGAACTTTCTGTCACTGTCCCAGGTGTCAATGCAGGCATGAACCCACTATCGAGCATAAGTACTCCCTCTTGGAGTTAAAAGCATCTACTTGGCCAGAGCATCTACTAGTAACGGAGAGCATGCAAGATCATAAACAACACATAAGCATAACTTTGATAATCAACATAACAAGTATTCTCTATTCATCGGATCCCAACAAACGCAACACATAGAATTACATATAGATGATCTTGATCATGATAGGCAGCTCACAAGATCCGACAATGATAGCACAATGGGGAGAAGACAACCATCTAGCTACTGCTATGGACCCATAGTCCAGGGGTAGACTACTCACTCATCACTCCGGAGGCGACCATGGCGGTGTAGAGTCCTCCGGGAGATGATTCCCCTCTCCGGCAGGGCGGGAGGCGATCTCCGGATCCCCCGAGATGGGATCGGCGGCGGCGGCGTCTCTGGAAGGTTTTCCGTATCGTGGTTCTCGGTACTGGGGGTTTCGTCACGGAGGCTTTAAGTAGGCGGAAGGGCAAGTCAAGAGGCGGCACGGGGGCCCGCACCATAGGCGGCGCGGCGGGGGTGGGGCCGCGCCGCCTAGGGTTTGGCCACCCCGTGGCCCCTCTTCGTCTCGTCTTCGGTCTTCCGAAGCTTCGTGAAAAATAGGCCCCTGGGCTTTGATTTCGTCCAATTCCGAGAATATTTCCTTACTAGGATTTCTGAAACCAAAAACAGCAGAAAACAGCAACTGGCACTTCGGCATCTTGTTAATAGGTTAGTTCCAGAAAATGCACGAATATGACATAAAGTGTGCATAAAACATGTAGATAACATCAATAATGTGGCATGGAACATAAGAAATTATCGATACGTCGGAGACGTATCATATATTTAGCCTCTCCCACATTGAAAACTACATCAAAGACAATGAACTAAATGTCTTCACTAATTAATCTTGGACAAAGCCACCACAATTACCACCACTTTTCCACACTCATGGTACTGTTAGTATATGGTTACTTAGTGTACTTTATTGCTGCAGCACTAACATTTACTTTCATGTATTTATTATCTTGCAAAGCTATCTCTCATACCCGTATTGCTACCGTAGTTTTATTTCCTAGATAATGCAAACGTTTAGTGCGCGTAGAGTTGTATCAGTGGTTGATAGAACTTGAGAGAATACTTATCCTACCTTTAGCTCCTCGTTGGGTTCGACACTCTTACTTATCGAAAAGGCTACACACGATCCCCTATACTTGTGGGACATCAATGTCCCGTAGGAGTCGACGATTTTGATGATGCCGCAGAGGAGTGGATGATTTTGATGATGCCGCAGAGGAGTCGATGATTGGTCCGCGGCAACACCCGAACGTATGGTGCACTACAGGCCCGACGTACTCATTCCATCTTACTGAGCCGTGTATTTTTGTAAGTCATCGGCGGCAACACCCGAGCATAGGGTGCACTACAGGCCTGACTGACTCATTCCATCTTATTGAGCCGTGTATTTCTGTAAGTCGGCGGCGGCAACACCCAATCATAGGGTGCGCTACAGGCTGACAGACTCATTCCATCTTACTGAGCCGTGTATTTGTGTGCATAGCGGTCATCAGCAAGTTGTGAATGATCAATTCGCGTTGCAGGCTCAATGGACCCGTAGTAATCGCAACATACCTCGCTGCATGTGTTTTGAATTATGTCGGAAGCAGCCCCCGAGTCAACGAGGGAATTATGCGCCTATTCGGCTTCGTAACGCGGTGCACCAGCATGAGCCTTTCATATTTGCATTGTTTTCACCAATGACAGCACTCGCATGTTCCTTGAGGCTTGGTGGAAGTATTTTTGTAAGAAGATTTCCGTTAATTATAGCACTCGCATGTTCCCTAAGGCTCTTGACAAAAATTGTAATAGACCTCGCAGCCCCCGAGTATTGTCGGTTATGCTTTGATGTGTCGACAAAGCCCCTGAGTATTGCCGGGTATGTTTTGATGTATCGACAATTTTACAAAATGACCATCGTATGCACGATGGTTTTCTTTGTAAACCAGCGCTCCCGATGGGAGTGATAGTTGTAATAACCGAATATTTCTTTATATTTTCTTGAACTCCAGCGCTCACGATGAGAGTAAACGCAATAATCGAAGACCTTCAAGAACCCCCTGAGTAATTCCAGCGCTCCCGAAAATGTATCGGGTGAATATTATATAAGACGATATCCAATGAAGATCTTAGTCAATGAATCCACTGACCCGAAAGTGTTTCGGGTCAATATTATATAAGACGATATCCATTGAAGATCTCAGTCGATGAGTCCACTGACCCGAAAGTGTATCGGGTCGATATTTATATAGCCATAGAAGACAAATCCATTGATAACCATAGATGATGAAGCCATTAGCTCGGCTGCGATGAGGATAATATGGAAGAAGGTCGCATGGTGGACGTAGTCAAAGTAATTACGCAATCATAAATAGTTGATGTGGTGGGTGCAGTTGAAGTAATCGTCCGACAAAAAATAGTCGATGTACCGGCGCCCGACTGGCGTGGTCGATGAAGAAGACATAGTTGATAAGGCGGATTCGCGACCAGTGAGCACCCGAGTATTTCGAGTCCACGATGTCGTGTCCACGATAGGCGAGCCCCCAAACGCGACGGGTGCGCGATGGCGGGCGCGGTCGAAACTTTGTTTCAATCTGCAGTTATATTGTAGTGCGCAAGCTCAGGCGCAAATAATAGATCGAGTCGAAAATATTTGGCCAAATAAATTTTGCAAGTAGTAATTAATTAGAAATATAGCACCTGATATTTTTGCATCGGATGTTCGTCGCTAATGAACTCGATGGCTTGATCCATGTAGGGGAGTAGTAACTGATGAGGTGGACGTGCGATGACGACGGGGTCAACAAAGCAAAGTAATCGAAGCTTATCTCCATCTGCAGTTATATTACGGCGCAAAAACTACACGCAAATAGTACCAACCGAAAATATTTTGGCAAAATAATTTTTGCGTAATTGGAAATATAGCATTGATGATCTTGTGTCGGATGACGAGTTTCGTGACGGGTATCCCCTGACGAATCCGTGATGGCGTCGTCTTTTCACCGGAAATTTTATGTATGCGAGCTAGCTCTACTAGCAACGTGATTGACTCCTTGTTTTTTCCTTGAAACTTCAGAACCTATAGATGTGATTGTGCTGGGCTTGGTGATGTACAGCTTGCGCCGCCGCTGATTAGTGGAAACTAGATGATGTCCCGCGCGTTGCTGCGGAAATTTTGGAAATAAAATTATATGTACGACTTGAGTTAAACATTTGGTTGAACAAAAAACTTTGAAAGCGCAGCATAATAATATTTAACCAATTACATCCATTTACAGTCAATGAAATGCGACTGTTGATCAAAAATGATTCGAACAAAGTACATGAACTTTGGATGTACTGGGGAAACAGATACATTCAGCTATAATGAATGAAATGCTAATTTTGACAACAGAATGTTCTCAGACAACCAAAATATATAAGACATGAAAGGTCATATATTTAGATACTACCTAAGACTTGGTTAAATATGAATGGGGAGTGACAATTCGAGCACAAAGCCAGCTGTCTATCCAGTTAAATATATATAAAAAAACCCTCGGTATTACTGTCTTTCCTACACACAAACGCAAAGAATAGTCATTTGTATAAAATTAATTAGCTGTAATTTAGTACCGTCAGGAACATTAGCATGGTAAGACTAAATTGCAACGTTGAAAGCAAACACCGATAAGTAGTAGAAATAGGAGCCATCAGTATATGTACCAGCCTCTTATTTTTTTTCCTATGTTGATCACATCAAGTATGAAGTGGAACTCTCTGCAAAAAAAAGTTGTGTAAAGTCAAACTAACCATCCGAGGCCTAGCCTATATATTTGAGCAATGCATATAGATAATAGAAGCTAATTGGTAAAAGGGACGTGCGTCAAAGAGAGCATCTAAAACCTGAAGTAACTGATATCTACTAGGATTGACAAACGTGTAAACATAACAAATCTGAAACAAAAAAAATTCTAATAGAAACATTAGTGTGAAAAAGTTGCAAAACCAACCACAATAAAACTTACAGGCGGGCCAGCTGGCTAATCACTGAAAAGCAACACTTCTGATACTGCAGTCAAGGAGGTAAATATCAAGACATGTGCAGTACAACTCACGGGGGTGATTCTACACTTTTTTTATAGAAAAAAGAGTGGAGAAAATATCCACAACAGTTCTTAAAATTTACAGAGATATGTATAATGATTCTATATTTGAGCAAGCAGAAGAAAAAACATACAAAAGTGTCGTATTCTTACATGAAACGCCCATTGGCTGGAAATCGATGTGTTTTTTGCAGGCCTGTGATTATCTCGCTGATGCTCCTCCGATACATCGCTGCTGCAGGTGAAGTATTGGCATTCTATAGCAATTAACAGAAAAGGGGAGATCACACTGACGGAATGGGAGGCAAACCTACCAATCAAGCGCAGCATACCAGCACCAACGGCGGCGAGCCTAGAGCCCTGGACAATCGAGGCTGGAAATCCGTCCCATGATGCAAGTTGTTTTCCAAAGGCGAACGCAAACCTGATCATAGTTGGAGATTGCAATAACGGAGATGATACAAAAGACAAGCAGGATCGATCACGGCTCACCAATGGCGTTTGAGATTTTGACCATAGCAGATGCGATGTCACCCCGCTGCGGTGGAGCAACGGGAATGGATCTGCTCCATTTGCTTAAATATGGAAGAAACTTCCATCCCCAATCGGTGACTTTTGGTTAGAGGATATGAAGAGGCAAAATCCATCAATACTTCTGATTTATTACGTGGGTGATGCTGTGAGTGGAGTATATCAAATGAGTTAAAAACTGCCCAAATAAAGACGGCGGCCTGGCTAATCGGTGAGAACTGTCTGGAATAATGGTTGTGCATCACTGCATGTGATGAGAAAAAAATGATTATGCATGGAAGACAAATTGAAAGTATGTGAAGATATGATGATGTGGCACTATGGTGAGGTGGATAGCTTGCATGTTGAGAAAAATCAACTTAGTGGGTTGCTCCTATTTAGATACTAGATAATGCCCCGCACGTTGTTGCGGGATAATAGGGTAATAACTACAGAAATATTTGTAATAAATAAGTAGTATATGCTTAGTGGAAAAGTAATTAAACTACATTTTCTATGTTGATGAACCAAAAATATGAACTTTGCGTAACATATGCAATATACCAATTTTGGTGATGGTTAAACATCATAATTCATGGTACAAACTGTACAAAGAAAATTATTATGAGCAAATGCAGTTTTTGCAAAGAGTTGGAGATGCTGGTTTGCAAGATCAGCTCTAGTAAAAGCTAAAAATATATTATGAGTATAGGTAGTTTTACAAAGGTAGTTTTATAATTAAAAGCACAATTGCCTTAGGTCAGCTCCACTACTGCACATGGAGAAAAATATTTTTACTATTGTGATCTTTGCATCTTAATATTTAGGAAATAAAATAGTATATATTGCAAGAAAATAATGTTTTTCATTTTGTTAGTTTAAAATAAAGATCAGTCTAAATTGGCATGCAGATTTCAGATAAGCAATGCAGCTCTAACTCAATCGTCAAAACTATTTTGGTCCCATTCACGGGATGAGAATGAAATAAAGCAAATGGAGTAGTTTAAGAATTTTATTTATGATCTGGCAAATCCAAACATGTGGTGACCTTAGGATATTGTAGTAGGGAAAGTATGAACATCCTGCAAAGATAAAAGCTATAAGATTTTCTAAATTTTCTTCTTTAGGATTCTTCCTTGGTACAACAAAATGTGCATCCACGATCCATTCTCATGACAACAGTCTGCAAGGATACCTGCATGACGTGCAAGTGTAGCATGGCAAAGAAATTGCACGATAAAAAAATAAAGTTAGAACCAAGAAACCAAAGAGCGCCTCCAGAATGCAGTCTGCCAGAATGTAGGAACCAAACAAAGAATCTGACCTCTGTTTTAGTAGATGTTGTAGTTGAAAATATTGCTTTCAAATAATCACTATACATTGAAGATATACATGGCATTGATAAATTCTTGCAGAGCCCTATTAGCGACAGACACATACATAAAGTAGAAAGAATCGTTGATGTTAGTCCTCATGCAAGGTGAACACAAATTTTCAGCTTAGAATCGTAAGAATCGCTGCATCGAGGACGGCACCGCACCTTCAAAAACTGGGCGACAGCAAACTCGAGAGCTGCTGGCGAGGGTGAACTGCACTAAGAAGAGATGGCGGCGACCCGTATTGCCACTAAAATGGCCTCACCTCCTTCGGGAGCTCACATTTAGAAGTCACGCAGCACCGTACTGGCCGAGCTTCCCTGCCAAGAACCCATCCAAGCCACCAGAGGATGGACATTGGGAGAGGAAACGGTGTCACTCAGAGGGTGGAGACTATATTGGAGGAAGATGTGCTTCTAGCGACGTTTTGGTCTGGAGATAAATAGTGCCCCTAGCTGCCTGCTGGTTGCCTGGTTGGGAAGAGGAAACGGTAGGACAACATTAAGTGAAAATTTAGTGGAAGGGTTAAGAAATCCACTAAGAGGACTACAGTAATTTGGTTGGCATTGAACGCAATAGGCGTTGCTTGCAGAGTTGCAGAGGAACCGAGCATGCATGCATATTGCATCGAGCGAACATGGGATGGGATGGGATGACATGGATGAGAGATGCTGATTTGGTGGGACCGCTGAGGTAGCATAGCTGCATGTTTAGAGAAATATGTTAGTGGGGATGAACTTCTTAGTTATATAGGATTATAGATGCATGTGATGAGAAAAAAATGATTATGCATGGAAGACAAATTGAAAGTATGTGAAGATATGATGATGTGGCACTATGGTGAGGTGGATAGCTTGCATGTTGAGAAAAATCAACTTAGTGGGTTGCTCCTATTTAGATATTATAGATTCCAACTTTTGTACTTTTTTCTTTGACCTCTTAAATTCCTTGACTGCATGCTTTGCCTTGGGACTTGATTCGGCTGTGCAGTAGTTTGATTGCTTCTTGTTGCTTCGCATGGCCAGAAACAGCGGGGATTCCCATCTCTTTTTTTTTGAACAGGGGATGCAGTCTTGAAGGACCGCGAGCTTTCATTCATTAAGCGGTGGCAGCATAAATTACAAAGAGGGCCCTGCAGAATCTAGAAATTACAGTCAAACCCTTACATTTTGCACAAAGGACCTCGGAAAGAAAATTGGAAAAGCGATCAGGTCCAGCTCCTCCACCATCGCAGATGAGCACGACACAGGCAACCTCAACTCCGCCGGGGACGGAACCACTTGGGGAGGAGAGGCGGGAGCCCACTGCATCGTCGCTGAAAGGCCTCCGTAACGGCATCTGATCCTGGAGGTTGAAGAAGTCCATCAAGCGCTGGCCGGTGATTCCCGTCGCCAACGCGAGAGGTGGGAGCGGTCGCCTTTCGACTCTGAAGAACGACGGCGAGATCGCCGCCGTGATGCATCTCCCCAGAGAATCAAAGCTTCTCCCCTGCCGCAGATCCATCCACGAACTGCCAATAGAGAGGATCTCCTTCATCCGCTCGCCTCCATGACGAGGAAGAAGAAAGGGATCAATCCCTTGAGCAGCAGCAACAGATCTGCGAAAGATAAGCGAGCTTATTTGTGAAGACGTCGCCGGCGCTCCAGCTAGCAAGTCGCAGCTCCACGCCGCCACCACCAGGAAGAGCGTCGCCGACTGCCACCGCACGCCGCTCGGAGACGGCAGCGACAAAATCTCCATCTTCCCAAACGGCATCACGCCAGCCGCCACACAGGGACAAAACGAGACCTAAACTACAAACCCTAGCTACTACTGTACAGGAGGAAGGGACCCTCACCCAATCTCAACGCCGGCCGACGCCGGAGAAGAGGAGGGGGAGGGGCCTGCCGGCCCTGGAAAGAGAGAACCAGACGGTGGTGGGGGGGTGGGAACGAGAGCGGAGAGAAAGAGGAGCCCCGTTTCCCTTGTTCTGTTCTAGTTGGTGGAACTATGTGCAGAAATATCTGTTTGATGCTATGTGCTCTAGAAGATGAACTGTTTTGGCTGTTTCCCATCTCGATTGAACGATTGATCGATACTATCAAGCCTTCACGTGAAGAAAAAGGACTGGACAAGGGACTTCGTGCGTATGCAAATAGGCGATAGCTGCTCCTTTTTGTTCATTGGATGGCGGTCACTGCTGCTTTCGCCCTACGCCAATACCCAGCGCCCCTTATCCTTCGACTGTAGGTGCGTTGCAGATGACCGGTGTGATGCGATCGTGACGATGTTGGTGAAGAGGATACCGCCCAGATAACAAAATTCAGTCGTCACGCTTTTCAAATCTTACTTTCTTCCAATTAGAGGCTATTTTTGGCAAAAAAAAAAAAAAAAAATGATAAGAAGAGGTTATTACAGAGGTAACAACTTTCATGCAACATAAAAGAAAAATTACAGAAATAAAACAATGAGTTGTCTCCCATAAGCGCTTTTCTTTAATGTCTTTCAGCTAGGCGCAATAGTTTGAGAAGATGCTCACGTAAGAAATATGAATTGAAGCAAAAGAGAGCATCAAGGAGAAAATATGAAACACATTTAAGTCTAATCCACTTCCTATGCATAGGAATCTTGTACACAAATAAATTCACAAATAACAAAGTGACAAGCATACGAATATAAAGCAAGAGCAACTTTAAATTTTTTAGCATATAGAGAGGTGTTTTACTAACATGAAAACTTCTACAACCATATTTTTCTCTCTCATAATAAATTTCAGTAGCATCATGAATAAACTCAAGAATATAACTATCACATAAAACATTATTATCATGAGCCACATGCATAAAATAATTATTACTCCCCACATAAGCATAGTCATTCTTATTAATTGTAGTGGGAGCAAATTCAACAAAATAACTATCATTATTATTCTCATCACCATAATCATCAAATATAGGAGGCATATTGTAATCATAATTAATTTTCTCCTCAATAGTAGGTGGACTGAAAATAACATAATCATCATTGTAATCATCATATATTGGAGGCATAGTATCATCATAGCAAATTTCCTCCTCAAAAGCTGGGGAACTAAAAATATCATTTTCATAAAAACTAGCTTCCCCAAGCTTAGACTTTTCCATAGCATTAGCAATAATGGTGTTCAAAGAATTCATACTAATAACATTGCTACTAGCATGCAAGTAAAGTTCCATAGGTTTTTTAATTTTCTCTTCAAACACCTCATGTCCTAACTCAAGATAAATACTATAAAGCTCTCTATATTTGTTGTTGTTTTCCATTAAACCTAATTAGTGAAAATAAAAATAAGAAACAAAAAGATGTAATTGCAAAATCTAAAGGAAATAACTTCGAGCACTCACCAACAACTAAAAGACTTAGTAGCCAGAGGATGTGAGTACCTTTTACCTTACCTCCCCGGCAACGGCGCCAGCAAAGAGCTTGATGTCTACACACGCTTCTATTCTTATAGATAGTGTTGGGCCTCCAAGTGCAGAGGTTTGTAGAACAGCAGCAAGTTCCCTTAAGTGGATCACCCAAGGTTTATCGAACTCAGGGAGGTAGAGGTCAAAGATATCCCTCTCAAGCAACCCTGCAATTACGATACATACAAGAAGTCTCTTGTGTCCCCAACACACCCAATACACTTGTCAGATGTATAGGTGTACTAGTTCGGCGAAGAGATAGTAAAATGCAAATGATATGGATGCATATGAGTGGTAATAACAATCTGAAATAAATATGGCAGCAAGTAAACATGCAGTAAAACAGTAAATAAACGGTGATTCGATGTTTGAAAACAAGGCCTAGGGATCATACTTTCGCTAGTGGTCACTCTCAACAATGATATCATAAAGGAATATAAATATAAGCACTTCACTATGCTACTCTGAAAGACTCTCCGGCTGGATAACGAACACTAATCCACTGCGTAGGTCTGCAAAAGCAAACCTTAAAAATGTATTCCCAAGTACTAATGAACACCCCACGCTGCACTTTGAGCATTCATAGGCGGTACTAACACACCACAATTTCATAGAGACATCCAACTCAAATCATAATTCAATGAACAAGTATTCTGTGAAATATAGCCTAAGAGACTCATACGGTGCACACACTCCACCTTTACACACGTGTGACAAGGAGTCTCCGGAGATCACATAAGTAAAGTTCACTTGAATAGCATAACGACATCTAGATTACAAAGCTCATGGTCACATAAAGATCATACCATGGGAGAGAGATAGACCACATAGCTACCGGTAGAGCCCTCAGCCTTGGGGGAGAACTACTCCCTCCTCATCATGGGAGTCGGCAACGGCTATGGAGATGGCGATGGAGTCGATGGAGATGGCTCCGGGGACAATTACCCATCCTGGCAGGGTGCCGGAACAGAGACTTCTGTCCCTCAAATCTTGTCTGCGACGGCGGCAGAGCTACGGAACTTTTCGTGGATGGAGGATTGTATCTTTAGGGTTTTTGCGTCGAAGGCTTTATATAGGCGGAAGGGCGAGGTCGGTGGAGGCCTGGTGGCCCCACACCATGCCTAGGCGCGGGCCAGGGCCAGGCCACGCCTAGGGCAAGTGTGGCCACCCTGTGCCTCTTCTTCGACCCCACTCTGGACTCCGTCTTCGCTCCGGGAAAAATAGGAACTTTGGTTTTTGTTTCGTCCAATTTCGAGAATATTTCCTGTACAACTTTTCTGAAATACAAAACAACAGAAAATAGGGAACTGGCACCGTGACATCTTGTCAATAGGTTAGTTCCGGAAAATGTATAAAAGTACCACGAAGTGTAAACAAAACATATAGCAATTGGTGTAAAACAAGCATGGAGCATCAAAAATTATAGATACGTTCGCGACGTATCAACATCCCCAAGCTTAACTCCTGCTCGTCCTCGAGTAGGTAAGTGATAACAAAAATAATTTTTGAGGTGACATGAAGCCAACACAATCTTGATCAAGGATGTAAAGCATTGTAAGCTGGGTTCAAAGTACTCTAATCATATACATGATAGATATAATTCAATAGAACTTAGCAACTATGTTATGACATGAAGAATAACTCAAACAAAGGATCATGAATAATAGTGCATTGAAAGCAACTGTGTGTTTATGAGCATAGAGAAAACATAGCAAAGTGGTATTCAACATGTCCTTTATGAAGTAGCAAAACATAAATGCTAGGACACCTTCAAAGTTCAGAGGGTGACTAGATACAAGTAATTTGAGAGCAAGCAATAGCACAATCATGAATCAATCAATAATAATTTTGGGACTATGCACATTGCACTAAGAATGACAACTATGCTCTCTTAATCGGTGCATAAGGTAGAAGATGAAGACTCAACATGAAAGTAAAAGAAAGACTCTTTGCAGAGTAAGCAAGATAAACATGTTTTATAAACCTTCCAAAAAGTATGGTACTTATTAGCTTTGAGCTCTCATTGCCCCTATCATAAGCAATAATGGTTAAAGTTAATGTGAGTAAAAAATGAGCTATATGCTTGCGAATCACAAGTTGGAATTCTCATGCCCCTTGAATGCGAGTACCTAAACCTCATGCTACTCAACTTAGGTTCCAAATAAGTTCTTGTCATTGTAAGTATATGTGTATCATTGAGAACCACCAACGGGGTACCTCTTGCCCGATGATATGGAGGTACTCTTGTAAGAGCAGTCTCATGCCACAATGACAAGACAAACAGAAGTGAGCATCCCAACAATTTTTTATTTACTATGGGTATAGCTTTTTATTGCAAATGCTTCATAGAATGCTCACTATGGCTTAGATATAAATTTCCACCATGAATGATGCATGGCTTAGATTAGCGGCCCATGCGTTTCTCTAACTCATATACAAACTCCATGGACTTATAAGTTTCATTTTATTTTGCACCGCTAGGCATCCATAAAGAAAAGAACATGACATCAACTAGATATAAGTGCAATGTCGAAAGTGTTCCCCATGAAAGCATGGTTCTACTAACTCCCAACTCGCAATTTGCAAACATATAAACTTCATAATATAGGCACAATGATCAAGTTTATTAAGTGCAAGAAAGTAAATGTGCCATCAAGTTCGTGAGAGCTTTACCGACTAATTTTCTCATGCCAAAATTTAATTTGGAAGATAAATAAAAAAATGATGAATTAGTTGAAATAGCAATAATGCCACTAGGTAGATATGGTGGATACAATTGGCTAACTTTGGTCATTGGTGGTTGGATGCACGAGTAGAGTTCATACTCAGTACAGGTGGAGGCTAGCAAAAGACTAGGAGCGACCAACTAAGAGAGTAACAATGGCCATAATCATGCATAGCGATAAAACATTATCAATCAAAGCATAAAGTGATATTAAAAATTAAAAAATAATTGATCATAGAGGCTTTAGTTGACTGGTTATAGTCATAACATGTTATAAGCATGCGCCAAGTCAATCCAATAAAGCATCAAAGGAGAATACCACAATACTATGCTTTTATGATAGAAACAACACATGATTTATTTAATGACACATTATGCACTCTCGGCCATTTGAAACAAGTCATGCTAAAACAATAAATACTAAGCATATGGCAAGAATAACATCCAGCATGGCATACCAAAGCCTATGCCACAGTCTAGACAAGCTTCCATTTCCATCACTATAGTCATGAAATATTTTACTCGTATCCAACACCAATCAACTTATTTGAAATAACTCTCAGAGATGAAATACAATATGGACCAGAGAGATAATCATACATAAATAAAAAATACTAACGAGTTCTGAACAAAATTCGAATGAAAGAAAAAGAGCTAAATGCAGTAGTAGGAAACTAGAACACCCGCATAACAATATGAGTGAGAACTAGAGTGTTCTATGCAATGAAAACAGAGCGGGTCTCTCTCCCACAAAAGAATTCTAGGATCCAACCATAAGATACAACAAAAAAACAAAAGAAAACTAAAAAAACAAAAATAAAGACGCTCCAAGAACAACATATAGTATATGAAGCAATAAAAATATAGCGCATAAAGAGATGATCTGTTGCTTTGTTGATGAAGAGGGGATGTCTTGGGCATCCCCAAGCTTTGACACTTTTACTTCTTGGATATTTCTTGGGGTGCAGGGGCATATCCAAACTTGAGCTTTTATCCATTCTTCATCTCATCACATCATTCTTCTCTACCTACACTTGAAAACTTCCTTCATACAAAACTTAACACAATTCTCTATTACCAGCATTAGTACAATCAAAATAAATAAAAATCCTCTTGGATTCAGTACTAACATATATCAAACATCTATTAAAGAATAAGCTACTGTAGCAACTTTTCAAATAGTTCTCTGATCAAAAGAACTCAAAAAGAAAGAGATTTAAGAGGCGAATGCAAATAGTGTAGAAATCTGTCAAAACAGAACAGTGGGTAAAGATCGAAATTTACGAACATTCTCCGTTGCTTATTTCGAAAAGTGACCAACTTATGAAAGTTAGATAATAACCTGGGGCATATGCATAAAAAATGACAGATCAAAATTTCTCTCTGGATATTTTCTATGATTTTTTATGGTGACAGCTGCTGGCGTGTAGTTGACGTGGGAGTTAGAAATCTTTGTGGTGTAGCTTTTCTTCGTTCCCCGGCAACGGCGCCAGAAATTTTATGCTTGATGGCGTGTATTTCACACGTTCGTTGGGCAACCCCAAGAGGAAGGTATGATGCGCACAAGCAAGTTTTCCCTCAGAAAGAAACCAAGGTTTATCGAACCAGGAGGAGCCAAGAAGCACGTTGAAGGTTGATGGCGGCGAGATGTAGTGCGGCGCAACACCAGGGATTCCGGCGCCAACGTGGAACCTGCACAACACAACAAAGTACTTTGCCCCAACGAAACAGTGAGGTTGTCAATCTCACCGGCTTGCTGTAACAAAGGATTAACCGTATTGTGTGGAAGATGATTGTTTGCAGAAAACAGTAGAACAAGTATTGCAGAGATTGTATTTCAGTAAAGAGAATTGGACCGGGGTCCACAGTTCACTAGAGGTGTCTCTCCCATAAGACGAACAGCATGTTGGGTGAACAAATTACAGTTGGGCAATTGACAAATAAAGAGAGCATGACAATGCACATACATATCATGATGAGTATAGTGAGATTTAATTGGGCATTACGACAAAGTACATAGACCGCCATCCAACTGCATCTATGCCTAAAAAGTCCACCTTCAGGTTATCATCCGAACCCCCTCCAGTATTAAGTTGCTAACAACAGACAATTGCATTAAGTATGGTGCGTAATGTAACTAGTGACTACATCCTTGAACATAGCACTAATGTTTTATCCCTAGTGGCAACAACACAACACAACCTTAGAACTTTCTGTCACTGTCTCAATGCAGGCATGAACCCACTATCGAGCATAAGTACTCCCTCTTGGAGTTAAAAGCATCCACTTGGCCAGAGCATCTACTAGTAACGGAGAGCATGCAAGATCATAAATAACACATAAGCATAACTTTGATAATCAACATAACAAGTATTCTCTATTCATCGGATCCCAACAAACGCAACATATAGAATTACAGATAGATGATCTTGATCATGATAGGCAGCTCACAAGATCCGACAATGATAGCACAATGGGGAGAAGACAACCATCTAGCTACTGCTATGGACCCATAGTCCAGGGTAGACTACTCACACATCACACCGGAGGCGACCATGGCGGCGTAGAGTCCTCCGGAGATGATTCCCCTCTCCGGCAGGTGCCGGAGGTGATCTCCTGGATCCCCCGAGATGGGATCGGCGGCGACGGCCTCTCGGGAAGGTTTTCCGTATCGTGGTTCTCGGACTGGGGTTTCACACGAGGCTTTAAGTAGGCGGAAGGGCAGTCGAGAGGGGGCACAGGGCCCAGATGACAGGGCGGCGCGGCCAAGGGGGGCCGCGCCGCCTAGGGTTTGGCTCCCCTGTGGCCCCACTTCGCTTCGTCTTCGGACTTCTGGAAGCTTCGTGGAAAAATAGGCCCCGGGCTTTGATTTCGTCCAATTCCGAGAATATTTCCTTACTAGGATTTCTGAAACCAAAAACAGAGAAAACAGGAACGGCACTTCGGCATCTTGTTAATAGGTTAGTTCCAAAAATGCACGAATATGACATAAAGTGTGCATAAAACATGTAGATAACATCAATAATGTGGCATGGAACATAAGAAATTATCGATACGTCGGAGACGTATCAGCATCCCCAAGCTTAGTTCTGCTCGTCCCGAGCAGGTAAAACGATAACACAGATAATTTCTGGAGTGACATGCCATCATAATCTTGATCATACTATTTGTAAAGCATATGTAGTGAATGCAGCGATCAAAACAATATGTATGACATGAGTAAACAAGTGAATCATAAAGCAAAGACTTTTCATGAATAGCACTTCAAGACAAGCATCAATAAGTCTTGCATAAGAGTTAACTCATAAAGCAATAATTCAAAGTAAAGGTATTGAAGCAACACAAAAGAAGATTAAGTTTCAGCGGTTGCTTTCAACTTGTAACATGTATATCTCATGGATATTGTCAACATAGAGTAATATAATAAGTGCAATAAGCAAGTATGTAGGAATCAATACAGTTCACACAAGTGTTTGCTTCTTGAGGTGGATAGAAATAGGTGAACTGACTCAACATTGAAAGTAAAAGAATGGTCCTCATAGAGGAAAAGCATCGATTGCTATATTTGTGCTAGAGCTTTGATTTTGAAAACATGAAACAATTTTGTCAACGGTAGTAATAAAGCATATGCATCATGTAAATTATATCTTATAAGTTGCAAGCCTCATGCATAGTGTACCAATAGTGCCCGCACCTTGTCCTAATTAGCTTGGACTACCTGGATTATCACCGCAATACATATGCTTTAACCAAGTTTCACAAAGGGGTACCTCTATGCCGCCTGTACAAAGGTCTAAGGAGAAAGCTCGCATTTGGATTTCTCGCTTTGATTATTCTCAACTTAGACATCCATACCGGGACAACATAGACAACAGATAATGGACTCCTCTTTTAATGCTTTAAGCATTTGACAACAATTAATTCTTTTCTCATTAGAGATTTGAGGATATTTGTCCAAAACTGAAACTTCCACCATGAATCATGGCTTTAGTTAGCGGCCCAATGTTCTTCTCTCACAATATGCATGCTCAAACCATTCAACTCAGTGTAGATCGCCCTTACTTCAGACAAGACGAACATGCATAGCAACTCACATGAAATTCAACAATGAGTTGATGGCGTTCCCCAGTAAACATGGTTATCGCACAACAAGCAACTTAATAAGAGATAAAGTGCATAATTACATATTCAATACCACAATAGTTTTTAAGCTATTTGTCCCATGAGCTATATATTGCAAAGGTGAATGATGGAATTTTAAAGGTAGCACTCAAGCAATTTACTTTGGAATGGCGGAAAATACCATGTAGTAGGTAGGTATGGTGGACACAAATGGCATAGTGGTTGGCTCAAGTATTTTGGATGCATGAGAAGTATTCCCTCTCGATACAATGGTTTAGGCTAGCAAGGCTTACTAGAAACAAACACAAGGATGAACCGGTGCAGCAAAACTCACATAAAAGACATATTGAAAACATTATAAGACTCTACACCGTCTTCCTTGTTGTTCAAACTCAATACTAGAAATTATCTAGACCTTAGAGAAACCAAATATGCAAACCAAATTTTAGCATGCTCTATGTATTTCTTCATTAATGGGTGCAAAGCATATGATGCAAGAGCTTAAACATGAGCACAACAATTGCCAAGTATCACATTACCCAAGACATTTATAGCAATTACTACATGTATCATTTTCCAATTCCAACCATATAACAATTTAACGAAGGAGAAACTTCGCCATGAATACTATGAGTAGAAACCAAGGACATATTTGTCCATATGCTACAGCGGAGCGTGTATCTCTCCCATAAAGTGAATGCTAGGATCCATTTTATTCAAACAAAACAAAAAACAAAAACAAACCGACGCTCCAAGAAAAAGCACATAAGATGTGATGGAATAAAAATATAGTTTCAGGGAGGAACCTGATAATGTTGTCGATGAAGAAGGGGATGCCTTGGGCATCCCCAAGCTTAGACGCTTGAGTCTTCTTGATATATGCAGGGGTGAACCACCGGGTGCATCCCCAAGCTTAGAGCTTTCACTCTCCTTAATCATGTTGCATCATACTCCTCTCTTGATCCTTGAAAACTTCCTCCACACCAAACTCGAAACAACTCATTAGAGGGTTAGTGCACAATATAAATTGACATATTCAGAGGTGACACAATCATTCTTAACACTTCTGGACATTGCATAATGCTACTGGACATTAGTGGATCAAAGAAATTCATCCAACATAGCGAAAGAGGCAATGCGAAATAAAAGGCAGAATCTGTCAAAACAGAACAGTTCGTATTGACGAATTTTAAAATGGCACCAGACTTGCTCAAATGAAAATGCTCAAATTGAATGAAAGTTGCATACATATCTGAGGATCATGCACGTAAATTGGCATAATTTTCTGAGCTACCTACAGGGAGGTGGACCCAGATTCGTGACAGCAAAGAAATCTGGAACTGTGCAGTAATCCAAATCTAGTACTTACTTTTCTATCAACGGCTTAACTTGGCACAACAAAACTCAAAACTAAGATAAGGAGAGGTTGCTACAGTAGTAAACAACTTCCAAGACACAAAAAAAAACAAAGTACTGTAGGTAAAAACATGGGTTGTCTCCCATAAGCGCTTTTCTTTAACGCCTGCTAGGCGCAGAAAGTGTGTATCAAGTAACATCAAGAGATGAAGCATCAACATCATTACCAGCGGTGTTGGGAGTTTTATCAATTTTAGGCCTATAGTAATTCTTTGGTTTAGGCACCTTAGAGACATACATGAATTTTTGCTCCTTACCCACATAAGCTTTCTCATTAAATTTAAGAGAAGAAAAAGTTGAACCCAATTTTCCCATAGCTCCTTCAAGTTTACCAATTCTATGGGTTTGATTATCATGGATAGCACAAGTTTCTAGAGTAGCAATTCTTTCGTTAATTCTTCCTAGGATTTTATCAAGTTTATCAGTATTATCAAGTAATATTTCCAATTTAGTTTCAACACTACAATTTTTCTCTATGGTTTCCAATTTTTTCATAACATCCTCAAGGGAGGTTTCACTTTTAGTTTCATTAACAGGTGGTGTTCCAAATAAACTCTCAATAATGCAGCTAGCTTCTAAAGCGGGAGCACCTAGGAAGTTACCTCCCGCGAGACAATCAAGAACATATCTATTCCAGCTAGAGATACCAACATAAAAATTCCTGAGTAGGATAGTGGTGGAGTGTTTCTTAGTGCACCTATTATGGGCATCACTAATTCTATACCAAGCATCTTTTAAACATTCTCCCCCTTGTTGCTTAAATGAACGAACTTCAACTTCAGGATTACTCATTTCAGCAGAGTAAATAAAGCAAACTAGATAAAGTAAATGCAAGTAAACTAATTTTTTTGTGTTTTCGATATAGCAAACAAGATAACAAATAAAGTAAAACTAGCAACTAATTTTTTTGTATTTTGATTTAGTGCAGCAAACAAAGTAGTAAATAAAACTAAGCAAGACAAAAACAAAGTAAAGAGATTGAGAAGTGGAGACTCCCCTTGCAGCGTGTCTTGATCTCCCCAACCGCGCCGAAATTTATTGCTGGCGTGTAGTTGACGTGGGAGTTAGAAATCTTTGTGGTGTAGCTTTTCTTCAACGGCGCCAGAAATTTTATGCTTGATGGCGTGTATTTCACACGTTCGTTGGGCAACCCCAAGAGGAAGGTATGATGCGCACAGCAGCAAGTTTTCCCTCATAAAGAAACCAAGGTTTATCGAACCAGGAGGAGCCAAGAAGCACGTTGAAGGTTGATGGCGGCGAGATGTAGTGCGGCGCAACACCAGGGATTCCGGCGCCAACGTGGAACCTGCACAACACAACCAAAGTACTTTGCCCCAACGAAACAGTGAGGTTGTCAATCTCACCGGCTTGCTGTAACAAAGGATTAACCGTATTGTGTGGAAGATGATTGTTTGCAGAAAAACAGTAGAACAAGTATTGCAGTAGATTGTATTTCAGTAAAGAGAATTGGACCGGGGTCCACAGTTCACTAGAGGTGTCTCTCCCATAAGACGAACAGCATGTTGGGTGAACAAATTACAGTTGGGCAATTGACAAATAAAGAGAGCATGACAATGCACATACATATCATGATGAGTATAGTGAGATTTAATTGGGCATTACGACAAAGTACATAGACCGCCATCCAACTGCATCTATGCCTAAAAAGTCCACCTTCAGGTTATCATCCGAACCCCTCCAGTATTAAGTTGCTAACAACAGACAATTGCATTAAGTATGGTGCGTAATGTAACTAGTGACTACATCCTTGAACATAGCACTAATGTTTTATCCCTAGTGGCAACAACACAACACAACCTTAGAACTTACTGTCCCATGTCAATGCATGAACCCACTATCGAGCATAAGTACTCCCTCTTGGAGTTAAAAGCATCTACTTGGCCAGAGCATCTACTAGTAACGGAGAGCATGCAAGATCATAAATAACACATAAGCATAACTTTGATAATCAACATAACAAGTATTCTCTATTCATCGGATCCCAACAAACGCAACATATAGAATTACATAGATGATCTTGATCATGATAGGCAGCTCACAAGATCCGACAATGATAGCACAATGGGGAGAAGACAACCATCTAGCTACTGCTATGGACCCATAGTCCAGGGGTAGACTACTCACACATCACACCGGAGGCGACCATGGCGGCGTAGAGTCCTCCGGAGATGATTCTCCTCAGGTGCCGGAGGTGATCTCCTGGATCCCCGAGATGGGATCGGCGGCGACGGCGTCTCGGGAAGGTTTTCCGTATCGTGGTTCTCGGTACTGGGGGTTTCGTCACGGAGGCTTTAAGTAGGCGGAAGGGCAAGTCGAGAGGGGGCACAGGGGCCCCAGACAGGGCGGCGCGGCCAGGGGGGGCCGCGCCGCCCTAGGGTTTGCTCCCCGTGGCCCCACTTCGTTTCGTCTTCGGACTTGGAAGCTTCGTGGAAAAATAGGCCCCGGGCTTTGATTTCGTCCAATTCGAGAATATTTCCTTACTAGGATTTCTGAAACCAAAAACAGCAGAAAACAGAACTGGCACTTCGGCATCTTGTTAATAGGTTAGTTCCAGAAATGCACGAATATGACATAAAGTGTGCATAAAACATGTAGATAACATCAATAATGTGGCATGGAACATAAGAAATTATCGATACGTCGGAGACGTATCAACAGCACAGAATCTGTTTTCAGGACAACAACTTTCCTAAATCTTACTTTCTTCCAATTGGAGGATATTATTAGCACAAAAACAAAATAATAATAAGAAAGAGAGATTATTACAGAGGTAACAACTTCCAAGACTCAACATAAAAGAAAAATTACAGAAATAAAACAATGTGTTGTCTCCCATAAGCGCTTTTCTTTAATGCCTTTTAGCTAGGCGCAGTAGTTTGAGAAGATGCTCATATAAGAAATATGAATTGAAGCAAAAGAGGGCATCAAGGAGAAAATGTGAAACACATTTAAGTCTAACCCACTTCCTATTCATAGGAATCTTGTACACAAATAAATTCACAAAGAACAAAGTGACAAGCATAGGAAGAGAAAACAAGAGCAACTTCAAAATTTCCAGCATATAGAGAGGTGTTTTAGTAACATGAAAACTTCTACAACCATATTTCCCTCTCTCATAATAAATTTCAGTAGCATCATGAATAAACTCAACAATATAACTATCACATAAAACATTCTTATCATGAGCCACATGCATAAAATAATTATTACTCCCCACATAAGCATAGTCATTCTTATTAATTGTAGTGGGAGCAAATTCAACAAAATAGCTATCATTATTATTCTCATCACCATAATCATCAAATATAGGAGGCATATTGTAATCATAATTAATTTTCTCCTCAATAGTAGGTGGACTGAAAATAACATAATCATCATTGTAATCATCATATATTGGAGGCATAGTATCATCATAGCAAATTTCCTCCTCAAAAGCTGGGGAACTAAAAAGATCATTTTCATAAAAACTAGCTTCCCCAAGCTTAGAATTTTCCATAGCATTAGCAATAATGGTGTTCAAAGAATTCATACTAATAACATTGCTACTAGCATACAAGTAAAGTTTCATAGGGTTTTTTAATTTTCTCTTCAAACACCTCAAGTCCTAACTCAAGATAAATACTATAAAGCTCTCTAATTTTTGTTATTGTTTTCCATTAAGCCTAACTAGTGAAAATAAAAACAAGAAACAAAAAGATGTAATTGTAGAATCTAAAGGAAATAACTTCGAGCATCCACCAGGAACTAATAGACTTAGTAGCCAGAGGAGAGGATGTGAGTGCCTTTTACCTTACCTCCCCGGTAACAGCGTCAGAAAAGAGCTTGATGTCTACGCACGCATCTATTCTTGTAGACAGTGTTGGGCCTCCAAGTGCAGAGGTTTGTAGAACAGCAAAAAGTTTCCCTTAAGTGGATCACCCAAGGTTTATCGAACTCAGGGAGGTAGAGGTCAAAGATATCCCTCTCAAGCAACCCTGCAATCACGATACAAGAAGTCTCTTGTGTCCCCAACACACCTAATACACTTGTCAGATGTATAGGTGCACTAGTTCGGCGAAGAGATAGTAAAATGCAAGTGATATGGATGAATATGAGTGGTAATAACAATCTGAAATAATATGACAGCAAGTAAACATGCAGTAAAATAGTAAATAAACGGTGATTCAATGTTTGGAAACAAAGCCTAGGGATCATACTTTCGCTGGTGGTCACTCTCAATAATGATATCATAAAGGAATATAAATATAAGCACTTCACTATGCTACTCTGAAAGACTCTCTGGTTGGATAACTGATACGTCTCAAACGTATCCATAATTTCTTATGTTCCATGCTACTTTTATGATGATACTCACATGTTTTATACACACTTTATGTCATTATTATGCATTTTCCGGCACTAACCTATTGACGAGATGCCGAAGAGCCAGTTGCTGTTTTTGTTTTGGTTTCAGAATCCTACAAAGGAAATATTCTCGAATTGGACGAAATCAACGCCCAGGGTCTTATTTTTCCACGAAGCTTCCAGAAGACCGAAAGGGTTACGAAGTGGGGCGAGGCGCCGCCACCATAGGGCCGCGGCCGAGGGGGGCCCGCGCCGCCCATGGTGTGGGCCCTCGCGCCGCCTCCAACCCTACCCTTCCGCCTACTTAAAGTCTTCGTCGCGAAACCCCCTGTACCGAGAGCCACGATACGGAAAACCTTCTAGAGACGCAGCCGCCGCCAATCCCATCTTGGGGGATTCAGGAGATCGCCTCCGGCACCCTGCGGAGAGGGGAATCATCTCCCGAGGGCTCTTCATCGCCATGATCGCCTCCGGATTGATGTGTGAGTAGTTCACCCCTGGACTATGGGTCCATAGCAGTAGCTAGATGGTTGTCTTCTCCTCATTGTGCTATCATGTTAGATCTTGTGAGCTGCCTATCATGATCAAGATCATCTATTTGTAATGCTACATGTTGTGTTTGTTGGGATCCGATGAAGATGGAATACTATGTCAAGTTGATTATCAATCTATCATATATGTTGTTTATGTTCTTGCATGCTCTCCGTTGCTAGTAGAGGCTCTGGCCAAGTTGATACTTGTAACTCCAAGAGGGAGTATTTATGCTCGATAGTGGGTTCATGCCTCCATTGAATCTGGGACAGTGACAGAAAGTTCTAAGGTTGTGGATGTGCTGTTGCCACTAGGGATAAAACATCAATGCTTTGTCTAAGGATATTTGTGTTGATTACATTACGCACCATACTTAATGCAATTGTCTGTTGTTTGCAACTTAATACTGGAAGGGGTTCGGATGATAACCTGAAAGTGGACTTTAGGCATAGATGCATGCTGGATAGCGGTCTATGTACTTTGTCGTAATGCCCTGATTAAATCTCATAGTAGTCATCGTGGCATGTATGTGCATTGTTATGCCCTCTCTATTTGTCAATTGCCCAACTATAATTTGTTCACCCAACATGCTATTTATCTTATGGGAGAGACACCACTAGTGAACTGTGGACCCCGGTCCATTCTTTACATCTGAAATACAATCTACTGCAATACTTGTTCTTTACTGTTCTTCGCAAACAAACATCATCTTCCACACTATACGATTAATCCTTTGTTTTCAGCAAGCCGGTGAGATTGACAACCTCACTGTTACGTTGGGGCAAAGTACTTTGATTGTGTTGTGCAGGTTCCACGTTGGCGCCGGAATCCCTGGTGTTGCGCCGCACTACACTCCGTCACCAACAACCTTCACGTGTTCCTTGACTCCTACTGGTTCGATAACCTTGGTTTCTTACTGAGGGAAAACTTGCTACGTACGCATCACACCTTCCTTTTGGGGTTCCCAACGGACGTGTGTTAACGCATGCATCAAGCTATTTTTCGGCGCGTTGCCGGGAGATCAAGACACGCTGCAAGGGAGTCTCCCACATCCAATCTCTTTACTTTGTTTTTGTCTTGCTTTACTTTATTTTATTTACTGCTTTGTTTGTTCTCTATATCAAAAATACAAAAAAATTAGTTGCTAGTTTTACTTTATTTACTGTCTTGTTTGCGTTCTCTATATTAAAAACACAAAAAAATTAGTTACTTGCATTTACTTTATTTAGTTTGCTTTATTTACTACTGTTAAAATGAATACTCCTGAAAACACTAAGTTGTGTGACTTCACTAGCACAAATAATAATGATTTCCTATGCACACCTATTGCTCCACCTGCTACTACAGCAGAATTTTTGAAATTAAACCTGCTTTACTAAATCTTGTTATGAGAGAGCAATTTTCTGGTGTTAGTTCTGATGATGCTGCTGCCCATCTTAATAATTTTGTTGAACTTTGTGAAATGCAAAAGTATAAGGATGTAGATGGTGATATTATAAAATTGAAATTGTTTCCTTTCTCCTTAAGAGGAAGAGCTAAAAATTGGTTGCTATCTTTGCCTAAGAATAGTATTGATTCATGGACTAAATGTAAAGATGCTTTCATTGGTAGATATTATCCTCCAGCTAAAATTATATCTTTGAGAAGTAGCATAATAAATTTTAAGCAATTGGATAATGAACATGTTGCTCAAGCATGGGAAAGAATGAAATCTTTGGTAAAGAATTGCCCAACCCATGGACTAACTACTTGGATGATCATCCAAACCTTATATGCAGGATTAAATTTTTGTTCGAGGAACCTATTGGATTCAGCTGCTGGAGGTACTTTTATGTCCATTACTTTGGGGGCGGCAACAAAGCTCCTTGATAATATGATGATCAACTACTCTGAATGGCACACTGAAAGGGCTCCACAAGGTAAGAAGGTAAATTCTGTTGAAGAAACCTCCTCCTTATTATGTCTATGCTTGCGAATGGTAGATCTAATGTTGATCCAAATAATGTTCCTTTAGCTTCATTGGTTGCCCAAGAAGAACATGTTGATGTGAACTTCATTAAAAGTAATAATTTCAACAACAATGCTTATAGGAATAATTCTGGTAACAACTATAGGCCATATCCTTCTAATAATGGTAATGGTTATGGTAATTCTTATGGTAATTCTTACAACAATAATAGGAATGTACCCTCTGGTCTTGAAGCCATGCTTAAAGAATTTATTAGTACACAAACTGCTTTTAACAAATCTGTTGAAGAAAAGCTTGGTAAAATTGATATTCTTGCTTCTAAGGTTGATAGTGTTGCTGCTGATGTTGATCTTTTAAAATTGAAAGTTATGCCTAATGAAGATAAAGATATTAAGTCATTTGCTACAGCAAACTCCATACAAGTTCGAATTAATGAAAATATTAGATTGATGGCTGAATTGCATGCTAGGTGGGAAAGAGAAGAAAACGAAAAACTTGCTAAAGAGAATAATGTAGCTAAAGTTTGGACTATTACCACCACTAGTAATGTTGATGCTTCACATGTTGCTACACCTCCTACTATCAATGGTAAAATAATTGGTGTTGGCAATGTTTCTACTCCTAGTGCAAAGCGTGCAAAACTGCCTGAAACTGCTAAAACTGCTTGTGATAAAACTGCTGAAATTTTTCAAAATATTGGGGACAATGATCCCATTGCTGTAGATCATAATGGTTTAGATTTTGATGATTGTCACATCTCTGAAGTTATAAAGTTCTTACAAAAACTTGCTAGAAGTCCTAATGCTAGTGCTATAAATTTGGCCTTTACAAACCATATTACAAATGCTCTCATAAAAGCTAGAGAAGATAAACTAAAACTTGAAACTTCTATTCCTAGGAAGTTGGAAGATGGTTGGGAGCCCATCATTAAGATGAGGGTCAATGATTTTGATTGTAATGCTTTATGTGATCTTGGTGCAAGTATTTCTGTTATGCCTAAGAAAATCTATGATATGCTTGATTTGCCACCATTAAAAAATTGTTATTTGGATGTTAATCTTGCTGATAATGCTATAAAGAAACCTTTGGGGAGGATTGATAATGTTCGCATTATGGTTAACAATAACCTTGTCCCCGTTGATTTTGTTGTCTTGGATATTGAATGCAATGCATCTTGTCCCATTATATTGGGAAGACCTTTTCTTCGAACTGTTGGTGCTATTATTGATATGAAGGAAGGTAATATTAAGTATCAATTTCCTCTCAAGAAAGGTATGGAACACTTCCCTAGAAAAAGAATGAAGTTACCTTATGATTCTATTATTAGAACAAATTATGATGTCGATGCTTCATCTCTTGATGTTACTTGATTCACACTTTCTGCGCCTAGCTGAAAGGCGTTAAAGAAAAGCGCTTATGGGAGACAACCCATTATTTTACTACAGCACTTTTGTTTTATATTTGAGTCTTGGAAGTTGTTACTACTGTAGCAACCTCTTCTTATCTTTATTTTATTGCATTGTTGTGCCAAGTAAAGTCTTTGATAGTAATGTTGATACTAGATTTGGATTACTGCGCAGAAATAGATTTCTTCTGTCACGAAATTGAGTAGACCCGTCTGTAGGTAACTCAGAAAATTCTGCCAATTTACGTGCGTGATCCTCAGATATGTACGCAACTTTCATTCAATTTGAGCTTTTTCATTTGAGCAAGTTAAGTGCCCCAGAAAAATTCGTCTTTACGGACTGTTCTGTTTTGACAGATTCTGCCTTTTATTTCGCATTGCCTGTTTTGCTATGCTTGATGGATTTCTTTGTTCCATTAACTTTCAGTAGCTTTGTGCAATGTCCAGAAGTGTTAAGAATGATTATGTCACCTCTGAATATATGAATTTTCAATTATGCACTAACCCTCTAATGAGTTTGTTTCGAGTTTGGTGTGGAGGAAGTTTTCAAGGGTCAAGAGAGGAGGATGATATACTATGATCAAGAAGAGTGAAAAGTCTAAGATTGGGGATGCCCCCGTGGTTCATCCCTGCATATTTCGAGAAGACTCAAGCATCTAAGCTTGGGGATGCCCAAGGCATCTCCTTCTTCATCGACAACTTATCAGGTCACCTCTAGTGAAACTATATTTTTATTCAGTCACATCTTATGTGCTTTACTTGGAGCGTCTGTTTGCTTTTGTTTTTGTTTTTGTTTTTGTTTGAATAAAATCGGATCCTAGCATTCTTTGTATGGGAGAGAGACACGCTCCGCTGTTGCATATGAACACATGTGTTCTTAGTGCTACTTTTAATGTTCATGGCGAAGGTTGAAACTGCTTCGTTCATTGTTATATGGTTGGAAACGGAAAATGCTTCATGTGGTAATTGGTATAATGTCTTGAATAATTTGATACTTGGCAATTTTTGTGCTCATATAGATCATGTTTAAGCTCTTGCATCATGTACTTTGCACCTATTAATGAAGAACTACATAGAGCTTGTTAAAATTTGGTTTGCATGATTGGTCTCTCTAAGTCTAGATATTTTCTGGTTAAGGTGTTTGAACAACAAGGAAGACAGTGTAGAGTCTTATAATGCTTGCAATATGTTCTTATGTAAGTTTTGATGTACCCGTTTATACTTGAGTTTGCTTCAAACAACCTTGCTAGCCTAAGCCTTGTATTGAGAGGGAATTCTTCTCGTGCATCCAAATCCTTGAGCCAAAAACTATGCCATTTGTGTCCACCATATCTACCTACTACATGGTATTTCTCTGCCATTCCAAAGTACATTACTTGAGTGCTACCTTTAAAATTCTATTCTTTGCCTTTACAATACATAGCTCATGGGAAAATAGCCTTAAAAACTATTGTGGTATTGAATATGTTGTTATGTATCTTATTTCTTATAAGTTGCTTGTTGAGCGGTAACCATGTTTCTGGGGACGCCATCAACTATTACACCTTTGTTGAATATCATGTGAGTTGCTATGCATGTTCGTCTTGTCTGAAGTAAGGGCATTTTCATGATCAAATGGTTTGAGTATGTATATTGTTAGAGAAGAACATTGGGCCGCTAACTAAAGCCATGAATCATGGTGGAAGTTTCAGTTTGGACACAAATCCTCAATCTCTTATGAGAATATTATGTGTTGTTGAATGCTTAAGCATTAAAAGAGGAGTCCATTATCTGTTGTCTATGTTGTCCCGGTATGGATGTCTAAGTTGAGAATAATCAAAAGCGAGAAATCCAATGCGAACTTTCTCCTTAGACCTCTGTACAGGCGGCATAGAGGTACCCCTTTGTGACACTTGGTTGAAACATATGTTATGCAATGATAATCCGTGTTAATCCAAACTAATTAGGACAAGGTGCGAGCACTATTAGTATTCTATGCATGAGGCTTGCAACTTATAAGATGTCTTATACATAACACATATGAATTATTACTACCGTTGACAAAATTGTTTCTATGTTTTCAAAATAAAAGCTCTAGCACAAAAATAGTAATCCATGCTTCCCTCTGCGAAGGGTCATTCTTTTACTTTATGTTGAGTCAGTTTACCTACTTCTTTCTATCTTAGAAGCAAACACTTGTGTCAACTGTGTGCATTGATTCTTACATGTTTACCTATTGCACTTGTTATATTGCTTTATGTTGACAACTATCCATGAGATATACATGTTGAAGTTGAAAGCAACCGCTGAAACTTATATCTTCCTTTGTGTTGCTTCAAAGCTTTCTACTAAGAATTTATTGCTTTATGAGTTAACTCTTATGCAAGTCTTATTGATGCTTGTCTTGAAAGTACTATTCATGAAAAGTCTTTGCTATATGGTTCAGTTGTTTAACCATTGTCTTTACCATTGCTTCGAATCGCTGCATTCATCTCATATGCTTTACAATAGTATTGATCAAGATTATGATAGCATGTCACTTCAGAAATTATCCTTGTTATCGTTTACCTACTCGAGGGCGAGTAGGAACTAAGCTTGGGATGCTTGATACGTCTCAAACGTATCCATAATTTCTTATGTTCCATGCTACTTTTATGATGATACTCACATGTTTTATACACACTTTATGTCATTATTATGCATTTTCCGGCACTAACCTATTGACGAGATGCCGAAGAGCCGTTGCTGTTTTCTTGTTTTTGGTTTCAGAAATCCTACAAAGGAAATATTCTCGGAATTGGACGAAATCAACACCCAGGGTCTTATTTTTCCACGAAGCTTCCAGAAGACCGAAAGGGTTACGAAGTGGGGCGACGAGGCACCGCCACCATAGGGCCGCGCGGCCAGAGGGGGGCCCGCGCCGCCCTATGGTGTGGGCCCCTCGCGCCGCCTCCAACCCTACCCTTCCGCCTACTTAAAGTCTTCATCGCGAAACCCCCTGTACCGAGAGCCACGATACGGAAAACCTTCCAGAGACGCAGCCGCCGCCAATCCCATCTCGGGGATTCAGGAGATCGCCACCCTGCCGGAGAGGGGAATCATCTCTCGGAGGGCTCTTCATCGCCATGATCGCCTCCGGATTGATGTGTGAGTAGTTCACCCCCGGACTATGGGTCCATAGCAGTAGCTAGATGGTTGTCTTCTCCTCATTGTGCTATCATGTTAGATCTTGTGAGCTGCCTATCATGATCAAGATCATCTATTTGTAATGCTACATGTTGTGTTTGTTGGGATCCGATGAAGATGGAATACTATGTCAAGTTGATTATCAATCTATCATATATGTTGTTTATGTTCTTGCATGCTCTCCGTTGCTAGTAGAGGCTCTGGCCAAGTTGATACTTGTAACTCCAAGAGGGAGTATTTATGCTCGATAGTGGGTTCATGCCTCCATTGAATCTGGGACAGTGACAGAAAGTTCTAAGGTTGTGGATGTACTATTGCCACTAGGGATAAAACATCAATGCTTTGTCTAAGGATATTTGTGTTGATTACATTACGCACCATACTTAATGCAATTGTCTGTTGTTTGCACTTAATACTGGAAGGGGTTCGGATGATAACCTGAAAGTGGACTTTTTAGGCATAGATGCATGCTGGATAGCGGTCTATGTACTTTGTCGTAATGCCCTAATTAAATCTCATAGTAGTCATCGTGACATGTATGTGCATTGTTATGCCCTCTCTATTTGTCAATTGCCCAACTGTAATTTGTTCACCCAACATGCTATTTATCTTATGGGAGAGACACCACTAGTGAACTGTGGACCCCGGTCCATTCTTTACATCTGAAATACAATCTGCAATACTTGTTCTTTACTGTTCTTCGCAAACAAACATCATCTTCCACACTATACGGTTAATCCTTTGTTTTCAGCAAGCCGGTGAGATTGACAACCTCACTTTACGTTGGGGCAAAGTACTTTGATTGTGTTCTGCAGGTTCCACGTTGGCGCCGGAATCCCTGGTGTTGCGCCACACTACACTCCGTCACCAACAACCTTCACGTGTTCCTTGACTCCTACTGGTTCGATAACCTTGGTTTCTTACTGAGGGAAAACTTGCTACTGTACGCATCACACCTTCCTCTTGGGGTTCCCAACGGACGTGTGTTAACTGCACGCATCAATAACGAACACTAATCCACTGCGTAGTTCTACAAAAGCAAACCTTAAAAATGTATTCCCAAGTACTAATGAACACCCCGCGCTGCACTTTGAGCATTCATAGGCGGTACTAACACACCACAATTTCATAGAGACATCCAACTCAAATCATAATTCAGTGAATAAGTATTCTGTGAAATATAGCCTAAGAGACCCACACGGTGCACACACTCCACCTTTACACACGTGGGACAAGGAGTCTCCGGAGATCACATAAGTAAAGTTCACTTGAATAGCATAACGACATCTAGATTACAAAGCTCATGGTCACATAAAGATCACACCATGGGAGAGAGAGATAGACCACATAGCTACCGGTAGAACCCTCAGTCCCGGGGAAGAACTACTCCCTCCTCATCATGGGAGTCGGCAACGGCGATGGAGATGTGATAACCCACAAGTATAGGGCATCGCAACAGTCTTCGAGGGAAGTAAAACCCCAATTTATTGATTTGACACAAGGGGAAGCACAGAATACTTATAAGCCTTAACAATGAGTTGTCAATTTAGCTGCACCTGGAAAAGCACTAGTAACAGGGGTGATGTGAAAGCGCAGTAATATGAGAGCAATAGTAATGTACAACAGCAGAATAGTAACACAGAGGCAATGACACCAGAAAATATTTGATACTACTTCCAATGACATATAGAACGAGTATATGATGATAAGAGATGGACCGGGGTTCCCAGCTATCTACACTAGTGGTAACTCTCAAATAACAAGTAACAAGTGTTGGGTGAACAAATTACAGTTGGGCAATTGATAGGATTGAAATAGCATTAAGACAGAACATCAAGTCTATTAATTATGTAGGCATGTTTTTCATATATAGTCATACGTGCTCGCAATGAGAAACTTGCATAACATCTTTTGTCCTACCAGCCGGTGGCAGCCGGGCCTCTAGGGAATCTACTGGAAATTAAGGTACTCCTTTTAATAGAGCACCGGAGCAAAGCATTAACACTTGGTGAAAACATGTGATCCTCATACCTACGCCTTCCCCTCCGGTTATCCCAGTTGCTGTCACTGGGGCCTCGGGTTCCGGACATAGACATGTGCAAACAACTTGTAGATACAATCTAAGCAATAATTATAGAGCTCAAATCTAAGATCATGCCACTCGTGCACTAGTGACAAGCATTAAACACAACAAGATTGCAGCAACAATAACTTCACAAACTTATATAGATAGACTAATCATAATGTAACAATCCATCGGATCCCAACAAACACAACACCGATTACATCAGATGGATCTCAATCATGTAAGGCAGCTCATGAGATCATTGTATTGAAGTACATGGGAGAGAGAGTACCAACTAGCTACTGCTAGAACCCGTAGTCCATGGGGGAACTACTCACGGAGCATGATGGAGGCGGCGGCGTCGATGGAGATGGCTTCCGGGGGCACTTCCCCATCCCGCGGCGTGCCGGAACAGAGATTCTGTCCCCGAAACGGAGTTTCGCATGGCGGCGCCCCTAGAGTCTTTCTGGAGTTTCGTCAATTCGTATCGGGTTTTTAGGTCGCGAGGGACTTTATAGACGAAGAGGCGGAGTCGGAGGGGCCACGGGGCCCCCACCCCATAGGCTGGCGCGGCCAGGGGGCCACCCGCGCCGCCATATGGTGTGGGCCCCCTGCTGCCCTCCGACTCTCCTTCGGTGTTCTGGAACCTTCCGGGGAAATAAGATATTTGGTCTTTGTTTCGCCGAATTCCGAGAATATTGCCCGAACAGCCTTTCTGGAACAAAAACAAAAAACAGAACTGCACTTCGGCATCTTGTTAATAGGTTAGTTCCGGAAAATGCATGAAATCATTAGTGTGAGCAAAACATGTAGGTATTGTCATAAAACTAGCATGGAACATCAGAAATTATAGATACGTTGGAGATGTATCAAGCATCCCCAAGCTTAGTTCCTACTCGCCCTCGAGTAGCTAAACGATAAAAAGAATAATTTCTGAAGTGACATGCTACCAACATAATCTTGATCATACTATTGTAAAGCATATGAGATAAATGAAGTGACTCAAGGCAATGATCTATAGTTTGCTAACAAATAGATAACATATAGCAAAACTTTTCATGAATAGTACTTTCAAGACAAGCATCAAAAAGTCTTGCATAAGAGTTAACTCATAAAGCAATAAATTCTTAATAAGAGTTTTGAAGCAACACAAAGGAAGATTTAAGTTTCAGCAATTGCTTTCAACTTCAACATGCATATCTCATGGATAATTGTCAACACAAAGTAGTATAATAAGTGCAATAAGCAAGCATGTAAGAATCAATGCACAGTTGACACAAGTGTTTGCTTCTAAGATGGAAAGAAGTAGGTAAACTGACTCAACATAAAAGTAAAAGAAAGGCCCTTCGCAGAGGGAAGCAGGGATTAAATCATGTGCTAGAGCTTTTCAAGTTTTGAAATCATATTGAGAGCATAAAAGTAAAGTTTTGAGAGGTGTTTGTTGTTGTCAACGAATGGTAGTGGGTACTCTAACTACCTTATCAACCAGACTTTCAAGAGCGGCTCCCATGAAGGACGTTATCTCTACCAGCAAGGTAGATCATCCCTCTTCTCTTTTGTTTACACATGTATTTTAGTTTCATTATTGATGACACTCCTCCCAACCTTTTGCTTACACAAGCCATGGCTAACCGAATCCTCGGGTGCCTTCCAACATTCACATACCATGAAGGAGTGTCTATTTGCAAAATTAAGTTGCTTACTGATAGATCAGGGCAAAACATGTGAAGAGAATTATTAATGAAAGTTGTAATTAATTGGGGCTGGGAACCCCATTGCCAGCTCTTTTTGCAAAATTATTGGATAAGCGGATGTATATGCCACTAGTCCATTGGTGAAAGTCTGTCAGAAGTAAATGACAAGATCGAAAGATAAACACCACATACTTCCTCATGAGCTATAAAACATTGACACAAATAAGAGATAATAGCTTTTGAATTGTTTAAAGGTAGCACATGAAGTATTTACTTGGAATGGCAGGAAATACCACATAGTAGGTAGATATGGTGGACACAAATGGCTTATGTTTTGGCTCAAGGTTTTGGATGCACGAGAAGCATTCCCTCTCAGTACAAGGCTTTGGCAAGCAAGGTTGTTTGAAGCAAACACAAGTATGAACCGGTACAGCAAAACTTACATAAGAACAAATTGCAAGCATTATAAGACTCTACACTGTCTTCCTTGTTGCTCAAACACTTTTACCAGAAAATATCTAGACCTTAGAGAGACCAATCACGCAAACCAAATTTCAACAAGCTCTACGATAGTTCTCCACTAATAGGTTTAAACTACATGATGCAAGAGCTTAAACATGATCTACTTGAGAGCTCAAAACAATTGCCAAGTATCAAATTATTCAAGACAATATGAAGCATTTTCTGTTTCCAACCAAATAACAATAAGTGCAGCGGTTTTCAACTCCGCCATGAACATTAAAATAAAGCTAAGAACACCAGTGTTCATATGAAAAAGCGGAGCGTGTCTCTCTCCCACACAAGGATTGCTAGGATCCGAATTTATTCAAACATAAAAATAAAAGCACACAGACGCTCCAAGTAAAGCACATATGATGTGGAAGAATAAAAATATAGTTTCACTAGAAGTGACCTGATAAGTTGTTGATGAAGAAGGGGATGCCTTGGGCATCCCCAAGCTTAGACGCTTGAGTATTCTTGAAATATGCAGGGATGAACCACGGGGGCATCCCCAAGCTTAGACTTTTCACTCTTATTGATCATATATCATCCTCCTCTCTTGACCCTTGAAAACTTCTGCACACCAAACTTCTCATAAACTTCATTAGAGGGGTTAGTACTCAAAAAACTTTAATCCACTTTGGTCCTGTAGTGACACATTGCAAGAACTCAATAAAACATTAGCTACAGCTCTCCACGTCTAGAAAGCCTTACTTAAAGTCCACAAGAGACAATGCAAAAAACAGAGACAGAATCTGTCAAAACAGAACAGCCAGTAAACACGAATTTTTTCGACGTACTTCCGTTGCTCAAATCAGAAAACTCAAAACTAATGAAAGTTGCATACATATCTGAGGAACACGCATGAAAATTGGAAGATTTTTCTGAGTTTCCTACAGAGAGACCTACTCAAATTTGTGACAGATAGAAATCTGTTTCTGCGCAGAAATCCAAATCTGGTATCAACTTTCTATTAGAGACTTTACTTGGCACAACAATGCAATAAAATAAAGATAAGGAGAGGTTGCTACAGTGGTAACAACTTCCAAGACACAAAAAAACAGTAGCAAAATAAAGACATGGGTTATCTCCCAAGAAGTGCTTTCTTTATAGCCATTAAGATGGGCTCAGCAATTTTAATGATGCTCACATAAGGATGAGAGTTGAAGCAAAAGAGAGCATCAAAAAGCAAGTATGAAACAAATTTAAGTCTAACCCGCTTCCTATGCATAGGAATCTTGTACACAAATAAATTCATGAAGAGCAAAGTGACAAGCATAGCAAGATAAAACAAGAGCAACTTCAAAAGTTTCAGCATATAGAGAGGTGTTTTAGTACCATGAAAATTTCTATAACCATATTTTCCTCTCTCATAATAATTTTCAGTAGCTTCATGAATAAAATCAACAATATAACTATCACATACAGCATGCTTTTCATGATCTACAAACACATAATTTTTATCAAGCTCAAAAATAGTGGGATTAAAACTTTCAAACCCACTTTTATCAATAATATAACAAGATGATTGATCAATCTCAAAAGATATGGGACTACTAGATGAAGTCAAGACTTTTCCAATCCCATTTTCATTAGTGGTATAATTAGTATTATCAAGTATCATAGGACCATCATCTAGAGCTTTATCATAAACATTTGCTAAGCAAAACTCTTTAGTACAATGCATTTCGACATCAGGCACAAACAAAGCATTATCCTACCATTTTTCAAAATAGCATGGATTATCATAGATAACAGTAGCATAATTATTCTCACAAGTTTTACTCATAGGGAATATTTCAAGAGAATCCACAGGAACATAACATTCATCCTTCTTTGGTAAGCATGGAGGACAATCAAATAGTGTAAGAGATAAAGAGTTACTCTCATTAGAAGGTTGGCATGGGTAGCTAATCCATTCTTCCTCCTTTTGTTCATCACTCTCCTCCTCTTTTTCATCCAATGAGCTTTCAGGTTCATCAATTTCTTCTTTCACAGGTTCCTGCAAATTGTGAGTGCATTCTTGTGCATTAATGAGTCTCTCTTTATAATCAATGATATAAGGATTATCACTGTAACTTTCTATGCAAAAATTAAGGATAGAAGAGACATAATCTTTAAGGTTCTTACAAGCAACACAAGTTTCATAATTTTTAGACATGAAGGATTCTCTCAGAAGCTCCCATAAATAAGACAAATTGTTCTACCTCTTCGAACCCAAAATGAATATAGTTATTCCAATTATAGTTCTTAATTAAAACTTCTTCACTAAAGCCACATTGGAATTTCAGATGTTTAGTATCCTGTTTAGAGCAACAGTTTATATCATGGCGTTTAAGCAAGATTTCAGCAATTGTATTCAATTTTTCTATCACATCACTCATGACTTTACCCTTTCTTGATTCTCTATAACTGTTATATAATTCTATAAGCTCTAGATAGGTTGTGGGTTCTCCCATAACAACAGTTTTTAATTTTTCGGTTTTTCAAAATTTTATGGATTTTTGGGTATATAATAAAACAAGACAAAAACAAACTAGGCAAAAGTAAACTAAGAAAAATAATACTAGACAGAAATAAACTAAGCATTAATAAACTAGACACAAGTAAACTAAGCAAAATAAAATAAAATAAAATAAAAACAGAGAGAGAGAGAGAGGTAGAGTGTACTCCCCAGGTGAACTTATGAGTAGAGCTATGCCTCCCGGCAACGGCGCCAGAAAATAGTCTTGATAACCCACAAGTATAGGGGATCGCAACAGTCTTCGAGGGAAGTAAAACCCAAATTTATTGATTCGACACAAGGGGAAGCAAAGAATACTTATAAGCCTTAACAACTGAGTTGTCAATTCAGCTGCACCTGGAAAAGCACTAGTAACAGGGGTGATGTGAAAGCAGCGTAATATGAGAGCAATAGTAACAGTAACACAGCAGCAGCATAGTAACAGAGGCAATGGCACCAGAAAATAGTTGACACTACTTCCAATGACATATAGAACGAGTATATGATGATAAGAGATGGACCGGGGTTCCCAGCTATCTACACTAGTGGTAACTCTCAAATAACAAGTAATAAGTGTTGGGTGAACAAATTACAGTTGGGCAATTGATAGGATTGAAATAGCATTAAGACAGAACATCAAGTCTATTAATTATGTATGCATGTTTTCCATATATAGTCATACGTGCTCGCAATGAGAAACTTGCATAACATCTTTTGTCCTACCAGCCGGTGGCAGCCGGGCCTCTAGGGAATCTACTGGAAATTAAGGTACTCCTTTTAATAGAGCACCGGAGCAAAGCATTAACACTTGGTGAAAACATGTGATCCTCATACCTACGCCTTCCCCTCCAGTTATCCCAGTTGCTGTCACTTTGGGGCCTCGGGTTCCGGACATAGACATGTGCAAACAACTTGTAGATACAATCTAAGCAATAATTATAGAGCTCAAATCTAAGATCATGCCACTCGTGCACTAGTGACAAGCATTAAACACAACAAGGTTGCAGCAACAATAACGTCACGTATCCATAATTTCTGTCGTTCCATGCTTGTTTTATGACAATACTTACATGTTTTGCTTGCACTTTATAATGTTTTTATGCGTTTTCCGGAACTAACCTATTAACAAGATGCCACAGTGCCAGTTCCTGTTTTCTGCTGTTTGGTTCCAGAAAGGCTGTTCGGGCAATATTCTCGGAATTGGACGAAATCAACGCCAAACCTCCTATTTTCTCCGGAAGGCTCCAGAACACCGAAGAAGAGTCGGAGAGGGGCCAGGGGGCCACCACACCACATGGCGGCGCGGCCAGGCCTGGGCCGCGCCGGCCTAGGGTGTGGCGCCCCCAGGTGCCCCCCTGCGCCGCCTCTTCGCCTATAAAATCCCTTTCGACCTAAAAACGCAGTACCAATTGACGAAACTCCAGAAAAGTTACTGTGGCGCCGCCGCCATCGCGAAACTCCAATTCGGGGACAGAAGTCTCTGTCCCGGCACCCTGCCGGGACGGGGAAGTGCCCCGGAAGCCATCTCCATCAACGCCATCGCCTCCATCATGCTCCGTGAGTAGTTCCCCCATGGACTACGGGTTCTAGCTGTAGCTAGTTGGTATTCTCTCCCCCATGTACTTCAATACAATGATCTCATGAGCTGCCTTACATGATTGAGATTCATCTGATGTAATCGGTGTTGTGTTTGTCGGGATCCGATGGATTGTTACATTATGATTGTCTATCTACAAAGTTTATGAAGTTATTGTTGCTGCAATCTTGTTATGCTTAATGCTTGTCACTAGGGCCCGAGTGGCATGATCTTAGATTTGAGCTCTATACTTATTGCTTAGATTGTATCTACAAGTTGTATGCACATGTCACTGTCCGGAACCAATGGCCCCGAAGTGACAGAAATCGGGACAACCGGAGGGGATGGCGGTGATGTGAGGGACACATGTTTTCACGGAGTGTTAATTCTTTGCTCCGGTACTCTATTAAAAGGAGTACCTTAATATCCAGTAGTTTCCCTTGAGGCCCGGCTGCCACCGGCTGGTAGGACAAAAGATGTTGTGCAAGTTTCTCATTGCGAGCACGTACGACTATTATTGGAAAACATGCCTACATGATTAATGATCTTGATATTCTGTCTTAATGCTATTTCAATCCTATCAATTGCCCAACTGTAATTTGTTCACCCAACACTTGTTATTGGAGAGTTACCACTAGTGTAGATAGCTGGGAACCCCGGTCCATCTTTCATCATCATATACTTGTTCTACATGTCAACTGTTTTCTGGTGCCATTGCTCTCATATTGCTATTACTGCTGCTGTGTTACTGTTACTATTGCTCTCATATCACTGCTACTTTCACATCACCCCTGTTACTAGTGCTTTTCCAGGTGCAGCTGAATTGACAACTCAGTTGTTAAGGCTTATAAGTATTCTTTACCTCCCCTTGTGTCGAATCAATAAATTTGGGTTTTACTTCCCTCGAAGACTGTTGCGATCCCCTATACTTGTGGGTTATCAAGACTATTTTCTGGCGCCGTTGCCGGGGAGGCATAGCTCTACTCATAAGTTCACCTGGGGAGTACACTCTACCTCTCTCTCTGTTTTTGTTTTACTTTATTTTGTTTTGCTTAGTTTACTTTTGTCTAGTTTATTTGTGCTTAGTTTATTTCTGTCTAGTATTAGTTTGCTTAGTTTACTTTTGTCTAGTTTATTTCAGTTTTGTTTTACTTTTCCTATATATCCAAAAATCCATAAAAATTTGAAAAACCAAAAAATTAAAAACTGCTGTTATGGGAGAACCTACAACTTACTTGGAGCTTATAGAATGTTATAATAATTATAGAGAATCAAGAACTGGTAAAATAATGAGTGCTATGATAGAAAAACTGAATACAATTGCTAAAATCTTGCTTGAATGCCATGATATAAACTGTTGCTCTCAACAGGATACTAAACATCTTAAATTTCAATGTGGCTTTAGTGAGGAATTTTTAATTAAGAGCTATAATCGGAATTGCTATATTCATTATGGGTTCGAAGAGGTAGAACAATTTGTCTTATTTATGGGAGCCTCCGAGATAGAATCCTTCATGGTTGAGAATTATGAAACTTGTGTTGTTTGTAAGGGCCTTAAAGATTATGTCTCTACTATCCTTAATTCTTGCATAGAATGCTACAGTAGGAATCCTTATATCCTTGATTATAAAGAGAGACACATTAATGCACAAGAATGCACTCACAATTTGCAGGAACCGTGGAAGAAGAAATTGATGAACCTGAAAGCTCATTGGATGAAAAAGAGGAGGAAATTGATGAACCTGAAAGCTCATTGGATGAAAAAGAAGAGGAGAGCGACGAACAAAAGGAGGAAGAATGGATTAGCTACCCATGCCAACCTTCTAATGAGAGTAACTCTTTATCTCTTACACTATTTGATTGTCCTCCATGCTTACCGGAAGAGGTTGAATGTTATGTTCCTGTGGATTCTCTTGAAATAGTACCTATGAGTAATACTTGTGAGAATGATTATGCTACTGTTATCTATGATAATCCATGCTACTTTGATAAATCTTATGATAATGCTTTGTTTGTGCCTGATGTCGAAATGCATGGTACTAAAGAATTTTGCTTAGCAAATGTTTATGATAAAGCTCTAGATGATGGTCCTATGTTACTTGATAATATTAATTGTACTACTAATGAAAATGGGATTGGAGAGTTCTTGACTTATTCTATGAGTCCCATATCTATTGAGATTGATCAACTACCTTGTTATATTATTAATAAAAGTAAGTTTGAAAGTTTTAATTCCACTATTCTTGAACTTGATAAAAATTATGTGTTTGGAAATCATGAGAAGTATGCTGCATGTGATAGTTATATTGTTGAGTTTGTTCATGAAGCTACTGAAAATTATTATGAGAGAGGAAAATATGGTGGTAGAAATTTTCATGGTACTAATACACCTCTCTATGTGCTTAAAATTTTGAAGTTACACTTGTTCTATCTTCCTATGCTTGTTACTTTGCTTTTCATGAACTTGTTTATTTACAAGATTCCTATGCATAGGAAGCATGTGAGACTTAAATGTGTTTCGAACTTGCCTCTTGATGCTCTCTTTTGCTTCAAATACTATTTCTTGCGAGTGCATCATTAAAACTGCTAAGCCCATCTTAATGGCTATAAAGAAAGCAACTTCTTGGGAGATAACCCATGTGTTATTTTGCTACAGTACTTTATTTTATATTTGTGTCTTGGAAGTTGTTTACTACTGTAGCAACCTCTCCTTATCTTAGTTTTGTGTATTGTTGTGCCAAGTGAAGCCTCTAATCGAAGGTTGATACTAGATTTGGATTACTGCGCAGAAACAGATTTCTTTGCTGTCACGAATCTGGGTCTAATTCTCTGTAGGTAACTCAGAAAATTATGCCAATTTACGTGAGTGATCCTCAGATATGTACGCAACTTTCATTAGTTTTGAGTTTTCTGATTTGAGCAACGGAAGTATTTTATTAAAATTCGTCTTTACTGGCTGTTCTGTTTTGGCAGATTCTGTCTCTGTTTTTTGCATTGTCTCTTGTGGACTTTAAGCGAGGTTTTCTAGACGTAGAGGGCTGTAGCTAATGTTTTATTGAGTTCTTGCAATGTGCCACTACAGGACCAAGGTGGATTCAAATTTTTTGAGTACTAACCCCTCTAATGAAATTTATGAGAAGTTTGGTGTGAAGGAAGTTTTCAAGGGTCAAGAGAGGAGGATGATATATGATCAAGAAGAGTGAAAAGTCTAAGCTTGGGGATGCCCCGTGGTTCATCCCTGCATATTTCAAGAAGACTCAAGCGTCTAAGCTTGGGGATGCCCAAGGCATCCCCTTCTTCATCAACTTATCAGGTTCCTCCCCTGAAACTATATTTTTATTCGGTCACATCATATGTGCTTTACTTGGAGCGTCTGTGTGCTTTTATTTTTGTTTATGTTTGAATAAATTCGGATCCTAGCAATCCTTGTGTGGGAGAGATACACGCTCCGCTTTTTCATATGAACACTTGTTCTTCGTTTTACTTTTAATGTTCAATGAATAAAAGTTGGAAGCTACAATATTTATCTTTATTTGGTTGGGAAAAGAAAATGCCTCATATGTCTTGGATAATTTGACACTTGGCAATTGTTTTGAGCTCTCAAGTATGATTATTTTCATGTAGTCTAAGCCTATTAGTGGAGAACTACTGTAGAGCTTGTTGAAATTGGTTTGCATAATTGATCTCTCTTAAGGTCTAGATATTTTCTGGTAAAAGTGTTTGAGCAACAAGGAAGACAGTGTAGAGTATTATAATGCTTGCAATATGTTCTTATGTAAGTTTTGCTGTACCGGTTCATACTTGTGTTTGCTTCAAATAACCTTGCTAGCCTAAGCCTTGTATCGAGAGGGAATACTTCTCATGCATCCAAAATCCTTGAGCCAACCACTATGCCAATTGTGTCCACCATACCTACCTACTATGTGGTATTTCCTGCCATTCCAAAGTAAATTGCTTGAGTGCTACCTTTAAACAATTCAAAATGCTTCTCAATTTGTGTTAATGTTTTATAGCTCATGAGGAAGTATGTGGTGTTTAGCTTTCAACCTTGTCATTTACTTTTGACGGACTCTCAATGGACTAGTGGCTTCATCCGCTTATCCAATAATTTTGCAAAAAGAGCTGGCAATGGGATTCCCAGTCCCAAATTAATCAAACTAAATAGACACTCCTCCATGGTATGTGATTGTTGGACGGCACCCGAAGGATTCGGTTAGCCATGGCTTGTGTAAGCAAAGGTTGGGGGAGTGTCATCATCATAATAAAACTAAAATAAAAAGGCACTCCTTCATGGTATGAGATTGTTGGCAGGCACCCGAGGATTCGGTTAGCCATGGTTTGTGAAAGAAAGGTTGGAAGGAGTGCCACCCAAAAATAAAGATTCATGGGAGCCGCTCTTGAAAGTCCGGTTGACGAGGTAGTTAGTGTACCCATTACCATTCGTTGACAACAACAAACACCTCTCAAAATTTTACTTTTATGCTCTCTTTATGTTTTCAAAACCAAAGCTCTAGCACAAATATAGCAATCGATGCTTTCCTCTTTGAAGGACCATTCTTCTACTTTTATGTTGAGTCAGTTACCTACTTCCTCCCACCTTAGAAGCAAACACTTGTGTTAACTGTGCATTGATTCTTACATACTTGCATATTTGCATTCATCATATTACTTTGTGTTGACAATATCCATGAGATATGCATGTTGAAAGTTGAAAGCATCCGCTGAAACTTATATCTTCCTTTGTGTTGCTTCGATGCCTTTACTTTGAATCTATTGCTTTATGAGTTAACTCTTATGCAAGAATTTTGATGCTTGTCTTGAAAGTACTCTTCATGAAAAGTTTTGCTATATGTTATCTACTTGTTAGCAACTATAGATCATTGCCTTGAGTCACTTCATTCATTTCATATGCTTTGTAATAGTATGATCAAGGTTATGTAAGTAGCATGTCACTACAGAAATTATTCTTTTTATCGTTTACCTGCTCGGGACGAGCAGGAACTACTTGGGGATGCTGATACGTCCCCGACGTATCCATAATTTCTGTCGTTCCATGCTTGTTTTATGACAATACTTACATGTTTTGCTTGCACTTTATAATGTTTTTATGCGTTTTCCGGAACTAACCTATTAACAAGATGCCACGTGCCGTTCATTTCTGCTGTTTTTGGTTCCAGAAAATGTTCGGGCAATATTCTCGGAATTGGACGAAATCAACGCCAAACCTCCTATTTTCTCCGGAAGGCTCCAGAACACCGAAGAAGAGTCGGAGAGGGGCCAGGGGGCCACCACACCACATGGCGGCGCGGGCCAGGCCTAGGCCGCGCCGGCCTAGGGTGTGGCGCCCCCAGTGTGCCCCCGCGCCGCCTCTTCGCCTATAAAATCCCTTTCGACCTAAAAACGCAGTACCACTTGACGAAACTCCGAAAGACTCCAGGGCGCGCCACCATCGCGAAACAATTCGGGGGACGTCTCTGTCCCGGCACTCCGGGGACGGGGAAGTGCCCCCGGAAGCCATCTCCATCAACGCCATCGCCTCCATCATGCTCCGTGAGTAGTTCCCCCATGGACTACGGGTTCTAGCTGTAACTAGTTGGTATTCTCTCCCCCATGTACTTCAATACAATGATCTCATGAGCTGCCTTACATGATTGAGATTCATCTGATGTAATCGGTGTTGTGTTTGTCGGGATCCGATGGATTGTTACATTATGATTGTCTATCTACAAAGTTTATGAAGTTATTGTTGCTGCAATCTTGTTATGCTTAATGCTTGTCACTAGGGCCCGAGTGGCATGATCTTAGATTTGAGCTCTATACTTATTGCTTAGATTGTATCTACAAGTTGTATGCACATGTCACTGTCCGGAACCAATGGCCCCGAAGTGACAGAATCGGGACAACCGGAGGGGATGGCGGTGATGTGAGGGACACATGTTTTCACGGAGTGTTAATGCTTTGCTCCGGTACTCTATTAAAAGGAGTACCTTAATATCCAGTAGTTTCCCTTGAGGCCGGCTGCCACCGGCTGGTAGGACAAAAGATGTTGTGCAAGTTTCTCATTGCGAGCATTATTATTGGAAAACATGCCTACATGATTAATGATCTTGATATTCTGTCTTAATGCTATTTCAATCCTATCAATTGCCCGACTGTAATTTGTTCACCCAACACTTGTTATTGGAGAGTTACCACTAGTGTAGATAGCTGGGAACCCCGGTCCATCTTTCATCATCATATACTTGTTCTACATGTCAACTGTTTTCGGTGCCATTGCTCTCATATTGCTATTACTGCTGTGTTATGTTACTATTGCTCTCATATCACTGCTACTTTCACATCACCCCTGTTACTAGCTTTTCCAGTGCAAAATTGACAACTCAGTTGTTAAGGCTTATAAGTATTCTTTACCTCCCTTGTGTCGAATCAATAAATTTGGTTTTACTTCCCTCGAAGACTGTTGCGATCCCCTATACTTGTGGGTTATCAACGATACGTCTCCAACGTATCGATAATTTCTTGTGTTCCATGCCACATTATTGATGTTATCTACATGTTATATGCACACTTTATGTCATATTCGTGCATTTTGGAACTAACCTATTAACAAGATGCCGAAGTGCGGTTCCTGTTTTCTGCTGTTTTGGTTTCAGAAATCCTAGTAACGAAATATTCTCGGACGGACGAATCAACGCCCGGGTTCCTATTTTACCGGAAGCATCCAGAACACACGAGCGCCAGAGAAGGGGGGCAGGGCCACCACACCACACCGGCGCGGCCAAGGGGGGGGGGCGCCCAGGGTGTGGGCCCCCCAGAAGCCCTCCTGCGCCGCCTCTTGATACGTCTCCGACGTATCGATAATTTCTTGTGTTCCATGCCACATTATTGATGTTATCTACATGTTTTATGCACACTTTATGTCATATTCGTGCATTTTTGGAACTAACCTATTAACAAGATGCCGAAGTGCCGTTCTGTTTCTGCTGTTTTTGGTTTCAGAAATCCTAGTAAGGAAATATTCTCGGAATTGGACGAAATCAAAGCCCGGGGGCCTATTTTTCCACGAAGCTTCGGAAGACCGAAGACGAGACGAAGAGGGGCCACGGGGTGGCCAAACCCTAGGGCGGCGCGGCCCCTGGCCGCGCCGGCCTGTGGTGCGGGCCCCCGTGCCGCCTCTTGACTTGCCCTTCCGCCTACTTAAAGCCTCCGTGGAAACCCCCGAGGAGCCACGATACGGAAAACCTTCCGAGACGCCGTCGCCGCCGATCCCATCTCGGGGGATCCAGGAGATCGCCTCCGGCACCCTGCCGGAGAGGGAATCATCTCCCGGAGGACTCTACGCCGCCGCCTCCGGAGTGATGAGTGAGTAGTCTACCCCTGGACTATGGGTCCATAGCAGTAGCTAGATGGTTGTCTTCTCCCCATTGTGCTATCATTGTCGGATCTTGTGAGCTGCCTAACATGATCAAGATCATCTATCTGTAATTCTATATGTTGCGTTTGTTGGGATCCGATGAATAGAGAATACTTGTTATGTTGATTATCAAAGTTATGCTTATGTGTTGTTTATGATCTTGCATGCTCTCCGTTACTAGTAGATGCTCTGGCCAAGTAGATGCTTTTAACTCCAAGAGGGAGTACTTATGCTCGATAGTGGGTTCATGCCTGCATTGACACCTGGGACAGTGACAGAAAGTTCTAAGGTTGTGTTGTGTTGTTGCCACTAGGGATAAAACATTAGTGCTATGTTCAAGGATGTAGTCACTAGTTACATTACGCACCATACTTAATGCAATTGTCTGTTGTTAGCAACTTAATACCGGAGGGGGTATGATAACCTGAAGGTGGACTTTTTAGGCATAGATGCAGTTGGATGGCGGTCTATGTACTTTGTCGTAATGCCCAATTAAATCTCACTATACTCATCATGATATGTATGTGCATTGTCATGCTCTCTTTATTTGTCAATTGCCCAACTGTAATTTGTTTACCCAACATGCTGTTCGTCTTATGGGAGAGACACCTCTAGTGAACTGTGGACCCCGGTCCAATTCTCTTTACTGAAATACAATCTACAATACTTGTTTTACTGTTTTCTCTCCAAACAATCATCTTCCACAATACGGTTAATCCTTTGTTACAGCAAGCCGGTGAGATTGACAACCTCACATTTCGTTGGGGCAAAGTACTTTGGTTGTGTTGTGCAGGTTCCACGTTGGCGCCGGAATCCCTGGTGTTGCGCCGCACTACATCCCGCCGCCATCAACCTTCAACGTGCTTCTTGGCTCCTCCTGGTTCGATAAACCTTGGTTTCTTTCTGAGGGAAAACTTGCTGCTGTGCGCATCATACCTTCCTCTTGGGGTTGCCCAACGAACGTGTGAAATACACGCCATCAAGCATATTTTCTGGCGCCGTTGCCGGGGAGATCAAGACACGCTGCAAGGGGAGTCTCCACTTCTCAATCTCTTTACTTTGTTTTTGTCTTGCTTAGTTTTATTTACTACTTTGTTTGCTGCACTAAATCAAAATACAAAAAAATTAGTTGCTAGTTTTACTTTATTTGCTATCTTGTTTGCTATACCAAAAACACAAAAAAATTAGTTACTAGCATTTACTTTACTTATTTCATCATGTTTCCTTTTAATTTTACCACAAAGAACATACCGGTAGGACGTGGGTCTATAGTTGGGAGAAATAATATAGAAGAATTCTTCAACCATGTTAGTACCATTGAAAATTTTGAAGATAGACACTTGGTAGACCTTGCGCCTACTTATGAAATTGCTGCTGCGCATTTAGTTCGCTTGTTGGAAACTAAATTTGTTAATCTTAATCCTATAATCCAACACATGTTTTTCACACTTGGTGATATGGAAGAAGGGGAAAAGAAAGATTTTGTTTTAGAAACCCTTCTTAGAGAATTTGGTGGTCTAGCAAGAGAAGCTAGAAAGGTCTTTGCTAAATTTAATATGCTTGGTTCTCCTACTAATTTTGTTAGTCTCCTTGAAAAGATGGATATGGATAGAATAAGATACACTAATAATATTGATGATGGTGGGGAGATCAAAGCACCAATACCATGCAAGCTCCTAGCTATGAATGATGCACTAGAAAATAATTATGCTTGGCTTGTTCCTGAAAATTTGTTTGATGAGAGTAGCACGCCTAAGACTAATGAAAAGGGAGATGCTAAAACTTATGTATCTAATATAATATGCCTGGTTGAGAAGAGCCCACACCCCGCTGTAGAAGTACCACCCTTCGATAATACTTGATACACACTTTCTGCGCCTAGCTGAAAGGCGTTAAAGAAAAGCGCTTATGGGAGACAACCCATGTTTTTACCTACAGTACTTTGTTTTTATTTTGTGTCTTGGAAGTTGTTTACTACTGTAGCAACCTCTCCTTATCTTAGTTTTGTGTTTTGTTGTGCCAAGTTAAGCCGTTGATAGAAAAGTAAGTACTAGATTTGGATTACTGCGCAGTTCCAGATTTCTTTGCTGTCACGAATCTGGGTCCACCTCCTGTAGGTAGCTCAGAAAATTATGCCAATTTACGTGCATGATCCTCAGATATGTACGCAACTTTCATTCAATTTGAGCATTTTCATTTGAGCAAGTCTGGTGCCATTTTAAAATTCGTCAATACGAACTGTTCTGTTTTGACAGATTCTGCCTTTTATTTCGCATTGCCTCTTTCGCTATGTTGGATGAATTTCTTTGATCCACTAATGTCCAGTAGCATTATGCAATGTCCAGAAGTGTTAAGAATGATTGTGTCACCTCTGAATATGTCAATTTATATTGTGCACTAACCCTCTAATGAGTTGTTTCGAGTTTGGTGTGGAGGAAGTTTTCAAGGATCAAGAGAGGAGTATGATGCAACATGATTAAGGAGAGTGAAAGCTCTAAGCTTGGGGATGCACCCGGTGGTTCACCCCTGCATATATCAAGAAGACTCAAGCGTCTAAGCTTGGGGATGCCCAAGGCATCCCCTTCTTCATCGACAACATTATCAGGTTCCTCCCCTGAAACTATATTTTTATTCCATCACATCTTATGTGCTTTTTCTTGGAGCGTCGGTTTGTTTTTGTTTTTGTTTTGTTTGAATAAAATGGATCCTAGCATTCACTTTATGGGAGAGATACACGCTCCGCTGTAGCATATGGACAAGTATGTCCTTGGTTTCTACTCATAGTATTCATGGCGAAGTTTCTCCTTCGTTAAATTGTTATATGGTTGGAATTGGAAAATGATACATGTAGTAATTGCTATAAATGTCTTGGGTAATGTGATACTTGGCAATTGTTGTGCTCATGTTTAAGCTCTTGCATCATATGCTTTGCACCCATTAATGAAGAAATACATAGAGCATGCTAAAATTTGGTTTGCATATTTGGTTTCTCTAAGGTCTAGATAATTTCTAGTATTGAGTTTGAACAACAAGGAAGACGGTGTAGAGTCTTATAATGTTTTCAATATGTCTTTTATGTGAGTTTTGCTGCACCGGTTCATCCTTGTGTTTGTTTCAAATAAGCCTTGCTAGCCTAAACCTTGTATCGAGAGGGAATACTTCTCATGCATCCAAAATACTTGAGCCAACCACTATGCCATTCGTGTCCACCATACCTACCTATACTACATGGTATTTTCCGCCATTCCAAAGTAAATTGCTTGAGTGCTACCTTTAAAATTCCATCATTCACCTTTGCAATATATAGCTCATGGGACAAATAGCTTAAAAACTATTGTGGTATTGAATATGTAATTATGCACTTTATCTCTTATTAAGTTGCTTGTTGTGCGATAACCATGTTCTTGGGGAACGCCATCAACTCATTGTTGAATTTCATGTGAGTTGCTATGCATGTTCGTCTTGTCTGAAGTAAGGGCGATCTACACTGAGTTGAATGGTTTGAGCATGCATATTGTGAGAGAAGAACATTGGGCCGCTAACTAAAGCCATGATCCATGGTGGAAGTTTCAGTTTTGGACAAACATCCTCAAATCTCTAATGAGAAAAGAATTAATTGTTGTCAAATGCTTAAAGCATTAAAAGAGGAGTCCATTATCTGTTGTCTATGTTGTCCCGGTATGGATGTCTAAGTTGAGAATAATCAAAAGCGAGAAATCCAAATGCGAGCTTTCTCCTTAGACCTTTGTACAGGCGGCATAGAGGTACCCCTTTGTGAAACTTGGTTAAAGCATATGTATTGCGGTGATAATCCAGGTAGTCCAAGCTAATTAGGACAAGGTGCGGGCACTATTGGTACACTATGCATGAGGCTTGCAACTTATAAGATATAATTTACATGATGCATATGCTTTATTACTACCGTTGACAAAATTGTTTCATGTTTTCAAAATCAAAGCTCTAGCACAAATATAGCAATCGATGCTTTTCCTCTATGAGGACCATTCTTTTACTTTCAATGTTGAGTCAGTTCACCTATTTCTATCCACCTCAAGAAGCAAACACTTGTGTGAACTGTGCATTGATTCCTACATACTTGCTTATTGCACTTATTATAGTACTCTATGTTGACAATATCCATGAGATATACATGTTACAAGTTGAAAGCAACCGCTGAAACTTAATCTTCCTTTGTGTTGCTTCAATACCTTTACTTTGAATTATTGCTTTATGAGTTAACTCTTATGCAAGACTTATTGATGCTTGTCTTGAAGTGCTATTCATGAAAAGTCTTTGCTTTATGATTCACTTGTTTACTCATGTCATACACATTGTTTTGATCGCTGCATTCACTACATATGCTTTACAAATAGTATGATCAAGATTATGATGGCATGTCACTCCAGAAATTATCTGTGTTATCGTTTTACCTGCTCGGGACGAGCAGAACTAAGCTTGGGGATGCTGATACGTCTCCGACGTATCGATAATTTCTTGTGTTCCATGCCACATTATTGATGTTATCTACATGTTTTATGCACACTTTATGTCATATTCGTGCATTTTGGAACTAACCTATTAACAAGATGCCGAAGTGCCGATTCTTTTTCTGCTGTTTTTGGTTTCAGAAATCCTAGTAAGGAAATATTCTCGGAATTGGACGAAATCAAAGCCCAGGGGCCTATTTTTCCACGAAGCTTCCAGAAGACCGAAGACGAGACGAAGAGGGGCCACGGGGTGGCCAAACCCTAGGGCGGCGCGGCCCCACCCCTGGCCGCGCCGACCTATGGTGCGGGCCCCCGTGCCGCCTCTTGACTTGCCCTTCCGCCTACTTAAATCCTCCGTGACGAAACCCCCAGTACCGAGAACCACGATACGGAAAACCTTCCAGAGACGCCGTCGCCGCCGATCCCATCTCGGGATCCGGGAGATCGCCTCCGGCACCATTGCCGGAGAGGGGAATCATCTCCCGGAGGACTCTACGCCGCCATGGTCGCCTCCGGAGTGATGGTGAGTAGTCTACCCCTGGACTATGGGTCCATAGCAGTAGCTAGATGGTTGTCTTCTCCCCATTGTGCTATCATTGTCGGATCTTGTGAGCTGCCTAACATGATCAAGATCATCTATCTGTAATTCTATATGTTGCGTTTGTTGGGATCCGATGAATAGAGAATACTTGTTATGTTGATTATCAAAGTTATGCTTATGTGTTGTTTATGATCTTGCATGCTCTCCGTTACTAGTAGATGCTCTGGCCAAGTAGATGCTTTTAACTCCAAGAGGAGTACTTATGCTCGATAGTGGGTTCATGCACTCATTGGGACAGTGACAGAAAGTTCTAAGGTTGTGTTGTGCTGTTGCCACTAGGGATAAAACATTAGTGCTATGTTCAAGGATGTAGTCACTAGTTACATTACGCACCATACTTAATGCAATTGTGTGTTGTTAGCAACTTAATACCGGGAGGGGTTCGGATGATAACCTGAAGGTGGACTTTTTAGGCATAGATGCGGTTGGATGGCGGTCTATGTACTTTGTCGTAATGCCCAATTAAATCTCACTATACTCATCATGATATGTATGTGCATTGTCATGCTCTCTTTATTTGTCAATTGCCCAACTGTAATTTGTTTACCCAACATGCTGTTCGTCTTATGGGAGAGACACCTCTAGTGAACTGTGGACCCAGGTCCAATTCTCTTTACTGAAATACAATCTACTGCAATACTTGTTTCTGTTTTCTCTGCAAACAATCATCTTCCACACAATACGGTTAATCCTTTGTTACAGCAAGCCGGTGAGATTGACAACCTCAGTGTTTCGTTGGGGCAAAGTACTTTGGTTGTGTTGTGCGGGTTCCACGTTGGCGCCGAATCCCTGGTGTTGCGCACTACACTCCGCCGCCATCAACCTTCAACGTGCTTCTTGGCTCCTCCTGGTTCGATAAACCTTGGTTTCTTTCTGAGGGAAAACTTGCTGCTGTGCGCATCATACCTTCCTCTTGGGGTTGCCCAACGAACGTGTGAAATACACGCCATCACCTCTCCGCCTATATAAAGCCCCTGACCTAAAAACCTCGGGGCGTTCGACGAAAACCACATAAACCTTCCAGAGCCGCCGCCATCGCGAGCCAGATGGGGGGACAGGAGTCTCTGTTCCGGCACCCTGCCGGACGGGGAAGTGCCCCCGGAAGGCTTCTCCATCGACACCGCTACCATCTCCACCGCCATCTTCATCACCGCTGCTGCTCCCATGAGGAGGGAGTAGTTCTCCATCGAGGCTCGGGGCTGTACCGGTAGCTATGTGGTTAATCTCTCTCCTATGTGCTTCAATACAATAATCTCATGAGCTGCCTTACATGATTGAGATTCATATGATGATGCTTGTAATCTAGATGTCATTATGCTAGTCAAGTGAGTTTTACTTATGTGATCTCCGGAGACTCCTTGTCCCACGTGTGTAAAGGTGACAGTGTGTGCACCGTGTGGGTCTCTTAGGCCATATTTCACAGAATACTTATTCACTGTTGAATGGCATAGTGAGGTGCTTATTTATATCTCTTTATGATTGCAATGTGTTTGTATCACAATTTATCTATGTGCTACTCTAGTGATGTGTTATTAAAGTAGTTTTATTCCTCCTGCACGTGTGCAAAGGTGACAGTGTGTGCACCGTGTTAGTACTTGGTTTATGCTATGATTATGATCTCTTGTAGATTATGAAGTTAACTATTGCTATGATAGTATTGATGTGATCTATTCCTCCTACATATGCATGAAGGTGACGGTGTGCATGCTATGTTAGTACTTGGTTTAGTCTTTTGATCTATCTTACACTAAAGGTTACTTAAACATGAGCATTATTGTGGAGCTTGTTAACTCCGGCATTGAGGGTTCGTGTAATCCTACGCAATGTGTTCATCATCCAACAAAAGTGTAGAGTATGCATTTATCTATTCTGTTATGTGATCAATGTTGAGAGTGTCCACTAGTGAAAGTGTAATCCTAGGCCTTGTTCCTAAATACTGCTATGCTGCTTGTTTCTTGTTTCTTGCGTTACTACTGCTACATTACTCTTGCTTGTTCTTGTCTGGGCAAAGCACTTTTACGAGTGTCGTTGCCGTTACTCTGCTTATTCATACCACTGTATTTCACTATCTCTTCGCCGAACTAGTGCACCTATTAGGTGTGTTGGGGACACAAGAGACTTCTTGCTTTGTGGTTGCAGGGTTGCATGAGAGGGATATCTTTGACCTCTTCCTCCCTGAGATCGATAAACCTTGGGTGATCCACTTAAGGGAAACTTGCTGCTGTTCTACAAACCTCTGCTCTTGGATGCCCTACTAGTGACAAGCATTAAACACAACAAGATTGCATCAACAATAACTTCACAAACTTATATAGATAGACTAATCATAATGTAACAATCCATCGGATCCCAACAAACACAACACCGATTACATCAGATGGATCCCAATCATGTAAGGCAGCTCATGAGATCATTGTATTGAAGTACATGGGAGATAGAGTACCAACTAGCTACTGCTAGAACCCGTAGTCCATGGGGGAACTACTCACGGAGCATGATGGAGGCGGTGTCGTTGATGGAGATGGCTTCCGGGGGCACTTCCCGTCCGGGGCGTCTTGGAACGGAGAGCTGTCCCCCGAAACGGAGTTTCGCGATGGCGGCGGCGCCCTGGAGTCTTTCGGAGTTTCGTCAATTCGTATCGGGTTTTTTAGGTCGCGAGGGACTTTATAGACGAAGAGGCGGAGGGGAGGCCACGGGCCCTCCCCATGGGCTGGCGCGGCCGGGGGCCACCGCGCCGCCATATGGTGTGGGCCCCTGCGCCCCCTCCTCTCCTTGTTCTGGAACCTTCCGGGGAAAATAAGATATTTGGTCTTTGTTTCGTCGAATTCCGAGAATATTGCCCGAACAGCCTTTCTGGAACCAAAAACAGAAAACAGGAATTGACACTTCGGCATCTTGTTAATAGGTTAGTTCCGGAAAATGCATGAAATCATTATAAAGTGTGAGCAAAACATGTAGGTATTGTCATAAAACTAGCATGGAACATCAGAAATTATAGATACGTTGGAGACGTATCAAGATGGCGGTGGAGTCGATGGAGATGGCTCCGGCGGCAATTCCCTGTCCCGGTAGGGTTAGGAGCAGTTTCTGTCCCCGTATCTTATGCGACGGCGGTGGAGCTACAAAACTTTTTGTGGACGGAGGCTTGTATCTTTAGGGTTTTTGCGTCGAAGGCTTTATACATGCGGAAGGGCGAGGTCAGTGGAAGCCTGGTGGCCCCACACCATGCCTATGCGTGGGCTAGGGCCAGGCCGTGCCTAGGGCAGGTGTGGCCACCCTGTGCCTCTTCTTCGACCCCCCTCTGGACTCCGTCTTCGCTCCGGGAAAATATGAACTTTGGTTTTTGTTTCGTCCAATTCCGAGAATATTTCATGTACAACTTTTCTGAAATACAAAAATAGCAGAAAATAGGGAACTGACACTATGGCATCTTGTCAATAGGTTAGTTTTGGAAAATATATAAAAGTGCCACGAAGTGTAAATAAAACATATAGCAATTGGTGTAAAACAAGCATGGAGCATCAAAAATATAGATACGTTTGCGACATATCATTGTTGTATCTTGTCTAGTTCTAATCTGCGGGTTGCGATGTCTAGGCGTATCGCACATATGTTTTTCTGTTTCTGAATATTTACCCTAAGGGGTGCCCCTGCCTGGCTTTATATATGAACCAAGCTAGGGTTAGTAGAATTTGTATTGGAGCCTTCCTTCTTGTAGTCCAAGTTGATATTCCTTGAGGGTCCAGCTTGTCGAGTCCTTGCGCTGGTCCATCTTCATAATCTGTACCGGCTATAGCAATGTCGGGTACCCGAAGGGTAATGCCCACATCACTATGTGTAATTTTCTTTTTTTGTGAGGTCTTTTGTGCAAAGTGTCAGAACAACTGTTGTTCTGGAGTCTTCGTGTTGTTTCCACGTTGTAATCGGTTGCTAATATGAATGGCCGCGTGGTAACTTCTAAAAAAAACAAGTTGTTCATCAACAAATACAACACATAAAATAGCTCACCTATTGTTGTCCATTCCATTTTCACCACTCCTCCATGAGATCTTCTTGGAGCTCATCGTGCGCAGCATTTGACCGAATCGTTTGATACGAAGCAAGGAAACGAGCCACCCTTTGTGGAGTTCTTCTCACACTTGCACGGGCTCCCCCATCAATTCATACTAGGTGTGGTCTACATCTATTCCACGTTCGGCCTCTATGATCATGTTATGCATGATCACACATGCGTTCATGATATACCACATGCACCCTTGGTCCTAAAATCTCGTCGGTCCTCTCACAATAGCATGGTGATGTTCTCTTCTTCCTTGATATCAAATTCGTCGTCGGACAAATTGTACAACGAGCTCTACAAAAAAACGAGCTAAATAAGCTATTTTTGATGTACGCACTATAAATAAAATGAGCTAAACATGGACACATACCTTGCAGCCATTTCGGTGAACACCTACATTGCGCCAAGTTGCCTCTCTGCTAGAAGAGGACATCGTGGCCGCCGTGGTCGGTGCTGTGACGCGGAAGCACAACATGGCGCGGCGGAAGGCAAACCAGCCTGACGCGGTGGTGCAGAAGCACAACGCGATGATGCGGAACCAAGGCTCAGCGGATCTACAATGCGGGTGGGTTAAATCGTCCCGGCGCGACGGCGGCCAAATCAGGGCGACGGGGGCGAAGTGGAATGGGGAAGGCAGGACAGGGCGCGGGTGAAATTCCAGAGCTAGCGGTTGGTCCTTCCTGCGCTAGAGGGAGAGAGCGGTGCCCCGCGCGTCTGTCCACGCTGAAAGTATCCCGTGGTGGATAGCGCGAAATGCAGCGCACATATTTTTTTTATAATGCGGCCAACTATACAGCGCCTGCTGGAGCACGCAATATTTGCTTGGTGAGCTAAATTGGCAGTTATTATAGCGTGGGCGCTGTTTACATCGGCTGCTGGAGATGCTCTAAGATCTCACGAGCTTAGGCTGTACCTAGAATACTTCCGCCCAAAAATGTTACAAATTTATTTGGAAATTAGCTTCGTAGCCTTTCAAAAGAGAGTCGACAGCCAGACTAGAGTTGGTATTTGTGCTATCTTATGGGCAATATGACATGTCTGCAATGACTTTATTTAAAAAAAAAATCAAAACATGCTTCCTTTTTGAAGGTTGTTCTTCTTGCTACTTATTGGACCCGTTCGTGGTTATGTCTCCAGCTGGAGGAGCACCGCTAAGACATGTATTTTGAGTGCAACAGTCTGAAGATGGTCGCTCCGGATTTATTCAGTCGGTGCGGTTGGTAGCTTGATCGAAGATTAACATGTTATCTCTGGCACCCGCTGTATCTGTTTTCAAGTGGGATCCATCTTTGTATCGAGTGAAGGAGAGAAGGTTAGTGGTTACGAAACCAAGCTCTCTTTAATACAATTTAGGGAATCTCCTAAATAAAATGTAGAAGTTTGGTGCTTTAGAGCTAGCCGAAGTAGTACTAATTAAACCGCACGGCAATGAACCTTTTCCGAGGTTTCGATCACGTCTATCCGAAGTAAATTCTCCTACGGATGCTGGCACGTCTTTCTCAGATGACAATGACTCGGACGATATTAAAGTGATCCACTTGAGAACGTCAGCCAGGCATAATTATAGTCCCTTTAGCCTTAAGCCTGCATGAATGCTTCCTTCTTTTGTACCCAAGGCAGGCAATTTGCATTTCTATGTGATAAAGCTAAACTAACAGAGTAACATGACTGAGTAACACAACCGGATGACTCACCAGATTTGAATCTAAGAAGCCTTCTCCAAAGAAGTAATGACTAGGTACTCACCAACCTTGTCAACTGACACTATTCGTGAGCAGGGCCGGCCCTAGCATTCCAAGGCCCCGGTGCAAGACAAAAAAAGGGCCCCGTACAGTAGCAATAGAGATGATTTTTGATATTTAATTTAATAAAAACAAATGAACCTGGAGCTACGATGCTACTTGACTCGCTGTTGTCGGCTTGCTGCTGACCGCCGGGCCGCTGCCGTCGCGCAACCCGTCGGTACCCGTTGCGGCTGCGTGCTGCTGATTCCTCTACAGGCCCTTTCTTCTATATTTGGCCCTGAACCTGATTGAGGAATGAGAAAGCCAGGAAGAAGAATCGGAGAAACAAATCGAATTGGATGAACGAGAATAGACTAATCTTGAAGAATATATAGGAGAGGATGAACTAACCGTTGCAAATTCGGGAGGGATTTCTTGAAAATTAATGAATCATGATCTTCTCCTCCATTAATCCCTCCAAAACGGCTAGAAATCTCAAGGCAAGAGAGCCCCATCGTCGCCGCTTCCGCTGTGATTGGGGATTTGGGGTTGGGGAACAGCCGCACAGAAAAACGAGGACGCTTGGCATATCACCAGTGAAACTCCATGAGACACCATTTGAGCCCACTCTGATAGTTTGCCAACATAAAAGAAAGTTCTCTCCCCCACGCGTCGCCCTCCTCTGGCGACCAGGGGGGAAACCTAGCCGCCGCCGCGAGAAGACCCATCACCTCCTCTCGCTTCCCCGCCGCCGGAGGGGGCAGCAAACGTGCGCCCCCGGGGAAGGTGGCGGCGAAGCGCTTTCTCTCCCCCGCGTCCCCTGCGAGAGGAGCTCGTCGGGCGGGCGGGGCGGCGGCCAGGGCAGCGGCGCATGGCGGAGGGCACGCGGGCGGGGAGCGGCGTTGGTGCGGTGGCGCAGGCGTGGCGGGGCCTGGCGATGTTGCAGCGGCGCAGGCGTCGTGGCGCGCGCTCGAGCCCGCGGCGGCGGTACGAGGTGACACGGCGGGTTGCAGCGGGAGGCTGCGGCGGTGGGGCTGCGGCGGTGGTGCCTGAGGCGTCGCGGCGCGTGCTCGAGCCCGCGGCGGCGGATCTGCGGTTTGGCCGCAGCGACGGGCTGCAGCGGGAGGCTGCGACGGTGGAGGCTGCGGCGGTGGTGGCCAAGGCGGAGGAGGCCGCAGCAGAGGAGCCTGTTGCTGGCCATGGTGGCGATGCTGCTTCGGGAGGCTGCGGCGTTGGGTGGGCCCCGATCTGGGCCTGTCGGGCTTTGCGGGCCGCGGCAGCGTTGGCGTTGGCGGCATCTCCGTCTTGGCGGGGTGGCCGGTGCTGGCCTTGGCTCAGGCCGGGTTGGTTGTGCGGTGGCGGCTTCGAGGCGGTGTGGGGAGTTCTTGTGCGGGCTTCGGCGTTCGTCATCGAGCTCCGTGTCGGTGTTGGTCGACGTCCCCTCTATGTGGCGTTCCGGCGGTACGGCGATCTTCGGCGGTACTCCGTTGGCTTCGGGCTGTGCTGCCCTCTGCGCGTCGGCGGCTACAGGTTGGCCAGGAGGTTGCTCAGCGGTTGAAGGTGGTGGTTTGTGCCGGTCCTTGTTGGCGGGCGCGAGGTCTTGGAACTCTTCGCTGGGCGAAAGCTCTGTCTTGGCGGCCGGCCAGGACCGACGACGGTGACGCCTGTGGGCGCCGCATACTTCTTGAAGGCGTCGTCGAAGCGGGTGTTTCTTGTTCTCCGCTCGGGCTCTCCGGGGGAAACCCTAGATCCCTCGCGGGATCGGGCGTGGGCGGCGCTCTTGCGTCGCTTTGCCTCTTGGGGCCTCGCTTTGGATGTCCACCGGACAAGGGGACTTGTGGAGTGTTTTGGTGGTTTTCGGCGGAGGCGGGTTCGTCTTCGGCCAGGCGGGGCGCGGCCTCGGGGCCGGCGTGGTAGTTGGAGCGGTGGCTCCGGTCTTTCGCCTCCGCCTGTTGCGTTGAGGTGTGGTGTCGATCTGGCTGGTCGTCGACCCGTGTGGAGCGCAGCCTCGGGGCTGGCGTGTGGTGTCGTGTTGTATGGTTTTTCGGCCAGTTTTCCTCATAAACGGGCCACCTCTTTTCTCCTATATCAATGAAAGGCAAAGCTTTTGCCCCGTTTCAAAAAAAAAGAAAAACGAGGACGCAGAGAAGACGATGCGGCGTGAGTCAATGCGGCCAGTTATTTCCCTCTAGCGATACGGGGGAGTCCAGGAGGGATACATCAATGCCTCCATATGGGCTGATTTTGACTTGGATCGTTTCTTTCTCAAACGAGCCTTGGAGCTAGCTATCGTGCATGCTTGTATAGTTGTATCTGTATACTGCCACATACGTAGACTAGGGCCCCTGGCGCACGGAGGCCCCGTGCGGCCGCACCGGCTGCACCGGTTCAGGGCCGGGCCTGTTCGTGAGGATGGGACGAGGAGCTGGTGAAGAGCATTTTCTGGCCATCAGACGTAGAAGGGATTCTTCAAATTCCCCTACCAAATCACATTAGAAGCATCCCAAAAGCGTCCGGGTCGAAATATGGCTTTCAAATTAAGTTCTGAATTAGTAGATGCTGCCAAAGGGAGTGGGGGTGCCATACGCAAAAAGGAAGCGACTCATAGAATGGCAGAGGCAAATAGAGCTCTTGCACATTTTCGTTAATCCATGAACAGAATCTAGGCATGTAGGCACATGGGTCCGTACATCTCGATCGGAAAAGAATCAATAGAAGGAGAATCAGACAATACCTCTCGACTCCTAATGTATTGCAAATGTCAAGGAACGAGTGCCATCTCATCTAGTCCAATAATTCTTACCGCCAAGAAACAATATCAATAAAAGATTGTCATCACAAGGATTTTTTGAATTGACATAGATAGTTGTGAGGGTGGAAACAGTTGGTTCCACAGGGGTGGCGAGGATGAGTATTGCTTTGAAAGTCCCTAACAAAGCTGTACAGCGGCATCTTCCCGATTAGCCAGTGGCTTCTCTCGGTTAAATCGAATACTTTCCTGTCCTGTAGGTTCCTCCAGGGCTGTCATCAGCAAACAAGAGGTGCGTTAGCCACGTAGAACTAAAGAAAAGGTTATTCAATCCACTAGTGCAACTGAAGTGAAGGAATTATCTATTCTGAACCTCCACAAGAAAGAGCTCATAACCACTGCTTGTGAACAGCTCTCCTCAACTGAAGGCGCACTACTGTTACTATCAGTCTAGTCTCTCGAGGGCACTCTTTCGATCTCGAACAAACTTACTTCTTTTGCCGGAAGAGAGATATTATATTCAGAAAACCCGATTTCCAGTCCTGTCTTAAGAACCCGACTCCAAAGAAAGAAAAAAGAAAAGCGGACTAAAAGAGAACAACAAAAGAGAGATCACTTTCGACGATTGAACAGCACTTTTATATCCAGATTGGAACTGGACTTGAACCTTCATATCCAGATTTCACTCCACTTTCATATCAGGAACGTCGACTTGCACTTTCAATAGTGAATTATTCACTTTCCGGAATTGGCTCAGAATCGGCGAACATCCTAGCCAAATGGTACTTTTGTCTCAATCCGATCAAAAACAAACATATTCTATTGTGTGTTGACCACCGGGAAACGAATGGATTAAGATGAAGACGGACGGTGCAATTAGCGAGCATGGGAAGGCTTGTGGAGGTTTAGCAAGACAAAGGGGATATATGCGTTCTCTCAAGCAGTTAAGAACAAGACCATACTCGAAGTCGAGCTCTTTTGCATCTGAACATGTATTCAAATAGCAGCTGAAAAGGAGTGTCAGAGGATTTGGATTGATTCGGATTCCCTAACATAAGACATGGTCTACTCTCAAGATCCCTTTCCTGATTGATTTGAAAGACCCCACACACCACCGTATCCTTGGCTTTCTTCCCACTTTAAAAGAACTGGCTATCATTCTTTCTATTCTATCTCCTCGCTTTAGGTCTTATGCTTCTTATTAAAGGGGTTATGCCACTCCGAGTCCATCAGTGATCCGTGATTCGTAATAAGCTTGTAATAAGGTGACCTGAATGTTGTTTCAATAAATTTAATAAAGGCCATATGCAACTTTTCGATGCAGAGGCAGATGTTTTGCCCATTAAAAAAAAAGAATATGCAGGCTGTACCCTAAAAAAAGGTATAGTATAGAAAACAGTGTGTCATCAGAGTTGTATAATCAAAACTCCACAACAAAAGTGTCCCTAAAGGTGGTACCAATGTGTCACTGCGTCTACTTGGTACGTTTCACCTCACCGATGGTGACCTACTAATCAATCAGCTTCATACTCTTGGCCTCTTGTATTTAACGTGGTTGATCATGTCATCATGTGATCAATGGGTCCTGCAACCATATCATGTAACTAGTACATGTCTGGGACGTGCTAATTTTTCTTTGGACGCGCACGTCACGGAGACTGTCGGTTGCTCCGACTTACCGACCGAAGGACGGACGGAATGGTGACGGGTGACCCACGGCCACCGTCCACTGTGAATTTACATGCATGGCTTGGTAGTTGGCAGACTACACGTAAGTAAACCACCTGAATAGTTTTGTTAATCAATAGCGTACACATGTCGGCACCCACCCCAGAACAACCTTGCAAAGTGTAACTGGGGTATGAAAACTTAAACTGTTGTTTAGGTTTCATGACAGAGTAATCAAACATTTGCTCAATGTACATATATTTGACCAATCTATATGATCATGTATGGTCACTCATTCAAGTGGGTTATAGTTAACTTATTTACATAGGTTCGTACACGATTGAAGAAGGCGGCGAGACATAAATTTTATATGACATGTATGACGGTTTAGTCTAGGCATTTTATGAGACATTCATGTGCTTGTTTAGCGCCATTTTTTTCTTGTAATGTGGTGATGTGCATCCTAGTTATGCAAAAGTCGGGTCAGAGCTCTTATGGCTTGCAACACATTAGTGCAAACTTTTGAGTTAAGTAAAACACCATTTATCAAGAAAAAAAGATCTTAGGTCACGAGTACATGCATGAGAGAATAAACCGAAGAGTGAACTACACATTTTACCTCCTAGTTATGCATTTGCCACGCTAATTACCTCGTCGAGTAGACAAGGTGTAAGGTGACGCAAGGGGCCCAAAATTACCAGGACGACAATGAGGAACGGAACAGATGGACAAGATAAATATGGACATGATCGTCAATGACACCCTCCGCTCTTTACATATTTTGTTACGAATACTCGATGCAACATGCCGGTCACATCTAACTTAAACAAGCAAAATGCTAAATTAAGGTAAATCCGTGCTAAAAGTCTTTAAAATTGAATATTTCTATAGAAGTTTAATTCACTACGGGAGAGCTCCAGTCTGCCGACGGCCGCCAGCCGTCGGCACAGCAAAGAAGGCTGTCGGCACAGGCTGTGCCGACGGTGACCGTCGGCGTAGCTTCGTCGGCATAGTTTCGGTCGGGGACTGCCCGATCACCGTCGGCACAGACTGGCCGTCGGCACAGATTGTTGTGCCGACGGTATAACCGTCGGCATAGTTTTTCAAAATTTTCAATTTTTTTTTTGAAAAAAGATTAAAAATATATTTTTTATTTTTTTTCAAGTTTCTTCTTATTTTTTTTACTTGTTAATCTTTCACAATCACATTTACATTTAGTACATCTAATCTTAGGTCAAATTGCACTTGTATTCAAACTTCCCAGTTGGTCACCCATCCTCATTCCTCATGCTACTCCTGCCCCAGCACGCTTAACTTCTTGGTTCTCTTCGGATAAGCTTCCATGAAAGAAATGACGCCCTTGTTGTTAATACTACCATATCAATCATATTAACCCTTTGACCGTGCTGCCACATCTCTATATTTTTGAATTCTAAACAATTACTTAAGTAAACAACAATGAATATATATAAATAATAATAATATAGAATTTGAAAAACAATTAAATGATTTAATTTTTGTCTTTTTATTTAATATGGAATAATTAATATCAGTAAATACGAATTTGGCAAATAATATGTCTAAATTGATCAGAAAAATAAGAGGAATGCAAATATGACATCCATATCATATTTTGAACCTACAATTTAATTTACCCAAAAATCATGAGCAATAGATCAAGTACCTCTAGTTTAAATCTGGTTGACTTTATCGAAAATGAGGTGGGAAACGGCCTCGGCATGGCATAGTTTGCCGAAATGAGGTCATATTTGGCACGTGTGTGGGTCCTAGGATGGGAAGCAAGACCCCGACGCGGATTTCTAATCCGACCCACGAGCGACCATATTTTCATTTTTAGCGTGCTCAAACGGTTTTTGTTTGTGAAGCAGCTACATGGGGCGCATTTTAGTATGACGTGAAACCTCCGTGCGATGATATTAGACCACCTATCACATACATGTACACGCGTTAGCTATTTGAGAACCCATGCGGCTTCCGGCGGTGTCCCGCCGAATCCGCTGGAAACTGACCGGATTTGAACTAGGGCTCAACTATCCGTCACTCCAGAAATTCGGAAAAAATGTTTTTAGTTCTACGATGCATCATTATATGTGCTAATTTTTGTCCGTTTAGTTTGTTCGCGAATGGGTGCACCCGCACGCCCGGTACGGCGATACCGCATGTCCCGCGGTCCCTGTTTTGGCCACATGGCAATTTGAAAATCCCACGGAGCCGCGTGGCGTCATTTCATATGTCATGGTAACTATTCCGTTTGTCAAAAGTGGGATACGGCAATTATTTTGAAAAACCCTTCACGAAAAGCACTATCACGTCCGGAGTTCTATGGAATTCAGGGGAAATGAGGTGGGAAACGGCCTCGGCATGGCATAGTTTCCCGAAACGAGGTCATATTTGGCACGTGTGTGGGCCCTAGGATGGGAAGCAAGACCCGGGTGCGGATTTCTCCGACACACGGCGACCATCGTTCATTTTTAGCGTGCCCAAACGGTTTTTATTTGTGAAACAGCTACATGGGGCACATTTTAATATGACGTGAAACCTCCGTGCGATCATAGTAGTAGACCACATACGCACCACCTATCACATGACATGTGCACGCATTAGCTTTTTGGGAACCCATGCGGTTTCCGGCGGTGTCCCGCCGAATCCGCTGGAAACGATCCGATTTGAACTAGGGCTCAACTATCCGTCACTCCAGAAATTCCGGAAAAAATGTTTTTAGTTCTACGATGCATCATTATATGTGCTAATTTTTGTCCGTTTAGTTTGTTCGCGAATGGGTGCACCCGCACGCCCGGTACGGCGATACCGCATGTCCCGAGGGTCCTGTTTTGGCCAGATGGCAATTTGAACGAAGTCAAAAAATCTCACGGAGCCGCGTGGTGTCATTTTATATGTCATGGTAACTATTCCGTTTGTCAAAACGGGATACGGCAATTATTTTGAAAAAACCTTCACGAAAAGGGCTATCATGTCCGGAGTTCTATGGATTTCAGGGGAAATGAGGTGGGAAACGGCCTCGACATGGCATAGTTTCCCGAAACAAGGTCATATTTGGCACGTGTGTGGGCCCTAGGATGGAAAGCGAGACCCCGGGTGCGGATTTCTAATCCGACCCACGGGCGACCATCTTTTCATTTTTAGCGTGCCCAAACGGTTTTTATTTGTGAAGCAACTACATGGGGCGCATTTTAGTATGACATGAAACCTCCGTGCGATGATAGTAGACCACCTACGCACAACCTATCACATGACATGTGCACGCATTAGCTTTTTGGGAACTCATGCGGCTTTCGGCGGTGTCTCACCGAATCCGCTGGAAACTGACCGGATTTGAACTAGGGCTCAACTATCCGTCGCTCCAGAAATTCCGGAAAAAATGTTTTTAGTTCTAAGACGCATCATTATATGTGCTAATTTTTGTCCGTTTAGTTTTTTCGCGAATGGGTGCACCCGCACGCCCGGTACGGCGATACCGCATGTCCTGGGGGGATGTTTTGGCCAGATGGCAATTTGAACGAAGTCAAAAAATCTCACGGAGTCGCGTGGCATCATTTTATATGTCATAGTAACTATTCCGTTTGTCAAAACTGGGATGTGGCAATTATTTTGGAAAACCCTTCACGAAAAGAGCTATCACGTCCGGAGTTCTATGGATTTCAGGGGAAATGAGGTGGGAAACGGCCTCGACATGGCATAATTTGCCGAAACGAGGTCATATTTGGCACGTGTGTGGGCCCTAGGATGGTAAGCAATACCCCGGACACGGATTTCTAATCCGACCCACGAGCGACCATTTTTTCATTTTTGGCGTGTGTGAAAGCCATGAAACCTCGAACATTATAGCTCATTTATAAGAAAATTTATTTAGGTATTTGAAATATTCCATTTTTGATATTTTTCTATGATAGATCTTGTTTTTCTGCAAAATTTGATATATTATACTTATTTTTCTCAGTTAGAATGATTTAGTTATGCTTTTTTGAAGACTGCCGTTGAGAAATAGGAAAAAGCTATGCCGACGGTTTAACCGTCGGCACAGTTCTAGTGGAAAAAAAAAGAAAAAAAGTTGTGCCGACGACCAGGTGGTCTGTGCCGACGGCGAACTGTGCCGACGGTGACCGTCGGCACCTCCAGCCTGTACCGACGGCCAATTTAACGCCGACGGTCATCCTCGTCGCCGCGCTCCGGAGGCTACTGTGCCGACGGCCCCGACATTTGGCCGTCGGCACATCGCCTGGCCGTCGGCGTACATCAATTCTCCCGTAGTGATTGAATGAGGTAATATGTGTTATAAATATAGAGTGCAACGTTTTAGAGGATGAGCTAGATGTAGCTCTTCAAAAATAGTATTTTAAAGTTTAAAAAATAAATCTGCATAGTCAGGGATATATACCACAAGTGTGTAAAATTGCAGTACGAAATACGTACTCTGGTCTATATGAAAATGTCAGAAACTTCATAGATCTGAGAACAATGAATACTACACATTTTTAAAATCCCCAAAACTGTTAGAAATTTGTTATTTTTGTGTAGCCCAGATTACAATGGGTTTTGGATTGAAATTTTACATGATTGTGGGATACATAATTACCTATAGACATATTCTTTTTCATTTTTTTAATTTTTTTTCAAATACCGATCTCAATTTTGTTTCTAAAACGAGCTATGTGTTGCCCGAGCTACAAAGTGAGCTTCCGGACAAATGTACAACTACATGGTAAAAGATAGAATTCACTCTAATGTTTAAACCAAGACAACATTGAACGTAAATTGGCCTATCAACATTTTCTTGAAGCAACCACATTGTCACTTTTATTCTCTCTGTATATTTCGACTAGTGCAAACGATACGCAAAACACACGCGCCAAATGGTGCATGAAACCACCACTAAGTACAATCCAAGGGTTTGAACAAAAAAACACAAACCCGTGTATATGCGGAAACGAAATCGATCATGTGAGATCTTCGAAAGAGAAAAAAAAGTCACCGGCAGACACGATTTGGAACTTCAGTTATTACAAGGCTAGGATCGACCCTGCCCGGACCTTTCCACGCTCGTCCAGGGCCTGCACTTCGCTGGCAGGTGGCACCGGCTGCGTCAGCCTCCCGGAGCAAGCTTTCTCCTTCTGCTCCGCCGCCTCGTCCGCCTCCATCTGCACGCCCCTGCACTCCTCGCTGCAGAAAGGCGTGTCGCCTCTGTTCGATCGGCGCAGGAGATTCATTGGTTAGTCACTCACATACCCGATTATCTGATGCGGAAAAGAAGAGGGATGAGAGTGGTAGAAATGTAGAATGGCTGTACCTGTACATGAAGATGTCGCGGTCGCCGGCGATCGGCTTTCTACAGAGGAAGCACGCGTCCAGGAAAGGCGTGTTCCCTCCTCTTCTTGCCATCTTCTTCGTTGCAGAGCGCGTAGGAGCAAGCTCCGGCGAGATGCGCAATGTCAGGGCTTTGCCTTTGCTTGATTGCAGAGCTTCCTTGCTCTTATGCGATTTTTCCCTGTGCCTTTTGCGCGTCTCCGTCGGAGGTCTGATGCTTCGTGAGGAGGTAAGAGGAAAAGGTGTGGCGTGGTGGGGGTTTAATAGTGGCGGGGCGGAGCGGAGAGGCGGAGGAGACGTCGTCGGACCTCTTAGAAATAGTGCAGGACCTACCTGTCGCTGGATGCTCTGGCCTGGATCCGCCGCGTGGAGACCGGAGAGCGGAGACCGACGCGCTGGCTACGGCTTTGGGAGCAGATCTGCTGGCCAACGCAGTCTCCACTCTTCTCTGTCACATCTTTTTCTTTCGGTAAACCTCTCCTTCCAGCTTTGGTGATTTCTGTGGATACTCTTTATAGCCCCACTGGTTAGTGCCACGTTTTGGATCTCTAAATGAATCAAGTGTTTGTTTATTTTTTCGATAAAGAGCAACTTTATTATTTAAAAAGTGCAATAATAACATCCGGCTTCTGTATAATTAAGATTCACACAGCCACCTCACAATCAAAATTACCAATACATCAAAAAGAACTTAATACAAGTACTAAGGACTATTGAGAGATTACATTGACACCCATGTTGGTTGGTGGAGTGGAGGTCCAATCCTGAGATTATGCTCTCACCTAGGTTAGATAATAAAGTCCTTCATCATATCCTTCAACCGCGTAGACACCTCCATGGATAGGTCTTGTTTCTCCAAACGTTGAAGAGGCAAGCACTCCCACCCTAATAAGTAATTTAAACCTATTCGCCACCCCATTCACCACCCCATTCAGCCAATTTTCAAAAATATTTGCATCCCTACGAGGTGGATATAAGGTTGAAGTTTGGATGATTGATCATATAGATATAGCGAAATGGCAATGGAAGAATAAGTGTTTAACGATCTCTTCATGACTGCAAAAGACACACTTTGTACTTTCCTGCCAATTACCGTTTGCAAGGTTGTCCTTGGTGAGGATTACTCCTCTACGAAGATACCACACAAACATCTTAGTTTTTAGCGGCATCTTCATTTTCTAAATTTATTTTTTATTAGAAACTGGCTCCAAAGGTTAGATTAATACTTTGTACATAGAATCAACTGAGAACTTGCCATTCTCGTTTAGATTCCAGCGAAACTCATTAGAGCGATGCGACAAGTGGACAAGAGACAACCCTTGAAGCAATGCACAAATGCAAGCCTAGGCCCAATGAGATTCCTTTTGATTATCACATTCAGCGGGGACAATCCCATCACCTTAGTTAAGGCATCGCCCTTGTGACACACAATGCTATACACAGCTGGACATTGTTCCCGAAGTGTGGTATTACCCAACCACTTATCCTCCCAGAACCTTACCTCAGATTCATCCTTAATTGAGAAGGATCCATACGTGAAAAATAATACTTCTTCATTGCCATAAGACCATACCAGAAGTGTGAATCTCCAGCTTTCCAATAAACATGGGTCAATGCATGTGAGCCAGCATACTTTCTCAGTAAGGAGCATGGAAAGCCATTTACCTAGTACCGCTCTGTTCTTGATCTCAAGATCATGGACACCGAGCCCTCCTTTATCTTTTGGGCGACAAACAACATTCCATTTAGTAAACCGGTATTTCTTGTTCTCATTATCTCATTGCTAGAAGAATCTTGATCAGAAATAATCCAATCTCTGCAAGCATCCTTTGGGTAACTAGAAGAAGAAAATCATATACTGTACCATATTGGTTAGTACTGAATTAATTAGAACCAATCTTCCATCCAGAGTAGTAATTTGCCTTTCCAACTACTAAGCCGCTTAATTTTGCAGTCACTCCTCGACGTGTTTCCATTCAGCAATCGTAAGCCTCTTATAATGAATTGGAATACCTAGATAGCTTATTAGAAAGTTACCCAACCCACATCCAAAAAGCTCGGTGTGAAGTTCATCCTCGTCTTGGGCCTTACAAAACAAATCAACTCGCTTTAATGGAAGTTAACTTTTAGACATGATAATTGCTCAAAAGATAATAGTATCAATTTTAGATTTTTCGCTTTTTCAAGGTCATGTTCATGTTCCATAAAGAGAGTTGTATCATTGAGGTATTGAATAATCGATAGTCCACCATCCATAAGATGCAGAACTACCCCTTCAATTTTCCCATCAACCTTGGCATGCTCTATCATAATGGCTAACATATCAGCCAACATAATAAATAGCATGGGTGATAGCAGGTCGTCTTACCTTAACCCTATTTTTGTCTGGAAGTACCGAACCACGTCACGTCATCATTGACTTTGACGGCCACACTTCGTCCGAAAACAAAATTGTGGATTACAATACGCCACTCATCAGAAAAACGTTTCATTTCAAGTGTTTGCTGAAGAAAGGACCATTTTACTTTATTATAGGCTTTTTCGGAGTCAATTTTTAGGATAACGCCATTCATCTTTTTACGATGTAACTCATGAACTATTTCATGCAAGGTAACGGCCCCGTCAAGGCTATATATTCCTTGCATTAAGAAAGTTTGAGTAGGGCGAACCACATGATCACCCATGGAATTAAGCCCGATAGTAGCAGTTTTCGTGAAAATCTTAAAGCAAATATTAAGTAGACATATATGAATGTATTACTGAATCTTTTTTGCTTCATTAACCTTTGACAGTAAAATTATCTCACAAAATATAAGCGAAATAACTGTAGTTGAACTTCATGGAGAGCACCAAAAAGCTTCAACAACTACGTTTTGACAATGTCCTAGAAGTTCTGGTAGAACTTAGATGGAAATCCATCCGGACCTAACCCTTTATTGTGTTCCATTTGAAAAACTGCCTTCTTTACCTCCTTGTCCTCATAATAGGGAACAACCAGGATAGCATTTTCCTCATTGGTAACTTGATGAATGTCATCTATGCGTGTTTCACCCATTGTGAAGTTTCGTTCATCTGGATCCCCAAAGAGACCTCTATAATATTTTTAATATAATATTTTAGCTGCTCATGGCCCTCAACCGTGCCCTCATCCTATACAAGAGAGTGAATATATTTCTTTATGTGTCCGCTATTTTGGTACACTATTAAAGTATCTTGCATTCAAATCTCCTTCTAAAAGAAATCGAGCCTTCGACCGTTGATACTATTTTAGCTCCTCTTCAGGCAGAAGATTGGCCAACTGGGCATTTGGTTGACTTGTAAGCTCAATCTCTTGCGTGGTTAGTGGTCTCACTTCTAAAAGCGCCTCCAACTCATCAATAATGGTCGATAAGAGGATCTTTTTTTTTTTTTAAAAACCTATCATATGGCTTAACCATCGTCCAATGTATCTACTCGTAGCACGTAATTTGTTGTTCCCCATTTGGATGGGATTCAGACCCTTGACAGGTTGGAAGTTGTTCGATGGAGATCCATAAAAATATGCATATATAAGTCCTAAAATATCAATACCTAGGTCTATTCCGATTAAAATTATTTCTATTTTTCTAGAATATTCCAATCCATATGAGTTGTGCATGTGTAGGAGTAGCACAACGGTTTGTACGTACTATCCCTATAGGAATTCCAGGTTTTCAGCGTACATTTCATTTCATATGATGTTGAGTCAAAAATCTCTTTAAAAGATTTGCATGTACTAAATCCATTTCATAGTTTTTTTGTGAACTAAAACCATGGAAAAAATTATGGAAAAGAATGTAATACGGTTCAAGATGAGGTGACATTCTAATCATGCATATCTTCTATTATGTTTTAACGAAACCAATTTACATCCTTACTAACGTTTGTAGGAGACATAATATATCAGTTTAAAAAAATCTCTTCTATCACACTACTATGAGCGGGGAGGGGAGACATCTTTGAGCATTTACTACCTCTAGTCCTAAAAAAATTGACGCGCTCACCTGCCTAAGCACGCACGCGCAGCTCTCCCTCCGCGCCGATTAAATCCGACCGGAGGGAGTACAATGCAAGGTTCTCATGGAGATGCTATAACTGGTATTTCCTATCACACTAATGCTTATTTATAGAAGGAAAATGCTTAACTAGGCACTTTCTCTTACAGAGATAAGCATTGGTGCTTAACACTGACCATTATAATGTTGGTCCTCGATGGACCGAGATGCTAGTTTATCATGCCCATGAATGATGAGGCTATAATGCTGGTTTAGGACATCTAAGATTGCGCAGCAACGATTTTCGTAAAGGAAACAATAACAACTAAAATGTGAAAAAATACAATAGACGCATAGCAGAAGAAAATGGCTCATAGGCTCTTCAAGTGGCCGTGATCTGAATCAGGAGCAAACAAAAAGAGGAGCAATTTTCCCTAGAAATTACAAAAGGTGGGAATATCAGGTAGTGATTCAAAATTGTATAGTATGTGGTATTACCAATCCCGACGTGTAACTAGGATATATGCTCTTCCTCTGTCCGTAGTACGTAGGATCTCACGCTCTTCTGCAGCAGGCATGCATGCTGAAACCGTGGATAGGCAAATGCCCGATGAGCTCTACTGTGGCTGCGATCGTCGCCGCTGGGGTTCGTTCTCTCTCTCCGCCGCCGCCGCTGTCACAGCCGCCGCCACGGCCGCCTGCGCCTTTGGGGAGTTTTGCTTCTTCCTCCGGTGTCTGGCCTTCTCCGTCTCGATTTGCTTCCTCCTACATTCCTCGCTGCAGAATGGCGTGTCCCCTCTGAACGCAAGGCGTAATAGCAATATTGTGAGCAAGATACGCAGGTTATATCATAACGTACGACGATTGTGGGCGTAGTAGTTGACCTGTACATGAAGATGTCGCCGGTGAGGCATTTGCGACAGCGGGAGCACTCGTTGAGGAAGTGTTGCGCCTCTCCCAGCTCCTCGTCCGGGACCGTAAAGGTCACGGACGATGGGGTGGCGGTGGTGCTTTGCCTAGCCACCGCTCCCTTCTCCGCCTTCACGCTGGCTCCGTCGCCGTCGCCGCCGGCCGAGGGGCACGGCGGCCGGAGGGCCTGCGCGCTGCCACCGGAGAAGACCGCCGCGAAGTCGGGGTTGCCGAACGCGTGGAAGTAGGAGGCGTTGAACTCCATCGGCCCCGTCAGCTGGCACGCAACCTGCCGCCGGGTCCGGAGCCGAGAAGGAGGCGAAGGAAACCTAGAAGAAGCGCTCGGGGGACACAAGAAGCATATGGAGGACGATTAATAGGCAAGAGCTAACGGTTTCAGCCGATTTTAGCTTTAGCCATAGCTGGTTTAGCATCTGGCCTTTGATCTGGCGATGGAGGGACGGCACCAATCATGCCAATGAGGAAAGTTTTTTCCTGGCATATGGGTCGATTAGTATGTACCGGCCATTACCTTTCACATGTTTGTGGGGATTGGTTACATGCACCTAAAGATAGATACTAATGTGCTGTGTATACAGCATGACACCCTGTAATGGATGAAATTGGCTAGTGGCTTCCCACAGCTAGCTGATATATAAAGTTTCGAGTAAATTCCCACCTCGAACCACTTGGATTGCTGGTACTCTTGTGGAATGTTGAGGAGGAGAATATGAGGACTTCCTTTTCCTGCAAAAAAAAGTTACCGTAGTGTGACAATTGAATCATATCTAATTTCTGTGACACGCTGAACCGGATTTGAAAGCCATGCAAAGTTGTAGTTTGAACCACATCAAGTGCCATCCAATCTTGAAAGATAAAGTGTCGTATTCTCTCAAAAAACAAGTGCCGTTGAATCTTGAAAGACCGAGCCCAGATCCGAGGTCGACATGCCACGGACTAGGATGCCACATCAGGCAGCATGTGAATACAAGGTTTTTCTTTTTGATAATAGAGTTTCTCTCAATTTTTTGTTTGTATAAATAGAAACCAGCACACCACAAAGATCAAAAAAGGTTCACAACCTCATGCAAACACCTCAAAACGAAAGAAACAATGCCTTATATTCAGCATGAATAGATATCTAAAAGGTTGAAATACGAGAAAAAAATAAAACATCATGCTAGAGATGCCTCCAAATTTTTAGCCAATTTTCCTCCGAATCACCCCTCCATTAGCGTCCAAGAGTGTCACCTCCGAGAAGACTCCACCTTCATGTTGGGCAACGGTCTACGCATTTTTTTATGACACACAACATACCAAGATCACTATCGAGGTGCAAGCAACGAGGTTATACCCTTGAGGAGTATTCGATCACGTCAGCGCAACAGAGTTGATGATGTTATCGATCAAGTCCTCTCCCTCCAGCGCCTAGGTTATACCTCCTAGCCGCGCGAGTTTTCTCCTCATGAAGAACATCATGATGAAGCATTGAAGTAGACGACACCTCCAAGCATTCCGGCGTACACCAGCTGTTGTGCGATCTAGCGCACCAATGGGATGAGGAACCAACTTGATGAAGATTGGAGCTTTCGAGATCACCCTCTAGATTAAATCTAGAAGGGGTGGATATTCCGGTAGCGTGACTCTGTGAGAGAGGAGGTGTGGCACCTAGGGTTTGGGGCTTTGGGGCTGAGATGAAGCCAAGGCGGGGCAATGGCTACAACTTGTGTGTCCTTTGAGGTGCCCTTCTTCTTTGTATATAGGTGGCTGGGTTGGTTTCCAAGGGAGAGGAGTCATAGTTAGACTCAAACTATCCTCTCCCTTTCCTATTCGGCCAATGGGCACCTTGCCCCACAACGCAATGAGGGGAAGCAGTCTAGTGGACCTTTCGCTTCTTAAATATGTTGGAACCTTCTAGATGTTTTAGAACCTTCCACAATTTTCTAGGAACTTTTGGTACCTTCCAATATCTTCGTGGACACTTTCATACATCTCCAAATTCATCTGGGACCTCCCGGAGCACTTATGACTCTCCAACACACTTTTTTAATCCTTCTACCCATTCTTCATTTCAATGGCGTGTTTCTATATGTATCTAAATTGGTAAGTATGTGACCCTATAGGTCTGAGCAAATGTTGAAATTTCAAGAACAGCTTTCGCGATGGTAATCGATATTAGGATTTGAATAACCATAAAAATTCTCACATATTTAAGAAGTCGTTTGAACCTTTTTTCGTCATAAGGAACATTTTCATATTTATTTTCGGTACTTTACACAACATGAGCAATGACATACTTTACAGTATACCAGAAAGCCACATTTATAATTACCTAGTTATAATTAATGTTTGATCTCTTCATAAGTGTCGACGTAGTGGGAACGGGGGTCACCACGCTGCTAGACTTGTGGGTGGAGCTGTTGTTCAAGAAGATAAGGCATGGATGGCACGACGTCATGCCGAAAGAGGACGGCAATGCCAGAAGAGGTGCACCAGGTATAAATACCCCTAGAGCGCATTGGTTTCCCACCTCACTGGCGTACAAGAAGGGTGTCGAGACCTACAAGATCTACATCTTCAAGGAAAGTGCACCGTGATGAAAGTTCCGCCAAGGTTGGGCAAGGAAGACTCATGTGGCAGAGCTTCTTGAAGATGTCTTTGAAGCTAACCTCAAGACATTTTCGAGGAGCTTGCCTCAGGGGGCCTCCCCGGAAGCAACGAATCGTTCCCGTTGGGCGTCCCCGGAACCCTTCGTAGTACGGCTATAGACGACCATGTTGTGCACCCTTGACTATGGTGAAACCACGCGAACAGACACTGCGACTTGGTCAACTCGCTCAACGCATTCCTGGGGTTCGGAGACGTGTCCACCCCGGAAACGGCATGTCAGACACTTGGCACCATCTCCCTAGGACGAGCGCAGAGGAATTCAATGCCCATCGGGCAAAGTGCGCCTGCCACCTTGTGCATGGAAGCAAGGCGACAAGACGGCTCAAGGACGTCGCATCGGCAACAGGGAGCAGGCACGCATGCTGGACATATATGCTTTCAACTTCCACCTCTCCCGTCGGTCGCCACCTGTTAGTATAGGTGTCAAGTATGCAACTAGCCCATGTGATAATCCCTTGTGGTATAAAAGGAGGTCCATGAGACTGTAGCAAAGGGTTGGAAGATTGGAGTGTTGAACTCTTAGGTGTGGAAATGAGGAGAAGGAAGAACACCAAAATAATCAGATAAGAAGGGCGTAGGGATTCGCTTCGTGCGACCTGAACCTAGGTAAAACTCCTCGTGTTTATGTGTGTTCAGCTCGATCCCACGTAGCAGCACCTCACGCCCACTACCGAACAAATACGGGGGTGAGGACCCCTGGTGTACGCGTTCTTGCACATGCAACACGATGAGGACATCCCTACCACACTACTACCTCCGTCATTGCAAGATGAAGATGATGATGCTGTGAAGCTCAAGTTTAATGAAGTTAGGATTGGACCAATGACATGAGCTCGTGCGAAGCTACTTAAACAACAGGTGAATTTGTTCCTAAGTGATACTTTGATCGATGAGAACTTTATACTGCCTAAGTCGTATTACTTATGTATGATCAGGTATGAAGAAGGAGCAAGCATCGCACGAGGAGGAGAGGAGCAGCTGGACAAGAAGATGGACGTGAAGTTGGACATGGAGCTGGACATGAAGACATCCCATGGACGCGCGAGGGAGGAGCGGGAGGCATGCGAGAGGAGGAGATGTTCAGGCCGGCGCCCAGCCCGGTCAACCGGCCCTGCCGCCGGATCGCCCGGCCACAGGTGATGCGTCCATTTTGCATCACTATTTTATATCATAATTTGCTGTTATTCATTGATATATTTCATATTTGGGGATGATACTTATGTCATTTCATCTATTTTGCATGTTTCATGATTATTGGAGGATCGCGCACCGGAGTCAGGATTCTGCTGGAAAAAGCGCCGTCAGAATGCAATATTTCGGAAGATCAACAATTGACGGAAATTATATGAAAAATCATATTTTTCCAGAAGACGAAGGGAGCCAGAAGGGGGAGCCGAGGAGGGCTGCCATGGGCCCACCTCATAGGCGCGGGCCAAGGCCTGGCCGCCGCCCCGTGAGGAGGGGGCCCACAGCCCCTCCGGCCTCCTCTCCTTCGCGTACTTCTTCATCCCGAAAACCTAAGCTCCAGGGGATAGTCGCGAATAGTCACGGCCGCCTCGCGGGCGGAAAACACCGAGAGAAAAGAGCTCTCCGGCAGGCTGAAATCCGGGAAATTCCCTAGGAGGGAAATCGACGCCATCGTCACCGTCATCGAGCTGGACATCATCTCCATCATCATCACCATCATCTTCATCATCATCACCGCCATCTCCACTGCTGCACCTCGTCACCGCTGTAACAATTAGGGTTGGATCTTGATTGTTTGGTAGGGGAAACTCCCGGTATTGATTTCTACTTGTTATTGATGCTATTGAGTGAAACCATTGAACCAAGGTTTATGTTCAGATTGTTATTCATCATCATATCACCTCTGATCATGTTCCATATGATGTCTCGTGAGTAGTTCGTTTAGTTCTTGAGGACATGGGTGAAGTCTAAATGTTAGTAGTGAATTATGTTGGTTAGTATTCAATGTTATGATATTTAAGTTGTGGTGTTATTCTTCTAGTGGTGTCATGTGAACTTCGACTACATGATACTTCACCATTTATGGGCCTAGAGGAATACATCTTGTATTCGTTTGCTAATTGCGGGGTTGCCGGAGTGACAGAAACCTAAACCCCGTTGGTATATCGATGCGGGAGGGATAGGGATCTCAGAGTTTAAATTGTGGTTAGATTTATCTTAATTACTTTCTTGTATTTGCGGATGCTTGCAAGGGGTATAATCACAAGTATGTATTAGTCCTAGGAAGGACGGTGCATTAGCATAGGTTCACCCACACAACACTTATCAAAACAATGAAGATTAATCAGCTATATGAAGCGAAAGCACTAGACTAAATTCCCGTGTGTCCTCAAGAATGTTTGGTCATTATAAGTAAACAAACCGGCTTGTCCTTTGTGCTAAAAAGGATTGGGCCACTCGCTGCAATTATTTCTCTCGCATTTTACTTACTCGTACTTTATTTGCCTGCTATATCAAAACCCCCTGAATACTTGTCTGTGAGCATTTACAGTGAATCCTTCATCGAAACTGCTTGTCAACACCTTCTGCTCCTCGTTGGGTTCGACACTCTTATTTATCGAAAGTACTACAATACACCCCCTATACTTGTGGGTCATCAAGACTATTTTCTGGCGCCGTTGCCGGGGAGTGAAGCGCTATTGGTAAGTGGAATTGGTAAGGAAAACCTTTACTGTACGTGCTGTTTTTATTTCCTGCTGCTATAATTCATTATGGAGGGGTCTTCTCTTGAATTCTTCTTTGGAAAATCTACTACTACTGCAAAGGTAGTGGATGAGGCGCCAGGTGAGAAAGAGGTTCCATACAAAATACCTATGAAAATTATTGAACGTGTTGTGGATAACCGCTATGAAGGGGATGGAACTGTCCATCCTGGTGATCATTTACTGTTTTTACATGAATTATGCGGGTTATTCAAATGTGCAGGTATTGCTATGGATGAAGTTAGAAAGAAACTATTCTCTATATCGCTGTCTGGTAAAGCGGCGCACTGGTATAAATTGCTGAAAAATAGGGATTCTCTTAATTGGGAGGACATTGTGCCTTTATTTTATTCCAAATTCTATCCTCCAAGTGAAATTCACAAAGATCGGAACCGCATATATAATTTCTGGCCTCATGATGGAGAAAGTATTGCCCAAGCTTGGGGAGATTGAAGTCTTTAATGCTCAAATGCCCCATTCATGAGCTTCGGTAATATTATTATTGATAATTTCTATGCAAGATTATCTTTTCAAGATAAGACTTTACTGGATACTTCTTGTTCTGGATCATTTACACGCAACAAAGAAGAGTTTAAAAGGACCTTCTTGATCGGATCCGAGAAGAATACTGAAGGATGGGAGAACGACAAAGATAGAGAGTCGGTATAAATTATGATTATAAATGCATTGAAGTTTTTATGGATACTGATAAATTTCGTAATATGAGTGCTACTTATGGTCTTGATTCTCAAGTCGTTGCAAACTTTTATAAAGCTTTTGCCTCTCACTTTGAATTGCCTAGGAAGAATTTTGATAAGTATCATGAACCATATAAAGATAAAATTGATTCATCTATAAATAAATGTGCTATAATTGAAACTGTTGATCATATTCTTCCTGAAGCTTATATTGAAAAAACTCCTTTCCTGCTAAAATGAAGGAGTACTCTGTTATATCTAGTGCGGTTAATAAAAGTGCAAAGAAACCTATAGAACCTGAAGAACAAATAAAGGTTGAACCTGTTGTTGCAATAATTAAAGATCTTGTGACTGAAAGTGTAGAAGATGGTCATATTATTTTCTGTGAAGATGCTTCTAATATTGTTTCGCATCCTAATAAGTCTAGGAAAGCCAGTGTTCCTATGCTCTCTGTTAGAATTGGTGATCACTGCTATTATGGTTTATGTGACATTGGTGCAAGTATTAGTGCCATTCCTTATGAGCTTTATACGGAGATCATGCATGAAATTGGTTCTTGTGAACTTGAAGATATTGATGTGGTTATCTGGCTAGCTAATAGAGAAACTACCTCTCCTATTGGTATTGTTCGAGATGAGGAAGTTCTATGTGGTAAGATTAAATATCCTGCTGACTTTTTGGCACTTGGTTCTGCTGCTAGTAAGTATTGTCCTATTATTTTTGGTAGACCTTTTCTAAATACTTGTGGAGCTGTTATAGATTGCAAGAAGGAAAAAATTGTGACTAAATTTGCTGGTGAATCTTATGAGTTTAATTTCTCTAAATTTGCCAAAACTCCTTATAAAGCTGAATTGCCTAATAATGATTTTAGAGTTGAACAATGTGCGTCTATTGCTCTTGCTCCTAATAATCCTTTGCAGCAACATTTGGAGAATAGTGAGAGTGAAGTCTTTAGGGAAGAAAGAAATGAGCTTGATGAAATTTTCCTTCGTCAACCTATTCTTAAACATGACTTGCCGGTTGAAGATTTAGGTACAACACCACCACCAAAGGAAGATCCTGTTTTTGATTTAAAACCGTTGCCCGATAATCTTAAGTATGCTCATATTGATGATAAGAAAATATATCCTGTTATTATTAGTTCTAAGCTTTCAGATATTGAGGAAGAAAGGTTATTGGAAATATTGAAGAAACCGAGGAGCAATTGGCTACACTCTTGATGACTTGAAGGGGATTTCTCCCTCTATTTGCCAACATGCTATCAATATGGAAGATAATGCGAAGCCTGTTGTTGAACATCAGCGCCGTCTAATTCCGAAAATGAAGGACGTGGTAAGGAATGAGGTATTAAAACTTCTTGAAGCTGGTATTATATATCCTATTGCTGATAGTAGATGGGTTAGTCCTGTGCATTGTGTTCCTAAGAAAGGAGGAATGACTGTTGTGCCTAATGATAATGATGAGCTCATCCCTCAAAGAGTAGTTGTAGGGTATAGAATGTGCATTGATTATCGAAAAGTTAATAAAGTTACTAAGAAAGATCATTACCCTTTACCCTTTATTGATCAAATGTTAGAGAGGTTGTCTAAAAATACTCATTTTTGCTTTCTTGATGGTTATTCTGGGTTTTCACAAATTGCTGTTAAAACTAAAGATCAAGAGAAAACCACTTTCACTTGTCCCTATGGAACTTATGCTTATAGACGTATGCCTTTTGGTTTATGTAATGCTCCTGCTACTTTTCAAAGATGCATGTCTGCTATTTTTCATGGCTTTTGTGAGAATATTGTAGAGGTATTCATGGATGATTTTTCTGTCTATGGGAATTCTTTTGATAATTGCTTGCGAAACCTTGATAAATTATTGCAGAGATGTGAAGAAACTAACCTTGTTCTTAATTGGGAGAAATGCCACTTTATGGTTAATGAAGGAATTGTATTGGGACATAAAATTTCCGAGAGAGGTATTGAAGTTGATAGAGCTAAAGTTGAAGCAATGGAGAAGATGCCCTATCCTAGGGATGTTAAAGGTATTCGTAGTGTTCTTGGTCATGCTGGGTTTTATAGGAGATTTATTAAAGACTTTTCTAAGATTTCAAAGCCTCTTACTAATCTTCTTTAAAAAGATGTACCTTTTGTTTTTGATGATGATTGTAAGGAAGCTTTGAAACTCTAAAAAAGCCTTAACAACTGCTCCTGTAGTTGAACCTCCCGATTGGAATTTACCTTTTGAAATTATGTGTGATGCTAGTGATTTTGCTGTAGGCGCTGTTCTTGGACAGCGAGTAGATAAAAAATTAAATGTTATTCATTATGCTAGCAAAACTCTTGATGTTGCTCAAAGAAATTATGCTACAACTGAAAAAGAATTATTAGCTGTAGTCTTTGCTTGTGATAAGTTTAGATCCTATATTGTTGATTCGAAAGTTACAATTCATACTGATCATGCTGCAATTAGATACCTTATGGCAAAGAAAGATTCTAAGCCAAGGCTTATTAGATGGGTGCTTCTTTTGCAAGAATTTGATTTACATATTATAGATAGGAAAGGTGCTGATAATCCTGTTGCTGATAATTTGTCTAGATTGGAAAATATTGCTTATCATCCTGTTCCTGTTAATGATAGTTTTCCAAATGAACAATTGGCTGTAATAAAGGTGAGCTCGCGAGATAGTCCTTGGTATGCTGATTTTGCTAACTTTATTGTTTCAAGTACTTGCCTCCAACCTTTTCAGCTCAACAAAGGAGGAAATTCTTTTATGACTTGAGGCATTATTTTTGGGATGACCCACACTTATATAAAGAAGTAGTGGATGGTATTCTGCGAAGATGTGTTCCCGAATATGAACAACAAGAGATATTGAGTAAGTGTCATGGTAGTGCTTATGAGGACATCACGCCGGAGATAGAACCGCGCAAAGGTTCTACAATCAGGTTTTTATTGGCCAACTCTCTTCAAAGATGCAAGAAAGTTTATTTTATCTTGTGATGAATGTCAAAGGGTTGGTAACATCTCCAGACGCAATGAAATGCCTATGAATTATACTCTTGTTATTGAACCATTCGATTGTTGGGGATTTGACTTCATGGGGCCTTTCCCTTCTTCAGAAGGTAACACTCATATACTTGTCGCTGTTGATTATGTTACTAAATGGGTGGAAGCCATACCTACAAAAAGTGCTGATGGTGAGACCTCTCTAAGAATGCTTTTAGATATTATTTTTCCTAGATTTGGAGTTCCTAGATATATTATGACTGATGGAGGTTCTCATTTTATTCATGGTGGTTTTAGAAAAACTCTTGCTAAATATGGTATTAATCATAGGATTGCTTCCGCTTATCATCCTCAAACTAGTGGGCAAGTAGAATTATCAAATAGAGATTAAATCTATCTTGCAAAAGACTGTTAATAAATCTAGAAAGAATTGGGCTAGTAAATTGAAGGAAGCATTATGGGCTTATAGAACTGCTTATAAAAATCCCATGGGTATGTCACCGTATAAAATGGTTTATGGGAAAGCTTGTCATTTACCTTTAGAACTAGAGCACAAAGCTTATTGGGCTGTAAGAGAACTAAATAAAGATCCTAAACTTGCCGGTAAGAAGAGATTGCTACAATTGAGTTCTCTAGATCAATGGAGAAGTGAAGCTTATGAAAATGCTAAACTCTTTAAAGAGAAAGTTAAGAAATGGCATGATAGAAGAATTATCAAAAGAGAATTTAATGTTGGAGAAAAAGTGCTATTGTATCGGTCTCGTCTCAGATTTTTTGCAGGGAAATTACTCTCAAAATGGGAAGGTGATACGTCCCAAACGTATCTATAATTTCTTATGTTCCATGCTACTTTTATGATGATACTCACATGTTTTATACACATTATATGTCATTATTATGCATTTTCCGGCACTAACCTATTGACGAGATGCCGAAGAGCCAGTTGTTGTTTTACTGTTTTTGGTTTCAAAAATCCTAGTAAGAAAATATTCTCGGAATTGGACGAAATCAACGCCCAGGGTCCTATTTTTCCACGAAGCTTCCAGAAGTCCGAAGAGGAAACGAAGTGGGGCCACGAGGTGGCCACACAACAGGCGGCGCGGCCCAAGCCCTGGCGCGCCGGCCTCGTGGGCCCTCGTGACTCCCGACCTTCCGCCTACTACATATAGTCTTCGTCGCGAAACCCCGGTACCGAGAGCCACGATACGGAAAACCTTCCGAGACGCCGCCGCCGCCAATCCCATCTCGGGGATTCAGGAGATCGCCCCGGCACCCTGCCGAGAGGGGAATCATCTCCCGAGGTCTCTTCATCGCCATGATCGCCTCCGGATCGATGTGTGAGTAGTCCACCCCTGGACTATGGGTCCATAGCGTAGCTAGATGGTTGTCTTCTCCTCATTGTGCTATCATGTTAGATCTTGTGAGCTGCCTATCATGATCAAGATCATCTATTTGTAATGCTACATGTTGTGTTTGTTGGGATCCGATGAATATTGAATACTATGTCAAGTTGATTATCAATCTATCATATATGTTGTTTATGTTCTTGCATGCTCTCCGTTGCTAGTAGAGGCTCTGCCAAGTTGATACTTGTGACTCCAAGAGGGAGTATTTATGCTCGATAGTGGGTTCATGCCTCCATTAAATGGGACAGTGACAGAAAGTTCTAAGGTTGCGGATGTCCTGCCACTAGGGATAAAACATCGATGCTTTGTCTAAGGATATTTGTGTTGATTACATTACGCACCATACTTAATGCAATTGTCTGTTGCTTGCAACTTAATAAGGTTCGGATGATAACCTGAAAGTGGACTTTTTAGGCATAGATGCATGCTGGATAGCGGTCTATGTACTTTGTCGTAATGCCCGATTAAATCTCATAGTACTCATCATGATATATGTATGTGCATTGTTATGCCTTTTATTTGTCAATTGCCCAACTAATTTGTTCACCCAACATCTTGTTTATCTTATGGGAGACACCACTAGTGAACTGTGGACCCCGGTCCTATTCTTTACATCTGAAATACAATCTACTGCAATTGTTCTTTCGTTCTTCGCAAACAAACATCACCATCCACACTATACATCTAATCCTTTGTTTATGCCGACGAGATTGACAACCTCACCATTACGTTGGGGCAAAGTACGTGATTGTGTTGTGCAGGTTCCACGTTGGCGCCGAATCCCTGGTGTTGCGCCGCACTACACTCCGCCACCAACAACCTTCAACGTGCTTCTTGGCTCCTACTGGTTCGATAAACCTTGGTTTCTTTCTGAGGGAAAACTTACTGCTGTGCACATCACACCTTCCTCTTGGGGTTCCCAACGGACGTGTGTCTCACGCGCATCAGAAGGACCATATGTCATTGATGAGGTGTATCGATCAGGAGCAATTAAAATTAGCTCTCTGCAAGGTAATGCCACACAAGTGGTGAATGGACAAAGACTCAAGCATTATATCTCTGGTGATTCTTATAATAAAGATGTTGATGTTATTCAAGTGGTTACTCCGGAGGCCTTCATCAAAGGCCAAGTTGACAGTCCTGCAGAGTTCGACTTTGAATAGGTAACAGTTCTGGTAAGAAAAAGTCCGCGTTTAACTTTCCGAACAATGTTTTTGCAACTTTTGGAAAATATGAAAAATTACGAGATCGAAACGGAGTGGAGGAGACGCACGAGGGCGTGCCCCCACAGCCGGCGCGGCCCCGGCTGGCGCCGCCTTGTGAGGAGGGCCCCTCGTTGCTCCTCTCCGACTCGGGTTCGACCTGGTACTTTCCTTCGTCGCGAAATTTTTTTGCTATATAATCTCCCGGACCCCGGAGGTCCGTATATCGTTTTCTCGTCGTGTTTTGTTTCGAGCTGTTTCTGCCAGGATCTGCGTCGGATCTAGAGCCACCATGTCTTCGTCGGGAACTCCGAAGGACAACTTCCTTGAGGACGTCGTCAACCCGTACATGAGCGAGTTGAAGATGCACCCCAAGGAATTGCTGCTCGTAGATGGAGAGTTGCAGATTGAAGATGTCCGGGGTCCTAAGGGAGAAGGAAGCTTGGAAGACAGGATGGAGAAGCTAGAACAAGAGGTCTTTAACTACAAGAAGATGGTTGAGCGTGAAGTGGACATCTTCCACAAGATCGTGTCTGAACTTATTGATGAACACGAGAAGGAGACTGCAAGGCTGTGGAACGACATCCTCTCACTTCACGACACCACCAACAAACTCCAAGCTCAACTCTATGATGTTCAAAATCAAAACGTGAGTATGAAAACAGGTTTAAACACATAAGCTATGGCTAGTTTCAGGATTCCTGAGACCAAGATGTCGTTTGTTGATGGAGAGCCTCTTCCCTGGAAGTCTGATGATGGGAAAAATTCACCACCGCAGGAGGAGTAATTCATCATCGGTATTGGCATCCCCTTGGTTTTGTTCCAAGCTTGGGGGAGTGCCGCGGTATCACACCATCACCATCTTTTACTTTTTACTATCAAGTAGTGTCATATCATGAGTAGGGAAGTTATCATATAAGATGTGTTGCGGTATGGAAGTATCTCTCTTTTAGTGGTTATCTATGTATCCCTTGGTGTGAGTTATCGTTATGGAATATTAATGAGAAGTCCTATCATTTACATATTGCACATCTTATTTTAGTTTGCAATCTCTATTATATGATTAATCTTGTTGTTAGTATTGGTATCACTTTGGGAGCATTGAGTAAACCTATTTGGTTTTGGCAAACTTAGCTTGGGTCAATAGCAACAACACCTTGAATTTGAGTAGAAAAGAGGAAATACATGTAGATATGTTATTATCTTTCTTGTTAGTTCCTAGCTTAGTATTCTGAAGTTAAATTTGTTTGTGCTTACAAGGAAGATGCATGATTGTTTCTATCACATGTATATTTGTTTGTTTCCCTCAACTCTTATGCTTGCTAATTAACCTTGCTAGCCAAAGACCTGTACTGAGAGGGAATACTTCTCGTGCATCCAAACCCTTAAACCAAACCTATGCCATCAGTGTCCACCATAACTACCTATTATGTGGTATTTCCCTGCCATTCCAAGTAAATACTTCATGTGCTACCTTCAAACTATTCAAAAATTATTACCTCTTATTTGTGTCAATGTTTTATAGCTCATGAGGAAGTATGTGGTGTTTTATCTTTCAGTCTTGTTAGGCAGCTTTCACTAATGGACTAGTGGCTTCATCCACTTATCCTATAATTTTGCAAAAAGAGCTGGCAACGGGGTTCCCAGCCCCAATTAATCAACTTTCATTAATAATTCTCTTCACATGTTTTGCCCTGATTCATCAGTAAGCAACTTAATTTTGCAATAGACACTCCTCCATGGTATGTGAAATGTTGGAAGGCACCCGAGGATTCGGTTAGCCATGGCTTGAGAAAGCAAAGGTTGGGAGGAGTGTCATCCTTAAATAAACTAAAGTACATGTGTAAACAAAAGAGAAGGGGATGATCTACCTTGCTGGTAGAGATAACGTCCTTCATGGGAGCCGCTCTTTGGAGGTCTGTTTGGCAAGGGGGTTAGAGTACCCATTACCATTCGTTGACAACAACAAACACCTCTCAAAACTTTACTTTTATGCTCTCTATATGATTTCAAAACTTAAAAGCTCTAGCACATGATTTAATCCCTGCTTCCCTCTGCGAAGGGCCTATCTTTTACTTTATGTTGAGTCAGTAAACCTATTTCCCTCCATCTTAAGCAAGCAATTGAGTTGTTGTGATACAACCATCTATATTGTGATCTACTTAATCATGCCTTTTATTCTTCCTTGTTTAAGTACAAGTTTTATCTGAATGAATATAGCTTTGAAAGTTATCAATGATTATGAGGAGATTACTATGATTGAGTATGCAAGTTTATTATAAGCTTTAATATGAGAGCGCTGCTCAATAGATAAGTATAATCTGTTAACTGTTCTCTGACCAAGAACAAAGTTTGCCAACACCAATTATGATTTCCTATGCACCTTTATTTGTGATTACCTTCTACTTGTTTCAAGTTGAATTATATGAGGAAGTTGTTCACTAGAATGTCTTGTGTGAATGAATGTGATGCTTCTTGTCCGTATTTTATTTATCGACTCTTCACTCCATAAACATGTGGTCCGTTTACCGAGTTCAGTTTCGCTTGGGGAAAGCGAAGTCTAAGCTTGGGGGAGTTGATACGTCCATTTTGCATCACTATTTTATATCATAATTTGCTGTTATTCATTGATATATTTCATATTTGGAGATGATACTTATGTCATTTCATCTATTTTGCATGTTCCATGATTATTGGAGGATCGCGCACCGGAGTCAGGATTCGGCTGGAAAAAGCGCCGTCAGAATGCAATATTTCGGAAGATCAACAATTGACGGAAATTATATGAAAAATCCTATTTTTCCGAAGACGAAGGGAGCCGGGGAGCCGAGGAGGGCCGCCATGGGCCCACCTCATAGGCCGGCGCGGCCAAGGCCTGGCCGCGCCGCCAGTGAGGAGGGGGCCCACAGCCCCTCTCGCCTCCTCTCCTTCGCGTACTTCTTCGTCCCGAAACCTAAGCTCCAGGGGATAGTCGCGAATAGTCACAGCCGCAGGGCGGAAAACACCAGAGAGAAAAGATCTCTCCGGCAGGCTGAAATCCGGGAAATTCCTCCTGGAGGGGGAAATCGACGCCATCGTCACCGTCATCGAGCTGGACATCATCTCCATCATCATCACCATCATCTTCATCATCATCACCGCCATCTCCACCGCTGCACCTCGTCACCGCTGTAACAATTAGGGTTGGATCTTGATTGTTTGGTAGGGGAAACTCTCCCGGTATTGATTTCTACTTGTTATTGATGCTATTGAGTGAAACCATTGAACCAAGGTTTATGTTCAGATTGTTATTCATCATCATATCACCTCTGATCATGTTCCATATGATGTCTCGTGAGTAGTTCGTTTAGTTCTTGAGGACATGGGTGGAGTCTAAATGTTAGTAGTGAATTATGTTGGTTAGTATTCAATGTTATGATATTTAAGTTGTGGTGTTATTCTTCTAGTGGTGTCATGTGAACGTCGACTACATGATACTTCACCATTTATGGGCCTAGGGAATACATCTTGTATTCGTTGCTAGTTGCGGGGTTGCCGGAGTGACAAACCTAAACCCCGTTGGTATATCGATGCGGGAGGGATAGCAGGATCTCAGAGTTTAAGGCGTGGTTAGATTTATCTTAATTACTTTCTTGTATTTGCGGATGCTTGCAAGGGGTATAATCACAAGTATGTATTAGTCCTAGGAAGGGCGGTGCATTAGCATAGGTTCACCCACACAACACTTATCAAAACAATGAAGATTAATCAGCTATATGAAGCGAAAGCACTAGACTAAATTCCCGTGTGTCCTCAAGAACGTTTGGTCATTATAAGTAAACAAACCGGCTTGTCCTTTGTGCTAAAAAGGATTGGGCCACTCCTGCAATTATTTCTCTCGCATTTTACTTACTCGTACTTTATTTGCCTGCTATATCAAAACCCCCGAATACTTGTCTGTGAGCATTTACAGTGAATCCTTCATCGAAACTGCTTGTCAACACCTTCTGCTCCTCGTTGGGTTCGACACTCTTATTTATCGAAAGTACTACGATACATCCCCTATACTTGTGGGTCATCAACAGGCCCGGTCCAAACCGGGCCCCACGCTTGTGCCAGCCGGGGCGTATCCAGTAAGCCTGGACGCCCGTCCTGTCGCCATCCATCCGGTCGGTCCAAACCGGACCGGCCGGTCCCAGCCCGGTCGACGGCCGGCCGGCTCCGAGTCTGTCTCGACCAGATCTATTCTGGGTCGGTTATTTTTGTACTTTTTCGACCTGAGGTCGTCCTGAACCGCTAATAAGTACCCAGGACGCCCCCAAAGTAGCTTTAGACCACGTTTAAGACAAACCCTAGTTCTTAGTTGTTTCTTATGCAAAACTATTGAATCCCTACACCATATTGTTTGATTTGGTGTAGATCTAAAAGTCTTGTGTGATCTGTTGTTCCATTGGGAATTAGAAGGTTGCAACTTACCGCTTCGTGGTCGGCGGCTACGTGCGCAAGTGTGTGGAGTTGCGAATATCTTGCAGGGTTGAGAGCTGTTGCATTGGCGATAGGGACCAATCGAGAGATCTCGTTGCGTCATACAAATTATCATCCACTTCATCAAGTTACCTCCGCTGCAATCACCCCGTGATCATCATCACCACCGTTGCTTACTGAGAAGATCGGGCCATCCCATATCACAACAATAAGTAACCATCTAGTATCAAAGTCTTTGATATTCCCATGGTTGAAGGAAGCTAATAAACATTAAAACATTTGAGAAATTACTGACAACATATTGGCAACATGTATGGTAGTATATCAATGATGTCTTTCCAACAACATTGTTCACCCTAACAATGTGCTCTCACATATCATCGTAAATCTCATAACACTTTACTTACACCCATGGTAAGTAAAACAAGACCATCAATAATACATGAGCTAGTCTAGAGACATGGCTAGGGATCTATTTTGGTGTTTATTATTTTACACATGTAATCATATTTTCCTCTGAATCTCACATTCAGGAACAGATACAATTATATCATAGAATATAAACATAATCATAAACATGGAAATAGAATGATAACAACTTTATTATTGCCTCTCGGGTATATTTCCAACACTTCAACAGGTCAGTTTGGATATCAAGGGCATCCAGTTGTGTCTGGCTTGAAAAAATTTACATGCCATTCCATTATTTGTTTTGCATAATTGTTAATTTCCATTTTACAATATGAGCATTATAAAATCCTTATTTTATGTAAGTTTCAATTTGTTTACTTTTATGTAACTTAGGACGATGAATAGAGTAAAGTTGGGGTCAATCCAGAGAAGCTAAAATCATAAAATGCGAGATTGTTGGCGAATTTTACATATCAAGATGCCAAAAGTTGATCAAATTTAAGATCCAACATATTAAGGTCATGCCAACTACCTTGCACATGGCTGCTCCAGATCCTAGTTGTTTTGCATAGTCCTTAATTTGCGGAATGTTGCACTAATCAATCAACATTGCAGGATTCTCCTTCTAGAACGCTTCCTCTTTGTCGGAAAATGATATTGTTTGACCAAATTATAAGTGGATTTGGAAACCAAACTTCCTTTGAAAATTCAAAATTTCATATGGCAACTTATGCAACATCTTTCCATAACTAGAGAGAACATAAGAAAAAGAAAATATCCATGTCCCCCCTCTTTGTTCCCGGTGTGATCAAGTGGAAACAAACAACCATCTATTTTTTACATGCACTTTTGCATGCCTAGGATATTTGGGGCATTGTTCCAGTTATGGAGACTGCAACTTATCTTGGTTCCATGTGTGAAGGCTTCACTTGGTCCGAGGGTTGGGGGTTTCTTTACCCTATTAATTGTTGTTGTTTGCCTGTAAATTTGGACAACAAAAAACAACACCACCTTGGAGAAGTTGGTTTCTTGTCACCGGTTCAAATATGGTTTGTGGTAGAGAAAAAAATCTACCGGATAGGTATACGTAAAAATACATTGAGATGGACAAGGATACATATTCATTAATAATATAAACAAATGATTTATTCATCTAATTGATAAGTCTATAATAAAGAAAATAAAGAAGCACTTCTTTTTTGTTTTAGAGGAGAAAAGAATTATTTTTATGGTACAAAAGGAGGTGAGGTTAGGCTACCCATTATTTTATTTTTCCGTTTCTTAATTTTACATTATCTTTTTTGATGACTATTTTCTTGGTCCTTTTTTAATCTTAATCTTACTTTCCTAGTCGTGTTAAGTCATGCACACGATACAAAGTTCATGGTAGAGAACTTGTTTGAGTCATCCTATTTTTATGTTCATTATGAAGGGAATTAGTCTTTGATTTACAAAATAGGAAATTTAAATTAAAAAATTCCTCAATCTATGGACCACTTTTGTATAATAGAAATTAATTAGAAATATGTATTCTCTTTCATCTATGAACATACTGCAAAAATATTCCTTACTTGAATAAAATCAAGAGTGTTGTGTACACATTCAGCAGCGAACTCTCCATAGAGATAGAGGTGCCTATCAAAAAGATACTCCGAAGGCTTCGGATCAAAGATTGTGTATGGCTCAACGAGGAGGATGATAAGGTGACTATCTATGCCGGAATGAAACAAACGATGCAAGCGACATCTGGTCTTCGGCGAGGACTGGAACTTCAACTTGTTTCTTTACAGGATCATAATCTTGTTCAAGTTGTTTGGATATGTGTCCTTTTGGTTGGTTGTTCTCTTCATATGTGTTGTTTAAGAAATCGTATTGAATGGTTTCTTTTCCCCCGCAGGGTGTTTCGACGCCTAGTTCGTGCTTATATACTTATCTTCTTTCCTATCCCTATTTTGTATTTGTAACGAAATGAATACCTCCATTAAGCAATTAGGCGGTTAGCCTGGTTGGATTATTTTCTTCACAAATTGCTTACGAACGTACGCACTAAAGATCACATGGTGTGGCTAGAGACCTACATTCCACCAAAAGTGATTGTTTTTTACGACATGGTGTGACGAAATTCCTACGAGAATATTACATTCCAATGAGGCCTTCAACACCTTTCATTGGAAAAATCAATCTTTTGGTAAACATTTCCCGTTTACTGAATAACGCACACATGTTCATTGTTGGTTTTCTGTACTCGGGAGAGGAGAGGAGGCAGCATACCCGGCCAGATGCCGGTACATGGCCAGCGCTGCAGTGGGACGCGGCACCAAGCTAGCAGGGCGCACCTGTGCGATCTGACATGTGCGGGCGTGTGACGAGCTCTCACGTGTGCCCCCCGAACAACCAGCAAACCTGCCTTTCATGCTACCGGAAATCTTTACTATTAAATTTGAAAGCGACCGTGGTACGTCCTACGTCGCTCCCGATCGATTTTTTCCGCGGCTAGCTTCTTCCCGCGTACCGCGCAGGTGGGCCAGCTAGCAAGGCCCAACAAGATCACACGAACTCACTCGACCTCCTTTCCCGTCTCGTGTTGGTTAGGAACTTAAGATAAAACGCGGCGCTCGAGTGGGGCACACGGCCGTGGCGGAGCAGCAGGCAGAGGCGGCCGGGAGGAAAACGACAGGTCCCGGCTAGGGTTCCCACGGGGAGGCTCAAAGCAGCGTTGTTCACGGGCGTCTTCGCTGAGATGCAACACGCGGTTGTGGATGTTTCAGATGGGGACGACGCAGAGATTGATCAGTTTTTTTTTCGTCGGGTTGGTGTTCTCCTCTCCCCGGGTCGAGTGCGATCATCTCTCTCGCGTGTGTTTGCAGCACTGTGGTTGTATCCCTACGGTACCAGCTGGCTCAAGTGGATCTGAGCGCAAACAATCTATGTCTGCCACCGTAGGTCTGTGTGGATGGATCTGATTGATAGCCATGTGTGTGTTCATCTGATGTGCTACTCCATGACACCATACACCGATCGACAAAAAACATGTACAATACAAGTAAATACAAGTAAATACAAGTAATATAATTCTTTCAACAACATTAGCCAAAACTGGGTAAAAAGGTGTGCTTAAACAAAAGAATAATGTCAATACAAAAAATGTGTCTACCAAAAAAAATGTCTAATCTAATCCCTGAAAAGATCCAGAATAAAATCATGGGTCAAATAAAACTCAAATCTGAATTTTGTATTGCAAAGACAACGACAGTAAAGCACATACGCGTGAGAAGGTAGAGAAGTAGATAAAGAAAACAACCAAAAACAACGGAAGCAAAGTGTCAAAGGTATATAAAATATAATTATTTATTTTCATTTTTTACAAAGATGAAGATAAATAAATATACAAAATGAGTTTAATAATAAGTTACCTCAAATTGAGAAACAAAAAAGGATATGATGAAATCTCAAATTAACTTAACGTTAAAAACATATTATTGCTATATATATCCAAGCATCTAAGAAACCTTGGCAAAATTTCAAAAGGCATAACTCAAATTAGTTTTGTAGTGTTATTATTTTGGTTCCGTAGCGAAGCACGGGCAATTTGCTAGTAATAATTGGGTGTGCTTAATAAGATGTCGTAACGTGTCAAGAATCTCACACGGGGAAGAGCTGCCAATGCCCAAGTGTGTGCTTTGTTTAAGCCCTACCATCCCTAGAACGGTTCTCCTCTCCCTTGGAGCGTGTAATGTGCCCACATGGCTGCAACTTGCGAGCATCAACTAGTGTAGTACTAGTATATGAAATCTACTATAATTGCCTAGACAATAATTGCTTTGTTAGCTACTTATGGTTGCAAAGTGTAGATCTTAAGGCCGGGTTGTCAACTCCAAGGTCCACTTTGTTATGCATAGTAGAGTAGGTCATCGTGGTGCTTTTTGTTGCGAGTTAAGACTAGTCATAGTGGGAAGTAACATAGAGTAGTAACATGCACATGTTACTACTCTATGTTACTACCTTCATAGTGGTTAGTAACATCAAAGTAGTATCATATATGTATTCATTAATTAGCTTATAGACTCATTGTATTTTGAGAAGTGTGATGTTACAGTAACTAGCTATGTTACTCCATCCTCCTCTCTCTTCATTAACTCACTGCCACATAAGCAAATTTGCTGAGTTGGACACTTAGTTACTAGTGAAGTTACTCCCACTATGAGTAGTCTAAGGCGTGAAGTCGTGCGGTGTTACAGATTCCGATGGCATGCCCTCCGTACAAATCATACGGGTGTTGCACGCAGTCTCTTTCAGGCTTCTGAGCCTTAGAGACCTCTTTTTTGAAACGCAGGAACTTAAAATATAGGAATAGAAAATATGCTAAAAGTAAGATGTCATGTATCTTTAATTTCTACATGCACCAAAACTACATGAAAGTTCCAAAAACGTTGTTTGTATGTTACACATGAAAAATACATGAGTTATAGACACAAGTAGATGAAACCATGATGTGAGCACTCATGTTAATTTTCCTCCTAAATTCCTATGGAATAGAGGAAATACTTTTGTACACCCACGCATGGGTGTGGGTGTTTCCGTCACCGTCCATTTATTACTCGAGATTCGTGCCCATCATGGTAGATGGAAATATTCCTTTCTATGTCCTCTTTTTATCCGAATCTTAAAGCACAATGAACGGTGATGGAAACACCCACACCCATGCGTGGGCGTACAAAATCCACCTATTCCTAGCAATTTCAAAGAACCACATATTTTTATTCCTTCAATCCAAACGGCACCATAGAAATTTTCTTATAGGAATTATATACTCCAAAATTCTTACACTTTTCTTTTGTTCCAAAGAGGGCCCAAGTCTTTTAGCCCAGGGCTGAGATCTTAATTCTTATTGACAAATGAATTATTTGCTTCTCACTCGTCTGTATCCGCGATGAAACATTTTCTCTTTGAACTCATGATCGCATGAAGTAACATATATGTGTATATATGCCAGCTAAAAAACATGGCAGAGCATACGATCGAATAATATTATTAGGTGATCCATACAGACCTCCTGTGCGTATACAACGACCATGAGTTTCAGCCTTTTTGTTAACAAAATAATGGTTTCCAGTCTAGAGTCTGGACGTGTAGGTGACACAGGGGAGGGAATAACTGTTGGATTTTGTCTACTGTTGGTGCTACAGGTACTCGCTGCAAACATCAAACCGCTCGTATCTCCCTGTGACCCTGTAGATTCATATACAGAAATTCTCTGCCTCCAAGCTAGAGCTGGATTTCAATAGGGGTTAACCGGCTCCATCAATCATGCATTGACAGCCGGTTCGTCGGATCACACAATTTACCACCGATGAAGCTGGAGATCGATCACACGCCTCAATCTCGAGAGGCGGCGCCATGCGTACATGCAAAATTCTGAATAATTTAAATGCTAGATGTATTTGGTATGTAAGCCATTGGATCGGATCGATCCATGCTTCTAGCGAGCCCAGACGGGCACTCTGTGCGTGTTCTTCTGCTTCTGCGTCTGCTGCTCCCTCGTCGCGGCCGCTGACTGGTTGGATTTCTTCTCCGCCGCCTCGTCAGTGACGATCTGCTGCTGCCGGCACTCCTCGCTGCAGAACGGGGTGTCGCCTCTGCATGCGCAAATCAATCAAGAACCACGTTTAGATGCCACCATGATCACAGGCCAGATTGTCATCTTCTAGTACAAGAAAAAAAATGTGTATTGGTCCGGCTGCTTACCTGTACATGAAGATATCTCTGTTTGCGGCAAGTATGCGCGCGCACCGGAAGCAGGTGTCTAGGTAGTGGGGGCGAAGTTCACCGGCGTCGTTGTCGCGGGATGACGACGTACGGCGGGGCCTCGGCGACGGTGAGCACCGCTTGCGGGAGGAGTGCACGATTCGGAAGCTTGTGCTGATTAAGGGGGTTGCCTCCAAGGTGGTGGGGAAGTAGTAGTAGTCCTCCATTTCCTGGTACGGTAGCTTTCTGCTTGATTGGTTGGAGGAAGGACGATGGAGTTTACCGGGAGGGAGAGCGCGGGATATAAAGGAGGCAGGGAAAGGGTGCGTTTTTCGTTCTGGACCCTTTGTTTCCCGCGGGATCGCGCTGTGGTCCTGAAGTACGCCTGCATTTTTAGCCGTACTCGTATAGTCTAGTACATTGAAATATACACTACTAGTAGTCTAGTACGCTGCATGAGGAGTATAAAACACCCATATTCACTGATATAGTGTACATTCCCTTATGACAGAGACACTACTACGTACTTCCTCTGTCTCATAATTCTTGAATAATTTTAGTTTCGATTTGAACTAAATACACCACAAAAATTATGGAACAGAGGAAGTACGTGTTAAAAAAAGTCTAAACGTAGAACTTTAAATAGAAATATGTTACTTTATCCTTCTTTATTGTTTCATAAAAAAGGCAAAAACATAATAATGTTCATAAAAGAAGTTTCTTAATTCCATGCACAATGCCAAGTTCTTGAATCCTTGTCATATATTGCCTTCGGTTTTAGCCTCTCAGCATGAAGATATTCATGTGTTACTTTATTCTTCTTTATTGTTTATATACAGGAGTTTGTTTACACTGATCAAAGAAGAAGAAGACCCCGCATCGCCCCTCGCGGTGGGCGACACGGGCGGCAAACCTAGCCGTCGCCTCCCTACCTCCCCCTTCCCCATCGTCCCTCCTCCCTGCTGCTACCGGCGCGCACGTACGAATAAAGCTGCGGGTGGCGGCAGGCTCTCTTCTCGCGTCGTGAGCGCGGAAGGTGTGCTGGAACAGCGACATCGATCTCCGGCCGGTAGCAAGGCTTGTGTGAGGTCGGCGTGGTGGGATCTAGGGCGAGCTCCGGGGCGGCGGGCCCGGGCAGTGGTCTTGCAACGTGTCGCGCCTGTTCGCCATGGCGAGGGTCACATCGTTCGAGCGGCGGCTCGGTGAGGCGGCTAGCGGCGGGGGAGATCCCGTCGGTTGCGGATCCGACGTCCTGGGCCATACGACGTGCTTGGTGGTGGTTGGCAGGTCATCCGCCTCTCCCTCCCGACGGCTTTCCTCACTGTCCAACGGTGGTGGTCTTCTTCGGTAGTGGGGGATGGCTACTGAGGACTCGTCAAAGGGCATGTGGTCGGTGGTGGCCCCGTCTTCCGGCGGAGGGGTTTGACCGATGGGCGGAGGCGTGGGGTTGCTGATCTGCCTTATAAAGTATTGCTTTATTAACCCCCCCTTGATATGGCCAGAGTGTCGAGTTTTCGAAGGCTCCGCCGGCAAACTCACGTGGGCGTCTTATGCATGGAGATTGCTGGATCAGATGGGATTCAGTTGTGCGCACCCATGTTTTTTCTGACCGACACGAAGCTCTGGTATATGTTTCCATCATGGGACATGTTTCATCCAATGGTGATGTCGGTGGCGGATCCGAGGATTAGTAATGGTGGTTTGAGTCTTTGTGGTAATGAGGAATTTTCTTGGTGTTTTGGAATTCCTAGCAACGATATGCAAGTGGGGGAGACATCATAGGTGAAGTTTAAAAAGTCTTACATTTCAGGGTGAAAATTCAAGGTTTGTCCTTTATTTGTTGTGTCTAACAATGACTTTGTTGAATGCATTATTTTGGGAGCGGGAATTTCTTTAGGGTGAAAATCTAAGATCTACGATCGGGCGTCGACGACGCTTGTGCATTGTTTTCTACTTCGAGACGTCCTATTTACAGCACTTGGACTTCATCTGTTGTCTTGGTGGTATTTGTGTTGTTGATACTAGGACTGAAACACTGTAGCGGGACCTTTTGTTAGCTTTTTTGTGTGTGCATCTATACTGTCATTAGGGTATTGAATTGTTGAGGAGGCTGGAGTAACTTGTATCTGCACGATTTAATATATTCCCTTTATCAAAAAACAAAAAAAAAGACATAGCTTTAGTCCCTCTTTGAAGAATAAAATATGTTCACTGATTTGCAATGATACAGATCTAAAAATTAATATGGCAATGTAGAAGTGCAGCATCAAGATATCATAGAAATATACACCTGTAGTGATGTGTTAGTTCTTGATCCCAGCTTTATGAAAAGGAAAAATATTCCAGGGAACGCCGAACCAATGATAGAACAAGAACTAAATCTAGCTGGTGAGGTACAATATATTACGAGATGAGAGTACAAAACAAAGACGTGTATCCTTCAAATAGAACATTAAAAAGATAGTTAGGCAACTGGCCAAGTTGCAACATATCTAGTGCTTGGCTACTTTGAGTGCTTCTGTTGCCGAGCAAAAACAGGCGCATGGTGGCATGGTCCCCAAATATTATAATGACCAGCAGTGTCTCATGGGCTTAAACTCCCCTTAAATATGGTCCATGTTTCATACTCTCTCCGTCCGTCCCAGTTCATAGAGCTTACACGTGTTCCTAGGTTGTAAATTTAACAATGATAATACAACATATGTATTACAAAATATATATCATTAGAAAGCTTAGATGTTCTATTTTCTAATGATATAATTTTTATATTATACAAATGATATTATGTTGATCAAATTGATAACCTAAAGATACGCGCAAGCCCAATGAACTGGGACGGAGGGAGTAATAGAAGATGGGTTTTAGTCCAGACCAGATCAACTTGATGGGACGGAGGTACTAACAGTTCTCCAATTGTCAAAACCCTATTTTTGTTTTAATTAGTAAATGACCAGATCAACTTGATGGATACGACAATCTGGTTTCTCGAAATTAGTTGGCTGTTTCTCGGGCGCGGTTACGTCATGCATTAATTGGTATGCAAATTGCAAGGGTAGAGGTTCTGTTGCAAGTACTCTCTCTCTCACAGTTTATTAGGCGTGCGCGTACCCCTAGGTCGTAAATTTAATCAAATTAACATTAGTTATATATTATAAAAATTATATAATTAGAAAGTTTAGAAGTTCTATTTTCTAATAATATAACTTTTACATTATATAATTTAAATTATATAGGTTAAATTGGTGACCTAGGGATACAGGGAAGACTAGTAAACTGAAACGGAGGGAGTAATAGAAGAAGGGTTTTAGTCCAGACCGATTGTGTGAAGCCTAACATATTGCAACAGGTTTTCAAGGTCAACACACTCCATCAAGGACTATCAACAAGCGTGAAGCAGCTGGCATGAACCCCGATCTAGTTGGAGATGGTGTTATTTGCGGTTGTCGACCAAAATGGCCAGATATGGAAATCTGAACAAACTCCAGGGCATATACATGAGTGCACACTTTCGACGGACTTGTGAAGAAAATAGGGCATCTTTCCATCATTTATAATTGAGTATACAGTGTTTGTGCATTATACACACATAGGAGATATGACATGTCCTTGTCTTTTCTCTTCTTTTTTATAGGAAAAAGACTTGTCCCTGTCAATGGTCATTTTCATCATCTCATGACACCCTCAATACATTGGGCGGGTGCCTATCTCAACTTAAAAAACAAAATGCTCACTGGCAACGAAATACTACTTGCTGAGCATGCTGAAGTTGCAAGAACGGGCCCAACACCGACATCTTGAGCATCTGTAGCAGATACCTTATAACAACCCAAGCCATAAAAAACAAGGCTGATTTAAGGTTTTACGTGTTTTTTTTTGCCTGAGCATACCATAGAATGACCTGACCCCTTAAAATATTAAGGCCCGCCTTAAATCAGCCCCACGAATAATATATGCAGGGGCGGAGGCCAATTTAGTGGTCAAATCCAGCCGAATTCCCCACCGCACCTCCGCACCAAATCCCCACCAGTGACCACTTCTAGCACCAAATCCACGAAATCCAGCACCGCACCTTCCGATCCACTATGTTCCCCATTGAGTTGTCGCCATCTTGACACCTCCAATTGTAGCATCGATGAGGACATGGACCCAACCAAGGCGAGACAGGTGGCGCAGGTGAAGAGAGAGACTCACGGTTTCGTGAAGCGTTGCCGCGAGAAGACGGATTTTCACCTTGAGCAGCTGGGGTGATAAGGTTACAGAAAAGCTATCACTAGTACAGAACATGCCTTCACACGGCTAAAATGATCCACACACACGGTTTACCGAACTGCCACTATGCATGGGTGGCCAATAAGCCCCCACACATCGCACACGGCTAAACTAACCATGTGGAAAGTGCACTTCCGCACACAATTTTCACCACTAATTTTCTATGCGAATACGAGGGCGTTCGAAAATGATTTGCTTCTACTTGATCATCGGCATGTCAAGATTGCAAACGATGAATATTGAAACCAGCTGTATGCATTGAACTCTATCGCACATGTTGGGTTTAAAATTACCCGTGTGCTTCATGCAAGCATTGCACACCTTTACACTTCACCATTTAGCAGCATCATTAGAGTAGCAGATGTATGTCCAACTGTATCAGTAACCCATAACTCAACATTACATGCAGATATAATACCAAATCTCAATTATATTTGATTGAACATATGATAGATTTGAGACATAGTTTCAGTTGGAAGCTATACAAACAAGAAATATACACAAAATAGAACATCTAGTTTTTCTTGGTCACGTGTTTGTCTCCAAAATAGGGAAGGTGAACATTTCTCTTCAATCATGACTCCAGAAGGGTATAGTAGGTTTGTCCACTTACCCTTGCGGAGACATGACTGGAAAAGGTAGTAGGTTTCTCCTTGCAAAGAAACGAATGGATAAGTTAAGAGAAAGCCATGAGACACTTTAGCCCTCACTGCAAGAGGTGCACCTTCTTATTTTGCCATGATGCTGCTTCCTGCACAAAATTATCATGAATGTGAGAAAGTGCTAACAGAAAATGAATTTAAAATAAATCAAGTTCAAATGACGAATGGTCATACCACAAAACACCAATGTCATGTAATAGAAAGGCATAGCGAGAACACAATGTCTCACCGATTTTCTTCCCTTTATCTTATGCAGCATTACGAAAATAAGATCCCTATGCCCAAGTATAGAATAAAATCCCACTGTTAGAGACCGAACAACATATAGATCTAACAACCAAATCTTGGCATACCCAAAAACATATATACAATAATATATAGATCAAGCTAGCTAATTGTAATACACAATAGCATATACACAATAACATATAGATCTAACAACTGAATCTTGTCATACACAATAATATATAGATCAATCTTAGGCTAAATTTTCTTACACATCAGATATTTTGATACACAATGATATATAGATCAAGCTAGCTAACTGTGATTCACAATAACACACACATATATATCTAACAACCAAATCTTGTCTGCATCGAACCTTCCACTACTAGCTCGGTGAGTCCAATTTAGATCTACTCGATCTTGTTACTGCATCTCCGTAGATAGATCTTGGTGGTTCGTGTAGGGAGAAGTTTTTTGTTTTATATGCACATAATCCAATAGCTTTGGCTCCACCATATAAAGCGGCGTAGAGAGGTATGCATAAGAGGTGCCCATACTAGAAAAGAAACTAAAATAAAATAAAAAAGACCACAGGGGAGAGAGAGAGAGAGAAAATATAGAGCAAACACACAAAGAAGCAGGAACACCTTGCACTACTAGGAATGTGCTTATTGGGTACCGATAATTGGCAGCACACCTGTTTTTTTACCACACTAGTACTTTTAGCGGCGACATGGTAGAAAGTGCAACACCAACATTATGGACGAACTGGTGGTGTGGCATGATGGCCCACTTTTAACTAGGCCTAGTGCGCAAGTCCGACATGCATTAACAATGACGTTTGAAGGAGTCATGCTCTAGAGCCAACTATTTTTATTATTTAACTCCATGTTTATGATTAATGTTTACTTATTTATGTTATAACTGATATGAGTCATTAGTACCACATACAAAGGAAAACTTATTTGCACGTGTAGAGAAATAAACAAGTTGATCCTCGTCCCGCCTCTAGGAATAGATCATGTGTTGAATGATGACTAAATTTCCTGATCATGGACATAAGATGCCGTCAAGAATGAGAATGCATTGTTAGAAGAACAAGGGCATTGAACAGAACCCTTTATATTTGATACACTATGAGACAAATAGTTAGTGGTTGTTAGTATTATCTTGATTTTTTGACCATATGGAAAAGTCCTTAGACCATGAGGATATAAAATACGTACACACCGAAAGATGTACTCAGAATTAATCAAACGTCTCAATGAAGAAGGTGATTCTAAAGGTGACCTTCAGGTGCATCGGAAAGTGTGTGCGTGGGATATTACTCCTCCAAGTATGAAGAGATATATATGCTCTAGGCCCTCTCAGTATTACGACGTCACTTTATAGTCTGGCTAGACACATTGTGATAGTGATCACAATAACATCGAAATACATAACAAGAAAAGAGCATGAAACTAGATGAGGATATCTGGTATAGTGATGAAGAGTTAAATCACGGGGATTCCGAAGGCTCGCCTCTCTCTTTCATTATATTGTGCAACAATAAGAAATGATATATGGATAAATCAAGGTTCACCCGAAGTTATTTGTGTGCACAGAGGAGCCATCACGGATGTCCACGTTCACACTGTTGGTTATTGATCCGAATGAGTTTAGAGTCATCTTTTTATGTTACCGAATCTTTTGGATCATGGGCTTAAAGTAATTTAATATTTCATGAGAATTTATATAAGTGCTATATATATATGGTATGTGATTGAGATAATGACGTCAGAATTGATCCGGGGTCATCAATGTAATTAATGTCGAAGAAGATTTCGAATTTTTTTCGAGACTTTTAGATGAGATAGAATAACTATCAGAATTGTTCTGGAGTTTCCAAATTAGTTCGGAGAACTATCAGAAACATTCCAGGGTTACCAAAACTTTTTGGGAGTTATAGAAAGTGTTCTGGTGAATTTATAAAAAGCATATGTATTCCGTACTTTATCATAATTGTTCTAGAGAAGTATCGGCGGGATTAAGGGTATGCACGAAAGGACAATGGCCTAAGGGCTGGCTGCATGGGCCTCATAGGGTTCATAAGGGTTGAGCCCAAAGGACCCAAAGTGTGTTGGGGGCGCGGGGGGGGGGGGAACCGACCTAAGGTTTCCTCCTTGGGTGGCGGCCAAGGAGGGTGAGGCAATGTCCCTAGGCTACTCCTTTCCCTCCCCCCTCACCCTATAAAAAGAGGCCACCCCTCTTCATTGAGCCATCAGTTATCCACAACTTCTGTCCCATATGGTCACCCATTGGTTAGATTATATCCTCCTCTCTCTGCTTTTGATGAGTCCCTCCATGCAGAGGTTCTACGTTGAGGAAGTTCTCCACATAAGAAGGCCGCCGAGTTCTCAAATTTAGTGTGGCGCCCTGGAGGACGAACGCCAACGGAATATATAACTAGATATGTTGATACCTCCGCGTTTAGAGTCTTCATTGAGCCTCTTCCGCTTTAGCTAGGCGAGTTCTTCTAGATCTAAACTTTTTTATTTATATTCATAGATAGATCTTGGGTGATTGATGCGTGTAGTTGACACGTCCGTTGGGAACCCCAAGAGGAAGGTGTGATGCGCACAGTAGCAAGTTTCCCTCAGTAAGAAACCAAGGTTTAATCGAACCAGTAGGAGTCAAGAAGCACGTTGAAGGTTGATGGTGACGGAATGTAGTGCGGCGCAACACCAGGGATTCCGGCGCCAACGTGGAACCTGCACAACACAACCAAAGAACTTTGCCCCAACGTAACAGCGAGGTTGTCAATCTCACCGGCTTGCTGTAAACAAAGGATTAACCGTATTGTGTGGAAGATGATTGTTTGCGAAGAACAGTAAAACAAGTATTGCAGTAGATTGTATTTCAGATGTAAAGAATAGACCGGGGTCCACAGTTCACTAGCGGTGTCTCTCCCATAAGATAAATAGCATGTTGGGTGAAGGAATTACAGTTGGGCAATTGACAAATAAAGAAGGCATAACAATGCACATACATATATCATGATGAGTACTATGAGATTTAATCAGGGCATTACGACAAAGTACATAGACCGCCATCCAGCATGCATCTATGCCTAAAAAGTCCACTTTCAGGTTATCATCCGAACCCCTTCCAGTATTAAGTTGCAAGCAACAGACAATTGCATTAAGTATGGTGCGTAATGTAATCAACACAAATATCCTTAGACAAAGCATCGATGTTTTATCCCTAGTGGCAATAGCACATCCACAACCTTAGAACTTTCTGTCACTGTCCCAGATTTAATGGAGGCATGAACCCACTATCGAGCATAAATACTCCCTCTTGGAGTCATGATGTCTACGGGTGCTTCTATTCTTGTAGACAGTGTTGGGCCTCCAAGAGCAGAGGTTTGTAGAACAGCAGCAAGTTTGCCTTAAGTGGATCACCCAAGGTTTATCGAACTCAGGGAGGAAGAGGTCAAAGATATCCCTCTCATGCAACCCTGCAACCGCAAAGCAAGAAGTCTCTTGTGTCCCCAACACACCTAATAGGTGCACTAGTTCGGCGAAGAGATAGTGAAATACAGTGGTATAAATAAGTAGTAGCAACGGCACCAGAAAAGTGCTTTGCCCAGACAATAAACAAGCAGTAGTAACGCAGCAGTAGTAACGTTAAGAATGTAAACAAGCAGCGATAGCAGTATTTAGGAACAAGGCCTAGGGATCATACTTTCACTAGTGGACACTCTCAACATTGATCACATAACGTAATAGATAAATGCATACTCTACACTCTCTTGTTGGATGATGAACGTAGGATTACACGAACCCTCAATGCCGGAGTTAACAAGCTCCACAATATTCAATGTTCATATTTAAATAACCTTAGAGTGCATGAAAGATCAACACGACTAAACCAAGTACTAACATAGCATGCACACTGTCACCTTCACACTATGTAGGAGGAATAGATCACATCAATACCATCATAGCAATAGTTAACTTCATAATCTACAAGAGATCACAATCATAGCCTACGCCAAGTACTAACACGGATGCACACACTGTCACCATTACACCGTGCAGGAGGAATAAAACTACTTTAATAACATCACTAGAGTAGCACACAGATAAATTGTGATACAAAACACATTGCAATCATAAAGAGATATAAATAAGCACTTCACTATGCCATTCATAACAGTGAATAAGTATTCTGTGAAATATAGCCTAAGAGACCCACACGGTGCACACACTGTCACCTTTACACACGTGGGACAAGGAGTCTCCGGAGATCACATAAGTAAACCCACTTGACTAGCATAATGACATCTAGATTACAAGCATCATCATATGAATCTCAATCATGTAAGGCAGCTCATGAGATTATTGTATTGAAGTACATAGGAGAGAGATGAACCACATAGCTACCGGTACAGCCCGAGCCTCGATGGAGAACTACTCCTCCTCATGGGAGACAGCAGCGTTGATGAAGATGGCGGTGGTGTTGATGGAGAAGCCTTCCGGGGCACTTCCCCGTCCCGGCGGCCGGAACAGAGACTCCTGTCCCCCAGATCTTTGCTTCGCGATGGCGGCGGCTCTGGAAGGTTTCTCGTACCGTGGCTTTTCGTTCGAGGTTTTAGGTCCGGGACCTTTATATAGGCGAAGAGGCGGCGTCGGAAGGTCGGGGGCGACACCATAGGCCGGGCGCGCCAGGGGCCTGTGCCGCGCCGCCTATCATCCGGGCCTGTGTGGCCCCCTCCGCGACTCTCGGGTGTTCTGGATGCTTCCGGGCAAAATAGGAACCTGGCGTTGATTTCGTCCAATTCCGAGAATATTTCGTTACTAGGATTTCTGAAACCAAAAACAGCAGAAAACAGAACTGGCACTACGGCATCTCGTCAATAGGTTAGTTCCAAAATGCATAAATATGACATAAAGTATGTATAAAACATGTAGATATCATCAATAATGTGGCATGGAACATAAGAAATTATCGATACGTCGAGACGTATCAGCATCCCTTAGTTTCTGCTCGTCCCGAGCAGGTAAAACGATAACAAAGATAATTTCTGAAGTGACATGCCATCATAACCTTGATCATACTATTTGTAAACATATGTAATGAATGCAGCGATCAAAACAATGGTAATGACATGAGTAAACAAGTGAATCATAAAGCAAAGACTTTTCATGAATAGTACTTCAAGACAAGCATCAATAAGTCTTGCATAAGAGTTAACTCATAAAGCAATAAATCAAAGTAAAGGTATTGAAGCAACACAAAGGAAGATTAAGTTTCAGCGGTTGCTTTCAACTTATAACATGTGTATCTCATGGATAATTGTCAACATAGAGTAATATAACAAGTGCAATATGCAAGTATGTAGGAATCAATGCACAGTTCACACAAGTGTTTGCTTCTTGAGATGGAGAGAAATAGGTGAACTGACTCAACATAAAAGTAAAAGAAAGGTCCTTCAAAGAGGAAAGCATCGATTGCTATATTTGTGCTAGAGCTTTTATTTTGAAAACATGAAACAATTTTGTCAACGGTAGTAATAAAGCATATGTATCATGTAAATTATATCTTACAAGTTGCAAGCCTCATGCATAGTATACTAATAGTGCCCGCACCTTGTCCTAATTAGCTCGGATTACCAGGATTATCATCGCAATACACATGTTTTAACCAAGTTTCACAAAGGGGTACCTCTATGCCGCCTGTACAAAGGTCTAAGGAGAAAGCTCGCATTTCGATTTCTCGCTTTGATTATTCTCAACTTAGACATCCATACCGGGACAACATAGACAACAGATAATGGACTCCTCTTTAATGCATAAGCAATTAGCAACAATTAATGTTCTCATATGAGATTGAGGATATATGTCCAAAACTGAAACTTCCACCATGATTCATGGCTTTAGTTAGCGGCCCAATGTTCTTCTCTAACAGTATGCATACTCAAACCATTTGATTGTGAAAACCGCCCTTACTTCAGACAAGACGAACATGCATAGCAACTCACATGATGTTCAACAAAGAGTTGATGGCGTCCCCAGAAAACATGGTTATCGCACAACAAGCAACTTAATAAGAGATAAAGTGCATAAGTACATATTCAATACCACAATAGTTTTTAAGGCTATTTTGTCCCATGAGCTATATATTGCAAAGGCGAATGATGGAAATTTAAAGGTAGCACTCAAGCAATTTACTTTGGAATGGCGGAGAAATACCATGTAGTAGGTAGGTATGGTGGACACAAATGGCATAGTTGTTGGCTCAAGGATTTTGGATGCATGAGAAGTATTCCCTCTCGATACAAGGTTTAGGCTAGCAAGGTTATTTGAAACAAACACAAGGATGAACCGGTGCAGCAAAACTCACATAAAAGACATATTGTAAACATTATAAGACTCTACACCGTCTTCCTTGTTGTTCAAAACTCAATACTAGAAATTATCTAGACTTTAGAGAGACCAATTATGCAAACCAAATCTTAGCAAGCTCTATGTATTTCTTCATTAATAGGTGCAAAGTATATGATGCAAGAGCTTAAACATGAGCACAACAATTGCCAAGTATCACATTATCCAAGACATTTTACCAATTACTACATGTAGCATTTTCCGTTTCCAACCATATAACAATGAACGAAGCAGTTTCAACCTTCGCCATGAACATTAAAAGCTAAGAACACATGTGTTCATATGCAACAGCGGAGCGTGTCTCTCTCCCACACAAGCATGATGGATCAGATCTTATTCAAACATAAAACAAAAATAAAAGCACACAGACGCTCCAAGTAAAGTACATAAGATGTGACTGAATAAAAATATAGTTTCAAGAGAAGAAACCTGATAAGTTGTCGATGAAGAAGGGGATGCCTTGGGCATCCCCAAGCTTAGATGCTTGAGTCTTCTTGAAATATGCAGGGATGAACCACCGGGGCATCCCCAAGCTTAGACTCTTCACTCTTCTTGATCATAGTATATCATCCTCCTCCTTGACCCTTGAAAACTTCCTCCACACCAAACTCAAAGCAAACTCATTAGAGGGTTAGTGCATAATCAAAAACTCACATGTTCAGAGGTGACACAATCATTCTTAACACTTCTGGACATTGCCCAAAGCTACTGGAAGGTAATGGAACAAAGAAATCCACCCAACACAGCGAAAGAAGCAATGCGAAATAAAAGGCAGAATCTGTCAAAACAGAACAGTCCGTAAAGACGAATTTTAAAGTGGCACCAGACTTGCTCAGATGAAAATGCCCAAATTGAATGAAAGTTGCGTACATATCTGAGGATCAAGCATGTAAATTGGCAGATTTTTCTGAGTTACCTACAGAGAGGCAGGTCGAAATTCGTGACAGCAAGAAATCTGTTTCTGCGCAGTAATCCAAATCTAGTATCAACCTTGCTATCAACGACTTTACTTGGCACAACAAAACACAAAACTAAGATAAGGAGAGGTTGCTACAGTAGTAAACAACTTCCAAGACACAAATATAAAACAAAGTACTGTAGCAAAATAAACACATGGGTTATCTCCCAAGAAGTGCTTTCTTTATAGCCATTAAGATGGGCTCAGCAGTTTTAATGATGCACTCGCAAGAAATAGTAATTGAAGCAAAAGAGAGCATCAAGAGGCAAATTCAAAACACATTTAAGTCTAACATGCTTCCTATGCATAGGAATCTTGTAAATAAATAAGTTCATGAAGAGCAAAGTAACAAGCATAGGAAGATAGAACAAGTGTAGCTTCAAAAATTTCAGCACATAGAGAGGTGTTTTAGTAACATGAAAATTTCTACAACCATATTTTCCTCTCTCATAATAACTTTCAGTAGCAACATGAGCAAACTCAACAATATAACTATCACATAAAGCATTCTTATCATGAGTCTCATGCATAAAATTATTACTCTCCACATAGGCATAATCAATTTTATTAGTTGTAGTGGGAGCAAATTCAACAAAGTAGCTATCATTATTATTTTCATCATCAAATATAGGAGGCAAAGTATCATCAAAGTAAATTTTCTCCTCAATGCTTGGGGGACTAAAAATATCATGCTCATCAAAGCCAGCTTCCCCAAGCTTAGAATTTTCCATAGCATTAGCAACAATAGTGTTCAAAGCATTCATACTAATAACATTCCCATTAGCATGCATAAGTTCCATGGGTTTTTTAATTTTCTCTTCAAACACATCATGTCCTAATTCAAGATAAAGTTCATAAAGATCTCTCATTGTGTTGTTTTCCATTAGGCCTAACTAGTGTAAACAAGAAACAAAAAGATGCAATTGCAGGATCTAAAGGAAATAGCTTCGAGTACTTACAACGCCGGGAAATAGCTTAGTAGCCGAGATCCGGAGTGTGAGTACCGTTTACCTTTCCTCCCCGGCAACGGCGCAGAAAATAGCTTGATGTCTATGGGTGCTTCTATTCTTGTAGACAGTGTTGGGCCTCCAAGAGCAGAGGTTTGTAGAACAGCAGCAAGTTTCCTTAAGTGGATCACCCAAGGTTTATCGAACTCAGGAGGAAGAGGTCAAAGATATCCCTCTCATGCAACCCTGCAACCACAAAGCAAGAAGTCTCTTGTGTCCCCAACACACCTAATAGGTGCACTAGTTCGGCGAAGAGATAGTGAAATACAGGTGGTATAAATAAGTAGTAGCAACGGCACCAGAAAAGTGCTTGCTGACAAGAACAAGCAAAGCAGCAGAGTAACGCAGAATGCAGTAAACAAGCAGCGATAGCAGTATTTAGGAACAAGGCCTAGGGATCATACTTTCACTAGTGGACACTCTCAACATTGATCACATAACAGAATAGATAAATGCATACTCTACACTCTCTTGTTGGATGATGAACACCATTGCGTAGGATTACACGAACCCTCAATGCCGGAGTTAACAAGCTCCACAATATTCAATGTTCATATTTAAATAACCTTAGAGTGCATGAAAGATCAACACGACTAAACCAAGTACTAACATAGCATGCACACTGTCACCTTCACACTATGTAGGAGGAATAGATCACATCAATACCATCATAGCAATAGTTAACTTCATAATCTACAAGAGATCACAATCATAGCCTACGCCAAGTACTAACACGATGCACACACTGTCACCATTACACCGTGCAGGAGGAATAAAACTACTTTAATAACATCACTAGAGTAGCACACAGATAAATTGTGATACAAAACACATTGCAATCATAAAGAGATATAAATAAGCACTTCACTATGCCATTCATAACAGTGAATAAGTATTCTGTGAAATATAGCCTAAGAGACCCACACGGTGCACACACCGTCACCTTTACACACGTGGGACAAGGAGTCTCCGGAGATCACATAAGTAAAACCCACTTGACTAGCATAATGACATCCAGATTACAAGCACATCACAACCTTAGAACTTTCTGTCACTGTCCCAGATTTAATGGAGGCATGAACCCACTATTGAGCATAAATACTCCCTCTTGGAGTCACAAGTATCAACTTGGCCAGAGCCTCTACTAGCAACGGAGAGCATGCAAGAACATAAACAACTCATATATGATAGATTGATAATCAACTTGACATAGTATTCAATATCCATCGGATCCCAACAAACACAACATGTAGGATTACAAAGAAACGATCTTGATCATGATAGGCAGCTCACAAGATCGAGCATGATAGCACAATTAGGAGAAGACGACCATCTAGCTACTGCTATGGACCCATGGTCCAGGGGTGAACTACTCACACATCAATCCGGAGGCGATCATGGCGATGAAGAGTCCTCCGGGAGATGATTCCCCTCTCCGGCCGGAGGCGATCTCCTGAATCCCCGAGATGGGATTGGCGGCGGCTGCGTCGAAGGTTTTCCGTATCGTGGCTCTCGGGGGGTTTCGCGACGAAGACTTTAAGTAGGCGGAAGGGTAGGTCAGGCCACACGAGGGACCCACACAATGTGGCCGCGCGCCAAGGCCTGTGCCGCGCCGCCCGGGCGTGTCGTCGCCTCGTGGCCCCACTTCGCTTCCTCTTCGGACTTCTGGAAGCTTCGTGGAAAAATAGGCCCCTGGGCGTTGATTTCGTCCAATTCGAATATTTCCTTACTAGGATTTCTGAAACCAAAACAGCAGAAAAGAACTGGCTCTTCGGCATCTCGTCAATAGGTTAGTGCCGGAAAATGCGTAATAACGACATATAATGTGTATAAAACATGTGGGTATCATCATAAAAGTAGCATGGAACATAGGAAATGATAGATACGTTTGGGACGTATCAAGCATCCCCAAGCTTAGTTCATACTCGCCCTCGAGTAGGTAAACGATAACAAAGATAATTTCTGAAGTGACATGCTATCATAATCTTGATCAATACTATTGTAAAGCACATGAGATGAATGCAGCGATTCGAAGCAATGATGAAGATAATGAGTAAACAAATGAATCATATAGCAAAGACTTTTCATGAATAATACTTTCAAGACAAGCATCAATAAGACTTGCATAAGAGTTAACTCATAAGCAATAAGTTCTTAGTAGAAAGCTTTGAAACAACACAAAGGAAGATATAAGTTTCAGCGGTTGCTTTCAACTTCAACATGTATATCTCATGGATAATTGTCAACACAAAGTAATATAACAAGTGCAATAGGTAAACATGTAAGAATCAATGCACACAGTTTACACAAGTGTTTGCTTCTAAGATAGAAAGAATAGGTAAACTGACTCAACAATAAAGTAGAAGAAAGGCCCTTCGCAGAGGGAAGCATGGATTACTATTTTTGTGCTAGAGCTTTTCATTTTGAAAACAAGAAACAATTTTGTCAACGGTAGTAATAAATCATATGAGTTATGTATAAGATATCTGATACGTCTCCAACGTATCGATAATTTCTTGTGTTCCATGCCACATTATTGATGTTATCTACATGTTATATGCACACTTTATGTCATATTCGTGCATTTTCTGGAACTAACCTATTAACAAGATGCCGAAGTGCCAGTTCCTGTTTTCGCTGTTTTTGGTTTCAGAAATCCTAGTAACGAAATATTCTCGGAATCGGACGAAATCAACGCCCAGGTTCCTATTTTACCCGGAAGCATCCAACACACGAGAACCGGCGAGAAGGGGGGCAGGGCCACCACACCACACCCCCGCGCGGCCAGAGGGGGCCGCGCCGCCCAGGGTGGCCCCCAAGCCCCCTGCGCCGCCTCTCCGCCTATATAAAGCCCCTGACCTAAAAACCCTGGGGCGTTCGACGAAAACCACAAACCTTCCAGAGCCGCCGCCATCGCGAAGCCAAGATCTGGGGACAGAGTCTCTGTTCCGGCACCCTGCCGGCGCGGGGAAGTGCCCCCGGAAGGCTTCTCCATCGACACCGCTGCCATCTCCACCGCCATCTTCATCGCCGCTCCTATGAGAGGAGGGAGTAGTTCTCCATCGAGGCTCGGGGCTGTACCGGTAGCTATGTGGTTCATCTCTCTCCTATGTACTTCAATACAATAGTCTCATGAGCTGCCTTACATGATTGAGATTCATATGATGATGCTTGTAATCTAGATGTCATTATGCTAGTCAAGTGAGTTTTACTTATGTGATCTCCGGAGACTCCTTGTCCCACGTGTGTAAAGGTGACAAGTGTGCACCGTGTGGGTCTCTTAGGCTATATTTCACAGAATACTTACTCATTGTTGAATGGCATAGTGAGGTGCTTATTTATATCTCTTTATGATTGCAATGTGTTTGTATCACAATTTATCTATGTGCTACTCTAGTGATGTGTTATTAAAGTAGTTTTATTCCTCCTGCACGTGTGCAAAGGTGACAGTGTGTGCACCGTGTTAGTACTTGGTTTATGCTATGATCATGATCTCTTGTAGATTGCGAAGTTAACTATTGCTATGATAATATTGATGTGATCTATTCCTCCTACATATGCATGAAGGTGACAGTGTGCATGCTATGCTAGTACTTGGTTTAGTCTTTTGATCTATCTTACACTAAAGGTTACTAAAATATGAGCATTATTGTGGAGCTTGTTAACTCCGGCATTGAGGGTTCGTGTAATCCTACGCAATGTGTTCATCATCCAACAAAAGTGTAGAGTATGCATTTATCTATTCTGCTATGTGATCAATGTTGAGAGTGTCCACTAGTGAAAGTGTAATCCCTAGGCCTTGTTCCTAAATACTGCTGCGTTACTACTTGTTTACTGTTTTACTGTGTTACTACTGCAATACTACCACCATCAACTACACGCCAAGCACTGGCACCGTTGCTACTGCTCATACTTATTTATACCACCTGTATTTCACTATCTCTTCGCCGAACTAGTGCACCTATTAGGTGTGTTGGGGACACAAGAGACTTCTTGCTTTGGTTGCAGGGTTGCATGAGAGGGATATCTTTGACCTCTTCCTCCCCGAGTTCGATAAACCTTGGGTGATCCACTTAAGGGAAACTTGCTGCTGTTCTACAAACCTCTGCTCTTGGAGGCCCAACACTGCCTACAGAAAGGAGGGGGAACGTAGACATCAAGCTATTTTCTGGCGCTGTTGCCGGGAGGAAAGGTAGGCACTCATACTACGGTCCAGGTAAAGTATTTTTCCGGCGCCGTTGTGTGTGTGCTCAAAGCTATTTCCTTTAGATCCTGCAATTGCATCTTGTTGTTTCTTGTTTACACTAGTTTGGCATAATGTACAAGAGTGAGCTTCTTATTCTATTTCCTGATTTAAAACATGGATTGTTTGATGCGAAAATTAAAAAACCTATGAAATCTTATTTGCATGCTGGTAGTAATATTAGTATGAACGCTTTGAACACCATTGTTGATAATGATATAGGAAGTTCTAAGCTTGGGGAAGCTGGTTTTCATGATCTTTTTAGTCCCCCAAGCATTGAGGAGAAAATTTTCTTTGATGATACTTTGCCTCCTATTTATGATGATTATAATGATAGTGGTCTTTTGTTGCCACCTACTATGGAGAGTAAATTTTGTTGTGATTATACTATGCCTCCTATATTTGATGATGAGAATAATAATGATAGCTACTTTGTTGAATTTGCTCCCACTATTACTAATAAAATTGACTATGCCTATGTGGAGAGTAATAATTTTATGCATGAGACTCATGATAAGAATGCTTTATGTGATAGTTATATTGTTGAGTTTGCTCATGATGCTACTGAAAGTTATTATGAGAGAGGAAAATATGGTTGTAGAAATTTTCATGTTACTAAAACACCTCTCTATGTGCTGAAATTTTTGAAGCTACACTTGTTTTATCTTCCTATGCTTGTTACTTTGCTCTTCATGAACTTGTTTATTTACAAGATTCCTATGCATAGGAAGCATGTTAGACTTAAATGTGTTTTGAATTTGCCTCTTGATGCTCTCTTTTGCTTCAAATACTATTTCTTGCGAGTGCATCATTAAAACTGCTGAGCCCATCTTAATGGCTAAAAAGAAAGAACTTCTTGGGAGATAACCCATGTGTTATTTTGCTACAGTACTTTGTTTTATATTTGTGTCTTGGAAGTTGTTTACTACTGTAGCAACCTCTCCTTATCTTAGTTTTGTGTTTTGTTGTGCCAAGTAAAGTCTTTGATAGTAAAGTAAGTACTAGATTTGGATTACTGCGCAGAAACAGATTTCTTTGCTGTCACGAATCTGGGTCTAATTCTCTGTAGGTAACTCAGAAAATTATGCCAATTTACGTGAGTGATCCTCAGATATGTACGCAACTTTCATTCAATTTGAGCATTTTCATTTGAGCAAGTCTGGTGGCCTAATAAAATCCATCTTTACGGACTGTTCTGTTTTGACAGATTCTGCCTTTTATTTCGCATTGCCTCTTTTGCTATGTTGGATGAATTTCTTTGATCCATTAATGTCCAGTAGCTTTATGCAATGTCCAGAAGTGTTAAGAATGATTGTGTCACCTCTGAACATGTTAATTTTTATTGTCCACTAACCCTCTAATGAGTTGTTTCGAGTTTGGTGTGGAGGAAGTTTTCAAGGGTCAAGAGAGGAGGATGATATACTACGATCAAGAAGAGTGAAAAGTCTAAGCTTGGGGATGCCCCGGTGGTTCATCCCTGCATATATCAAGAAGACTCAAGCGTCTAAGCTTGGGGATGCCCAAGGCATCCCCTTCTTCATCGATAAATTATCAGGTTCCTTCTCTTGAAACTATATTTTTATTCGGTCACATCTTATGTGCTTTACTTGGAGCGTCTGTGTGCTTTTGTTTTTGTTTTTGTTTGAATAAATTGGATTACATCATGCTTGTGTGGGAGAGAGACACGCTCCGCTGGTTCATATGAACACATGTGTTCTTAGCTCATAATATTCATGGCGAAGTTTCCTCTTCGTTAAATTGTTATATGGTTGGAATTGGAAAATGATACATGTAGTAATTGCTATAATGTCTTGGGTAATGTGATACTTGGCAATTGTTGTGCTCATGTTTAAGCTCTTGCATCATATACTTTGCACCTATTAGTGAAGAATACATAGAGCATGCTAAAATTTGGTTTGCATAATTGGTCTCTCTAAGGTCTAGATAATTTCTAGTATTGAGTTTGAACAACAAGGAAGACGGTGTAGAGTCTTATAATGTTTTCAATATGTCTTTTATGTGAGTTTTGCTGCACCGGTTCATCCTTGTGTTTGTTTCAAATAAGCCTTGCTAGCCTAAACCTTGTATCGAGAGGGAATACTTCTCATGCATCCAAAATACTTGAGCCAACCACTATGCCATTTGTGTCCACCATACCTACCTATACTACATGGTATTTTCCCGCCATTCCAAAGTAAATTGCTTGAGTGCTACCTTTAAAATTCCATCATTCACCTTTGCAATATATAGCTCATGGGACAAATAGCTTAAAAACTATTGTGGTATTGAATATGTAATTATGCACTTTATCTCTTATTAAGTTGCTTGTTGTGCGATAACCATGTTCACTGGGGAACGCCATCAACTCATTGTTGAATTTCATGTGAGTTGCTATGCATGTTCGTCTTGTCTGAAGTAAGGGCGATCTACACTGAGTTGAATGGTTTGAGCATGCATATTGTGAGAGAAGAACATTGGGCCGCTAACTAAAGCCATGATTCATGGTGGAAGTTTCAGTTTTGGACAAACATCCTCAAATCTCTAATGAGAAAAGAATTAATTGTTGTCAAATGCTTAAAGCATTCAAAGAGGAGTCCATTATCTGTTGTCTATGTTGTCCCGGTATGGATGTCTAAGTTGAGAATAATCAAAAGCGAGAAATCCAAATGAGCTTTCTCCTTAGACCTTTGTACAGGCGGCATAGAGGTACCCCTTTGTGAAACTTGGTTAAAGCATATGTATTGCGGTGATAATCCAGGTAGTCCAAGCTAATTAGGACAAGGTGCGGGCACTATTGGTACACTATGCATGAGGCTTGCAACTTATAAGATATAATTTACATGATGCATATGCTTTATTACTACCGTTGACAAAATTGTTTCATGTTTTCAAAATCAAAGCTCTAGCACAAATATAGCAATCGATGCTTTTCCTCTATGGAGGACCATTCTTTTACTTTCAATGTTGAGTCAGTTCACCTATTTCTATCCACCTCAAGAAGCAAACACTTGTGTGAACTGTGCATTGATTCCTACATACTTGCTTATTGCACTTATTATATTACTCTATGTTGACAATATCCATGAGATATACATGTTACAAGTTGAAAGCAACCGCTGAAACTTAATCTTCTTTTGTGTTGTTTCAATACCTTTACTTTGAATTATTGCTTTATGAGTTAACTCTTATGCAAGACTTATTGATGCTTGTCTTGAAGTGCTATTCATGAAAAGTCTTTGCTTTATGATTCACTTGTTTACTCATGTCATACACATTGTTTTGATCGCTGCATTCACTACATATGCTTTACAAATAGTATGATCAAGTTTATGATGGCATGTCACTCCAGAAATTATCTTTGTTATCGTTTTACCTGCTCGGGACGAGCAGAACTAAGCTTGGGGATGCTGATACGTCTCCAACGTATCGATAATTTCTTGTGTTCCATGCCACATTATTGATGTTATCTACATGTTATATGCACACTTTATGTCATATTCGTGCATTTTCTGGAACTAACCTATTAACAAGATGCCGAAGTGCCTTTTTCGCTGTTTTTGGTTTCGAAATCCTAGTAACGAAATATTCTCAATCGGACGAAATCAACGCCTGGTTCCTATTTTACCCTAAGCATCCAGAACACGAGAACCGCTGAGAAGGGGGTGGCCACCACACCACACCCTGCGCTGCAGGGGGCCGCGCTGCCTTATGGTGTGGGCCCCCAGAAGCCCTCCTGCGCCGCCTCTCCGCCATAAAGCCCCACCTAAAACCCTGGGCGTTGGACGAAACCACAGAAACCTTCCGTGAGCCGCCGCCATCGCGGGCCAAGATCCGGGGGACAGAGTCTCTGTTCCGGCACCCTGCCGGAGCGGGGAAGTGCCCCCGAAGGCTTCTCCATCGACACCGCTGCCATCTCCACCGCCATCTTCATCACCGCTGTCTCCCATGAGGAGGGAGTAGTTCTCCATCGAGGCTCGGGGCTGTACCGGTAGCTATGTGGTTCATCTCTCTCCTATGTACTTCAATACAATAGTCTCATGAGCTGCCTTACATGATTGAGATTCATATGATGATGCTTGTAATCTAGATGTCATTATGCTAGTCAAGTGAGTTTTACTTATGTGATCTCCGGAGACTCCTTGTCCCACGTGTGTAAAGGTGACAGTGTGTGCACCGTGTGGGTCTCTTAGGCTATATTTCACAGAATACTTACTCACCGTTGAATGGCATAGTGAGGTGCTTATTTATATCTCTTTATGATTGCAATGTGTTTGTATCACAATTTATCTATGTGCTACTCTAGTGATGTGTTATTAAAGTAGTTTTATTCCTCCTGCACGTGTGCAAAGGTGACAGTGTGTGCACCGTGTTAGTACTTGGTTTATGCTATGATCATGATCTCTTGTAGATTGCGAAGTTAACTATTGCTATGATAATATTGATGTGATCTATTCCTCCTACATATGCATGAAGGTGACAGTGTGCATGCTATGCTAGTACTTGGTTTAGTCTTTTGATCTATCTTACACTAAAGGTTACTAAAATATGAGCATTATTGTGGAGCTTGTTAACTCCGGCATTGAGGGTTCGTGTAATCCTACGCAATGTGTTCATCATCCAACAAAAGTGTAGAGTATGCATTTATCTATTCTGTTATGTGATCAATGTTGAGAGTGTCCACTAGTGAAAGTGTAATCCCTAGGCCTTGTTCCTAAATACTGCTTACACTGCTTGTTTACTGTTTTACTGTGTTACTACGCTGCAATACTACCACCATCAACTACACGCCAAGCACTTTTCTGGTTGCTACTGCTCATACTTATTTATACCACCTGTATTTCACTATCTCTTCGCCGAACTAGTGCACCTATTAGGTGTGTTGGGGACACAAGAGACTTCTTGCTTTGTGGTTGCAGGGTTGCATGAGAGGGATATCTTTGACCTCTTCCTCCTGAGTTCGATAAACCTTGGGTGATCCACTTAAGGGAAACTTGCTGCTGTTCTACAAACCTCTGCTCTTGGAGGCCCAACACTGTCTACAGGAAAGGAGGGGGAACGTAGACATCAATATCTTATAAGTTGCATGCCTCATGCATAGTATACTAATAGTGCCCGCACCTTGTCCTAATTAGCTTGGGTTAACACGGATTATCATTGCATAGCATATGTTTCAACCAAGTGTCACAAAGGGGTACCTCTATGCCGCCTGTACAAAGGTCTAAGGAGAAAACTCGCATTGGATTTCTCGCTTTTGATTATTCTCAACTTAGACATCCATACCGGGACAACATAGACAACAGATAATGGACTCCTCTTTAATGCATAAGCATTCAACAACAGTTAATATTCTCATAAGAGATTGAGGATTAGCTGTCCACACTGAAACTTCCACCATGAATCATGGCTTTAGTTAGCGGCCCAATGTTCTTCTCTAACAGTATGCATACTCAAACCATTTGATTGTGAAAACCACCCTTACTTCAGACAAGACGAACATGCATAGCAACTCACATGATATTCAACAAAGGTAAAAGAGTTGATGGCGTCCCCAGAAAACATGGTTACCGCTCAACAAGCAACTTACTAAGAAATAAGACACATAAGTACATATTCTTCACCACGATAGTTTTTAAGCTATTTTGTCCCATGAGCTATATATTGTAAAGGTAAAGAATAGAAATTTTAAAGGTAGCACTCAAGTAATGTACTTTGGAATGGCGGAGAAATACCATGTGGTAGGTAGGTATGGTGGACACAAATGGCATGGTTATTGGCTCAAGAATTTGGATGCACGAGAAGAATCCCTCTCAATACAAGGCTAGGCTAGCAAGGTTGTTTGAAGCAAACTCAAGTATAAATGGTGCAGCAAGACTCACATATAAACATATTGTAAGCATTATAAGACTTTACATCGTCTCCTTGTTGTTCAAACACCTTAACCAGAAAATATCTAGACTTAGAGAGAACAATCATGCAAACCAAATTTTAACATGCTCTATGTAGTTATTCATTAATGGGTACAAGGTACATGATGCAAGAGCTTAAACAAGATCTATATGAGCACAACAATTGCCAAGTATCACATTATTCAAGACATTAAACCATTTACCACATGCGGCATTTTCCGTTTCCAACCATATATCAATGAATGAGGTAGTTCAACTTTCGCAATGAACATTAAAGATAAAGCTAAGAACACATGTGTTCATACGAAACAGCGGAGCGTAATATCTCTAGGATCCGACTTTATTCAAACAAAACAAAAACTAAAGCAAACAGACGCTCCAAGCAAAGCACATAAGATGTGACTGAATAAAAATATAGTTTCATTAGAGGAACCTGATAATGTTGTCGATGAAGAAGGGGATGCCTTGGGCATCCCCAAGCTTAGACGCTTGGGTCTTCTTAAAATATGCAGGGATGAACCACGGGGGCATCCCCAAGCTTTGACTTTTCACTCTTCTTGATCATATTGTATCATCCTCCTCTCTTGATCCTTGAAAACTTCCTCCACACCAAACTCGAAACAAACTCATTAGAGGGTCAGTGCATAATTCATATATTCAGAGGTGACATAATCATTCTTAATACTTCTGGACATTGCTCAAAGCTACTGAAAGTTAATGGAACAAAGAAATCCATCAAACATAGCAAAACAGGCAATGTGAAATAAAAGGCAGAATCTGTCAAAACAAACAGTCCGTAAAGACGAATTTTAAAATGGCACCAGATTTGCTCAGATGAAAATGCCCAAATTGAATGAAAGTTGCGTACATATCTGAGGATCACGCACGTAAATTGGCAGATTTTTCTGAGTTACCTACAGAGAATTATGCCCAGATTCGTGACAGCAAGAAATCTGTTCCTGCGCAGTAATCCAAATCTAGTATTGGCTTTACTATCAAAGACTTTACTTGGCACAACAATGCAATAAAATAAAGATAAGGAGAGGTTGCTACAGTAGTAACAACTTCCAAGACTCAAATATAAAACAAAGTACTGTAGTAAAAACATGGGTTGTCTCCCATAAGCGCTTTTCTTTAACGCCTTTCAGCTAGGCGCAGAAAGTGTGAATCAAGTGTTATCAAGAGATGAAGCATCAACATTACCTCGGGCTTTATGCATACCCTTCTTGTTCTTTTTCTTACTCTTTGGTTTAGGGAATACATGTCTACCTCCCGGTGTAGAGGTGAATTTTAGGGTGCCTTCTCCCACATTTATGACTGCTCCCAATAGTTTCAGCAGGGATCTTCCAAGTGTGATTTGTCCTGTTCCTACACATTCAATAACAAGATAATCAGTGGATACCGTTCTTCCAAGAATGGTTGTATGCACACCCTCGGCTATTCCCTTAGGAATTATAACAGAGTTATCAATAAGAGTTATTCCTTCTCCTCCTTCAACGAGTCCCCAAAGTGTCAAAGATTCATAAATACTCTTAGGCATAAGGCAAAATTCAGACATAATATCACAATAGGCATGAAAAGTTTCACCACCAATAATAACTTTAATAGTAGGGTCCCACATTGAAGGTTCAGAGTTCACTAAAACTTGATCAAGACGGTTACGAACATAACTATAATTTTCTTTCAAGCGAGATGCACTTATCTCAAGAGTGTTTAATCTATTATAAATGCTAATAAGAGTTGAATCAAAGTTATTAGCTGAACTATGTGATGCAACCAATTTTTTTATGGCATTAAAAGCTTGATCACCATTGCAATGAAGGAAATCTCCTCCTACTACAGCATCCAAGGCATATCTATAGCGAATCATAAGCCCAAAATAAAAATTACTAAGGAGCAGACTTAGTGTCATTTGAGGTTCAACTTTACGATAAGAATCAAAAATTCTAGACCAAGCATCTTTAAAACTCTCCTCATTTCCTTGTTTAAAAGTAAAAACTAATTCCTCAGGTGAAGAAGTAACAGGTACAGAGCTAGACATGATAACAAAAGTAAACTAAATGCTAGTAACTAATTTTTTTGTGTTTTTGATATAGAGAGCAAGACAATAAATAAAGTAAAACTAGCAACTAATTTTTTTGTGTTTTGTTTATGTGCAGCAAACAAAGTAGTAAATGAAGTAAAGTAAAGCAAGACAAAAACAAAATAAAGAGATTGGAAGTGGAGACTCCCCTTGCAGCGTGTCTTGATCTCCCCGGCAACGGCGCCAGAAATTTGCTTGATGCGTGTAGTTGACACGTCCGTTGGGAACCCCAAGAGGAAGGTGATGCGCACAGTAGCAAGTTTCCCTCAGAAGAAACCAAGGTTTAATCGAACCAGTAGGAGTCAAGAAGCACGTTGAAGGTTGATGGTGGCGGAATGTAGTGCGGCGCAACACCAGGGATTCCGGCGCCAACGTGGAACCTGCACAACACAACCAAAGAACTTTGCCCCAACGTAACAATGAGGTTGTCAATCTCACCGGTTGCTGTAAACAAAGGATTAACCGTATTGTGTGGAAGATGATTGTTTGCGAAGAACAGAAAAGAACAAGTATTGCAGATTGTATTTCAGATGTAAAGAATAGATCGGGGTCCACAGCACTAGCGGTGTCTCTCCCATAAGATAAATAGCATGTTGGGTGAACGAATTACAGTTGGGCAATTGACAAATAAAGAAGGCATAACAATGCACATACATATATCATGATGAGTACTATGAGATTTAATCAGGGCATTACGACAAAGTACATAGACCGCCATCCAGCATGCATCTATGCCTAAAAAGTCCACCTTCAGGTTATCATCCGAACCCCTTCCGGTATTAAGTTGCAAGCAACAGACAATTGCATTAAGTATGGTGCGTAATGTAATCAACACAAATATCCTTAGACAAAGCATCGATGTTTTATCCCTAGTGGCAACAGCACATCCACAACCTTAGAACTTTCTGTCACTGTCCCAGATTTAATGGAGGCATGAACCCACTATCGAGCATAAATACTCCCTCTTGGAGTCACAAGTATCAACTTGGCCAGAGCCTCTACTAGCAACGGAGAGCATGCAAGAACATAAACAACTCATATATGATAGATTGATAATCAACTTGACATAGTATTCAATATCCATCGGATCCCAACAAACACAACATGTAGGATTACAAAGAAACGATCTTGATCATGATAGGCAGCTCACAAGATCGAGCATGATAGCACAATTAGGAGAAGACGACCATCTAGCTACTGCTATGGACCCATGGTCCAGGGGTGAACTACTCACACATCAATCCGGAGGCGATCATGGCGACGAAGAGTCCTCCGGGAGATGATTCCCCTCTCGGCAGGGTGCCGGAGGCGATCTCCTGAATCCCCCGAGATGGGATTGGCGGCGGCTGCGTCTCTGGAAGGTTTTCCGTATCGTGGCTCTCGGTACTGGGGGTTTCGCGACGAAGACTTTAAGTAGGCGGAAGGGTAGGTCATGGGGCCACACGAGGGACCCACACAACAGGCCGCGCGGCCAAGGCCCAGGCCGCACCGCCCTGGCGTGTCGTCGCCTCGTGGCCCCACTTCGTTTCCTCTTCGGACTTCCGAAGCTTCGTGGAAAATAGGCCCCGGCGTTGATTTCATCCAATTCCGAGAATATTTCCTTACTAGGATTTCTGAAACCAAAAACAAAAAAAAGAACTGGCTCTTCGGCATCTCGTCAATAGGTTAGTGCCGGAAAATGCGTAATAACGACATATAATGTGTATAAAACATGTGAGTATCATCATAAAAGTAGCATGGAACATAAGAAATTATAGATACGTTTGGGACGTATCAGTGATCTTGTAGGAAGATTTTTTTACATGCATTAAATACCTTCAACATTGTGGTATGCGACATGCAACCGTTGCACATATAATGTTGGCATGGCTCGCCCCCCATTCCCCCACCTCTGACTTAGTGTATTGTGTCGTGTAAAATGAAAGTATTGAATTTCTTCTGGACAACCATTGTCCAATTCAAAAATCAGACCCGACGCGATGCGGGCAAGCCCTATCAGCGGCTCAACCAAGTGGCTGGTCAGCATTGTTAATGGCGCACCCAACCCCGTTACCGGGGCGGCCGCTGCCACTTCCCACACAACGACAAATGGGCTTCCCGCACTAGCGTAGATGTGATGGCCGGTTGGCATGCTCATAACCCCAAAGAGAAGGGGATCATTATTGTAGGACCTATCAATGTGAAAATATGGGTATCAAACAACATAAGGAAGAAGGAAAAATTATTTACTCTCTCCAACATGAGTATTATAATTCTAACCATCGAGACAAAACAAAGTACAAAGAGGTTTAACTTGAAGCTTGAAAGTAAACAAAAAACAAAAAAATATAAAAGTGTTCCAATCTTCTAAATGCAAGAGGACGAGTCGGATGATTACTCTTATAGGAACAATGGACCCCGGGTTCATGGTTTCACTTGATCTTTCTCTCAAACAATAGTGCATATCATCTTACAAGATGATAAAAGTACTCACAATTGTCATGCTTCAATGGCTAACTTTTATACCGGCGCGACTACATGCCCTAAAACACATAGTTGAAAAGAAGTACCCATATGAGTGTTGTGTCATGCAACGTGTGATTATTGTCACTTCTCCTCTAAGAGTAAAAACACACTAGATAAAAGATGTTGGTGATACCATTTCTATGTGTCATTGTTGTCATTTGTCTACACGCTTCATCTACATGCATCATACTTCTTTATGTGAAAATACACTAAAACACTATGTCAAAGGTTTTGTTTGTTGTGCACATAGCACATCTCTCTATTCTACCTACACTTAGTGTTGTAAAACACCTCGTGATGTTGGAATACAAGGCATTACCACTTGAATTATCCTGATGCTTCCATGACGTATAATCAAACCAATGCATAGATACCATAAACATGCTTCAAAAGTGATAGGGCAAAGATGGCCGATCTTTCGATGAGAGTATGATAGCGTCGATTTGTTGGTGGAGTTCGTGCTTGACGATCCGACTACACGTGCAAAGCTCGTACGCCAATGCAATCGCTAGGACAATCTCCGGGAGTTACTGATCTTGCGGATGCATGATACGTCCAATTTGCATCACTATTTTATATCATAATTTGCTGTTATTCATTGATATATTTCATATTGGGACACAATACTTATGTTATTTCATCTATTTTGCATGTTTCATGATTATTTGGAGATCGAGCACCGGAGCCAGGATTCTGCTGGAAAAAGCACCGTCAGGATGCAATATTTCGGAAGATCAACTGGAAGGAAGTTTTACCAAAAACCCTATTTTTCCAGATGACTGAGGAAGCAAGGGGAGCCAGCTGGACCCAGGGTGGGCCCACACCATAGGGTGGCGCGGCCCATGGCCTGGCCGCGCCACCATGTGGTGTGGAGCCCCCTCGGCCTCTTTCGCCTCCTTTTCTTCGCGAAACCCTTCGTCCCGAAGACCTAAGCCACAGAGGAATCCTCACGAAGGGTTACAGCCGCCTCTGCGGGGCGGAGAACACCAGAGAGAAAAGAGCTCTCCGGCAGGCTGAAATCCGCCGGGGAAATTCCCTCCCGGAGGGGGAAATCGACGCCATCGTCACCGCCATCGAGCTGGACATCATCTCCATCACCATCATCATCATCTCCACCATCATCACCGCCATCTCCACCGCTGGACATCGTCACCGCTGTAGCAATTTGGGTTTGATCTTGATTGTTTGATAGGGGAAACTCTCCCGGTACGATTTCTACTTGTTGTTGATGCTATTGAGTGAAACCATTGAACCAAGGTTTATGTTCAGATTGTTATTCATCATCATATCACCTCTGATCATGTTCCATATGATGTCTCGTGAGTAGTTCGTTTAGTTCGTGAGTAGTTTGTTAGTAGTGAACTATGGTTGAGTAATATTCAATGTTATGATATTTAAGTTGTGGTGTTATTCTTCTAGTGGTGTCGTGTGAACGTCGACTACACGACACTTCACCATTTATGGGCATGGGGGATGCATCTTGTACTCGTTTGCCAATTGCGGGGTTGCCGGAGTGACAGAAACCTAAACCCCCGTTGGTATATCGATGCAGGAGGGATCGCAGGATCTCAGAGTTTAAGGCTGTGGTTAGATTTATCTTAATTACTTTCTTGTAGTTGCGGATGCTTGCAAGGGTATAATCACAAGTATGTATTAGTCCTAGGAAGGGCGGTACATTAGCATAGGTTCACCCACACAACACTTATCAAAACAATGAAGATTAATCAGCTGTATGTAGCGAAAGCACTAGACTAAAATCCCGTGTGTCCTCGAGAATGTTTGGTCATTATAAGTAAACAAACCGGCTTGTCCTTTGTGCTAAAAAGGATTGGGCCACTCGCTGCAATTATTTCTCTCGCATTTTACTTACTCGTACTTTATTCATCTGTTACATCAAAACCCCCTGAATACTTGTCTGTGAGCATTTACAGTGAATCCTTCATCAAAACTGCTTCAACACCTTCTGCTCCTCGTTGGGATCGACATTCTTACTTATCGAAGATACTACGATACACCCCCTATACTTGTGGGTCATCAACACTATTGGCGCCGTTGTCGGAGTGAAGCGCTATTGGTAAGCGGAATTGGTAAGGAAAACCTTTACTGTTTGTGCTGATTTTATTTCTGCCTGCTGCTATAAGTCATTATGGAGAGATCTTCTCTTCAATTTCTATTTGGGAAATCTACTACTACTGCAACGGTAGTGGATGAGGCGCCAGGTGAGGAAGTAATACCATATAAAATACCTACGAAAATTATTGAACATGTTATGGATAACCGCTATGAAGGGGATGGAACTGTCCATCCTGGTGATCATTTACTGTTTTTGCATGAATTATGCGGGTTATTCAAATGTGCAGGTATTGCTATGAATGAAGTTAGGAAGAAGCTATTCTCTATATCGCTGTCTGGTAAAGCGGCGCATTGGTATAAATTGCTGAAGAATGGTGATTCTCTTGATTGGGAGGACATTGTGCCTTTATTTTATTCCAAATTTTATCCTCCAAGTGAAATTCACAAAGATCGGAACCGCATATATAATTTCTGGCCTCATGATGAAGAGAGTATTGCCCAAGCTTGGGGGAGATTGAAATCTTTAATGCTCAAATGCCCCATTCATGAGCTTCCTGGTAATGTTATTATTGATAATTTCTATGCAAGACTTTCTTTTCAAGACAAGACCTTGTTGGATACTTCTTGTTCTGGATCATTTACACGCAACAAAGAAGAGTTTAAAAGGGACCTTCTTGATCGGATCCAAGAAAATACTGAAGGTTGGGAGAACGACAAAGATAGAGAATCAGGTATAATTTATGATTATAAATGCATTGAAGCTTTTATGGATACTGATACATTTCGTAATATGAGTGCTACATATGGTCTTGATTCTCAAGTTGCTGCAAACCTTTATAAAGCTTTTGCCTCTCATTATGAATTGCCTAAGAAGAATTTTGATAAGTATCATGAACCGTATAAAGATAAAATTGATTCATCTATTAATAAGTGTGTTGTAGTTGAAACTGCTGATCGTGTTATTCCTGAAGCTTATATTGAAAAAACTCCTTTTCCTGCTAAAATGAGGGAGTACTCTGTTATAAATAGTGCGGTTCATAAAAGTGAAAAGAAACCTAGAGAACTGAAGAACAAATAAAAGTTGAACCTGCTGTTGCAATTGTTAAAGATCTTGTGACTGAAAATGTGGAGGATGGTCATATTATTTTCTGTGAAGATGCATCTAATATTGTTTCACATCCTAATAAACCCAAACAAGCTAGTGTTCCTATGCTATCTGTTAGAATTGGTGATCATTGCTATTATGGTTTATGTGATATTGGTGCAAGTGTTAGTGCTATACCTTATGAGCTTTACACGGAGATTATGCACGAAATTGATTCTTGTGAACTTGAAGATATTGATGTGGTTATTCAGCTGGCTAATAGAGAAACTATTTCTCCAATTGGTATTGTTCGAGATGTGGAAGTTCTATGTGGTAAGATTAAATATCCCGCTGACTTTTTGGTACTTGGTTCTGCTGCTAGTGATTATTGTCCTATCATTTTTGGGAGACCTTTTCTAAATACTTGTGGAGCTATTATAGATTGTAAGAAAGAGAAAATTTTGACTAAATTTGCTGGTGAATCTTATGAGTTTAACTTCTCTAAATTTACTAAAACTCCTTATAAAGCTGATTTGCCTAGTAATGATTTTAAAATGGAGCAATGTGCATCTATTGTTCTTGTTCCTAATAATCCTTTGCAGCAACATTTGGAGGATAGCGAGAGTGAAGTTTTTAGGAAAGAAAGAGATGAGCTTGAGGAGATTTTTCTTCGCCAACCTATTCTCAAGCATGATTTACCGGTGGAAGACTTGGGTACAACACCGCCACCAAAGGAAGATCCTGTTTTTGATTTAAAGCCTTTGCCTGATAATCTTAAATATGCTCATATTGATGATAAGAAAATATATCCTGTTATTATTAGTTCTAAGCTTACAGAGTTTGAAGAAGAAAGATTATTGCAAATATTGAAGAAACACCGAGGTGCTATTGGCTATACTCTTGATGACTTGAAGGGGATTTCTCCCTCTATTTGCCAACATGCCATTAATATGGAAGATGATGCGAAGCCTGTTGTTGAACCTCAGCGTCTCTAATTCCTAAGATGAAGGATGTGGTAAGAAATGAGGTATTACGACTTCTTGAAGCTGGTATTATATATCCTATTGCTGATAGTAGATGGGTTAGTCCGTGCATTGTGTTCCTAAGAAAGGAGGAATGACTTGTTGTGCCTAATGATAATGATGAGCTCATACCTCAAAGAGTAGTTGTAGGGTATAGAATGTGCATTGATTATCGAAAAGTTAATAAAGTTACTAAGAAAGATCATTACCCTTTACCATTTATTGATCAAATGTTAGAAAGGTTATCTAAAAATACTCATTTTTGCTTTCTTGATGGTTATTCTGGGTTTTCACAAATTGCTGTTAAAGCTAAAGATCAAGAGAAAACCACTTTTACTTGTCCCTATGGAACTTATGCTTATAGGCGTATGCCTTTTGGTTTATGTAATGCTCATGCTACTTTTCAAAGATGCATGTCTGCTATTTTTCATGGCTTTTGTGAGAGTATTGTGGAAGTATTCATGGATGATTTTTCTGTCTATGGGAATTCTTTTGATAGTTGCTTGCGAAACCTTGATAAAGTTTTGCAGAGATGTGAAGAAACTAACCTTGTTCTTAATTGGGAGAAATGCCACTTTATGGTTAATGAAGGGATTGTATTGGGACATAAAATTTCTGAGAGAGGTATTGAAGTTGATAGAGCTAAAGTTGAAGCTATTGAGAAGATGCCCTATCCAAGGGATGTTAAAGGTATTCGTAGTGTTCTTGGACATGCTGGTTTTATAGGAGATTTATTAAAGATTTCTCCAAGATTTCAAAGCCTCTTACTAATCTTCTTCAAAAAGATGTACCTTTTGTTTTTGATGATTGTAAGGAAGCTTTTGAAACTCTAAAGAAAGCCTTAACAACTGCTCCTATAGTTGAACCTCCTGATTGGAATTTACCATTTGAAATTATGTGTGATGCTAGTGATTTTGCTGTAGGCGCTGTTCTTGGACAGCGAGTAGATAAAAAATTAAATGTTATTCATTATGCTAGTAAAACTCTTGATGCTGCTCAAAGAAATTATGCTACTACTGAAAAAGAATTGTTAGCTGTAGTCTTTGCTTGTGATAAATTTAGATCTTATATTGTTGATTCAAAAGTTACAATTCATACTGATCATGCTGCAATTAGATACCTTATGACAAAGAAAGATGCTAAGCCGAGGCTTATTAGATGGGTGCTTCTTTTGCAAGAATTTCGATTTACATATTGTAGATAGGAAAGGTGCTATAATCCTGTTGCTGATAATTTGTCTAGATTGGAAAATATTGCTTATGATCCTGTTCCTGTTAATGATAGTTTTCCAAATGAACAATTGGCTGTAATAAAGGTGAGCTCGCGAGACAGTCCTTGGTATGCTGATTATGCTAACTTTATTGTTTCCAAGTACTTGCCTCCAACCTTTTCAGCTCAAAGGAGGAAATTCTTTTATGACTTGAGGCATTATTTCTGGGATGACCCACACTTATATAAAGAAGGAGTGGATGGTATTATGCGATGTGTTCCCGAATATGAACAACAAGAGATATTGAGTAAATGTCATGGCAGTGTTTATGGAGGACATCACGCCGGAGATAGAACCGCGCAAAAGGTTCTACAATCAGGTTTTTATTGGCCAACTCTCTTCAAAGATGCAAGGAAGTTTATTTTATCTTGTGATGAATGTCAAAGGGTTGGTAATATCTCCAGACGCAATGAAATGCCTATGAATTATACTCTGTTATTGAACCATTTGATTGTTGGGGATTTGACTTCATGGGACCTTTTCCCTCTTCAGAAGGTAACACGCATATACTTGTTGCTGTTGATTATGTTACTAAATGGGTGGAAGCCATACCTACAAAAAGTGCTGATGGTGAGACCTCTTTAAAAATGCTTTTAGATATTATTTTTCCTAGATTTGGAGTTCCTAGATATATTATGACTGATGGAGGTTCTCATTTTATTCATGGAGGTTTTAGAAAGACTCTTGCTAGGTATGGTATTAATCATAGAATTGCTTCCGCTTATCACCCTCAAACTAGTGGTCAAGTAGAATTATCGAATAGAGAAATTAAATCTATTTTGGGAAAGACCGTTAATAAATCTAGAAAGAATTGGGCTAGTAAATTGAAGGATGCACTATGGGCTTATAGAACTGCTTACAAAAACCCCATGGGAATGTCACCTTATAAAATGGTTTACGGAAAAGCTTGTCATTTACCTTTAGAACTAGAACACAAAGCTTATTGGGCTGTTAGAGAATTAAATAAAGATCCTAAACTTGCCGGTAATAAGAGGTTGTTGCAATTAAGTTCTCTAGATGAATGGAGAAGTGAAGCTTATGAAAATGCTAAACTCTTTAAAGAAAAAGTCAAAAAATGGCATGATAGAAGGATTATCAAGAGAGAGTTTAATGTTGGGGATAAAGTCCTTTTGTATCGGTCTCGTCTCAGATTTTGCAGGGAAATTACTCTCAAAATGGGAAGGACCGTATGTTGTTGAGGAGGTGTATCGTTCAGAGCAATTAAAATTAGCTCTCTCCAAGGCAATGCTACGCAAGTGGTGAATGGACAAAGACTCAAGCATTATATCTCAGGTGATTCTTATAATGTTGATGTTGATATTATTCAAGTGGAAACACCGGAGGCTTTCATCAAAGGACAAATTGACAGTCCGCCAGAACTCAACTTTGAATAGGTAACAGATCTGGTAATGAAAAGTTCGCGATTTACTTTCCGAACATTATTTTTGTTGTTTTTGGAAAATAAGAAAAATTACGAGATCGAAACGGAGTGGAAAAGACGCACGAGGGGTGCCACCATACGGCGCGGCCCGGCTCGGCCCGCGCCGAATGTGGACCGCCGCCGTTGCCCTTTCCGACTCTAGTTCGATCTGGTACTTTCCGTTTGTTCTGAAAATTTTTATTATAAAATCCCCCGGACCCCTGGAGGTCCGTATATCGTTTTCTCGACGTGTCTTGTTTCGAGCTGTTTCTGCCAGGATTTGTTTTAGATCTAGAGCCATCATGTCTTCATCGGAAACTCCGAAGGACAGCTCCTGCAAGGATGTTGGCAACTTGTACATGGAGGAGCTGAGGATGCATCCAAAGGAGTTGATGCTCACGAGGGAAAACTGCAGATCAAAGATGTTCAGGGTCCCAAAGGAGAAGGAAGCTTGGAAGACAGGATGGAGAAGCTAGAACAAGAAGTCTTCAATTACAAGAAGATGGCCGAGCGTGAAGTGGATATCTTTCACAAGATTGTGTCTGAACTCATTGCTGAACATGAGAAGGAAACTGCAAAGCTATGGGGCGACATCCTCTCACTTCACGACACCACCAACAAACTCCAAGCTCAACTCTACGACATTCATAATCAGAACTGTGAGTATGAAAACAGGTTTAAACATATGAGCCGTGCTGCTAGTTTCAGGATTCCCGAGACCAAGATGTCATTTGTTGATGGAGAGCCTCTATCTTGGAAGTCTGAAGACGGGAATTCATCACCACCATCGCCAAAGGAGTAATTCATCATCGGTATTGGCATCCCCTTGGTTTGTTCCAAGCTTGGGGAGTGCCGCAGTATCACATTATCATTACCTTTTACTTTTTACTATCAAGTAGTGTCATATCATGAGTAGGGAAGTTATCGTATAAGATGGGTTGCATTGTGGAAGTATCTCTCCTTTAGTTTGTCTATGTATCCCTTGGTGTGAGTTATCGTTATGGAATATTAATGAGAAGTCTTATCATTTACATATTGCACATCTTATTTTTAGTTTGCAATCTCTACTATATGATTAATCTTGATTTTAGTATTGGTACCACTTTGGGAGCATTGAGTAAATCTATTTGGTTTTGGCAAACTTAGCAATGGTCAATAGCAACAACACTTTGAGTTTAAGAAGAATAGAGGAAATACATGTAGAAGATATTATTATCTTTCTTATCAGTCCTTAGCTTAGTATTCTAAAGTTAAAACTGTTTGTGCTTACAAGTAAGATGCATGATTGTTTCTATCACATGTATATTTGTTTGTTTCCCTCAACTCCTATGCTTGCTAATTAACCTTGCTAGCCAAAGACCTGTACTGAGAGGGAATACTTCTCGTGCATCCAAACCCGAACCCAAACCTATGCCATTTGTGTCCACCATATCTACCTACCACATGGTATTTTCTCGCCATTCCAAGTAAATACTTCATGTGCTACCTTTAAACAATTCAAAACTTATTACTCTTTATTTGTGTCAATGTTTTATAGCTCATGAGGAAGTATGTGGTGTTTTATCTTTCACTTTTGTTAGGCAGCCTCCACTAATGGACTAGTGGCTTCATCCACTTATCCTATAATTTCGCAATAAGAGCTGGCAACGGGGTTCCCAGCCCCAATTAATCAACTTTCATTAATAATTCTCTTCACTATTTTATACGTCCAATTTGCATCACTATTTTATATCATAATTTGCTGTTATTCATTGATATATTTCATATTGGGACACAATACTTATGTTATTTCATCTATTTTGCATGTTTCATGATTATTTGGAGATCGAGCACCGGAGCCGGATTCTCCGGGAAAAGCACCGTCAGATGCAATATTTCGGAAGATCAACTGTGGAAGGAAGTTTTACCAAAAACCCTATTTTTCCAGATGACGGAGGAAGCCGAAGGGGGAGCCGCTGGACCCAGGTGGCCCACACCATAGGTGGCGCGCCCATGGCTCTGGCCGCGCCACCATGTGGTGTGGAGCCCCCTCGGCCTCTCGCCTCCTTTTCTTCGCGAAACCCTTCGTCCCGAAGACCTAAGCCACGGAGGAATCCTCACGAAGGGTTACAGCCGCCTCTGCGGGGCGGAGAACACAGAGAAAAGAGCACTCCGGCGGCAGGAATCCGCCGGGGAAATTCCCCCGAGGGGGAAATCGACGCCATCGTCACCGCCATCGAGTTGGACATCATCTCCATCACCATCATCATCATCTCCACCATCATCACCGCCATCTCCACCGCTGGACATCGTCACCGCTGTAGCAATTTGGGTTTGATCTTGATTGTTTGATAGGGGAAACTCTCCCGATCGATTTCTACTTGTTGTTGATGCTATTGAGTGAAACCATTGAACCAAGGTTTATGTTCAGATTGTTATTCATCATCATATCACCTCTGATCATGTTCCATATGATGTCTCGTGAGTAGTTCGTTTAGTTCTTGAGGACATGGGTGAAGTCTAAATGTTAGTAGTGAACTATGGTTGAGTAATATTCAATGTTATGATATTTAAGTTGTGGTGTTATTCTTCTATGTGTCGTGTGAACGTCGACTACACGACACTTCACCATTTATGGGCCTAGGGGAATGCATCTTGTACTCGCTTTGCCAATTGCGGGGTTGCCGGAGTGACAGAAACCTAAACCCCCGTTGGTATATCGGCGTGGAGGGGATCGCAGGATCTCAGAGTTTAAGGCTGTGGTTAGATTTATCTTAATTACTTTCTTGTAGTTGCGGATGCTTGCAAGGGTATAATCACAAGTATGTATTAGTCCTAGGAAGGCGGTGCATTAGCAGTTCACCCACACAACACTTATCAAAACAATGAAGATTAATCAATTGTATGTGCGAAAGCACAGACTAAAATCCCGTGTGTCCTCGAGAACGTTTGGTCATTATAAGTAAACAAACCGGCTTGTCCTTTGTGCTAAAAAGGATTGGGCCACTCGCTACAATTATTTCTCTCGCATTTTACTTACTCGTACTTTATTCATTCTGTTACATCAAAACCCCCGAATACTTGTCTGTGAGCATTTACAGTGAATCCTTCATCAAACCACTTTGCCAACACCTTCTGCTCCTCGTTGGGATCGACATTCTTACTTATCGAAGATACTACGATACACCCCCTATACTTGTGGGTCATCAATGCACGATCAGCCTGACCAGCGAGGGTCTTAATTCCTACCTGAAATCAAGAACAAGTAAGAACTAATAATGCAATCAGAATATTGCGGATATAGATGAAAGCTTTATTGAAAAAGGTGGGATTTCGAATAGTCGGTCTTGTTCTAGGCGTTGGCCTCAAAAGAAGTACACGAGAGTTGCAGCAATGGCTAACTTTTAGTCTAATCAAAATCCGAGTCTAAACGTGACGGCTATGGGGATTTAAAGGAGTGTGGAGTGGGCCTTTCGGGCATACGTATGGTGGCTTAAACAAGCCCTAAAAGGCCTTTCCCCTTCAATACAGACTCTAAAATGTGGCTGACTTAATTCCTGCAAAAATGACATGGGCCTGGCCCAAAACTAAAGGTGACGCAGCATCATATTATGCTATGGACGAAATTATGAAGTGGAGAACTCTATATTTCGTCCATGTCTTCATCTCTTCTTATGGTGGCTTCAAAGTTCTGAAATCTCCACTTGTGGCGTCATCTTCAATCCTCAAGTGCTTGCTGCCATCTCCTCCATGTGTGATCATGCTCCAATGCTTGTCCTCCTCATCCATGCTAGGTCCATCATTCCTAAGAGTAACAAACATATCTGATTTAGGCAGCATCATATTCTCATGTATGAGGAATAGTTCCAAGAAACGAAAGTACCTGATAGTTAAGTTGTTTGGCACGAGCTCGAGTGATTGGTCCTTGTATTTGTGTGGCTGTAGGTACATCGGTTGTATCAATAGATGGGATGTCCTCATCAAAAAGTATGAAAAACTATTAAGTCTCAACATAGCAGTAAATGCATAAAATGTATCATCTTATACCACAATATCCACCATAGGAATTACATACATAACAACAAGTAAAGCTCAGACGGTCTAGAACCATGATCATATATAGATGGATTGGATCAAGTTACTACCACAAACCTAAGTCCAGGGGGTGGAATACTCCCCTCTCATGATGGAGAGTGATGCGTTGATGAAGGAGGAGAGGCGACCAGAGTTAATTCTGGCAGCGATCCCCCCTTCAATCTTCCACTGGTGGTGGACTGCAGACTGTTTGTATCGTGGTTTTCAATCTATGCCTCTTCCCTTCGTGAGGTCGCAACCGAGACCCTTTTAAAGATGGTTTTAGGTCAAAACGAGTCCGTGGGCACGAGAATCAACGACATTGGAACCACGAGGGCCAAATGGAGGGTTCATTAATATGAGTTCATTAATATGAGCTTACTGAATCCCTTCTAATTTCATTACTCACATGAATAGCATGCCGATACGTTATGTTATTTAGCACCGTACATACTACCATATGACCAACGTAGTTTCCTCTGTAGTCTTTATATAGAGAGAAAACTAATACATGTTCATGAACTGGAATTATAGATTATATTTATTTCACATCATAATATTACTAGGGTTTCTCCATCTCCCCCCCCAAAGAACAAAGGAACTACTCACATATGAAGGAAATCAACATTATCACAATGATATGAATGGGATATGAAGGTAAGAATGTATACAAGTGCAATTTCAAAATATGATTCGGAAATACAACCACGTAAACAAGGAGATCAATGATGGAGTCGATCTTGATGATGAAGACGATGGAGATCGATGTGGAAGACTTGAAGATCCAAGTCCCTTCTCCTTGTGTGTGGTGGTGATGGTGGAGATCTCCGTGGAGGCGGCAAGGCGGCATGGATATGCAGTGGAGGCACCTTTGTATTGTCCCTTGACGGCTAGGTCTTCCCCTCTTTAAATAGGCTCATGGAGGCCGGTTTTACCATTCGGGGGAGATTTATGCATGTAAAATGCATGCATGAACTTTTTAGTTTCTTAACAGATATTCCCACATATTTGCAATATATGATGTTATATCCTTGTTTTATATTGTTTTTTGGGGATTTACCAAAGATCCCCTTTATTTGGGTTATTATGACTCTGTAGGATAGGAAACCACATTTTGTGTAATTTTGAGTTTCAGGGACCTAAACAGAGTTAAATTGAGCTAGGATTTCGGGGACGTCATAATTTCATCAAGAGAAGCATCTAGAGCATTGGACCTCATGGAGGTGCCTGGGGCGCGCCACCCATGCTCTTTTGGCCCTCCACCGTCCGATTCGTTTGATTCTTTCGTCCACGAAATTTGTTTGACCTAAAACCCATATATATATATATATATGATTTGAGACTTCCTAGGAGAGAGGGAAGAAATAGAGAAACACCAAAACAGAGCCAGAACCAACGAAGATGGAAACTCGCTGGAGCCGCTGGAGGGATCTCCACCTTCTCGAACATCTCCACCGTCATCACCATGATGAAGAGGGAGTAGTCCACCTCTAGACTCTTCTCTCTCTCTCTCTCTCTCTCTCTCTCTCTCTCTCTCTCTCTCTCTCTCTCTCTCTCTCTCTCTCTCTCTCTCTCTCTCTCTCTCTCTCTCTCTCTCTCTCTCTCTCTCTCTCTCTCTCTCTCTCTCTCTCTCTCTCTCTCTCTCTCTCTCTCTCTCTCTCTCTCTCTCTCTCTCTCTCTCTCTCTCTCAAGTCTCGTCTTCTCTCTTCTCTCTCTCAGTCTCTCTCTCTCTGCTTACTTACTCCATAGTAACATCCATGCATTTGATGGGTTGTTACTTTCTATACATATGATGTTTAGTTATAGGTTTCCGTCAAATTACATTTTGAGCAAATTAGAATCTTATTGTTTTTCGAATATTATGTGAATTTCTTTTTCGTAGATGTTAATTTTCATGCATTTTACGTTTAAATATGTTGCAGCTAAATATTTAAATGACCATAGCAAAGCACATGCATTCGGCTAGTAACTTTAACTTAGAAAATCTGTTCATGATGTAGTCATTTCCCGTTTGCTTACCAAGGCACAAACTACATAGCACATGCGCACTGTTGGATCTTGCATGCTCTGATTCTGTAGTCGGGTGAGCCTCCGAACAACAAGCAAAACTGCCGCTGATGCTACTGGAAATAATAGTTGGGTGTGCTTATTTACATGTCGTAACGTGTCAAGAATCTTGCACAGGGAGGACCTGCCAATACCCAAGTGTGTGCTTTGTCTGAGGGCCTCCCTCCTAGGCTGCCTAGAGAAGGGTTCTCATCTCCCTTGGAGTGTGCAATGTGGCCACATGGTTGCAACTTGCGAGCATCAAGTAGTATATGAAATCTACTAATCGCCTAGACAACAATTATTTTGTTACCCGCAAAAAAAAAACAATTGTTTTGTTAACTAGTTGTTGTTGCGAGCAAAGTGTAGATCTTAAGGCCGGTTTGTTAACTCCAACGTCCACTTTGTTATGCACAGTACGTCGTGGTGCTACGAATTCCGATGGTGCGCCCTCCGTACAGACCATACGCCCGCGGTCACTTTCGTGCCTCGGAACCGTCAAATCAGAAAGCACTTATAAGTTTTGTAACTCAGGGTGAAACATTTTCAGTTGAACTCATGAAACGCATGAAGTGACATATACAGTATGTACAGACGGAGGGACGGAGGGAGTATGACCGAATGATACGATTAGGTGATCGATACGGACCTCCTGTGTGCACAACGACCCATGGGTTTCAGCCTGTTCGTAGGCAAAAAAACAAAACAAAAAAACAGTCTGGAGGATGGACATGGAGGTGTGACACAGGAGAGGGGGAATAACTGTTGGATTTTGTCAACTTGGTGCTACAGCCTACAGTTACTCGCTGCAAACAGCAATCCTCTAGTATCTCCGGCCCTGTGGATTCATATACAGCAATTCTCTGCCTCCGAGCTAGAGCAGGATTCCAATACGGTTTAACCGGCTCCATCAAGCTGTTCATCATGCATGCCAGCCGTCTCGTCCGATCACACAGTACCACCGAAGAAGCTGGAGTAGCTTAAATGCATAGAGGTATTTGGTGTGTAGCCATCTGATTGATCCATGCTTCTAGCGAGCCCAAATGGGCACTCTGTGCGGGTGCTGCTGCGTCTGCTGCTCCCTCTTCGCGGCCGCGGACTTCTTAGATCCCTTCTCCGCCGCCTCGTCAGTGTCGATCTGCTGCTGCCGGCACTCCTCGCTGCAGAACGGGGTGTCGCCTCTGCAACGCGCAAATTAGCTTAGCCAAGAAGCACGTTTTAGATGCCTACATGATAAAAATGTGTGTTGGTCCGGCTAGTTACCTGTACATGAAGATGTCTCTGTTTCCGGCAAGTACGCGCGCGCACCGGAAGCAGGCGTGGAGGTAGTGGCGGCGAAGTTCATCGGCTTCCAGGCCGCGGGATGACGTGCGCCGGGGCCTAGGCGACGGCGAGCTCCGCTTGTGGGACGAGGAGTGCACGACTTGGAAGCTTGTGCTGATTTCCGCGGTCGTCTCCAAGGAGCCGGGGAAGTAGTAGTAGTCCTCCATTTCTTGGTTCGGTGGGTTTCGTTTAACTTGCTGATGCCTGATTAGTTGGAAGGAGTACTGCACAGGAGGTGGTTGAGTTTTCCGGGGAGGAGAGCGTGGGATTTAAAGGAGACATGAGAAGGGTTCGTTTTTTCATTGTGGACCCTATAATTTCTGCGGGATTCCGCTGTAGTCCTGTACGGCTACATTCTTGACGTGGTAGTCTTTCGCTCGTTGATGGGAGTATGCCACGCAAAGTCCATTCAGCTCGGGAGTACATTCCTATGACAAATGCACTCCATGTGTACTTTATTATTTATCTAAACTACCCAGTGTTTTAGCTTTGGTTAAAATCAAAAATTTAAAGTTTAACTAGGTATAGAGAGTAATTAAAATAGACAATATCATTATCATCAAGAAATCTACTTGCATACTATATGCATTTGGTATAACTATTTGATTAAATTTACGAAATTTGACTTCAACATGAGCTAAACACATGGTAATTTACAATATTGAACACAATGATAGTGGAGAAGTACTTATGCACTTGTGATGTGATAGAAGTCACGTATGAGATCTGTGGTCCCTGCAAAAACCTTGTGCTAAGATTTGGAAGGAGCATAATCACATTTATCTTAGAATAAATCTTCGGTTTTCTGTGCTCTTATGGCAATGTCAGGTCGAATGTGCCTAGTTGTTACATGCACAATGCCAAGTTCTTGGCATCCTTAATTTTGGACAACAATATATTTCTTTCGGTTTTTGTCTTTAAGCATGTATACATTCATGTTTGACTTTATCCTTCTTTATTATTTATGTGTAAGACATAGTTTATGTACCTTTTGAAGAATAAGATGCGTGTACCGATGGGCTTTGCAATGATACAAAACTAAAATGAATATGACAACGTAGAAGTGCAACATCAAGTTATCATAGAAATATACACCCTGTAATGATGTGTTAGCAATTCTCTATCTCAGCTTTATGAGAGCAAGTACAATAAGGTACACTCAGCTGGCTATAAGAGATAAAATATTATATGTTTGCTTAGTTGGAGGAGAGAGATTAGGAGAAAGAAGAGAAGTGGCTACTATCTAATAGCCAGCTCTATCACGTGCTCCTAGCACTATGTGAGACTAAAAGCTGACCATGTATCGTAAGATTACACTTTTATAGCTTACTATTGTACATGCTAGCTATAAGTTGACTATAGATGATGTGGCAAATTGTTATAGCCGACTGCCGACTACACTATTGTTCTTGCTCTGAAAACGAGATATATTACAGGCGCCGAACCAATGATAGAACAAGAACTAAAGCTGGAGATGTGCAATATAGTACAAGACGGGAGCACAAAATTAAGACGTGCGCCCTTCAAAGAGAACAATAAAAAAGGTAGTTAGGCAAGTGGCCAAGTTGCAACATATCTAGAACTTGGCTTACTTTGAGTGCTTCTGTGGCTACTAGGGTGGCCGAGCAAAATCAGGCGCATGGTCCCCCTATATTATAATGTCCAGCAGTGTCTCATGGGCTTAAACTGCCCATATATATATAGTCCATGTTTCTCAAAACGCTTTTTGTTTTAATTAGTAAATGGCTCGATCAACTTGATGAGTTTGACAATCTGGTTTGTTGAACATAGTTGGCTGTTTCTCGGGGGCGGTTATGTTGTGTATTAAGCAACATTGGTTAACTGGTATGCAAATTGCATGGGTAAATTTTTGTTGCAAGTAATGGACAGGGGGTCTAGTCAGACTGATTGTGCCAAGCGTAACATATTGCAACGAGCCTATTACAACTGGTTTTCAAGGTCAAGCACTGCCGAAGGAGTATCATTGAAATTTGATAGAGAGAATTGCAAAAGTCCACTTTTAGGGTCGATTTAACAAAAAAAAATACCACTTACGTTAGGGTTTCAAAAACCTAGTACCCGCATATTTTTTGAAACCCGATTTGTGTTTTTTTTATAACCCTATCTCCAAATATGATGTTTTTTTTGTCAATTTCTCACTCGACTCAGTGAACAAGAGTGAACCAGTTGCATGGGCGGAGGGAGCATCCAAACAGTGGATGCACATAGTTGTCTTAGAAGCATAGTTTTAGTCAATATTTCTAATTTATGAGATGTAGATTGTTCTATATATCTGAAATATAGACACCTATTCATGCTTTTGTCAAAAATAATGGGTGTATATTTGTACACACCCATGTTCCCATGTATTTCCTCCCATGACCAGCTGGCAGGAGCCCCGATCCCCTTTGAGATGGTGCTATTTGCAGTTTGGGAACAAAACATTCAGACATGGAAATCTTAAGAAACTCCAGGGTGCATACATGTGTGCGCACTTTCGTTGGACTTGTAAGGAAAATGCAGCATCATTCTATCATTTATAATGGAACACAGTGCTTCTGCATTATACATAGGACATGTCGTTATCTTTTCTTTTCTTCTCTTTTTTTATAAGTGAAAGGCGTGTCCCTGTCAATGGTCATTCTCATGACAACCTCAATACATTGGGCGGGTGCCTACCTCAACTTGAAGGAAAATGCTCAAAAATACTACAGTACTTGCTGAAGGTGCTGGAGCTGCAAGAACGGGGCCCAATGCCGACGCATACATCAATCGACGATCTTGGTCAGTAGAAGCACACACGCGTTTTCGTCCGTGGTCCTCGACTTGTGGTCGTGGGCGTCTCCTTCGTTGGACCATTTGATTTTACAGTTGCAAATCACAGCAAGCCGGCATGGGCCGTGACGCCGCAGTGGGGCATGGATAAATTGGCTACAGGTTGCAAGCAGCCTATGCTAAAAAAAGGGGTTGCAAGTAGCTAGCTGCAGGTGTCTTGCTGAAATGAAGATGACCGGCCAATCAACTCCGATCTAGGTAAGGTCGAATATATCGATCATCGGCGAAATAAATGGAGACGCGGAAGAGGAACGTGTGCTCCGTGTCTTGCCACGATTGCAAGATATCCATATACACATCCGGTGATCCCAAACGTCCCATGTTCTCTTCCTCCGTAGCATGGTCCGACTGCTTCGTTAGGGTTCATAGCTGGTTCGCTCCATAACCGTATCCTCTCTCTCGAAGCCTCGAACTAGCTCCACCGCTGTGGCGTGTACAGGTGCTGACGATATGGCCGTGACTCGTCTCTGCCCGCGTACGGGACAGCCTCATCACATGGTTATGGTTAGGCGCGCTACTTTTTTTGATAAAGTAGATATTAATGTCAAGAAGATATCAATTACACATTTACACCTACACAATTAAATGGGCTCAAAGGGCTAAGGTGAAATATATTCAGGAAGGAGGAGATAATACTAAATATTTCCATCTAATAGTAAATGGGAAACACCGGAAAAAAGAAAATTTTTCAGTTAGAACAAGACGAGGGTACTATTGTTGGTGATGAAAATTTAAAGACATACATATAACTGAATACTACAAAAAATTGTTTGGCAGCCCTGAGCCAAGTTCTGTCACTTTGGACGAAAGTAGAACTGATGATATTCCACAACTAGGCAAATGAAAATAATAGTTTAACTATGAATTACTCAATGGATGAAATTCATAAAGCGGTCTTTCAAATGGAGCATAATAAATTGCCTGGACCTGATAGATTTCCGGCAGAATTTTATCAACAGTTTTGGGAAGTTATTAAAACAGACCTGATGGCACTCTTTGAGAGCTTTCAGAAAGGAGATTTGGCTTTGTATAAACTCAACTTTGGAGTTATTACTCTGCTACCTAAAAAGGAAAACGCCACCCAAATTCAACAATATAGACCGATTTGTTTACTGAATGTTAGTTTCAAAATCTTCACTAAAGTAGCAACGAATCGAATATCGGAAGTAGCTCAGAAAGTAATTAAACCTACGCAGACAACCTTTATACCAGGGAGACATATCTTAGAAGGTGTGGTGGTTCTTCATGAGACGATACATGAATTACATAGGAAAAAGATTGATGGGGTTCTTTTCAAAATTGATTTCGAGAAGGCATATGATAAGGTAAAATGGTCTTTTTTGCAACAAGTCCTTCGTATGAAAGGTTTTGACCCCGTTTGGTGTGAGAGGATTCGACAATATGTGCAAGGAGGGAGTGTAGGTATTCGAGTTAATGATGATATTGGACATTATTTTCAAACTAGGAAAGGTTTGCGCCAAGGTTACCCTTTGTCCCCGATTTTATTTAATATTATTGCCGATATGTTGGCTATTCTTATTTCTCGGGCTAAGGAAGATGGGAAAGTCGGAAGCTTGTTACCACACCTGATTGATGGGGGAATTTCTATATTACAATATGCGGATGATACGATTTTATTTATGGAACATGATATAGCTAAAGCTATTAATATGAAACTTATTCTTTCTATCTTTGAACAGCTATCAGGTCTTAAAATAAATTTTCATAAGAGTGAAATTTTCAGCTTTGGTAAGGCTAAAGATATGGAGCATCAATATAGAAATATTTTTGGATGCGAAGTTGGATCCTTACCTTTCAGATATTTGGGTATTCCTATACATCATAGGGCACTTCGAAATGCCGAGTGGAACCCTGTGGAGAACCGTTTTGCATCTAAGTTAAGTTGTTGGCGTGGGAAAATGCTTTCCTACGGTGATAGACTAGTTCTCATCAGTTCGGTTCTAACAAGTCTACCTATGTTCATGTTATCCTTCCTGGAAATCCCAGTTGGGGTACGGAAAAGGTTAGATTACTATAGATCAAATTTTTTCTGGCAATCAGATGAGAATAAAAAGAAATATCGACTATCTAGGTGGAATATTTTGTGTAGACCTAAAGATCAAGGGGGGTTAGGGATCGAAGTACTTGAGTTAAAGAACAAATGCTTACTCAGTAAGTGGCTGTTTAAATTGCTCTCGGAGGAGGGTATGTGTAACATCCCAAATTTCAAATAAAGGAAGAAGAACAATTTCAAGTATCCAAAATTCAGAACCAACAAAAACTTTTACTTTGCATATAGTACCCTGCATAGGACTTGTGCATTTTGAGTGATATGCCATGATGATTGTTACTTTGTGTATGTGATGAACTCCAAAACCCTAGAGTGATCAAGTGATCATCATAAATCAAATCCATCAAAAAGAGAAAGAAATCAAATATTATAAAAACCCTAACATATGGTCTATGTCATTTTTGTAAAATTGACCCTAGACCCATTTGATCTTCACCAATAGTTGTAATATGATATTAAAGAGTAATTACAAATTTGAGAATCAAAGATATCCCATTTAAACCGAATCCCAAAAATTCAAATATGCTCACATGAGATAATGGTCATTTCTGACTTTTATAGTCTGGTCACCACTTTGAGCCTCTCTATTTCAAAAATTTTAAACTAAACAAATCCAACTCTTGGCATGTCATCCAAGTACACAACAAGGTGAACAACTTTTGTAAAGACCATGATACCAAATTCACTTTTGATCACAAGTTATGAGCAAGCAAAGATGAGACATTGAAACAAATACAACCCTCTCCATTTTCAAAATGTGATCAAACCAGGCCACCACTTGACCATCACTTGCCCTAGCCATGACCATGGGACACCTCTACACCGAGCCCATGCCAAGGAAACCCCAGGAGAGGCCAGACATGGCGTGGACATGGCCATGCTGGCCACGTCGCCCTTCGACACGCCTCCCCTCTTTTCTCTCCACCATCTGCACCGCCACCGTGTCCAACGCGTCGCCCACGACATGCTGAGATCGCCCGTGCACGCCGTTGATCGCGAGGACGACGACAGGACCCGGACGACGCGCGCCCAGGTACGCCCAGGTACGCCGCGAGCGGCATGGACGACGTCACTGGCGCACGGACGCGCGCGACCCGGCCACGCGGCGCTCGCCAAATCTCGCGTACCGCGACCATATCCGCGCGCCACGGTACTTTCGCCACGCGGAGCTCGCCGACACGCCGACGTCATGCCGTGGCGACCACGGACGCCGGAGAGGACGAACGCGCCCGCCATGGCCGCGACAGTACACGCACCCGCCCGACCACCGTACGCCACCACTTACCGCGCCGTTGACGCTCCGAGGACCGCGGTGACGTCGTGAACACCACGGCGCCAACGCCTAGCTCTCTAGCCCACCAGAAACGCCGCGCCCATGTCGCCATTGCCGCGGCACCTCAGCACCCACGCGCGCCTATAAAAGGAGGCATCCATTCGTCGATCAGAGCACACCACAACACTCCCCTCTCCTTCCTCGACCTCCTAAGCACCTCACCATGCTCGATTAGCCACTGCCGCCGCCCAATCGACGCATCACCGCCGCGGAAGCCCTGCAGCAATCGCCGGAGAAGGAGGCCGCCCGACGACGCCACTGCTACCAGGAGCCTCGCCGTCGTCTACAACCTCGTCAAGCACATTGCCAACCCTAGCTGGAGCCACCGTAAGCCCTCCGACCCCCTACCTGCGCCGCCGGCGAGCTTCTCTCTCGCCGTCGACGACGACACGCGTGAGCCGTTCGATCTAGTTCTAATCCAACGCACCGCGATGCTCCATACCGTTTCGGGTTTAAAGAGCCGCTGACATGCGGGACCCACGCTGTCAGGCGGCCCACTCGCACTGGATGCGCTGTTGGGCTGAGCAGGCCGTTAGTTTAAAAACCTGGCCCGTTAGCATTTCCCGCCGGCCCTTTTATTTAAATCTTGTTTAAATAAATTTAAACCAATTTCAATACTGAACCCAACTTTGGAAATTCATAGAATCTGTTTGGCTTGGCCAAATTTAACAAACTTTATATATTTGGAAAGCTAGTAAAAAGATCTATATTATGCCACTGGTCTCACCTCGAGATCTGTTGTGGAAATAAAATGATAAAAAGAAGAAGGCAGGGACTTTTTCATATTCAAATAATTATTAAAAATCAACCAAAATAGATATTTAATTAATTCCAACTCCTATAGCTCACATTTGACTTACACTAATTGTTTCTGCAAGAAAATGGTGTGGTCACTTTGCATGATCATGCCCTAGATTAATTAATGGAAAAAATGGCTAGTTTAGTTAAGTGATATTGTCCAAATATATTATGTAAGTCATATGAAGTATTTTACTTCATTTAAATCTTGTCCCAAATGAATTCATGTGATGTTTGCACCTCTGGTCCAAACACTCCTATATGAATATTTGGAGATTTAAATCATTTGGGGGATTATAAAAGAGTATGAGGTGATTTACCTCATTTAAATCATTTTCTCAAATAATGATGATGAATGTTTGACTTAGGTCAGTATGAAATTCATGTATGATTGTTTGAGAAGTTAAATCTTAAGAAGATTTCAATGAGAGGAAATTACTTTCTCAAGAATTAGATTGAAATGATTAATTACATATGTAATGAGAGGAAATTAATTTTCTTTAATAAAGAAAACCAATGCACCTAATTATTTTATGTGTGTGCTTAGCATAGTGTGTGTGAAGTAATGATGTGCTTAGTATAGCTTTTGAGCTTGTTTAGTGATTATACCTCGTATTCAAATTTAGACGCTAGCACCGGAGATTATCAAGAGGAAGGAGAATACTACCCAGAAGAGGAAGAAGAAAACCTAGAGAACTACCAAGGCAAGATAATACTCTTGCAAAGTGCAAAGCTCTCCTTGAGCAAGGCACCATGATTCTTACCTTTCTTCATACAAGCCTATCTTATACTATACAAGTTTTACTTGTTGTGTTTACAAAGGATGGATTAAAATTGGTCTAGAGAACAAGATTACTAGATTTGTAAAGTTAGTCTCATAGATAGCAAAGCAATGTAGCACCCCTCATGATTAGTGCTAGTGCTAAAATACTAAAACTTTGACTACTCCAGATGGGAACATATGACTTGTTGAATTTGAAACTTTGGAATGATGAGACATTCCATTGAATGATTTGAAGTGGAATATGAACAAGAGAAGATAGTGATTTTTGGTAAAACCTTGATACTGGTTTGAATGCGATACCTTTCCAATTTTTGAGTACCCCCACAATACCTGATTATGGGTAGGGCTTAACTGGAAGTTTATAGATTTTAGTATGAGTTCCCTCTAAACACACGTCATAGGGGTTATGCCGAGGCTGCCTCCGTTGTTGAGAAATGATGTGTATTGAGGTGAAATTGTACGGCCAAGCCCTGTGCAGTTCCTGTGTTAACAGTTGGTTTTCACTGGGAGGCCAAGCTCATGGGGAGAGGTGCTCATACTAGGATGTGTAAGTGAAAGGTTATGGTTGATGATCCGCGTACTATGTTACGGTGACTCGGAGTTATTCCGACGGATGAAATCAAATGTTGTGGCACAAGTGTGCAACCTCTGCAGAGTGTAAATCTATTCGAATAGCCGTGTCCACGGTTACGGACGGTTGGAAGGGCCATACAGTTTCCGGTGTCAGATTTTTGAAAACTTTAGTAAATGTGAATGGTGACTTGGTGACTTGTTGGAATTATACCAATATTGTGGGAATGACACTAATGTTCCCACTTAAGTTAGTTAGCACATGATCCAAGCTTATGAACTAAAATTTGGCTTATGCAAGTTAAACTAGAGCTTAGTACCTTTAGTTGGCATTATACATTAGTATTAGTTTGCAAGTACTTAAAGTACTTACGGTTTGTCCCTGGCTATTCAAATGGCCAGAGTACGATGATGAACAGAACTATCACGAGGATGACCAGCAGGACGCCTACGACAACTAGGGGTTTCTGACGTCAAATGTTGGCCTGTGGACTAGAGAGTCCATTTACTATTACGCTTCCGCTATGTATGAACTTGTGTATGTATGTTGATTGAAAGATCAACTATTTATGTAAGATGAATCATGTGATTCAAGATTGTAAGACATTATGGCTTGTAATAAATAATGACTGTGATATTCGACTATTATGCCTCGCAACAACATTATCCTGGGATTGCGATGAATGACATAATAGGCATCTGGACTTAAAAATCCGGGTGTTGACAAGTTGGTATCAGAGCCATTATTTGACCTTAGAAAACCTTAGTTAGAATGGGCGTTCATAAAAACCTAACTTGGAAATCAAAATGAAAAGAATACTTATGAAAAATTATTCATATTCTTGTCTTGGAGGCTTTTACGAAATTTGATAAAACATGCTCTTTCTTATTATGTCTACTTAAAATTTTGCCACACTTGTTCAAATCTCTAACTTACTCTCCCAATTCACTTTCAGATGGAGCCCAACGCACCCGTCAACACCAAGTTTTACCAACTTGGTAACGGAGGCAGCTTGATTTTCGAGCACGATCTCACCGCGGTCTCGAACTTTCTGGGGCGCCTCCAGCCCGAGTTCCATGGGATCCAAGTAAATGATCAGCCTGGCGGCGAGATGCAATGGATCATTACTGCAGATCTGAGGGGGAACATGGAGTTTCCTACCTCGGAGAGAATCCTGTTCTCTTTCCGTGAGAGCAACTGGCTTGATGGGCTTGCACGAGGCCTGCAGGAGGCACTGGCACACCTCTGCGGACAGAATGCTGTGCGCCTGCTTGCGTCCCGTTTCGCTCACCTGGTGAAGCGTGATGCCGCAGGAGTACCCATGGCTCTGCAGTCTCACCCTGAGCTGAGGCACCACGCCGAGCATCTAGACTTCATGCTGTATCATACTCAGCAGGATCTGGATAACGCCAGGATGTACGCGAACCAGACTCACCTCGCACTGGCCACCCATGGCGATGCTATCAAGATGCTGTCCAGGGACCGCAACAAGCTTCGCCTGCGGTGTGCGAAGAAGGATGTCACTATCACGCGCCTTCACGCTCAGATAGCGTCACTTGAGACCACGGTGAAGGCCCAGGAGGAGCAGCTGCAGGAGATGGAGGAAGACGAAGCCGGTATCGATATTCAGGGAGGAGGAGCCTTCCTGAGTGACGATGACGACTTCGAGGAGGAGGATTACGCGTTCCTGGAGCCAGGACCTGATGATGTCGTTCCCATCGACATTGAGGATGAGGGTAGCCACACCTGAGCACTGATGTAGGCATGAGTTGTATCCCGTTAGTTGTATCGTAGCATGTGAAATGGTTCTTAAAACCATTGGAGTGTTGAACTGCTAGTTTGTAATGTGTGATGTGGCATGAATGAATGAATGAATGTTTGTGTGTGTCATCCAAAGCATTCAAGTTTTTACAAGTTTTTGAATTTATTCAAAATAAACCATAGAATTTCCCTCTTATCTTATAATCTCCTGTATATTCAGATGGCCCCTCCCAATCGCAACAACAACGATGCCATGATGCAATCGCTGCAAACCCTGCTTCAAGACAGGGAGACTGAAAGGGCTGAACGTCAAGCCAACATCGCAGACTGCAAAACCTTGCTAACCAAGGCCATGGGAATCATGATCATCCCGATCCAAACTCAAGAACTTCCAGAATACCAACCCTTCGGTATTCAAAGACCGAAGAACCCCTCGACGCCGACGACTGGCTCCAGACTATGGAGAACAACTTGGAGGTCGCCGGAGTTGAAGCCAATGAGAAGGTCCTGTTTGCAACCCACTACCTTGCTGGACCTATAGCCCAGAGAGCCTATAGCATGAACCCAGCTGAGCTAGTGGAGCTAAAGAAGCAACTGGATGAACTGTTAGCCAAAGGTCTGATTCGACCAAGTGCGTCACCTTGGAGATCCCCCGTTTTGTTTGTGGATAAGAAGGATGGTGCCAGTCGTTTATGTACGGACTATCGTAAGCTTAACGATGTCACCATCAAGAACAAATACCCCTTGCCAAAGATAGAAGACCTGTTTGACCAAGACCGGTGCCGAGTATTCTCAAAGATTGATCTCAGGACTGGATATCACCAGCTGAAGATTCGTGCATCGGACATTCCCAAAACTGCCTTTACCACCAGATATGGATTGTATGAGTACAATGTCATGTCATTTGGATTGACCAATGCCCCCGCTTATTTCATGAATGTCATGAATAAGATCTTCATGAACTTTCTGGATAAGTTTGTTGTCGTTTTCATCGATGACATCCTCATCTACTCCAAGTCTGAGGAAGAACATGAACAACACCTAGAAGCTGTCTTGGAGACCCTTAGAGAGCATAAGCTGTATGCTAAGTTCAGCAAATGTGAGTTTTGGCTGAAGGAAGTAGGATTCCTGGGACATATCTTGTCTGCAGGAGGAATTGCCGTAGATCCCGCCAAGATCAAGACTGTTGCAGAATGGAAAGCCCCAACCACCCAGACCGAGGTCCGCGCTTTTCTTGGACTAGCCGGATATTACCGTAGATTTGTAGAAGGCTTTTCGAGTATCGCTCGACCAATGACCCAACTGCTGAAGAAGGACAAGAAGTTCGAATGGACGACAAATGTGAGGAGAGTTTCCAACAACTCAAGCTTAGACTGACCTCAGCCCCAATTCTGATCATGCCGGACATCACCAAGCCCTTTGACGTTTACTGCGATGCATCCAAGATTGGTCTCGGATGTGTGCTTATGCAAGAAGGCAAAGTGATATCTTATCTGTCGCGGCAACCGAAGCAGATGAGCAGAACTACCCAACCCATGACCTCGAGCTCGCAGCCGTAGTCTTAGCACTGAAGGTGTGGCGTCATTACCTCATGGGTAATCGTTGCGAGATCTATTCGGATCACAAGAGCCTCAAGTATATCTTTACCCAGGAGCTGAACATGAGGCAAAGAAGATGGTTAGAATTAATCAAAGATTATGATATGGAGATCCACTACCACCTGGCAAGGCCAATGTGGTAGCGGATGCGAGTAGACTGTGTCAGCTAAACTCAATGATAGCCGAAGAACAACCCAGCCTATACCAGAGTTTGAGCAGTTTAGAATGGAGTTAGTCAGTGAAGGATTCCTAGCCAGCATGGAGCTACAACCCACCTTGATTGGTCAGATCAAGGAAGCTCAGAAGGGGAATGCCAGCATTGATGGAATCAAGACCCAGATAGCCGCAGGAAAAGCACCGGGATTCACCGTAGATGAAGAAGGAGTCCTTTGGTACAACGGACGCCTGTGTGTACCGTCAGACTCAGAGTTGAAGCAAGTTATTCTGAAGGAAGCCCATGACACCTTATACTCTATTCACCCCGGAGGTACCAAGATGTATCAAGACTTGAAGGAACAATTTTGGTGGCATGGTATGAAGAGGGAGATCGGAAGCTACATCGCCAAGTGTGATATCTGTCAGCGAGTCAAGGCAGAACATCAGCGACCCGCAGGACTGCTGCAACCACTACAGATTCCAGAATGGAAGTGGGACTCTGTAGGAATGGATTTTATCACCGGTTTGCCCAAATCCAGCAAAGGAAATGATTCCATATGGGTAGTTGTTGATAGATTGACCAAGGTAGCCCATTTCATCGCTGTCAAGACCACCTACCAAGGCCCAAAGCTAGCTGAGCTGTACATTTCCAGAATAGTCGCCCTACACGGAACCCCGAAGTCAATAGTGTCAGATAGAGGTTCACAATTCACCTCGAGATTCTGGGTGCATGAAGGACTAGGAACCCGTCTGAATTTCAGCACCGCCTATCACCCGCATCGATGGACAGACCGAGAGAGTCAACCAGATATTGGAAGACATGCCGAGAGCATGTACTGGAATATGGATCCAAGTGGGAAGACCGTTTGCCGTACGCCGAATTCTCGTACAACAACAGCCTACCAAGCCACGATGGCCCCCTTTGAAGCTCAGACGGAAGGAAGTGCCGTACTTCGAATTGGTCGGAAGTCGGAGAAAGTCAAGTCTTTGGACCTGATGTTCTTCGTGAAGCTGAAGAGAAGGTGCACAAGATTCGCGAATATCTCAAGACGGTGCAATCCAGGCAGAAGAGTTACGCCGGCAAGAGACGCCGAGAGATGACCTTTGAGATCGGAGATTTCGTCTATCTTAAAGTATCCCCCTGAAAGGAATGCAGAGATTTCAGCTGAAAGGAAAGCTTGCACCCCGATATGTCGACCCTTCAAAGTTCTGAGTCGCCGAGGAGAAGTATCCTATCAACTGGAGTTGCCTGAAGAAATGTCGGCCGTGCACGACGTGTTTCACATCTCACTCCTTCGGAAGTGCCTTGAAGTCCCTGAGAAGACCGAAGTGTTCAAGAACATCGATCACCGTTCGGTGGATATCAACCAAGATCTGACATACCGCGAAGTGCCGATTCGCATCTTGGAAGAAGCATACAGAACCACCCGCACCAGAAGCATCAAGTTCCTGAAGATACAGTGGAGTAATCATACCGAAGATGAAGCCACTTGGGAGCGAGAGGAAGACATGAAGAAGGAATACCCAGATTTCTTTAGCACCTAATTTTCTTTAAGATCTCAGGACGAGATCTTTTGTAAGGCGGAAGGGTTTGTAACATCCCAAATTTCAAATAAAGGAAGAAGAACAATTCCAAGTATCCAAAATTCAGAACCAACAAAAACTTTTACTTTGCATATAGTACCCTGCATAGGACTTGTGCATTTTGAGTGATATGCCATGATGATTGTTACTTTGTGTATGTGATGAACTCCAAAACCCTAGAGTGATCAAGTGATCATCATAAATCAAATCCATCAAAAAGAGAAAGAAATCAAATATTATAAAAACCCTAAAAACCCTAACATATGGTCTATGTCATTTTTGTAAAATTGACCCTAGACCCATTTGATCTTCACCAATAGTTGTAATATGATATTAAAGAGTAATTACAAATTTGAGAATCAAAGATATCCCATTTAAACCAAATCCCAAAAATTCAAATATGCTCACATGAGATAATGGTCATTTCTGACTTTTATAGTCTGGTCACCACTTTGAGCCTCTCTATTTCAAAAAATTTAAACTAAACAAATCCAACTCTTGGCATGTCATCCAAGTACACAACAAGGTGAACAACCTTTGTAAATACCATGATACCAAATGCACTTTTGATCACAAGTTATGAGCAAGCAAAGATGAGACATTGAAACAAATAGAACCCTCTCCATTTTCAAAATGTGATCAAACCAGGCCACCACTTGACCATCACTTGCCCTAGCCATGACCATGGGACACCCCTACACCGAGCCCATGCCAAGGAAACACCAGGAGAGGCCAGACATGGCGTGGACATGGCCATGCCGGCCACGTCGCCCCTCGACACGCCTCCCCCCTTTTCTCTCCACCATCTGCACGGCCACCGTGTCCAACGCGTCGCCCACGACCTGCTGAGATCGCCCGTGCACGCCGTTGATCGCGAGGACGACGACAGACCCGGACGACGCGCGCCCAGGTACGCCCAGGTACGCCGCGAGCGGCATGGACGACGTCACTGGCGCACGGACGCGCGCGACCCGGCCACGCGGCGCTCGCCAAATCTCGCCGTACCCCGACCATATCCGCGCGCCACGGTACTTTCCTCGCCACGCGGAGCTCGCCGGACACGCCGACGTCATGCCGTGGCGACCACGGACGCCGGAGAGGACGAACGCGCCCGCCATGGCCGCGACAGTACACGCACCCGCCCGGCCACCGTACGCCACCACTTACCGCGCTGTTGACGCTCCGAGGACCGTGGTGACATCGTGAACACCACGGCGCCAACGCCTAGCTCGCTAGCCCACCAGAAACGCCGCGCCCTTGTCGCCATTGCCGCGGCACCTCAGCACCCACGCGCGCCTATAAAAGGAGGCATCCATTCGTCGATCAGAGCACACCACAACACTCCCCTCTCCTTCCTCGACCTCCTAAGCACCTCACCATGCTCGATTAGCCACTGCCGCCGCCCAATCGACGCATCACTGCCGCGGAAGCCCTGCAGCAATCGCCGGAGAAGGAGGCCGCCCCTGACGACGCCACTGCTACCAGGAGCCTCGCCGTCGTCTACAACCTCGTCAAGCACATTGCCAACCCTAGCTGGAGCCACCGTAAGCCCTCCGACCCCCTACCTGCGCCGCCGGCGAGCTTCTCTCTCGCCGTCGACGACGACACGCGTGAGCCGTTCGATCTAGTTCTAATCCAACGCACCGCGATGCTCCATACCGTTTCGGGTTTAAAGAGCCGCTGACATGCGGGACCCACGCTGTCAGGCGGCCCACTCGCACTGGATGCGCTGTTGGGCTGAGCAGGCCGTTAGTTTAAAAACCTGGCCCGTTAGCATTTCCCGCCGGCCCTTTTATTTAAATCTTGTTTAAATAAATTTAAACCAATTTCAATACTGAACCCAACTTTGGAAATTCATAGAATCTGTTTGGCTTGGCCAAATTTGACAAACTTTATATATTTGGAAAGCTAGTAAAAAGATCTATATTTTGCCACTGGTCGCACCTCGAGATCTGTTGTGGAAATAAAATGATAAAAAGAAGAAGGCAGGGACTTTTTCATATTCAAATAATTATTAAAAATCAACCAAAATAGATATTTAATTAATTCCAACTCCTATAGCTCACATTTGACTTACACTAATTGTTTCTGCAAGAAAATGGTGTGGTCACTTTGCATGATCATGCCCTAGATTAATTAATGGACAATATGGCTAGTTTAGTTAAGTGATATTGTCCAAATATATTATGTAAGTCATATGAAGTATTTTACTTCATTTAAATCTTGTCCCAAATGAATTCATGTGATGTTTGCACCTCTGGTCCAAACACTCCTATATGAATATTTGGAGATTTAAATCATTTGGGGGATTATAAAAGAGTATGAGGTGATTTACCTCATTTAAATCATTTTCTCAAATAATGATGATGAATGTTTGACTTAGGTCAGTATGAAATTCATGTATGATTGTTTGAGAAGTTAAATCTTAAGAAGATTTCAATGAGAGGAAATTACTTTCTCAAGAATTAGATTGAAATGATTAATTACATATGTAATGAGAGGAAATTAATTTTCTTTAATAAAGAAAACCAATGCACCTAATTATTTTATGTGTGTGCTTAGCATAGTTTGTGTGAAGTAATGATGTGCTTAGTATAGCTTTTGAGCTTGTTTAGTGATTATACCTCGTATTCAAATTTAGACGCTAGCACCGGAGATTATCAAGAGGAAGGAGAATTCTACCCAGAAGAGGAAGAAGAAAACCTAGAGAACTACCAAGGCAAGATAATACTCTTGCAAAGTGCAAAGCTCTCCTTGAGCAAGGCACCATGATTCTTACCTTTCTTCATACAAGCCTATCTTATACTATACAAGTTTTACTTGTTGTGTTTTCAAAGGATGGATTAAAATTGGTCTAGAGAACAAGATTACTAGATTTGTAAAGTTAGTCTCATAGATAGCAAAGCAATGTAGCACCCCTCATGATTAGTGCTAGTGCTAAAATACTAAAACTTTGACTACTCTAGATGGGAACATATGACTTGTTGAATTTGAAACTTTGGAATGATGAGACATTCCATTGAATGATTTGAAGTGGAATATGAACAAGAGAAGATAGTGATTTTTGATAAAACCCTGATATTGGTTTGAATGCGATACCTTTCCAATTTTTGAGTACCCCCACAATACCTGATTATGGGTAGGGCTTAACTGGAAGTTTATAGATTTTAGTATGAGTTCCCTCTAAACACACGTCATAGGGGTTATGCCGAGGCTGCCTCCGTTGTTGAGAAATGATGTGTATTGAGGTGAAATTGTACGGCCAAGCCCTGTGCAGTTCCCAGGTTAACAGCTTGGTTTTCACCGGGAGGCCAAGCTCATGGGGAGAGGTGCTCATACTAGGATGTGTAAGTGAAAGGTTATGGTTGATGATCCGCGTACTGTGTTACGATGACGGGAGTTATTCCGACGGATGAAATCAAATGTTGTGGCACAAGTGTGCAACCTCTCACAGAGTGTAAATCTATTCGAATAGCCGTGTCCATGGTTACGGACGGTTGGAAGGGCATACAGTTTCCGGTGTCAGATTTTTGAAAACTTTAGTAAATGTGAATGGTGACTTGGTGACTTGTTGGAATTATACCAATATTGTGGGAATGATACTAATGTTCCCACTTAAGTTAGTTAGCACATGATCCAAGCTTATGAACTAAAATTTGGCTTATGCAAGTTAAACTAGAGCTTAGTACCTTTAGTTGGCATTTTACATTAGTATTAGTTTGCAAGTACTTAAAGTACTTACGGCTTTGTCCCTGGCTATTCAAATGGCCAGAGTACGATGATGAACAGAACTATCACGAGGATGACCAGCAGGACGCCTACGACAACTAGGGGTTTCTGACGTCAAATGTTGGCCTGTGGACTAGAGAGTCCATTTACTATTACGCTTCCGCTATGTATGAACTTGTGTATGTATGTTGATTGAAAGATCAACTATTTATGTAAGATGAATCATGTGATTCAAGATTGTAAGACATTATGGCTTGTAATAAATAATGACTGTGATATTCGACTATTATGCCTCGCAACAACATTATCCTGGGATTGCGATGAATGACATAATAGGCATCTGGACTTAAAAATCCGGGTGTTGACAGTATGTGGCAGCAACTGTTGTATAATAAGTATCTCAAGAATAAAACTCTTTCACAGGTTGAAGCAAAGCCTAATGATTCACAATTTTGGAAAGGACTTATGCATATAAAGAAAGAATTCTTTAACCGAGGTTTTTTTAAGGTGGGTAACGGAATGACTGTTAGGTTCTGGGAAGATGTATGGATGGGGGATACCCCATTGTGTCAATAGTACCCAACATTATATAACATTGTTCAACATAAAAATGTCATTGTTAATACAGTTTTGGCTCATACACCATTGAATATCACCTTTAGAAGAGGTTTAAATAATAACAAATGGTTACAATGGCTGAATCTATGTCAACGACTAATGACAATCTCTTTAAATAACGAATCTGATGTGTTTTGTTGGAAACTCACTGATTTTGGATTATTTTCAGTTAAGTCTATGTATCTAGATATGATGAACGGACATGCTATTTACCTTCGTAAATATTTGTGGAAATTAAAGATCCCCTTGAAAATTAATATCTTTATGTGGTTCCTCAGTAACAAAGTGCTCCTTACTAAGGATAACCTTGCTAAAAGAAAGTGGAATGGGTGTCAAAAATGTTGTTTTTGTCATTCAACTAAAACTGTTAACCATTTGTTTATTACTTGCCCATTTGCAAAAATTATTTGGCGTATGGCTTACTTTACTTACAATATTCCTCCACCAGCTAATGTTACTAATATGTTTGGTAAATGGCTTAATGGGGTACGTAAGGAGGATAAACACAAAATCCGTATGGGTGTATCTGCTTTATGCTGGTCCATTTGGAGGACAAGGAATGATATCATATTTAATAAACAAAATGGGACTAATTTCTTGCAGGTTATCCAGCGCGCTGCTCATTGGATCCAACAATGGGTTTTGCTTCTCCCTATGGAACAGTGATACGTCCAAAACGTATCTACTTTCCCGAACACTTTTGCTAATGTTTTACCTCTAATTTGTGTATTTTGGATACAACTAACACGGACTAACGCTGTTTTCAGCAGAATTGCCCTGGTGTCTTGTTTTTGTGCAGAAACTCAACTTTCAGGAAAATCCCCGGGATTAATTCCAATGGGCCTATTTTCACTAAGATTAACGGAGCGAAGACCGTAGGGGGGAGCCACGAGGCGCCCACCCCACAAGGTGGCGCGGTGGGCCCCGGGCCGCGCCGCCATGGTGGTGGCGCTCGCCAGCCCGACGCCCCCCTTTTGACTACTTAAGGGTTTCGACCTAAAACGCACGGGGGTTAGGGACGAAATTGCCGTAAGACATCCAGAACACCGCCGCCATCGCGAAACTCCGTCTCGGGACCAGAAACTCCGTTCTAGCACCCTGCCGGGACGGGGAATTGGAGGAGATCATCGCCATCATCACCACCGACGCTTCTCCATCGACCATCCATGCTTCCCCCATCCATGTGTGAGTAATTCCCCCGCTGTAGGCTGAAGGGGATGGTAGGGATTGGATGAGATTGATCATGTAATAGTCATAAGATTGTTAGTGCATAGTGTCTAGTATCCGTTGTTGGTACTTTTATGATATTGTTGCAACTTGTTATGCTTAATGCTTGTCACTAGGGCCCGAGTGCCATGATCTCAGATCTGAACATGTTATCAATTCATGATGATATTCATTGCTTTATGATCTTACCTGCAAGTTGTATACTCATATTGCTGTCCGGAACCCGAGGCCCCAAAGTGACAGAAATTGGGACAACCGGAGGGGAAGGCGATGATATGAGGATCACATGTGTTCACGGAGTGTTAATGCTTTGCTCCGGTGCTCTATTAAAAGGAGTACCTTAATTACCAAGTAGATTCCCTAGAGGCCCGGCAGGCTAGGACAAAAGATGTTGTGCAAGTTTCTCATTGCGAGCACGTACGACTATATATGGAACACATGCCTATAATTGTTTAGTACTTGGATACTGTTTTATTACTATCTGCAAATTCCCTACCTTGACTGTTACATGAGTTCTCTTATCCATGCAGCGCCCATTCATCCATCCCTGTGCCTACAATATTTTAATCCTGCTGTTTACTATAATCACTACTGTTGTCTTTGTTGCTCTACTGCTTATATTTCACTACTGCTACTGCTATAAAACTGTTGCTACTGATAAACTCTTGCAGTTCTGCTTGTGTGCAGCTGAATTGACAACTCCGCGTTAAGGCTTACAAATATTCTTTGGCCCCCCTGTGTCGAATCAATAAATTGGGTTTTACTTCCTCGAAGACTCTGCGATCCCCTATAATTGTGGGTCATCAAGACTATTTTCCGGCGCCGTTGCCGGGGAGCATAGCTTTATTTGCAAGTTCACCTGGATTGATATTGTTCGCTGCAAATCCTCCATCATGGGTAAACCTCGCGATACTAAAGTCGCCATATTACCATCCACTACAAGAAAAGGTACAACTCTGAGTACCTCTGCTGCTCTTGATTCACCATCTGTGATAAGTCAACTTGTTTCACCACCACAAGCTTCACGTGTTGGTACTTCTGAATCTGAAAATTCCTCTGATAATTTTGATGATGCTTCTACTGTGCTTGATGATAATGGTTCATTAGGTCCTTTTCTAGATGCTACAATTGCTAGGTCTAGACAAATTGAAAATACTGAAATTCCTAATGAAAATATTGTTACACCTGTTAATTCACCTGAGTCTGTTGAATACTCTAGTGATGATCTTGATGAAGATTATGTGGAACTTGATGATGATTTTATTAATAAATACAATGCTACTACTGGTACAAGTAACCTTAAAAAGCTTATTGCACAACGTGCTGTTAGATATAAACTGTCTCCTGATCCTAAATTTGCCACATCTCCTATAAATATTAAGGATAAGGATTATGATTTTTCTCTTGATTTATCTCATATATCTATTGTTGAGAAAACACCTTTTTGTGGTACTGAAAAAGAAAGTGCTGTAGAGCACATGAATGAGCTTTCTACTTTGAGTAGCTTGTTTTCTGATGATATTAAGAAGCGTACTTATTTTGTTGCTAAATTTTTTCCTTTCTCATTAAAGGATGATGCTAAAATTTGGTATAATAGTTTGCCTCCTGATTCTATTGATAGTCCAAGTGGTTTTCTTGATGTTTTCTTTCGGAAATACTTCCTGCTAGTGCTCAACATATTGCTTTGCAGAAAATTTATAGTTTTGACCAGGAAGATGGAGAGAAATTGCCCGAAGCTTGGGCAAGATTTTGCTCTCTTATCGAGCTTGGCCTGGACATGATTTGGAAAAGCATGATCTACTTGATATATTTTATAGTGGACTAACCATTGAGTCTAGGGCATACCTGGATAGTTGTGCTGGTTGTGTTTTCAGGAAAAGAACTCCAGAAGCTGAAGAATTATTGGCTAAAATAGGCCGGAATCATGATGATTGGACTACACCTGAACCAACTCCAACGCCAATATTGAAGAAGAGGGGTATGATTAAATTAAATGATGAAGATATGAGGGAAGCTAAGAAATCTCATAAGGAGAAAGGTATTAAATCTGAAGATGTGAAGAATTTACCTCCCATAGAAGATTTATGTAAGATAACTCCCCCTTCATCCATGATTGAGGTACATTCTCTTCAACGCTTTAGTAGGGAAGATATTCCGTACTCAAAACCTCCTGATCAATGTTTAGATGAGTTTGATAATTATATTGTTAAGCAAGATAACTTTAATATGAGAGTAGAGAATCATTTAATGAGAAATTCTCAAGCTATTAGTGAATTGCATGATATTGTGGAGAGAACCTACAATGATGTTAAGATGCTTATTAAACATTTTCATATGGTTCAACCTCAAATTGATCAACTCACTAAAGTGCAAAATGACTTGTTGAAAAATAGTTCTAAAGAAAACATGCTTATAAAGTAACAACTAGAGGTGGTGTTTCTACTCAGGATCCTCTATATCCCGAGGGGCATCCCAAAAGAGTTGAACAAGATTCTCAACGAACTGAAACTAGTGCTCCTTCTAAGAAAAAGAAGAAGAAACATAAAACTGTTGTAGAATCCTCTGAGCCTGTTAATGATCCTAATAGTATTTCTATTTCTGATGCTGAAACTGAAAGTGGTAATGAACATGATAAAGATAATGATAAGAATGATGCTTCTGATAAAGAAGAGGTTGAAGATGAACCTGAAAAGCATGCTAAAAATAAAAAGTATACTAAAGAAGATTTTATTGCTAAGAAACATGGTAATGAAAGAGAACCTTGGGTTCAAAAGCAAATGCCTTTTCCTGCTAAGAAACTAAAATCAAAGGAAGAAGAACACTATAATAAATTTTGTGATTGGATGAAACCTTTATTCTTGCAAATCCCTTTGACTGATGCTATTAAATTGCCTCCTTATTCAAAGTATATGAAAGATATTGTCTCTAACAAAAGGAAAATTCCTAATGAGGAGATTTCCACTATGCTTGCTAATTACTCTTTCAATGGCAAGGTTCCAAAGAAGTTGGGCGACCCAGGTATACCGACTATTCCTTGTTCCATCAAGAATAATTATGTTAGAACTGCTCTATGTGATTTGGGAGCAGGAGTTAGTGTTATGCCTTTTTCTCTTTACAAGAGACTTGATTTAGATAAGTTGATACCAACTGATATATCTTTGCAAATGGCTGATAAATCTACTGCTGTTCCTGTTGGTGTATGTGAGGATGTTCCTGTTCAAGTTACTCAAAATTGCTTAATATTAACTGATTTTGTTGTGTTGGAAATGCCTGAAGATGATAACATGTCTATTATTCTTGGAAGACCTTTTCTTAATACTGCAGGGGCTGTTATTGATTGCAATAAAGGAAAAGTCACTTTCAATGTTGACGACAAGGAACATACTGTTTATTTTCCCAAGAGGATTGATAAAGTATATGGAGTTAATACAATTTCTAATTTGAGATCTATCAAAGTGGGAGATATTGATTGTCCAATATATGAGCCTAAAGAAGAATATCAAGCTCTTGTGATTGGATCCATAGCAATACAATATAAGGTAACATGATTGATTTGAGGTTTATTTCTTCTTATGACATGTAAAAATTATTTGGTGGCAAGACATGATCAACCTTGTTAACAAGTATATTTTATATGCATAGAAGAGCTAAACAACATTTCTTTCTCCCTCCACTTGTTTTACTTGTTGTAGTACTACTTGTTTTGCAAGATGCTTTAGTTGTTTAGAGGTTTGAAAAATCTTTTTCTGCCCTGTAATAATAATTTAACACCCAAAAATGTGCATTTTTCAAAGTTTTCAAAAATTTACAAAAATTATACCGTTGGTCTTATTTTTCGAAGAGCAACCTGGGAGTGCCTGGGGCTGACCAGTGGGGCACCCCAGGGCTGCCCCCATGAGCCGGCGCGGCCAAGGAGGGGGCGCGCCACCCTGTGGTGTGGGCCCCTCCTTGCCCCACTAACTCATCTCTTCCACTCATTCCACTCTCTCTCCCGAAAAAACTCGTACCAGTTCATCCTCACTCGCGTTTTTGCTCAAGAACTCAGGATTTCTCGATCTCTTTGCTCAGCCCAGATTTCAGTCTGAAATTTGGCACATTTGCTCTCCGGTATGTGACTCCTCCGATTATCCAAATAGATTTTTGTTTGGTTGAGTATATCTTGAATATTTTGCAGCTGTAGGTAACATGTTAAGTGAGCTTGCATGCTTGTTCTAAGTTGTAAAAATTAGTTTTGATGCATGTTTAGTACTCTATCAAGTTCCTATAGTAGTTTCCCTCATTTATATGTCTCCAAATCAACTTTTATAATGTTTGTTGAAAAATTTCAGAAAAAGAAGATGCATAACCATACCTTTGGAGAGGTGTTCGAAAGAGAGACGACAAGCACGGGGAGGCCCTCAAGGGAAGCCACTCGAATTAGACGATCCTATAATGAGGATGTCATCGCACCGAGCTTCGAAGTTGAAGAGGATAATGGAGTTCCTAATGCTTCATCCTTTCCATGCTATGACTTTTTGCGTAATGCAGGGCTGCTTGATGACTTCTTGTTCCTCATCAATAATGTGGGCTTATCTACCTATATGGAAGATGAGAGGAGTCAATACTACATGCTAACTAAAATCTTTGTTGAAAGCTTTAAGTTCAACAACACACACTTCACACCATCAGTTTCATTTAGGATTTATGATAGGCCTATTACTATGAAGTTGAAGGATTTTTGTGTTGCATTGGATATTGCTCCTGTAGGTACAGCGAAGAAGATCGAGAAAAGCCCCAAAGCTTTGACGGAGCTCTATCGAGAAGTTACCAATGATGATGACCGCGCTATTCAGCGCGGCAAGATAAGAAACATTCAACTCCCTGCCATTAGATATTTCGCTTACTATCTTGCTACTAGCATTCTTGGTAGGGAGAACACTAGCAACATTTCTAGTTATCATCTTGCTTTTCTAGTTGCTGCACTTACTGGAAATACACCTTATCATCTTGGTGCTCTTGTTGCTCGTCGTTTATCCAATAAGGGGCCTATTTTTGGAGGAATTGTTGCCTCACGTATTATGGCACATCTAGATCTTCCTCTTGATCCTACTGATGAGAAATTAACTCCTATAAGACTTGATATTGCTGCTATGAAGAGTCACCAATTTGTCACAACTGACTCTAGTTTAGAAAATATTGTCTATAAAATGTTGTTTATTGACGGGGATGAGAAGGAAATCCCTTTGCCGCAGGCCGACTTGTTCAGTGTTCACAGGAGACCGTGGTCGCGCTCTAAGGAGGAGGTGGATGAGCAGCTGAGGATACATGGTTTCCACCAGCAGCATGACTCTGAGGACGCCGAGCCCTCCTACGGGTACATGATACGTCTCCAACGTACCTATAATTTCTGATGTTCCATGCTTGTTTTATGACAATACCTACATGTTTTGCTCGCACTTTATAATGTTTTTATGCATTTTCCGGAACTAACCTATTAACAAGATGCCACAGTGCCAGTTCCTGTTTTTTGTTGTTTTTGGTTCCAGAAAGGCTGTTCGGGCAATATTCTCGGAATTCGATGAAACGAAGACCCAACATCTTATTTTTCCCGAAGACCCCAACACCGAAGGAGAGTCGGAGGCGGGCCGAGGGCCACCACACAATAAGGCGGCGCGACCCCAGGCCTGGCCGTGCCAGCCTATTGTGAGGAGCCCCCAGGCACCTCCCTGCGCCGCTTCTTCGCCTATAAGACCCCTTTCGACCTAAAAACGCGAGACGAATTGACGAAACTCCAGAAAGACTCCAGGGGAGCCGCCGCCATCGCGAAACTCCAATTCGGGGGACAGAATCTATTCCGGCAGGCCGCCGGGACGGGGAAGTGCCCCAGGAAGCCATCTCCATCGACGCCACCGCCTCCATCATGTTCCGTGAGTAGTTCCCCCATGGACTACGGGTTCTAGCTGTAGCTAGTTGGTACTCTCTCCCCATGTACTTCAATACAATGATCTCATGAGCTGCCTTACATGATTGAGATTCATCTGATGTAATCGGTGTTGTGTTTGTTGGGATCCGATGGATTGTTACATTATGATTAGTCTATCTATATAAGTTTGTGAAGTTATTGTTGCTGCAATCTTGTTGTGTTTAATGCTTGTCACTAGGGCCCGAGTGGCATGATCTTAGATTTAAGCTCTATACTTATTGCTTAGATTGTATCTACAAGTTGTTTGCACATGTCTATGTCCGAAACCCGAGGCCCTAGAGTGACAACAACTGGGATAACTGGAGGGGAAGGCTTAGATATGAGGATCACATGTTTTCACGGAGTGTTAATGCTTTGCTCCGGTGCTCTATTAAAAGGAGTACCTTAATTTCCAGATTCCCTAGAGGCCCGGCCACCTGGTAGGACAAAAGATGTCGTACAAGTTTCTCATTGCGAGCACGTATGACTATATATGGAAAACATGCCTACATGATTAATAATCTTGATGTTCTGTCTTAATGCTATTTCAATCCTATCAATTGCCCAACTTTAATTTGTTCACCCAACACTTGTTATTGGAGAGTTACCACTAGTGTAGATAGCTGGGAACCCCGGTCCATCTCTCATCATCATATACTCGGTCCTATATGTCATTGGAAGTAGTATCAACTATTTTCTGGTGCCATTGCTCTCATATTACTGCTACTCGCTCGTGTTATCACATTACTGCTTCTCATATGCCGCTTTCACATCACCCCGTTACTAGTGCTTTTCCAGGTGCAGCTGAATTGACAACTCAGTTGTTAAGGATTATAAGTATTCTTTACCTCCCCTTGTGTCGAATCAATAAATTTGGGTTTTACTTCCTCGAAGACTGTTGCGATCCCCTATACTTGTGGGTTATCAAGACTATTTTCTGGCGCCGTTGCCGGGGAGGCATAGCTCTACTCATAAGTTCACCTGGGGAGTACACTCCACCTCTCTCTCTGTTTTATTTTATTTTGTTTTGCTTAGTTTACTTTTGTCTAGTTTGTTTTTGTCTTGTTTTATTTCTCCTATATACCCAAAAATCCATAAAAATTTGAAAAACCTAAAAATTTAAAACTGTTGTTATGGAAGAACCCACAACCTACTTGGAGCTTATAGAATTATATAATAATTATAGAGAATCAAGAACGGGAAAAGTTATGAGTGCTGTGATAGAAAAATTGAATACAATTGCTAAAATCTTGCTTAAACGCCATGATATAAACTGTTGCTCTAAACAGGATACTAAACATCTTAAATTTCAATGTGGCTTTAGTGAGGAAGTTTTAATTAAGAACTATAATTGGAATAGCTATATTCATTTTGGGTTCGAAGAAGTAGAACAATTTGTTTTGTTTATGGGAGCTTCTGAGATAGAATCCTTCATGTCTAAAAATTATGAAACTTGTGCTGTTTGTAAGGACCTTAAAAATTATGTCTCTTCTATCCTTAATTTTTGCATAGAAAGTTACAGCAATAATCCTTATATCATTGATTATAAAGAGAGACTCATTAATGCACAAGAATGCACTCACAATTTGCAGGAACCAGTGGAAGAAGAAATTGATGAACCTGAAAGCTCATTGGATGAAAAAGAGGAGGAAATTGATGAACCTGAAAGCTCATTGGATGAAAAAGAAGAGGAGAGTGATGAACAAAAGGAGGAAGAATGGATTAGCTACCCATGCCAACCTTCTAATGAGAGTAACTCTTTATCTCTTACACTATTTGATTGTCCTCCATGCTTACCAAAGGAGGATGAATGTTATGTTCCTGTGGATTCTCTTGAAATATTACCTATGAGTAAAACTTGTGAAAATAATTATGCTACTGTTATCTATGATAATCCATGCTATTTTGATAAATCTTATGATAATGCTTTGTTTGTGCCTGATGTTGAAATGCATGGTACTAAAGAGTTTTGCTTAGCAAATGTTTATGATAAATCTCTAGATGATGGTCCTATGTTACTTGATAATATTAATTGTACTATTAATGAAAATGGGATTGGAGAGTTCTTGAGTTTATCTATGAGTCCCATATCTTTTGAGATTGATCAATCATCTTGTTATAGTATTGATAAAAGTGGGTTTGAGAGTTTTGATCCTACTATTTTTGAGTTTGATAAAAATTATGTGCTTATGGATCATGAAAAACATGCTGCATGTGATAGTTATATTGTTGAGTTTATCCATGAAGCTATTAAAAATTATTATGAGAGAGGAAAATATGGTTGTAGAAATTTGCATGGTACTAAAACACCTCTCTATATGCTGAAACTTTTGAAGTTACTCTTGTTTTATCTTGCTATGCTTGTCACTTTGTTCTTCATGAATTTATTTGTGTACAAGATTCCTATGCATAGGAAGCGGGTTAGACTTAAATGTGTTTTGAACTTGCTTTTTGATGCTCTCTTTGCTTCAACTCTCATCCTTATGTGAGCATCATTAAAATTGTTGAGCCCATCTTAATGGCTATAAAGAAAGCACTTCTTGGGAGATAACCCATGTCTTTATTTTGCTACTGTTTTTTTGTGTCTTGGAAGTTATTACTACTGTAGCAACCTCTCCTTATCTTTATTTTATTGCATTGTTGTGCCAAGTGAAGTCTCTAATAGAAGGTTGATGCTAGATTTGGATTTCTGCGCAGAAACAGATTTCTTGCTGTCACGAATTTGGGTAGGATTCTCTGTAGGTAACTCAGAAAAATCTGCCAATTTACGTGTGTGATCCTCATATATGTACGCAACTTTCATTAGTTTTGAGTTTTCTGATTTGAGCAACGGAAGTACCTCTTAAAAATTCGTCTTTACTGGCTGTTCTGTTTTGACAGATTCTGTCTCTGTTTTTTGCATTGTCTCTTGTGGACTTTAAGTGAGGCTTTCTAGACGTGGAGAGCTGTAGCTAATGTTTTATTGAGTTCTTGCAATGTGTCACTACAGGGCTAAAGTGGATTAAAGTTTTTGAGTACTAACCCCTCTAATGAAGTTTATGAGAAGTTTGGTGTGAAGGAAGTTTTCAAGGGTCAAGAGAGGAGGATGATACAATATGATCAAGAAGAGTGAAAAGTCTAAGATTGGGGATGCCCCCGTGGTTCATCCCTGCATATTTCAAGAAGACCAAGTGCTTAAGCTTGGGGATGCCCAAGGCATCCCCTTCTTCATCGACAACTTATCAGGTCACCTCTAGTGAAACTATATTTTTATTCGGTCACTGATACGTCTCAAACGTATCTATAATTTCTTATGTTCCATGCTTGTTTTATGACAATACCTATATGTTTTGTTCACACTTTATATCGTTTTGATGCGTTTTTCGGAACTAACCTATTGACAAGATGCCGAAGTGCCAGTTCCTATTTTCTGCTGTTTTTGGTTTGAGAAATCATAGTAAGGAAATATTCTCGGAATTGGACGAAATCAACGCCCAGCATCTTATAATTGCACGAAGCTTCCAGAACACCCGAGAGGGACCAGAGGAGAGCCACAGGGGGCCAACACAGGGTGGCGGCGCGGCCCAAGGGGGGGGCGCCCCCCTATTGTGTGGCGGCTCCGTAACCCCTCCGACTCTGCCTCTTCGCCTATAAGAAGCTCCCTGACCTAAATCTTCGATACGGAAAAGCCACGGTACGAGAAACCTTCCAGAGCCACCACCATCACGAAGCCAAGATCTGGGGGATAGGAGTCTCTGTTCCGGCACGCCGCCGGGACGGGGAAGTGCCCCCGGAAGGCTTCTCCATCGACACCACCGCCATCTTCATCAACGCTGCTGTCTCCCATGAGGAGGGAGTAGTTCTCCATCGAGGCTAAGGGCTGTACCGGTAGCTATGTGGTTAATCTCTCCTATGTACTTCAATACAATGATCTCATGAGCTGCCTTACATGATTGAGATTCATATGAGCTTTGTATCACTATTCATCTATGTGTTACTCTAGTGATGTTATTAAAGTACTCTATTCCTCCTTCATGATGTAATGGTGACAGTGTGTGCATCATGTAGTTCTTGGCGTAGGTTATGATTGTAATCTCTTGTAGATTATGGAGTTAACTATTACTATGATAGTATTGATGTGATCTATTCCTCCTTCATAGTGTGATGGTGACAGTGTGCATGCTATGTTAGTTCTCGGTATAATTGCAATGATCTATTATGCACTCTAGGTTATTTAAATATGAACATCGAATGTTGTGGAGCTTGTTAACTCCGGCATTGAGGTGCTCTTGTAGCCCTACACAATTAATGGTGTTTGTCATCCAACAAGAGAGTGTAGAGAGGTTTTATTATGTGATCAATGTTGAGAGTGTCCACTAGTGAAAGTATGATCCCTAGGCCTTGTTTCCAAACATCGAATCTCCGTTTTTTACTGTTTTGTTGCATGTTTACTCGCTGCCATATTTTATTCAGATTGCTATTACCACTCATATACATCTATACCACTTGTATTTCACTATCTCTTCGCCGAACTAGTGCACCTATACATCTGACAAGTGTATTAGGTGTGTTGGGGACACAAGAGACTTCTTGTATCGTGATTGCAGGTTGCTTGAGAGGGATATCTTTGATCTCTTCCTCCCTGAGTTCGATAAACCTTGGGTGATCCACTTAAGGGAAAACTTGCTGCTGTTCTACAAACCTCTGCTCTTGGAGGCCCAACACCGCCTACAGGAATAGAAGCGTGAGTAGACATCAAGCACTTTTCTGGCGCCGTTGCCGGGGAGGAAAGGTAAAAGGCACTCACACTCCGGTCCAGGTTATTTTCTGTTGCCGTTGTAAGTGCTCGAAGCTATTTCCTTTAGATCCTGCAATTGCACCTTTTTGTTTCTTGTTTTACACTAGTTAGGCATAATGGAAAGTAACTGTGAGCTTTTTAATATTTTTCCTGAGTTAGAATTGTTTGCTGCGAAAATTAAAAAACCTATGGAATCTTATTTGCATGCTAGTAGCAATGATATTAGTATGAACGCTTCGAACACCATTGTTGCTAATGATATGGAAAATTCTAAGCTTGGGGAAGTTGGTTTTGATGAAAATGATCTTTTTAGTCCCCCAAGCATTGAGGAGAAAATTTTCTTTGATGATACTTTGCCTCCTATTTATGATGATTATAATGATAGTGGTCTTTTGGTGCCGCCTACTATGGAGAGTAAATTTTATTATGATTATACTATGCCTCCTACACCTGATGAGAATAATAATGATAGCTACTTTGTTAAATTTGCTCCCACTACAACTAATAAAATTGATTATGCTTATGTGGAGAGTAATAATTTTATGCATATAGCTCATGATAAGAATGTTTCATTTGATAGTTATATTGTTGAGTTTGTTCATGATGCTACTGAAAGTTATTATGAGAGAGGGAAACATGGTTATATGCATCTTAATAATATTAAGTTTCCCCTCTTTATGTTGAGAATTTTGAAGTTGCGCTTGTATTGCCTTCTTATGCTTGTCACTTTGTTCTTCATGAATTTATTTGTGTACAAGATTCCTTTTCATAGGAAGTGGGTTAGGCTTAAATGTGTTTTGAATTTGCTTCTTGATGCTCTCTTTTGCTTCAACTCTTATTTCTTGCGCGAGCATCATTAAAATTGCCGAGCCCATCTTAATGGCTGTAAAGAAAGAACTTCTTGGGAGATAACCCATGTTTTTATTTTGCTATTGTTTTGTTGTGTCTTGAAGTTGTTACTACTGTAGCAACCTCTCCTTATCTTTATTTTATTGCATTGTTGTGCCAAGTAAAGTCTTTGATAGTAGGGTTCATACTAGATTTGGATTACTGCGCAGAAACAGATTTCTTGCTGTCACGAATTTGGGCAGGGTTCTCTGTAGGTAACTCAGAAAAATCTGCCAATTTACGTGCGTGATCCTCAGATATGTACGCAACTTTCATTCAATTTGAGCTTTTTCATCTGAGCAAGTTAAGTGCTCCAGAAAAATTCGTCTTTACGGACTGTTCTGTTTTGACAGATTCTGCCTTTTATTTCGCATTGCCTCTTTTGTCGTGTTGGATGGATTTCTTTGTTCCATTGACTTCCAGTAGCTTTGGGCAATGTCCAGAAGTGTTAAGAATGATTGTGTCACCTCTGAACATGTGAAATTTTGATTATGCACTAACCCTCTAATGAGTTGTTTCGAGTTTGGTGTGGAGGAAGTTTTCAAGGGTCAAGAGAGGAGGATGATATACTATGATCAAGAAGAGTGAAAAGTCTAAGCTTGGGGATGCCCCCGTGGTTCATCCCTGCATATTTCAAGAAGACCCAGCTTAAGCTTGGGGATGCCCAAGGCATCCCCTTCATCAACAATTTATCAGGTTTCTTCTCTTGAAACTATATTTTTATTCGGTCACAACTTATGTGCTTTACTTGGAGCGTCTGTTTGTTTTTGTTTTGTTTGAATAAATTCATGCTTGTGTGGGAGAGAGACACGCTCCGCTGTTGCGTATGAACACATGTGTTCTTAGCTTTACTCTTAATGTTCATGGCGAAGGTTGAAACTGCTTCGTTCATTGTTATATGGTTGGAAACAGAAAATGCTGCATGTGGTAATTGGTATAATGTCTTGAATAATTTGATACTTGGCAATTGTTGTGCTCATATAGATCATGTTTAAGATCTTGCATCATGTACTTTGTACCCATTAATGAAGAACTACATAGAGCTTGTTAAAATCTGGTTTGCATGATTGGTCTCTAAAGTCTAGATATTTTCTGGTTAAGGTGTTTGAACAACAAGGAAGACGATGTAAAGTCTTATAATGCTTACAATATGTTCATATGTGAGTCTTGCTGCACCGTTTTATACTTGAGTTTGCTTCAAACAACCTTGCTAGCCTAGCCTTGTATTGAGAGGAATTCTTCTCGTGCATCCAAATCCTTGAGCCAAAAACTATGCCATTTGTGTCCACCATACCTACCTACCACATGGTATTTCTCCGCCATTCCAAAGTAAATTACTTGAGTGCTACCTTTAAAATTCTATTCTTTGCCTTTACAATACATAGCTCATGGGAAAATAGCCTTAAAAACTATTGTGGTGAAGAATATGTACTTATGTGTCTTATTTCTTAATAAGTTGCTTGTTGAGCGGTAACCATGTTTCTGGGGACGCCATCAACTTTTACACCTTTGTTGAATATCATGTGAGTTGCTATGCATGTTCGTCTTGTCCGAAGTAAGGGCGATTTTCATGATCAAATGGTTTGAGTATGCATATTGTTAGAGAAGAACATTGGGCCGCTAACTAAAGCCATGAATCATGGTGGAAGTTTCAGTTTGGACACAAATCATCAATCTCTTATGAGAATATTATCTGTTGTTGAATGCTTATGCATTAAAAGAGGAGTCCCTTATCTGTTGTCTATGTTGTCCCGGTATGGTTGTCTAAGTTGAGAATAATCAAAAGCGAGAAATCCAATGCGAACTTTCTCCTTAGACCAGCGGCATAGAGGTACCCCTTTGTGACACTTGGTTGAAACATATGCTATGCAATGATAATCCGTGTTAATCCAAGCTAATTAGGACAAGGTGCGAGCACTATTAGTATTCTATGCATGAGGCTTGCAACTTATAGGATATCTTATACATAACACATATGATTTATTACTACCGTTGACAAAATTGTTTCTATGTTTTCAAAATAAAAAGCTCTAGCACAAATATAGTAATCCATGCTTCCCTCTGCGAAGGGCCATTCTTTTACTTTATGTTGAGTCAGTTTACCTACTTCTTTCTATCTTAGAAGCAAACACTTGTGTCAACTGTGTGCATTGATTTTTACATGTTTACTTATTGCACTTGTTATATTGCTTTATGTTGACAACTATCCATGAGATATACATGTTACAAGTTGAAAGCAATTGCTGAAACTTAATCATCCTTTGTGTTGCTTCAATACTTTCTACTAAGAATTTATTGCTTATGAGTTAACTCTTATGCAAGACTTATTGATGCTTGTCTTGAAAGTACTATTCATGAAAAGTCTTTGTTATATGGTTCAGTTGTTTACTCATTGTCTTTACTATTGCTTCGAATCGCTGCATTCATCTCATATGCTTTACAATAATATTGATCAAGATCATGTTGGTAGCATGTCACTTAAGAAATTATCATTGTTATCGTTTACCTACTCGAGGGCGAGTAGGAACTAAGCTTGGGGATGCTTGATACGTCTCAAACGTATCTATAATTTCTTATGTTCCATGCTTGTTTCATGACAATACCTACATGTTTTGTTCACACTTTATATCGTTTTGATGCGTTTTCTAACCTATTGACAAGATGCCGAAGCGCCTCGTTTTCTCTGCTGTTTTTTTCAGAAATCCTAGTAAGGAAATATTCTAATTGACGAAATCAACGCCAAGATCTTATAATGGCACGAAGCTTCCAACACCCGAGAGGGACCGGAGGAGAGCCACAGGGGCCCACACAGGGTGGGCGCGGCGGGGGGGGGCGCCCCCTATTGTGTGGCGGCTCCGTAACCCCTCCGACTCTGCCTCTTCGCCTATAAGAAGCTCCCTGACCTAAATCTTCGATACGGAAAAGCCACGGTACGAGAAACCTTCCAGAGCCACCGCCATCGCGAAGCCAAGATCCGGGGACAGAGTCTCTGTTCCGGCATGCCGCCGGACGGGGAAGTGCCCCGGAAGGCTTCTCCATCGACACCACCGCCATCTTCATCAACGCGCTGTCTCCCATGAGGAGGGAGTAGTTCTCCATCGAGGCTAAGGGCTGTACCGGTAGCTATGTGGTTAATCTCTCTCCTATGTACTTCAATACAATGATCTCATGAGCCGCCTTACATGATTGAGATTCATATGAGCTTTGTATCACTATTCATCTATGTGTTACTCTAGTGATGTTATTAAAGTACTCTATTCCTCCTTCATGATGTAATGGTGACAGTGTGTGCATCATGTAGTTCTTGGCGTAGGTTATGATTGTAATCTCTTGTAGATTATGGAGTTAACTATTACTATGATAGTATTGATGTGATCTATTCCTCCTTCATAGTGTGATGGTGACAGTGTGCATGCTATGTTAGTTCTCGGTATAATTGCAATGATCTATTATGCACTCTAAGGTTATTTAAATATGAACATCGAATGTTGTGGAGCTTGTTAACTCCGGCATTGAGGTGCTCTTGTAGCCCTACACAATTAATGGTGTTTGTCATCCAACAAGAGAGTGTAGAGTGGTTTTATTATGTGATCAATGTTGAGAGTGTCCACTAGTGAAAGTATGATCCCTAGGCCTTGTTTCCAAACATCGAATCTCCGTTTATTTACTGTTGCATGTTTACTCGCTGCCATATTTTATTCAGATTACTATTGCTCATATACATCTATACCACTTGTATTTCACTATCTCTTCGTCGAACTAGTGCACCTATACATCTCGACAAGTGTATTAGGTGTGTTGGGGACACAAGAGACTTCTTGTATCGTGATTGCAGGGTTGCTTGAGTGGGATATCTTTGACCTCTTCCTCCCCGAGTTCGATAAACCTTGGGTGATCCACTTAAGGGAAAACTTGCTGCTGTTCTACAAATCTCTGCTCTTGGAGGCCCAACACTGTCTACAGGAATAGAAGCGTGCATAGACATCAGTCATATCTTTTGTGCTTTACTTGGAGCGTCTGTGTGTTTTTATTTTTGTTTATGTTTGAATAAATTCGGATCCTAGCAATCCTTGTTTGGGGGAGACACGCTCCGCTTTTTCATATGAACACCCGTGTTCTTCGTTTTACTTTTAATGTTCAATGACAAAAGTTGAAAGCCGTTGCACTTATTGATATTTGGTTGGAAACAGAAAATGCTTCATATTGTCTTGAATAATTTGATAATTGGCAATTGTTTTGAGCTCTCAAGTAGGTCATGATTAAGCTCTTGCATCATGTAGTTTAAACCTATTAGTGGAGAACTACCGTAGAGCTTGTTGAAATTGGTTTGCATGATTGGTCTCTCTAAGGTCTAGATATTTTCTGGTAAAAGTGTTTGAGCAACAAGGAAGACAGTGTAGAGTTTTATAATGCTTGCAATATGTTCTTATGTAAGTTTTGTTGTACCGGTTCATACTTGTGTTTGCTTCAAACAACCATGCTAGCCAAAGCCTTGTACTGAGAGGAAATGCTTCTCGTGCATCCAAAACCTTGAGCCAAAACCTATGCCATTTGTGTCCACCATATCTACCTACTATGTGGTATTTTCTGCCATTCCAAGCAAATACTTCATGTGCTACCTTTAAACAATTCAAAAGCTATTATCTCTTATTTGTGTCAATGTTTTATAGCTCATGAGGAAGTATGTGGTGTTTTATTTTCGATCTTGTCATTTACTTGGGCGACTTTCACCAATGGACTAGTGGCACATCCGCTTATCCAATAATTTTGCAAAAAGAGATGGCAATGGGGTTCCCAGCCCCAATTAATTAACTTTCATTAATAATTCTCTTCACATGATTTGCCCTGATCTATCAGTAAGCAACTTAATTTTGCAAATAGACACTCCTTCATGGTATGTGAATGTTGGAAGGCACCCGAGGATTCGGTTAGCCATGGCTTGTGTAAGCAAAAGGTTGGGAGGAGTGTCATCAATAATGAAACTAAAATACATGTGTAAACAAAAGAGAAGAGGGATGATCTACCTTGCTGGTAGAGATAACGTCCTTCATGGGAGCCGCTCTTGAATGTCTGGTTGATGAGGTAGTTAGTGTGCCCACTACCATTCGTTGACAACAACAAACACCTCTCAAAACTTTACTTTTTATGCTCTCTATATGATTCCAAAACTTAAAAAGCTCTAGCACATGATTTAATCTCTGCTTCCCTCTGCGAAGGGCCTTTCTTTACTTTATGTTGAGTCAGTTTACCTACTTCCTTCCATCTTAGAAGCAAACACTTGTGTCGACTGTGCATTGATTCTTACATACTTGCTTATTTGCATTCATCATATTACTTTGTGTTGACAAATATCCATGAGGTATGCATGTTGAAAGTTGAAAGCAACTGCTGAAACTTACATCTTTCTCTGTGTTGCTTCAATGCCTTTACTTTGAATTTATTGCTTTATGAGTTAACACTTATGCAAGACTTTTTGATGCTTGTCTTGAAAGTACTATTCATGAAAAGTTTTGCTATATGTTATCTATTTGTTAGCAACTATAGATCATTGCCTTGAGTCACTGCATTCATCTCATATGTTTTATAATAGTATGATCAAGATTATGTAAGTAGCATGTCACTACAGAAATTATTCTTTTTATCGTTTACCTACTCGAGGGCGAGCAGGAACTAAGCTTGGGGATGCTTGATACGTCTCCAACGTACCTATAATTTCGATGTTCCATGCTTGTTTTATGACAATACCTACATGTTTTGCTCGCACTTTATAATGTTTTTATGCGTTTTAACTAACCTATTAACAAGATGCCACAGTGCCAGTTCCTGTTGTTTTTGGTTCCAGAAAGGCTGTTCGGGCAATATTCTCGGAATTCGACGAAATGAAGACCCAACATCTTATTTTTCCTAAGACCCTCACCGAAGGAGAGTCTGAGGCGGGCCGAGGGCCACCACACACAAGGCGGCGCGGCGCCAGGCCTGGCCGCGCCAGCCTATTGTGAGGAGCCTCCAGGCACCTCCCTCCACCGCTTCTTCGCCTATAAGACCCCTTTCGACCTAAAAACGCGAGACGAATTGATGAAACTACAGGGGTGCCGCCGCCATCGCGAAACTCCAATTCGGGGGACGGAATCTCCTGTCTCGCACGCCGCCGGACGGGAAGTGCCCCTAAGCCATCTCCATCGACGCCACCGCCTCCATCATGTTCCGTGAGTAGTTCCCCCATGGACTACGGGTTCTAGCTGTAGCTAGTTGGTACTCTCTCCCCATGTACTTCAATACAATGATCTCATGAGCTGCCTTACATGATTGAGATTCATCTGATGTAATCGGTGTTGTGTTTGTTGGGATCCGATGGATTGTTACATTATGATTAGTCTATCTATATAAGTTTGTGAAGTTATTGTTGCTGCAATCTTGTTGTGTTTAATGCTTGTCACTAGGGCCCGAGTGGCATGATCTTAGATTTAAGCTCTATACTTATTGCTTAGATTGTATCTACAAGTTGTTTGCACATGTCTATGTCCGAACCCGAGGCCCCAGAGTGACAACAACGGGATAACTGGAGGGAAGGCTTAGATATGAGGATCACATGTTTTCACGGAGTGTTAATGCTTTGCTCCGGTGCTCTATTAAAAGGAGTACCTTAATTTCCAAGATTCCCTAGAGGCTCCACCGGCTGGTAGGACAAAAGATGTTATGCAAGTTTCTCATTACGAGCACGTATGACTATATACGGAAAACATGCCTACATGATTAATAATCTTGATGTTCTGTCTTAATGCTATTTCAATCCTATCAATTGCCCAACTGTAATTTGTTCACCCAACACTTGTTATTGGAGAGTTACCACTAGTGTAGATAGCTGGGAACCCCGGTCATCTCTCATCATCATATACTCGGTCCTATATGTCATTGGAAGTAGTATCAACTATTTTCTGGTGCCATTGCTTTCATATTACTGCTCGCTGCTGTGTTACTGTTACTACTGCTTCTCATATTACCGCTTTCACATCACCCCGTTACTAGTGCTTTTCTAAACTGAATTGACAACTCAGTTGTTAAGGCTTATAAGTATTCTTTACCTCCCTTGTGTCGAATCAATAAATTTGGGTTTTACTTCCCTCGAAGACTGTTGCGATCCCCTATACTTGTGGGTTATCAGTACACCGTCACGTATCCTGGTGCGTCTTCCAGCACATACCCAGAACAGGATCTTTCTTCATCATACTACGGAGGTGCCACTTCATGGGCACCATGGGATTGATCTCCACTTAGGCCAAAAGCCTAAGCTTGGGGGGAGGTATGCCGGCATCACTCATTCATTGCATATTACAATTGCCGGATATTTGTATATACTTGTTTAGCTTCTTAAGGTGGTTTCTAATAAGAGGGAGATGATATTTGGGGAAGTGCTGTTTGAAAACAGATTCTGGACTGATACCACAAAAATTCCCAAAAACAGCCAGAATGTTATTTTGCGAAGCCAATTTTTGTGCATGTTTCCCAGGTTATTATCTAACTTTCATTAGTTGAGCACTTTTCGAGTTGAGCAGCGGAAGATTTTCGTAAAAATAGATTACTGTACTGCTGTCAAGTTTTGGCAGATTTCTGCCACTTTGCTTTTATGTGATTCTTTTAGTTTTCATTCTCTTGTTTTTGCTTTGTTTCTTTCCTAAACACAAAAAGACCAAAAATATTTCTCATGTTTCTCTTTACCATTTGTTTATTTTGGTTTCTTGTTCCTATTTTGCTTTATTCGCTATCGTTGGTTTGCTAAGAGAAAATCCAAAAAGATTTTGCTTTGTTTGCTTGTTTTCTTTTGTTCTTCTTTCCAATTCGAAAACACCAAAAATATTTGTTGTTCTTCTTTGGTTTTGTAAAGTTCATTATGGAGTTCAGAGGTCTCCGGTGGCTGGAGCTTGGTTTTCATTCCATATTATTCAAGCTACACAAGTGAAAGGCAATAATGACGATCTACGACAATCCGACTGTGGTGAGAGGCTGGTATGAACTCTATTTGTTTTCGTTTTTGTACATATACTCATCCATGTGAGCATGTTTAGTTGGTTCATGTGAGGTATATGTCATTTAATGAAGTCTAGTAGTTCATGATCTCTCATGTTTAGCTCCAATTTATTAATATGAGTAGCATGTCATAAATATTTGCTTGCATTGTTTTATTCATAGATAGGTATGACATTGTGGTATCCTCCTCTGAATAATTCATAAATCGACTTGGCACATGCTCACGCATGCATATGACTGAACAAAAGTCAATTAAGCCTTACTTTGCCTCAGAGTTCTTGTATCACTTTTATGCCTCTGTTAATTTATTTTGTCGCAAGCATGATTATGATAGTTATTGCTCTCTTGATTGTCGCTTCCCAGTCTATTGCTAGCCTTCACTTGTACTGAGCGGGAACGCTGCCTGCTTCCAAACCCCTGAAAACCAAGTTATTCCAGTGTCCACCATAAATACCTATGCATGGCATTTCAAACCATTCCAAGTAAATTCTCATGTGCTACCTTTAAACCTTCAAAGTACTTCTCAATTTGTGTTAATGTTTTATAGCTCATGAGGAAGTATGTGGTGTTTTATCTTTCAACCTTGTCATTTACTCCCGACGGACTTTCACCAATGGACTAGTGGCACATCCGCTTATCCAATAATTTTGCAAAAAGAGCTGGCAACGGGGTTCCCAGCCCAATTAATTAACTTTCATCAATAATTCTCTTCACATACTTTGCCCTGATTTATTAGTAAGCAACTTAATTTGCAAATAGACACTCCTCCATGGTATGAGAATGTTGGAAGGCACCCGAGGCTTCGGTTAGCCATGGCTTGTGTAAGCAAAGGTTGGGGAGTGTCAACCATAATGAAACTAAAATACATGTGTAAACAAAAAGGAAGAAGGATGATCTACCTTGCTGGTAGAGATAACGTCCTTCATGGGAGCCGCTTTTGAAAGTCTGATTGACAAGGTAGTTAGAGTGCCCACTATCATTCGTTGACAACAACAAACACCTCTCAAAACAATTTTACTTCTTTTTAGAAAAATGAAAAGCTCTAGCACATGTTAATCCCTGCTTGCCTCTGCGAAGGGTCAGCCTTTTACTTTTATGTTGAGTCATCATCCTTTCTTTGAGCACTTTCTTGAGAGCACAACTGTCATTCTTAGTATAATATGCTTGTTCCAAAATGTGATTAACTGTGGTATAACTTTGATGCTTTTATCTTTGATAATCTCTACTTCCAGTCTTTCCATGAACTTCAAAGGTGCCCGGGCATTTATGTTTTGCTGTACAAATACGGGCAAACGAGATACCACTTTATCATATCCTTTTATGAACATTGCAATCCTGCTGATAGACATGATTCATGATGCTTATTATTAATTTGTTGGTACCTTTTCCATGATTGACATAGCTATTAGATGACTTTATTTGCATGTATCTTATTATGAATTGCCTAAGTACTTGTCCATATCATGAGAATATTTACATCATATGAACAAATGTGTTCGTGAAAGTTCTTTTATCGCACTCAGTTGTTAACTAAATTGCTTGAGGACAAGCAATAAGCTAAGCTTGGGGGGAGTTGATATGTCCAAAACTTATCTACTTTTCCGAACACTTTTGCTATTGTTTTACCTCTAATTTGTGTATTTTGGATACAACTAACACGGACTAACGCTATTTTCAGCAGAATTGCCCTGGTGTCTTGTTTTTGTGCGAAACTCAACTTTCAGAAAATCCCCGGATTAATTCCAATGGGCCTATTTTCACAGAAGATTAACGGAGCCAGAAGACCAGAAGGAGGGGAGCCACGAGGCGCCCACCCCACAAGGTGGCGCGGTGGGCCCCGGGCCGCGCCGGCCTATGGTGGAGGCGCCCGCGCCCTCCGACGCCCCCTTTCGACTACTTAAGGGTTTCGACCTAAAAACGCACGGGGTTAGACGAAATTGACAAAAGACATCCAGAACACCGCCGCCATCGCGAAACTCCGTCTCGGACCAGAAACTCGTTGGCACTCCGCCGGGACGGGAATTGGAGGAGATCATCGCCATCATCACCACCGACGCCTCTCCATCGACCATCCATGCTTCCCCCATCCATGTGTGAGTAATTCCCCCGCTATAGGCTGAAGGGGATGGTAGGGATTGGATGAGATTGATCATGTAATAGTCATAAGATTGTTAGGGCATAGTGTCTAGTATCCGTTGTTGGTACTTTTATGATATTGTTGCAACTTGTTATGCTTAATGCTTGTCACTAGGGCCCGAGTGCCATGATCTCAGATCTGAACATGTTATCAATTCATGATGATATTCATTGCTTTATGATCTTACCTGCAAGTTGTATACACATATTGCTGTCCGGAACCCGAGGCCCCAAAGTGACAAAAATTGGGACAACCGGAGGGGAAGGCGGTGATATGAGGATCACATGTGTTCACGGAGTGTTAATGCTTTGCTCCGGTGCTCTATTAAAAGGAGTACCTTAATTACCAAGTAGATTCCCTAGAGGCCCGGCTGCCACCGGCTGGTAGGACAAAAGATGTTGTGCAAGTTTCTCATTGCGAGCACGTACGACTATATATGGAACACATGCCTATAATTGTTTAGTACTTGGATACTGTTTTATTACTATCTGCAAATGCCCTACCTTGATTGTTACATGAGTTCTCTTATGCATGCAGCGTCCATTCATCCATCCCTGTGCATACAGTATTTTAATCCTGCTGTTTACTATAATCACTACTGTTATCTTTGTTGCTCTACTGCTTATATTTCACTACTGCTACTGCTATAAAACTGTTGCTACTGATAAACTCTGCGAGCAAGTCTGTTTCCAGGTGCAGCTGAATTGACAACTCCGCTGTTAAGGCTTACAAATATTCTTTGGCTCCCCTTGTGTCGAATCAATAAATTGGGTTTTACTTCCCTCGAAGACTGTTGCGATCCCCTATACTTGTGGGTCATCAAACAGCGGGAGGATATGGTTACTGGATGCAACCGGATGCTAGTGGTTGCCCAGGACTTCTTTTTCCGGGCTACTGGATGGCGACATATTAATAGATTAGCAAATGGATAGGTTGTCTACATGTTGCATCTTTCTGTGGTTGATTCATGTATTGACCTTAGATTCCCCATGAGTGTAATCCGGATCTTACTGTTCGTACGCTTGGTTTAATAAAAATAGCCGTGTGCATCTATTGATGCAGAGGCTGGGGCGATGCTCCCATATCGAAAAACCTACACTCTGCAACAAGCAGTGGCCTAATGAAAATACATATGTGCATAGTTAAAAAAATAATATAAAAAAAGTCTCGCTATAGAGATCTATTCCTTGTAGCAGCGAACCAAACACCACTACGGAAAATTCATCTTCTTCAAAAGTGACGCCTTCAAGAAGAAAATAGTGCCCAAGCGTCGTCGTCGCCTTGATCATAGATCATAGATTTTCACCCTGGAAAAATTCCGCACTCATAAAACAATGCCTCCAACAAGATCATTGCCACGCACAACCAATTAAGGCCAGACCTTGGATTTTCACCCTGCAATTTTAGACTCTGAACTTCTCATGTGTTGTCGCCCCTACTTGTCGTTGCCCCTGCTCCAATTCACAAATCTCCAAGGCCAATTCCTCATCACCATCAGTACTTGAACCACCATTACTAGTCATCAGAACTCAACTTTCATGCCATTCTCCGTGACTGTCTTCATCATGGAACTAAAGACATGTCCCATTATGGCAACAACATGCAGAGCTTCGCCCCGCTCCCGCTGAAACCAAACGGTCAGAAAAACATGATTGCGCACGACCGAATACCATCCGATCCAGCAATCTCCAGGCATGTCGTCCATTTGGAGGTCGCCGATGGAGCCTTCCAGAAATCGACACTCCGGCAAGATCAGTGGAGACAAGCATCAAGTAGATCATGGTCATGGCGTGAGAGAGAGATCTTAGGACCACCACCTTTACTAATTTTTGTGCGAGCAGCCCCCACGCCACACGCCGACCACCAGCCATATGTGGGATGAACACCACAAACAAGCCAGGCCGACCGCCTTCGACGGAGAAGGAGGCCGACACCACCTCGGGCTCATCGTGCTGTGGGGCTGACCAAGCCTCAAGGTGCCGCTGTCGGAGACGTCGTGGTGCAGTGGGTGAGGAGTATCCAATCCAAACCCATTGGGCCCAGATTGGCCCACCACTAGCTACCACCCAACCTGGCGCCAGCCACCGTACAATACGCCGAAGACCATCCGACACAAGCCCGCATTAGCGCCGTCGAGGATGGAATGAAAGGTTGCCGGTGTCGTGCTCCAGATTGCGGCCGGGGAAGATTTGCCGCCGCGCCACACATGCTTTGGCCAACTATGTTGCTGGCAGTGGCGGGAGGGGGAGGGGAAGACGGGGCGGCCCGAGGCGCTAGCGGTTGGACATCCTGGTGTGGTGCGGCGCGCCACCGCCACACGAGGACGGGGGTTAGGTTTAGGACGTACTAGAGCCAAAAATGGAGTCCTACTAACAGTAGAGATCGATCGTTTGGTCGCCACGCAAATGAGAAGTACAAAAAATGATACTCTCTCTTTCCATAAGATAGGACGTTACACCTAATACTGAAGTACAATATATTGGTTCTTGGAATATAACATCTTATATTATACGATGGAGGAAACAGTTTACCTTGAAAACCTCCTTCTTTTACTACAAGGAAACACCTACAATGCCGATGGCCCTGAACCATCAGCATACAAGCAAAAGCCCTCGACATAGGGTTAGACCGAGGATGATGGTCGACAATCTGCTCCATCGGCACACACCACGTGGCCGTGGGCATAGACATGGTAGTCGGCATAGGTACATACGCCAAAAGTTCACATCAACCACTAGTACTGAACCTAACATAGATCCGGTTCTCGTACATAGCCCTGAGCCGGTTTTCTATTCCAGCTCAAGCTCTCTGTCTCTATGATCGCATTATCTCGAGTTGGTTTCGTTTCTGTCTCTAAGAACTACATCCTCACACTGGCCAAAATATGAACCGTCTACAATATTCTGTACCCTGAGACGACTCTTGTGCAATATGTTTGCATCCTCAAATATCTTACATTTTAGACCGTCTCCAATACTTTGATAGCTTGGAACGTCTATTATTTCTGGTTGTCTCAGTAGTATGTTTCTTGAGACTGTTTCTTAAAGAGACCGTGTCCAATACTTCTAAAATATTTTAAATAATATACAATAAAGTAATTCAAACTCAATCATAGCATGCATGATTTAGTAGCCTTAAATTTATACACAGATCTGATTAACTGAAGTACTTATATACACAAAGATTATTTGAAGCATGACAAATCAGCGGTCATATTTAACAACTTGATTAGCCATAGTTGGGTAATCCAAACACACTTTATATCAATTCATATTTGTGCCATCACACCAGGCTCGCTGGTGCCACCCCCGAGTGTACGAGTGACCAAACATTCTAATCATCAGCACTATAAAAAGGGAAAAAGAGTCAAGTGGTATCTCAACTAGATATCATATGCCTCATATTTTGTTGGTCGAAACAAATATTCACATTCCGTAATGGCGTAAGCGAGGCGAGGTAAGATGCACAAGAGATTGATATTTGTGCCATCACACCAGACTCGCTTGCGCCACCCGGAGTGTATAGGTGACCAAACATTCTAATCATCGGCACTAAAATTGAAGAAAGAGCCAAGTGGTATCAACTAGATAGCATATACCTCATATTGTGTTGGTCGAAACAAATATTCACATTCCGGGATGGCGTAAGCGAGGCCAGATAGGATGCACAAGAGATTGATATTTGTGCCATCACACCAGGCTCGCTTGCGCCACCCCGGAGTGTATAGGTGACCAAACATTTTAATCATTGACACTAAAATGGAAGAAAGAGCCAAGTGGTATCAACTATATATCATATGCCTCATACTTTGTTGGTCGAAACAAATATTAACATTCAGGGATGGCGTAAGTGAAGCCAAGTAGGATGCACAACAAACTGATATTTGTGCCATCACACCAGGTTCACTCACGCCACCCCAGAGAGTAGTGATCGACCAAACATTCTAATCATCGGCAAGTAGAAAAACACCACCAAACCAACAACCATCATAAATATGCTCAAACACACAAACAAGCAAGAAATTCACAAAACCAACCAAATGTCCAACTTTGAGATGCAACCAACAATACAAACAAGCAAGCAATACATCATAAGCATGCTCAAACACACATATATAGCATGGAGCAGATGCTCCAAAGGGATTATTCATCACTTGGTATAGACCAAGTGATGCTGGCAAAAGAGAGGCCAAGCAAGAACAAAGAAATCCAGTAAGTGATAGATATGCCTAAACAAGCAAGAACACATAGCATATCCCAGCTAACCAGATGAGACAAGTCCTTGGCAGCCAACTGAATCACCTAACACCACCTAGCCTTTTAAAACCATCAAAAACAGTCCATTTTCTTCAAAGGATACCACAGTGGCATTCATTTACATGATCCCCTACTGTGGATATCTCTATTTTCATCAAAACCAACCAAATGTCCAACTTTGAGATGCAACCAGCAACACAAACAAGCAAGCAATCCATCATAAGCATGCTCAAACACACATATATAGCATGGAGCAGATGCTCCAGAGGGATTATTCATCACTTGGTATAGACCAAGTGATGCTGGCAAAAGAGAGGCCAAGTAAGAACAAAGAAATCCAGTAAGTGATAGATATGCCTAAACAAGCAAGAACACATAGCATATCCCAGCTAACCAGATGAGACAAGTCCTTGGTAGCCAACTGAATCACCTAGCACCACCTAGCCTTTTAAAACCATCAGAAACAGTCTATTTTCTTCAAAGGATACCACAGTGGCATTTATTTACATGATCCCCTACTGTGGATATCTCTATTTTCATCAAAACTAACCAAATGTCCAACTTTGAGATGCAACCAGCAACACACATATATAGCATGGGGCGGATGCTCCAAAGGGATTATATATTCATCACTTGGTATAGACCAAGGGATTATATATTAATCACCTACTGATTAACAACCCACTTTCCAAACCCACAATAGCTACCGACACATTTGGAGAGCAAACAAGAAGTAGCCATATCACTCAATCCAATAATATAGAGGCAACCAGCTTAGCACATGCCTATTTAATCATTACCATAAACAGTTCATATAAAGACAGTATAGTTACACAGTTAAGCATCACATCATTACTGCTTAAGCTAATGAGCAAGATCATTTGTTCTTGCTAAAGCAATAGTTCCAGCAAGAACCACATGCACAACACCCACATCAGCTCACAGAAACTAGCAGCACAACAGCAGCACAAAGTAATTTCGTCGAGCAACAGCAGCACAACAAAGTAATTTCGTCGAGCAAAAGCAGCACAACAAAGTAATTTCGTCGAGCAACCGCAGCACAACCTTTCTGTGGCGCATTTCGTCGAGCACTTTGTGCTCGAGCGGGAGAGGAAGATGGAGGGAAGGGGAGTAAGCTCACCGATGACGACGGCAGGGGTGGAGGAGATCACCGACGACGACGGCAGGGGTGGAGGACGCGACGAATCCTCCACCTTGAGGCGACGCCGGCCCCTCCTCCACCTTGATGCGGCGGCCCCTCCTCGCCGTAGCGGCTTGTGCTGCAGGTGGCGGGGATGGGTGGAGCGTGGCGGCATGCGGCCCTCGCGGAGGAAGGCGGCGGCGACGGCGATGGCAGCACTCACCATGGAAGGCGGCGACGCGCGGCGGTAGGGAGAGGGGAGAGAGGGGAACGGGCGAGGGAGGGGTACGTCATGATATAAGAGGCGCTATTTCTGTGGCGCACCAGAACCAGTGCGCCACAGAAACACTAAGTTCTGTCGCGCACCGGCACCAGTGCGCCACACAAACACTTAGTTCTGTGGCGCACCATGTCTTGTGCGCCACAGGAATAGTGGAACCTATAATTGGGGGTGGCAGGGTGTGGGCCCCACCTTGTTTCTGTGGCGCATGGGTTATTGGTGCGCCACAAAAATAAGCAATTTTTGTGGCGCACCGTCCCAGGTGCGCCACAAAACAACTTTCTGTGGCGCATATTAGGCTAGTGCGCCACAAAAATAAGATCTCACCTATAAGGCTTTTCCTACTAGTGTTGTTATCTTCTCTTTTCCTACCTTAGGAATCTCGGGGACGAGATTCTTGTAAGGAGGATAGAGTTGTAACATCCCTATTTTGCTAAACCCTAATTAGTAATTGTTTGCGCATTCATGAGCATCATATAAATGCATTAAGAGAAATTTGCACCTTAATTTAAAAGTGGAAACCCTAACATATGCATCTCTTCCTCTATTTGAAATGTGTTCAAAGGTTTGAAAACCTCAAAATAAAAATATGCGGACTTTCAATTATTATTAGGAAGACCACCAAATATTTCCCCTAAAATATTTTGAGTTAATTTGGATCTCCAAAAGGTTGCAAAACTATCAAAAGGATTTGTTTTAGTGCTATTTTCAAACGTCCATGAAAATCCCTAAAGGCCAGGGGGCTTTTTGCAAAAGCCCCGTTGTCTTCTTCCTCCTGCCAGGCAGGGAGCTGCGTGCCCTGACCTGGTGCCCCGCGCTTCCACCTCCTGCTCGCCGCCGTGGTGAGCGAGGAGACCACCCTGAGCCCGCACGCCTCCCCCTCGTCCCTATCTTCTCCCTCTCTGCGCCCTCTCTCTCTTCTCTATTCGCGCGGGCCAAACCCTAACCCCGGCCGCTCGCCGTTGCCGCCGCTCTGGCTCCCCGCGCTCGGCCGAGCGCCCGGAGGTCCGCCGCGACGCCCTCTACCTCCTCCGCCCAGCAGCGCATCCGCGGGGCCGAATCGGCCGAATCGGGCCCCGCCCGTGCCGCAGGTCCCCGCCGTCGCCGGCGTCCCCCTCCCTCCCCTCCTGTAGCACGCCCGCGCCGTGCAACTGCCGCCGCCGTTGTTCAGCCTCGCCGCCGTGGTCGCTCCGGCGACCATGCGCGAGCGGCACAGTCACCACGGGAACGCCCACGTCCGCGCGCATCTAACGCGCTAAGCGGCACGTCCAGGCGAGCCCTGGAGCGTCTGCTCCGTTCCTCGCTGGTGCTGGTCCGCCGTGGTCAACCACCGGCAGTTGACTCCGGTGGGACCCGACCGTCAGCGTTTTTCTATTTTTTATAAATATTTTCTATAAATATTAAAACTATGACATGTGGGGTCCGTCCGTCAGATATTTGTTCTTTTCTTAAATGTTTATAACTGATTAAAACCCTCACAGTGGGTCCGGCATGTCAGACTTTTATTATTTTCCAGAAATTCCAGATTTTGAATAAAATTTGTAAAATCTATATTTTATTCATTTTAATTCAGAACAATGTTTATAATATATCAAAATCTTAAGAAAAATGAGATCTACACTTTAGTATCAAAAGCATGCATTGTTAAACAACTTTGAACCCTGTCCTTAATAGAAGAACAAATGAACCCTTTTCTTTAATATGCGGGGTTTATGGAATTGCAAAGTATTATGCATTCCATCCCTATTTAAATTGATGAGCATGTTATAGGATCACTTTCATTACTATTAACATGTCATGTCATCATCTTTGAATGTGCATTGCATTATGCCATGTATTGAATGTTATTTCTCTATTTCTAGTGTTTGCTTCTTCGTGATCGATAGAGCACGTGCCCGAGACGATGAAGATCGACAACACCGAAGGTCAATAATTGCCCACCGACAAACAAGTCAAGTACAAGATTATCGAAGATCCACTTCGGTTTGTCAGGGACAAAGGCAAGCCCTACCCTGGATTTCGAAATGCTTTTACTCTGATTCCTTCATATTGCATGCGATTCAACTGTCTTTTATCGATAGATAGAGTTACCCTATTTGTTGCATGTCCTACCTTTGTAGCCTCAAATACCTGATCCACTGCTCCTAGCATAACTAGGTTTGGCATCTGTGCATCGCTAGAGCCTTTATCTCTTTATGATTAACCATGCTTAGTTTGTTACGCTACTACTCTGGTCTTCGGACTGGAGCCTTACAATGAAATGAAGCTAGCATGACAGTTTGACGTGGTAAGTGTAGAGATGTTGTAAACATGATTAAAGGCTCAGACGAGAGGCCACATTGGGATGTGGTGGGTTGTTTTGTTTCTGCCGACCCTAGGAACCGAGTTCTCGCCTCTTGAACCAAGACCGAGCGTACAACCACACGAGGTCCTATTATGGTACCCTCTCGACCCACTAACTTGCCTAGTCGATTCCATGAGTCACATAGTTTGCGCGTTATTTGGACATATGCATCAAAAATGTTTGTGAAAAGGTGCATAGCATACAGGTATGTAAGCGTGGCCGAGGTGGCTTGGGTTAGAGTCCCTGGTGAAACCCATCTCGCCTCACATCGTTAAGGACTGACTTCGGGACTTGACCCGTTACGGCGGAACAATCCTTAGCGCGGGACTCATGGTCTAGGCGACAGTAAGGTAAAGGTCGTGGTCAACCACCCTCTGCCGGCTTTCCAAGGAAGAGAGCTTATGATCTGGCATTAAGAGTCGGCTGGTACGTGTGGGTAAAGTTGTGCACCCCTGCAGGGTTATGAATCTTTTCGAAAAGCCGTGTCCACGGTTATGGACGACTTGGGAACGGACGTGGAGATCATAGAGAACATGAACCTAATCGTAAAACTTGGCAAGCAATGTGTGTTACGGATACCTTCTCCGGGTGTTGAGGGGGTCATCCGAGGATAGTGGTTCAAGATGATGAAGATTGGTGGATATGATATGATGATCAATAGAGCTAGAGAGATCGCTCTCTTATCCCCTTTTAAAGGTTCTGAGTAGTCGAGCTTCTCCTCTCTCTTATCTTACAAAGAAAACTGGCTTTACGCAAAAGAAGCTCTACAGAAAGCCCGCATACTTGCTTTGTTTCAGACGAAGTCGCTCCAACAGATGGTGGTTTCTAGGTCTACATCGATGAGTAGCTTGGGGTTCCCAGGTGGCAGCCTGGAATCTATGGGCTGGGACGTCGCTGTTATGCTCCTGGCCTCTTAGGCCTTTTGCTATCTTGCTATGTCTAATAGCATAACTTCTCTTTCGTTGATTGATGTATGCTAGGTCAGTGACCTCTGCTTGTAATGCTTTGGTTCTTTGCTCTGTTATGAGCTTGTATTACTTCTTGAGTCGTAGAGTCACTGTTGTGTTACCGATTCTCTCACTATAGTCTCTCGAGCTCTAGGTTAGGCTTAAATCAGACGAAGATCTGGTATTTGTCTAACCCTGATCCCGGAGGTGCCACATTTTTTTCTTATCATGTCTCGAAATACTATTGTGCATAATTGTCTTGTTTCTTGGAAGCAAGTTCTTACTTTGTTGAGCTAAAGCATGTTATTTGTTGAGCTATACTTTGAATGTTATCTTTAGAATCCAGGTGTCCCTATTATGCATCTTAACTTATTCACTTAACTACTTGTCTTCTCATTGCCAACATCTATCAAGACATCCATTTAATTATCTTGACCATAATCTTTTTCTGTTTAGCTCTCAACAGTGAAACTATAGGAAGATGCGGATAATTAGGATATCAGAAATGTGAAGTGGAGGATTCTTGGTTCTATTTTGCTTGTGAACATCTAAATTTTTTTATGGTTGTGTAATGGCTATATTATAATTTTGTACGCGTGCATTTATACGAATGTCAGCTTGCATTTTATTAAACTGACAAAAAAAGTGCTTAAAAATGTAACTAGCGACGGGCTGAAAAAACAGAATGTCACTGCTTTGTACATATGAGCACGTCACGGAAAACTACTAATGACAATCGGAAAAAAAATGAGACGCCAGTGCTACGTTTCTAATGACAGTCTCGTCCTTCAAACTGCTCACAAGTGGAAGTTTATTAATGACGTTCTCCGCTGAATATGTACGTCCCTATAAATCACTAGTGAGGTCCTCTAGTCGGATGAACGAACAACCAACGAAAACCGGCCATGCATTTGTCAGTTATTGTTTAACCAGCGACGCCATAGAACCTCTCTAGATCTGAGCACTTCTGACGTAAATAATTTTTTTTACCGCCACTAGAATGTCATCGATGTGCCCCGTTCGACAGATGAAGAAACTATCAAAGACGAATAAACCTCGATTTTTTAGTTAGTGCTGATAGTACTCCCGACGTATGAAATGTCCGTCATTATAAAACATTATCAGTGGATGTATACTCGTGGCTGCGGCCTCTACCGTCAGCAGTGCGGAAAACACTCCTGTCACTGATAAGCCTTATTCCGGTAGTGTCCCTCCCCCAATTTTGTCCAAACAATATTCATATTTTACCGCCAATTATTTTACCGCCAATTATTCCATGGCCCTTAGGCAGGCAAAAAAAGAACCGTCTCCATTAATTAGTACTATTCATATTAAAAACCATTGGAAAACCATATGGTTATTTATATTAAAACCTTTGTTGGTTTGAGTTTTAGAAGCATGTAGGTGTTATGTTTAAGGGATTTCTATTTTCGTGCACTCGGGTTCTTAGTTGTACTCAGTTTTTCCCAGCTTCTTAGTTTTTCCTCAGTTTTCACCAAGTCCTTGTTTGAAATCCACAGAAGGAGCTCAGACGGCAGGATTCCCGTTTAGTTGAACGTTCCGTGCTGACGTGTGGGGCCGCGTCGTGTGGGGCCGCGTCGCGTGGGGCTGGTAGAAAGGGACCGCATGGAACATGACGAGACCGAGTTTGGTTGCACGTGAGCAGGGAGCTGGTTCTGTCTCTCGGCCCAGACGCATTTTTAAGAGTACCTTTTCCCCTCTTTCTCTCTGTCTTTTTTCACCTAATTAGTATCAAATCTAGAGAAGCTTCCATTTCTGTCTTTCTTCAATTATTTGTGCCTTTTGGCCCTCGTTGTTTGCCCAATATGGCAATAAATCTAGTAATCCCTCTGGTCCATATGTATGTAGTTAAATCTAGAAGCAAATCTCCAGGGTAATGTACGATAAATTCACACAGTCATATAGTAGAATAGAGATAGATAATAGGGATCCCTCCCTAGATAATAAGCTGCATACAATAGCCAACATAGTAACAGGTTTGAGGTTCTTCACAGCACCATCATACTAACAACATAACAACAAGGGATCCATAGCTAACAACAAAATAGAGGAGGCATCAGCAGCACACGTCTAGGACTCCGCCTACCCCATCTGGCTCTGCCTCCACTTGTTGCTCCCCTTGGGCACCTTAGGCTTGAGCGGAGGCATGCGCCCGGCGGAGATCTCCACCCGCTGGAAGTTGCGGAGGTGCATGCCGAGTGCCTTGTGCTTGGCGCGGAAGGAGTAGACGTTCACCGTCGTGCCGACCTTGGGGAAGGTGTTGCCGATGTCCTCGGCATGCGTGAGGAGGCAGTTGAAGTCAGTGCCGCCGAGTCTCCTAGTGCAGAACGGGCACCTGTTGACGAGCGATCACCTCACCAATGCATACATATTGTAGACTTGGGTTTCGGGAGAGAGCGACGATGGAGATTCTGGGAGCGAGATTGGGCACACGATATACCCAGCTTCGGGTCCCCTCGGTGGAGGATCCCTACGTGCTGCTAGAAATCTACTATATGATCATAAGTATCTTTACAGGGTGCCGCCGTAGCGGAGCTATGTTGTCTACCTCTTCCCCCTCTATCAGGTGCCCTGGCTAGCTTTATATATGCAACCAGCATAGGGTTTCACAAGAGTCCTAGTCGACTACTTCTTCGGGTTTCCTTGTTGGGCCTTCTCTATATTGGGCCGAGCCGAGCCAGGTATACTAATAATGGGTACCCGAAGGGTATACCCATGTTAGTAGCCCCCGAGTGTCTAGGGAAGTCGAAGACTTGCATAGAGACTCCAAGCATAATCATCTTCGAAGTCGAAGAAATACAAGGCGAGGTCCATGTCGTAGATCATGTGTAGCGTAGATGATGTCTCGAAATTATTTTTCTACCGGGTGCGCGGCCAGTGCTCCCGATGGGAGTAGCCCCCGAGTCTATGGGAAAGTGCTTGCACTTGGGCATAGACTCAAGTTGTACTACTCGATGAAGAACTTGACTATATTTCTGGCGCAGCCCCTCTTTTTATCGACTCCTGTTGGAGGACTTAATGAAATCCATGTGCTCCCGATGGGAGTAGGCTCTACTCGAGTCGCAGAGTCGAGTTGAGTCTACAAACCTTTATATATTTACAGAATCGAATGAAATTTCCATGCTTTTTCTCTTTTTCAAATTCTTCGAGACCAAAGAGACACTATATTTTCTTCGTCAAATATATTGTACAGGGATATTGGTAAATGCGGCTGGTTCATCTGACGGATCAGGTACCAGTTAATTGCTCTAGTGGCAAATCCGGATAAACCTACTTCAAACTCGCATCCCCGGACACGAATTCGGGATACTGGCGTAATTCAGAACGTGCCGCTTTAGGACTTACCGAAACTGAATTCCAGCAAAAGTATCGGGTCCACAGCGCGTCCGCCGGGATTTTTCTTCACATCTGTTGATGTGGAAAAAGTGGCAGAGCGCATTCGGGTGCGATGCCACGCCACACAGGACGGATCCTGGGGTCTTACCTTCGTGACCTTTTTACGAGTCACGGCATTCGAAGTTTTTACCGCGGCGGACGCGCTCCGAGAATATGTTGTCTAGTGCCTTGTTCGGCTAATGTAATGACCCATTTTTTGGGCTGCTATCTTTTGTCGAATAGGATCTTGATGCTCCATCTATATTGCCTTGCTTATATTGAATTTTATTTGTTCGGGTGCGCGACCAGCGCTCCCGATGGGAGTAGCCCCGAGGCTACAACCGAGTGTTTGCACTTGGGTGTAGGCTCAACTTTCTTTATCGACTTCCTTGAAGTATGTTTTTCCTCGAATATGCAATTGGAATAAATGACGAGTATATGGACTCGAACATTTTTCCAAAAAAAATTTCTTGAAGAAAATTTCGTCGGGTCCTCCCTGAAGAAGATTTCGTCGAGTGTTGGGGGGATGACCCCCGGTATGCCAAAGGCATGCCAAACCGGATGGTTTGAGCCATCAGGATACCGGTTAGATGTTCATGCCGGAGTCTAAGATAGGCGTTTGGCTGAACAGGCCGGTATCCTCATAAGAGGGATACCGGAACCGGATAGAAAAGGTACCGGGCCACCGGAAGGAGGGCTTGTCGCAAAGTTGGTCAAAGATTCTCTCCAGAGCTAGAAGACAAAGATGAGCTAAGCAAAGTAACTTTAGACGAAGGGCTGACGATAAAGAGAAGGATGACGGTCAAAGAAGCCGGAGGACGTCAGCCGATTAAAGAGGACTCCGGTGTCATCTATGATTAAAGTAGCTTTGTAAAGTAATTTGTCCAGTCAAAGATGCCATTAGGGTTTCTTCCCCTGTAAGCCACCCTCTCCCCTATATAAGGAGAGGGGCAGCCCTTATACGCGCACGAGACGAGATAGGGAAAAACCTGTAACCTGTAACTTGTGTGAATCAATGAACATGGTGATCTAGAGCGAGTTCTTCCTTGTGTCTTTCTTCTTCAACCTCTGGCCCTGGCCAAGTTCTTGAGGAAACCATCCGGAAGTTCATCACACCTGATCACAAACCCTCCCCCGAATCCTCTTGCGTCCATTCGGCCCCAATCTAAGCCATCCTATGGCATCCGTCCGTTCACCACGACGACAGTTGGCGCCCACCGTGGGGCATGAAGTGGCGCTTGATGGAGTTCACATTCGGGCGGGCGTCCTCGAGATCTCCGGTGAGCGTACGGTGTCCGCGTTGGTGCAGCGCATCTACGCCATGGACTTCATCAACGACAACGCAGGCTGCTTCGCCAACGGCGGCGTCTTCCCAAGAACGGCCGCATCATCGAGTTCGGCAGCCACCGCGTCTACTTCGGCACCGTCCCGTGCGCCGCGCCTCTCGCCGGTGCTGGTGGCACCGGACCCGCCAAGATGGCTCTGTGCTGGTCGCGCCGCCGGCAGCATCGAGGTAATGATGACCGGTGTGGCTGGTGCAGGAAAGGAGGTTGCGGATGAAGGTGCTCGTGCGGCTAAGCCACCGCTGGAGCGCGACGCAGGCGCAGCGGGAGCATCTTCCGCACCACCGGCAACACCTCTTCAAGCGGCGATGAACGCGGGCAACCCCCATCGCGCAGACATCGACCGGCAGCGCCTGGCGAGCTGGAGGCAGCGCTGAAGATACTCGAGAGCGGCAAAGACGTCGTCAGGCGCAGCGCGAGCTGAACCTAACCGTACGTGAGTATAACGCTGCCCATGGCTTTGCTTCAAGTAGCGCCATGCTGCTAGGATACCGGAAAACCGGCTAAAAGCTCGCAACCTAGATCAGGATTTGCGCAAAGAGATCCTTACCGCAAGAGTGCCTCTGATTCTGTTAGCATCGAAAACCTAAGTAAGAGTCTTGATAAACTATAAAGCTGCTAAAGCTGTCAGATCTATGTGACTCAAGCACGGAGAGGCTCGGCAAAACAACAAGAGCGTGTAGAGCTGCTAGATACGTAGAGCAGCAGAACGGAGCACTAGCTAAGCTGAACAAGGCTATAGCCTCGAAATCCGCGCGTTCAACAAAGAATGCCGGAAGCGAGTCCCATGGGCAGGCCTCGTCCCCCATCCGGACAGAAGAAAAGAGAAAGAAGTGAACGCACGGCAGACGGTGTATGATCCGGTCCTTGCCGGTAAACAAGCCGGGCGACACGATGCCGGTAGAAAGCCAAGGGGCGGAGCGAGGCTACGCCAAGGAAGGCTATGCCGGAAACAATCATGCCGGAGACATGAAACCGGGCAAAACTATCCTTGCAAGGGCACCATATGATGATGAGGAGGAGATGCCTCCACCAAGGTACGCGGGCAAGTACGCGGCACCGAACATTACGATGAAGTCGATTCAACAAGGCTCACCGCTGCAGAAACCTCTGGGAGAGCGGTTGGGAGAAAGATACTTACCGGAACGGGATGCGAGGCACCGTCTGGATAGAGTGTACTTGTCGGAAATGATCGAGGAGGTCCTCCGGGTCCAAAGTGCTTTGGCCCAAGAATCATGAGAGAAAAACCACAGTTCGCAACTTTGCGTTGCCCCGTGACACAAAAACATACGATGGCACTACGAAGCCGAAGATTGGCTCGCGGATTACGTGACCGCGGTATACGTCGCAGGCGGGGAGGAACCGTAGCAGGAGGAGGAAACCGGCGTTGGGCCGTGAGGATCATACCATCGTTTTTGGTTGGACCGGCAAGAATCTGGCTAAACAACTTGCCGGCAGGAAGCATAAATGGCTGGCTGGATTTTGAGGAGGCCTTTTGTGAGCAATTTCAGCAGCACCTATCAAAGGCCAAACAGGCCGCAGCAACTTGCTCTGTGTGTGCAGCGCCGAACGAAACAGACCGGGATTATACGGCGGTGAACACCACAAGGAATTCCCTGAAGGGGTAATCGAGGTAATGTGCCATTGCTTGGTTTAGCGTGGGTGCGAAGAGGTTCGCCGGTATGGCAAAAATGCCGAACATGCCGACAACGTTGCGCAGATGATACGAGTGGCGGATAGCTATGCGTTGGGAGACCCAACGCAGCCGCAATGCAACCTGAACCGGAACAGCTACGCCAAGAGCAACACCGGATAACCGGAATAACAAAAGAAGAGAGGATTTTCCGGATCGAAGGTATGGTCCGCAGCAGTTGCTGCGGCAGAAAACTCGAGGCCAGTGGCGCCAGAGACAAAGAACCGGATCACAGCCGTGGGCGGGTCCAAAGAAACAAGGTGGAAAAGAAACCCTGGGTCCAGAAAAGAAACTGGCAAGAACCCGCAAAATACACCATGGAAGCTGCCATGGACCAACCATGCCGGTGGCACACACCGAATCCGGCACACAGCCTAGCCAAGGGCCCTCCACAGCCTTGCCACGGGAAGCCCCGGGCTTGAGGAACTTGGTGATCTTGGGGGTCCCGGACGACGCCGGTTGCTTGGCCGCGGAAGGCCCTTGGCTAGGCGGCGGTGTCGGCGTGGCCTCGGGAGGAGGAGAAAATACCGGCGCGGAAGTATCCGGCGCGGTGGGGGAAGAGCTTGGCTGTTTCTTCTTCTTCTTCGGGGGAGGAGGAACCAGAGGTTCCGCCTGCCCGGCATCAGTCTGGCCGGCGCCGATGTTGCCGGCGCCGGTATCTTGAGTCTGGAGGGGAGGTGAGGTCCTCCTCCGCGCGGTGATCTGGAGGTGTTGGGGCCGCGCGCCCCGAACTTGTAGTGCCTCCCGAAGGGGAGGCAGAGGTGTTGCCGGCACCAGATGGTACCGGACTTGAGTGAGGAGGAGGAGATGAAGTCCTCGCGGAGCCGGCGGAGCCGGCGGAGCCAAGCTCAAGTGCAGGGCTGAAAGAAAGGAAAAAGAGAACAAGTTGGAAAAAAGCAACCGGAGAAGAACTCGGTGGAAACAAAGAGAGTATAAAGAGAAATAAAAACTTACCCGGAAGACATCGGCATCCGCCTCTGCTTGTAGCGCTTGGTGCCAACCTGCTTCCCTCCTATGACTTCAGTCCGAGGACGTTTGCCAGAGGGAGCATGGCTGGGGCCGGCGTCAGCGGCTGGGGGATCACTCTTCTGGCCTTCGGCCATGAGGTTATCCAAGAACTCATCCCCAACCTCGGCTTGCAGAGGAGGCACATGCTCATGGACCTGTGGGTTGTTGCTGTCTGAGGGAGTGTCTACAGAATGGAAATAACAAAAAGAGCATAAGAAAACGAACAGAAAAGCTACCTCAAGTATGGTCAAATCATCAGACGAACCAGCTGGTTCCGGCGGAGACTTGCCGAGGCGGGAAGATGGAGTCCGGCCCATCCTTAGATCCAGCCAATGAATGACAGGATCCGGATCGTACTTGTCCAGGGGCCTCTTCTGGCAAGGGCCTCGCCGGTCTGAATCAATCCGGGGGAAGCGGGCCTTGGCCTGAAAACAAAGGAAGAAAGAAAGATTAGACACAAGTGCAAAAGTTACCGGTAATACGACCTGAGCCGCATATCTTCTTACATCTTCGGACGGAGGATTCCTGGCGCTGAGAGGGCAAAGGCCCCACTCCCAGTCATCCGGCATGTCCGTTTGGCAGATTTGGCTTGCCTTTAGGACCACGTCCTTTTTGCTCAAGGCCAAGCCGGTGATCTTAGTGGGATCACCGGGGCCGTACATCTCACTAATCTTGTGAGCGCGCTGCTGGAGGGGAAGCACCCGGCGGCTGATGAAGGTGCGGATGATATCGTCGGAACAGATGTCGGTGTCCTTCATCAACCTCTGCATGAAGCGCACCACCCGGTTCGTCTCGGCATGATCCCTACCGGGGTTGTACTGCCAATTGGTCTTGGCGGGCGGCGCCGGGTTGAACGCCGGCAAGTTGATGAGGTCGTCGTCGCCCGCATTCTTCACATAAAAGAACGTCGTCTGCCACAACCGGCAGGACTCGAGGCCGTTGAACTTAAAAAAGGGGCTCCCTTGGCGGGAGCCGATGATGCAGGACCCGCATTGAACGGGGGGTTTGGGCTTAGGAATGTCCTTGCCCTGGACCGAGTTGATCCGGAGGGAGAAAAAGCGGGCAAACGTCTCTCGAGCGGGACGGATGCCAATGTAGCCCTCCATGAAGGCCACAAAACAAGAAAGGTAAAAAACGGCGTTGCCGGGAAGGTGATGAGGTTGGAGGCGATAGAAGTCAAGGAATTGACGAAAGAAATCAGAGGCAGGAAGGCCGAAGCCACGCTCAAAATGAGCAAGGAAAACAACAGCTTCACCGGGTTCGAGCACCGGTTGGATCTCGTCGCCTGGAGACCGGCAGATGACTCCTTCCGGAATCCTCCTAGACCGGTAGAGCCAGTCGATCTCATACTGGGTCACGTCGGAACCTCTCCAGGCTCCGCGTGTCTTGTCCTTTCCGGAGGCCCGGCTAGATGTGCCGGCCTCTTGTTTCCGGCTGGATGCCCGATCCATCCGGGCGAGGTCTTCGGTTAACCCGTCGGAAGTGCTACTACCTTGGTTGCTAGAGGTGGCAGCGGGGAGAGACCCTTCGCTAGACATAAGGATCTAGGAGATGCCGAAATCTACCGAGAAACAGTTTTCCCCAAACAGACCTCGCGCGAAGATCTACGAGTAAGAGGAAAAGCAAAATAAAGAACGGATAAATACTCTACCGCCCCCAAGATCCAAAATGCAAGAAAGAAAGGGGTAAAGGCGCATCGGGCCTAACCTGAGGCGGCGGAGTCGCGGAGGAAGAGGTTCGCCGGAGGAACGGCAAGCCTGCGGCCAGCGAGGAAGTCCGTCGACGGCGAGGCGGAGAAGTTCTCGAAGAAGCACGAATGCAGCGGACGCAGAAAGCGCGCTGCAGAGGGTTCCCGCACGAGGAGGTCCGGCGGAACGGCGTGAGTTCGCCGGGCGACGGGCTCGAGCAGCGGCGGCGGACGGAGAACGGTGAAGGCACGGAGTCGAGAGCACTGTGCGCGAGGAAGTGGAGAATGCGAGAAGAGGAAGAAGGGGCGGCGGTTGCGCTTATAAAGAAGAAGGGGAGTGGGCTGAAGACCGCTGGGCCGTGGCGGTTCGCCTCGCGGCCCGCGGCGGTTCGCACCATGGGCCGCCACGTGTCGGAGAAATACACGCGAAAAGACAAGAGGCCGCACGGAGGCACACAGGAGATCCAGCACGGCTAGTGGGATCCGCTGCGGTGCATTAAATGGGCGCGCGGGAGTCGAAGCGAAATGACAACTGACACTGGCGCGTCAGTCACAGTGCGCATGTCTCTGTCAGGCGCGGGGCCCGAGATATTCTCGACTTCGCCGAGGAGGTATTTAATGGTTAAGATACCGGAAGACAAGATACCGGGGAATGACTTACGAGGAAAAGATAAGGAAGATCCGGGCAAAGATGCCGGACCCGAGCCTAACGCCGGATGGATCAAACCGGTATCCAAAGACGTAAGAACCTGGCATGGTCTGTTGGATAGAATCCGCCCTATACCAGCTTCGGGGACTAATGTTGGGGGATGACTCCCGGTATGCCAGGCATGCCAAACCGGATGGTTTGAGCCATCAGGATACCGGTTAGATGTTCATGCCGGAGTCTAAGATAGGCGTTTGGCTGAACAGGCTAAGCCGGTATCCTCATAAGAGGGATACCGGAACCGGATAGAAAAGGTACCGGCCACCGGAAGGAAGGCTTGTCGGCAAAGCTGGTCAAAGATTCTCTCCAGAGCTAGAAGACAAAGATGAGCTAAGCAAAGTAACTTTAGACGAAGGGCTGACGATAAAGAGAAGGATGACGGTCAAAGAAGCCGGAGGACGTCAGCACCCCTGATTAAAGAGGACTCCGGTGTCATCTATGATTAAAGTAGCTTTGTAAAGTAATTTGTCCAGTCAAAGATGCCATTAGGGTTTCTTCCAGTAAGCCACCCTCTCCCCTATATAAGGAGAGGGGGCAGCCCTCTATACGGGCGCGATCTAGAGCGAGACCACAGAGAGAAAAACAAACCTGTAACTTGTGAAATCAATGAACATGGTGATCTAGAGCGAGTTCTTCCTTGTGTCTTTCTTCTTCAACCTCTGGCCCTGGCCAAGTTCTTGAGGAAACCATCCGGAAGTTCATCCCCATCACCAAAACCCTCCCCCGAATCCTCTTGCGTCCATTCGGCCCCAATCTAAGCCATCCTATGGCATCTGTCTGTTCACCACGACGACATCGAGTTCCTCTTGAAGCAAATTTCGTCGGGTTCCTCTTTGGAAACAATTTCGTCATGTTCCTCTTTGGAGAACATTTCGTCGGGTTCCTCTTTGGAGAATTTTTTTGTCAAGTTCCTCCTTAAAGAGATTTTCGTAGGCGCAGTTCTTCTTTTGTCAACCTGAGATGTACAGTGAAGCAGTATGGCGCAGCCCCCGGGTGTCGGGTGCGACGAAAGTAAATGATAATTAACTTTCTGTAAAACAAAGGAACACTTAGCTTATATGGCACGACGGAGTCGACGAGCGATGAAGTCTTCGAGTGCAGAGAAGAAGTCAAGCCGAAGTAGAAACCACCAAATAGCGAAAATAGATGGCGCCAAATTATTGATGAAGAAATAGCCGAGCCCCCGAGCGCTGCTGGGGTGACATCATGATTGTTGCTTAGACGCCGTGTCGCAGTTGTGACCCGGGGCGAAGTCGTTGTCGAGCCCCCGAGTGTTAGCCGTGATGTCGGAAGAAGTTTACGGAGTCGCGGCGTCATATAAGGTGAAGCCATTGAGGATGAAGCCATTGACAATAATATAATATGAATCAACTGAAAATTTATGCCATTGGAGGTGAAGTCGTTTGAAGATTAAACCATTGAAGTGTTGGAGATATGCCCAAGAGGCAATAATAAAAGTGGTTATTATATATCTTTATGTTTATATACCATGCTATAATTGTATTAACCGAAACATTGATACATGTGTGTTATGTAAACAACAATGAGTCCCTAGTAAAGCCTCTTAACTAGCTTGTTGATTAATAGATGATTAGTTTCATAATCATGAACATTGGATGTTATTAATAACAAGGTTATATCATTATGTGAATGATGTAATAGATACACCCAATTAAGCGTAGCATAAGATCACGTCATTAAGTTATTTGCTATAAGCTTTCGATACATAGTTACCTAGTCCTTATGACCATGAGATCATGTAAATCACTTATGCTAGAAAGGTACTTTGATTACATCAAACGCCACCGCGTAAATGGGTGGTTATAAAGGTGGGATTAAGTATCCGGAAAGTATGAGTTGAGGCATATGGATCAACAGTGGGATTTGTCCATCCCGATGACGGATAGATATACTCTGGGCCCTCTCGGTGGAATGCCGTCTAAATAGCTTGCAAGCATATGAATGGTTCATAAGAGACCACATACCACGGTACGAGTAAAGAGTACTTGTCAGGAGACGAGGTTGAACAAGGTATAGAGATACCGATGATCAAACCTCGGACAAGTAAAATATCGCGTGACAAAGGGAATTGGTATCGTATGTGAATGGTTCATTCGATCACTAAGTCATCGTTGAATATGTGGGAGCCAATATGGATCTCCAGATCCCGCTATTGGTTATTGGTCGGAGAGAGATCTCGACCATGTCTACATAGTTCGCGAACCGTAGGGTGACACACTTAAGGTTTGATGTCGTTTAAGTAGATATGGAATAAGGAATGGAGTTTGAAGTTTTGTTCGGAGTCTCGGATGGGATCCAGGACATCACGAGGAGGTCCGGAATGGTCCGGAGAATAAGATTCATATATAGGAAGTCATATTCCAAGTTTGGAAATGATCCGGTGCATTTATGGCAGGTTCTAGAAGGTTCTAGAAAAGTCCGGAAGAAATCACCATGGAAAGTGGAGTCCCGAAGGGACTCCACCTTGCATGACCAGCCAAACCCTAAAGGGGAGTCCCAGGGGACTCCACCAAGGTGGCCGGCCACCCCACCTAGGAAAGGTGGGAGTCCCACCTTGGGTAGGACTCCCCCTTGAGTAGGTTTCCCACCTATGGGAGGTTTTGTTGTTGGGGTCTTATTCGAAGACTTGGACTATAACTCTTGGGGACTTCCACCTATATAATGAGGAGGAGAGGGAGGGGCAGCCACTCTTGGCCGCACCACCTAGGGCTGCCCATGGCCGGCGCCCTAGCCACCCCTCTCCCCAAACCCTAGCCTCTCCTCCTCCACCACTTCTCCCGCATACGCTTAGGCGAAGCCCTGCTGGAGTTCTCCATCGACACCGCCACCACGCCGTCGTGCTGTCGGGATTCCGAGGAGGATCTACTACTTCCGCTGCCCGCTGGAACGGGGAGAAGGACGTCGTCATCAACACCGCACGTGTGACCGAGTACGGAGGTGCTGCCCGATCGTGGCACCGTGATCAAGATCTTCTACGCGCTTTTGCAAGCGGCAAGTGATCGTCTACCGCAGCAATAAGAGCCTACTCTTATAGGCTTTGGAATCTTCAAGGGTGAGTCTTGATCATCCCCTCGTTGCTCCGCCTTCTAGATTGCATCTTGGCTTGGATTGCGTTCTCGCGTAGGAAATTTTTGTTTTCTATGCAACGAATCCCTACAGTGGAGCCGTGTCTATGCATAGATGGTTGCACGAGTAGAACACAATTGTTTTGTGGGCGTTGATGCTTATGTTGTCTTTATTTTGAGTACTTTGCATCTTTGTGGCATGGTGGGATGAAGCGGCTCGGGCTAACTTTACATGACCGCGTTCATGAGACTTGCTCCACGTTTGACATGCAACTTGTATTGCATAAGTGGCTTTGCGGGTGTCTGTCTCCCACCATAGTGAAGATTCAATTTACTCTTTCTATTGACAACACTAGTATCACCTTGTGGTTCATGTTCGTAGGTAGATTGGATCTTACTCGAAAACCCTAAACCACGTAAAATATGCAAACCAAATTAGAGGCGTCTAACTTGTTTTTGCAGGGTTTGGTGATGTGATATGGCCATAATGTGATGATGACTATGTATGAGATGATCATTATTGTATTGTGGCAACCGGCAAGAGCCTTATGGTTGTCTTTAAATTTCATGTTGAGTAGTATTTCAAAGTAGTTGTAATAGTTGCTACATGGAGGACAATCATGAAGACGGCGCCATGACCTTGACGCTACGCCGACGATGATGGAGATCATGCCCGTTGATGATGGAGATCATGTCCGTGCTTTGGAGATAAAGATCGAAGTCGCAAAGACTAAAGGGCCATATCATATCACATATTAATTGCATGTGATGTTAATCCTTTATGCATCTTATTTTGCTTAGATCGCGACGGTAGCATTATAAGATGATCCCTCACATTAATATCAAGATAATAAAGTGTTCTCCCTCGTATGCACCGTTGTACAGTTCGTCGTTTCGAAGCATCTCGTGATGATCGGATGTGATAGACTCAACGTTCACATACAACGGGTGTAAGCCATGTTGCACACGCGGAATACTTGGGTTTGCTTCGAGCCTAGCATGTACAGACATGGCCTCGGGACAACGGAAACCGAAAGGTTGAACACGAGTCATATGGATGATATGATCAACATGTTGATGTTCACCATTGAAGCTACATCATCTCACGTGATGATCGGTTTTGGTGTAGTGGATGTGGATCGTGTACCACTTAACAACTATGAGGATGTTGTATTAAGTGGGAGTTCATTAGTAATTAGATTAAAACATGAACTAATTATCATAAACATAGTCTGAGTAGTATTTTGAATTAATTTGTAGTATTGGCATCCGTTTTTCTACCAAGCGCTAGTCTTATAATTGAGATAGAAATACTGTTAAAATCTGACAAAAACTTTACGGACTGGTACCGTATTGTTAAAGAATCAAGAAATGATTAAGTCCTATTGCAAACTTTTAGTAAACCTCACATTGTTGATTCAAAGAGCTATGGTTTCAATTAGTACCTAAAGTTATCTTGTCTCCGTGAAACTTGAAGTTCAAATCTGTTTGAAAAGTAAGGAGCTGAAATTTTTTTTCTTCAGAAATAATCAAGGTATGAGATATATATGATATCTAAGACCTTATTGCAAGATGATAGAATATAATTTGGTGAGACTACATAAACTCATAAGTTTTATGGGAATGTAGGAAGGTTGAAGATGCAAGGCGTCCCAATCCTCCAACTATTGGGGCACTAACGATATTCGCATATCCATGAAGTGATCGTCCTTAGTATGCACCGTTGCTAAGACTCGTCGTTTCGTAGCATCACGTGATGATCGGGTGTTATAGATTCTACGTGTGCATACAACGGGTGCAAGCCAGATTTGCACATGCAAATACTGAGGTTAAACTTTACGACCCTAGCATGTACAGACATGGTCTCGGAAAAGTCGTCATGATATGCTGGATAAAATATGAGTGAAATTGTTCATCATATTACAAAGTTACTAATAGTGAAATCTGAAACACTTGTCATATGATGATCAACTTCAAAGTAAGAACCTCAAGGTTATTGGTATTTGACCAACAAACCTAGAAGTTGTTGAAGGTGAAGTATTTTCTGAATAATGAGGAAAGCTTAAAGAGAAACTACAAAAGATATTTTGGCAGAAAGAAAGAGAAGACTAGAAAGTCTAGCTCAGGTGTATATACATGATATACATGTTATGGTTGTATTCCTAGTTTGGTCACACAATGAAATTCTTGGGTATTAGTACTATATTGGTTGGTATGAAATGTCATACAAAACAACGCAATACAAGAATACAATGGCCTAAGTGACTGACAAGGAATATGATAGGAATGCACGTCTGGAACAAAAATAAAGTGTTATTATGTTCATCGTTGGCATCCTATCTAGCCCTTAGAATTTATAATAAAGAACTTAATAATTGTTATTTTACTCTGGTCAAATGAAAACAATGAGTTGTTCAAATTATGACATTACTCCATGTACGATGGATAAGTTATTATAAATCTTAATGGTGAAACACACATACATAATACTGACGCTAAAATGCTATAAGGCAAATTATTTGAATTCCACTTATTTGTGGAACCGCAATTTAGGTCATATTAGAAAGGAACGCATGAAGGAACTCCATGCAAATGGATTTTTGGAGTCATTCGATTTTTGAATCGTTTGGCGCTTGCAAATCTTTTCTAAAGAGAATGACTGAAATACCGTTCATAGGCCAAGAGTTGAACGGGCAATTAACTTAGTGAAAAATACATGATGATGTATGTGGTTCACTGGGCATAGGTTGTGCGGGAGATTCTTACTTCATAAAAACTTCCAACAATGAATTGAGTATATATATGTGGATATATTCGATAAGGAAGAAGTTTGAAACATTTGAATGAATTCAAATAAATTTCAGCATGAGGTGGAAATCATCGTAATAGAAAAGTCAAATATCTATGATTGGATCATAGTGGAAATATTTGAATTACGAGTTTTAGCAAACATCTAAGAGAGTTACGAAATTGTTCTACAACTCACGTTTCTTGGAGTATCATAGTGATGATGGAGTATCCGAGAGATGTATCCAAACCTTGTTGGGTCAATGATGAGATAAAATATTGATGCAATTATATTTTTGTGGATTATGCTTTAGTGACTACCGCTTTTACACTAAATAGAGCATCATCATGATCCGTTGAAATGACACCATACGAGTTATGGCATGGGTATGAACCCTAATAGTCCTTTCTTAAATTTTGGAATGCATAGCATAAAGTAAATAAGTTTACAACCAAAATCGGATGAATGTCTTTGTTGGTTATCCCAGAGAATTGATTGGGAATTCTTTCCACTATGGAGACAAAGACAAAAGTGTTTGTCGATGTTTCTTACTTATTTCCAAGAAATTGTTTTTAGCGAAGTATTTGAGTGGGAGGACAATAAAACTTGATAAGGTTTATGAACCTGAGCATAATGATCGAGAGTTGCGCAGCATCGGAATTGGTTCCGGAAGCGGCCACGACGATCATGGCTCCCATGTCTACAAAATGTTATAGTCATGGAGATCGAAATACTTATTGAACCTTGTAGGTATGATTTACTTTGTGATCAAATAAATGATTTGTGAACAAAGGATTGTTTTTGAACAATGATAAACCAACTACATACAAAGAAGTTATGATGGGCCCTGACTCCGTTAAAATGGCTATACGTCATGAAATACAAGATAGATGAATACTTTTTGAAAGTAAACGGATCTATAAAATTGATGGACTTGGATGGAATATCCTTGAATAAGCTTGACTTGTCGAAAAGTTGTTTACGACAAAGTTCAAAGAGTTGACTACGATAAGATTAGATCTTCCGTAGCAATGCTTATAGTCTATGTGGATTATTCTAGTAATCGCTACATATTTCTTTCATGAGATATGATAGTAGGATGGCAAAATACACTACTTAACAGAAGTGTGTATTAAAGGTGTATACAAGATACAACCAATTGTTTTGCTAGTCCGTGGAATACTAGATAGGTAAACGAACTTCAATTGGATGAAGTGAGTATCACGGAGTTGGAATCTTCACCGGATGAAATAGTCAAAAAGTTTTTTCATCAGAAACGATGAAGAGGCTTGCATTTGCAAGAAATTAAGTGGGAGCGCTGAGACATATTTATAATACTTTATGTAGATACATATAGTTGGTTATAAATGATGTAATTATATACTTGATTATAAAAGGTTTCATTGAGAATTAACTTCAATGAAAGGATATGGACTGAAACATATTTAGTGTCAAGATCTATGAAGATAGATTGAAACACATAATAAGTTTAAGTCAAAGTACATAGAAAGGATATTGAAGTAGTTCAATATAGAAATATTAAGAAAATGTTCTTGTCATGTGAAGTTTTAACAAAACTTGAGTGTATCTGACACTCAATGAGTAAAAACACATGAGTGATTTAGATCACAATTAATATGTACACAATCAGATGTCCTGTGCTCTAAAATGTTAGGAGCATATACCAGAATGATTCATGTGATAATCATTGGACAAACAGTAAGAATATCCCTGTGTACTTTAGAAGAACCAAGGATATATAAATAGTTTTGTATGGAGAAATGACAAACAAATCGCTGTAAGGTGTTGCACCGATATTGGTTTTGTCACATATAAAAATAAAATTTCAATCTCAAAATTAGGCTAAGTGTTGTTTAAAAGGTAGCACAATGCTAGATTTAGAAGAGTTCTAAATGTTGTGACGGATTCTACAAACGAAGGCAGAATATGTCGTTGTTTTGACAATGACTGAGGATGTTAAGTCAAGAGGTTCGTTGAGAACTTGGTGTAGTTCCGATAGTGTCAGAACTTTGAAGCTATATTGTGTATGACAATATTAGTAACATATTTCAGACCGCGGAATTAAGGTTCCACAAGAAGACCAAACATATTTAATGCCGACTCATTTGGAAAATGAGTGATGCGTGAAGACGCAAATGAATTGCAAAATACATACATGTGTGTAACCTGACTATAGCTCTCCCTAGGGCAAAGTATAGCCAACAATTAATGCCATGGGTGTTAGGTACATTACAATGTAATCTAGATTATTGACTCTAGTGCAAGTGGAGACTGTTGGAGATATGCCCAAGAGGCAATAATAAAAGTGGTTATTATATATCTTTATGTTTATGATAAATGTTTATATACCATGCTATAATTGTATTAACCGAAACATTGATACATGTGTGTTATGTAAACAACAATGAGTCCCTAGTAAAGCCTCTTAACTAGCTTGTTGATTAATAGATGATTAGTTTCATAATCATGAACATTGGATGTTATTAATAACAAGGTTATATCATTATGTGAATGATGTAATGGATACACCCAATTAAGCGTAGCATAAGATCACGTCATTAAGTTATTTGCTATAAGCTTTCGATACATAGTTACCTAGTCCTTATGACCATGAGATCATGTAAATCACTTATGCTAGAAAGGTACTTTGATTACATCAAACGCCATTGCGTAAATGGGTGGTTATAAAGGTGGGATTAAGTATCCGGAAAGTATGAGTTGAGGCATATGGATCAAGTGGGATTTGTCCATCCCGATGACGGATAGATATACTCTGGGCCCTCTCGGTGGAATGTCGTCTAAATAGCTTGCAAGCATATGAATGGTTCATAAGAGACCACATACCACGGTACGAGTAAAGAGTACTTGTCAGGAGACGAGGTTGAGCAAGGTATAGAGATACCGATGATCAAACCTCGGACAAGTAAAATATTGCGTGACAAAGGGAATTGGTATCGTATGTGAATGGTTCATTCGATCACTAAGTCATCGTTGAATATGTGGGAGCCATTATGGATCTCCAGATCCCGCTATTGGTTATTGGTCGGAGAGAGATCTCGACCATGTCTACATAGTTCGCGAACCGTAGGGTGACACACTTAAGGTTTGATGTCGTTTAAGTAGATATGGAATAAGGAATGGAGTTCGAAGTTTTGTTCGGAGTCTCGGATGGGATCCAGGACATCATGAGGAGGTCCTAATGGTCCGGAGAATAAGATTCATATATAGGAAGTCATATTCCAAGTTTGGAAATGATCCGGTGCATTTATGGCAGGTTCTAGAAGGTTCTAGAAAAGTCCGGAAGAAATCACCATGGAAAGTGGAGTCCCGAAGGACTCCACCTTGCATGACCAGCCAAACCCTAAAGGGTGGAGTCCCGGTGGACTCCACCATAGGTGGCCGGCCACCCCACCTAAGGAAAGGTGGGAGTCCCACCTTGGGTAGGACTCCCCCTTGAGTAGGTTTCCCACCTATGGGAGGTTTTGTTGTTGGGGTCTTATTCGAAGACTTGGACTACAACTCTTGGGGATTTCCACCTATATAATGAGGAGGAGAGGGAGGGGGCAGCCACTCTTGGCCGCACCACCTAGGGCTGCCCATGGCCGGCGCCCTAGCCACCCCCTCTCCCCAAACCCTAGCCTCTCCTCCTCCACCACTTCTCCCGCATACGCAGGCGAAGCCCTGCCGGAGTTCTCCATCGACACCGCCACCACGCCGTCGTGCTGTCGGGATTCCGAGGAGATCTACTACTTCCGCTGCCCGCTGGAACGGGGAGAAGGACGTTGTCATCAACACCGCACGTGTGACCGAGAGTACGGAGGTGCTGCCCGATCGTGGCACCGTGATCAAGATCTTCTACGCGCTTTTGCAAGCGGCAAGTGATCGCCGCAGCATAAGAGCCTACTCTTATAGGCTTTGGAAATCTTCAAGGGTGAGTCTTGATCATCCCCTCGTTGCTCCCGTCTTCTAGATTGCATCTTGGCTTGGATTGCGTTCTCGCGGTAGGAAATTTTTTGTTTTCTATGCAACGAATCCCTACATGAAGTTTACGCCATTAAAAATGAAGCACTGGAGATGAATTCAAGATGAAGTATTTGGGATGAATCCACGTTGAAGATTACGCCATTAACCATGAAGCATATATTGAAGATGAATCCGCCAATATCATCGATGATGAATCCCTTGACCCGAAGAAAAATAAATCCAGTAATAACCATAAAAGATGAATCCATGCATCGGGTAGTATTGTAGAAGAGTAAACCAGTAATATCCATATAGATGAACCCGAATAAAATAAATTCACTGATCCGAAGAAAATAAATCCAGTGATAACCATAGAAGATGAACCCATTGACCTGGAAACGCATCGGGTAGTATTGTATGAAAGTAAACCAATGATAACCTTATAAGATGAATCCAAAGAAGACAAATCTGGTAAGCCGAAGAAAATAAATCCACTGAGCCGAAAAAAATAAATCCATTGAGACGGGGAAGATAGTATTTGCTGTAACGATGTAATGGTGCAGCCTCGAGTGTCGGATGTATTTGCTGTAATATTGTAATGGCACAGCCCCCGAGTATTCGGGTGTGGTGGAAATAAATAATAATCAATCCTTGGAAGAGGAACACTTAGCTTTTTTATCGGGTGCGGCGAAGCCGACATGGAAGAATGTCATGTGATGGGCGCAATCGATGTAGTCACGCGGCGCCTGGACGGCGTAGTCAATGTTGCGGACGTAGTTGATATAGAGGACGCAGTCGATGTGGCAGGTCCTAGACGGAGCGGGCGCAATCACGCGACGCAGTATTTCGACCGAATGGACGCAACCGCGTGGCGCGTGGCGCCTGGCCTACATATTATGCCTTCATCGGTACTTGTCTTTTAGCGAGTACTTGTTCTTTCTTGTGCTCATCTCACCAAACGATGTATGCATATAAAGAAACATAGTGCAAAGGAATTAGATCTCATTAGTAAAAGATGATAGACTAGTAATCAAGAACAAAGACGATTAGACTAGTATGTAAAAAGCTGATAGGCACGACCACGTTTACGGATCCTGCACGCTAGCTCTGGATGGACAAGGTCACGTGGATGTTTTAGAATTTGTTCAAAGGTTCCTTCTTGCTTCGCCGCCTGAGCTAGATTTGAGGCAGTAGCTGTCTTTTTTTTATGAGCCGGCAGGGAGCTGATACTAATAGCCACGACCCGAAGCAAGCGACATTTGCGTGGAGATCGGGACTCTTCCGCCTTGCTTTTCCCTTGGCTATTCTCGGCCGCTCAAATCAGATCACATGGTGGCGCTGATGTAGAGTATTCTGAGCCGCGTTCTAGGCAGAACCGATCTCGCGAAAACGAAGCTGCTTCATTACGATAGTTGATGAAGAACTTGAGGATCTCGCCCGGATAACGAAATCCAACCGTCGCAGTTTCCACGGATGGCGCCAATTGACGAGGGATCACCTCGTCAATGCCTACGTATTATAGACTTGGGTTTCGGGAGAGAGCGATGATGGAGATTCCGGGAGCGAGATTGGGCACACGATATACCCAGCTTCGGATCCCCTCGGTGGAGGATCCCTACGTGCTGCTAGCAATCTACTATATGATCATAAGTATCTTTACAGGGTGCCGCCGTAGCGGAGCTATGTTGTCTACCTCTTCCCCCTCTATCGGGTGCCCTGGCTAGCTTTATATATGCAACCAGCCTAGGGTTTTACAAGAGTCCTAGTCGACTACTTTTTCGGGTTGCCTTGTTGGGCCTTCTCCATATTGAGCCGAGCCGAGCCATGTATACTAATAATGGGTACCCGAAGGGTATACCCATGTCACCTATAGACACCCTTGGCGAAGTAGGAGATGTATTGGCCGACCTGCAGCCTCTGCAGCACCTGGCGAGTCTTGGTGTGCTGGTCCTCGTCGTCGCTGCCGACGTCGCTGCCAGACACCTGATCCATATCAAACGGAAACTATGAGTGAATGAGTTGCAACGATGACTAACGTGCATGATAACAAAGTTAGGAAAAACAGAGGCAGCCTCAGTTAGAGTGGACACGATTATATATCTACAGGGACGGTGTTAGCGAACCAAAGCTCATGCACAACAGATTTGTACACAGCAATGGTTCGCTGAACCCTCCCTGTAAAAATTTGTGCTCAACGATTCATCATAGGCAAAGAAACAGATTCCAGATCTGAACTTAAACACATTCCAGATTATTTGCAAAATTAAACGGTTGACATCTTTTGATTCGTGCAAAAAATAACTGATTGAGATCCCATGATTACTTGCATAAATTAACTGATTGATATCCCATTATTACTTGCATAAATTAACCGAACGGCCGAACCCCAAATCTTAAACGAAATCAAGAAGGGATCAAAACAAAATGGAATAAAATCGGCGCAAATATTAACCCAATACTCATCCATCTACAGATCCATCTACACCAGCAAAAATAGGGTTCAAAAAGGAATGGGGAACAAAAAGGAAGCAAACCGTAGTTACCTCGGTCCATGGGTCCTCCATGCAGGTGTCGTAGTGGTTCGGGGGCGAGACGTACGGCACCACCTCATAGCTGATGTCTACGGGTGCTTCTATTCTTGTAGACAGTGTTGGGCCTCCAAGAGCAGAGGTTTGTAGAATAGCAGCAAGTTTCCTTAAGTGGATCACCCAAGGTTTATCGAACTCAGGGAGGAAGAGGTCAAAGATATGCCTCTCAAGCAACCCTGCAATCACGATACAAGAAGTCTCTTGTGTCCCCAACACACCTAATACACTTGTTAGATGTATAGGTGCACTAGTTCGGCGAAGAGATATTAAAACGCAGGTGGTATAGATGAATATGAGCAGTAGTAACGGCGCCAGAAAAGTGCTTGCTGGCGTGCGTTGATGGTAGTAATATTGCAGGAAGTAAAGATGCAGTAAAACAGTAAACAAGCGATGATTGCAGTATTTGGAAACAAGGCCTAGGGATCATACTTTCACTAGTGGACACTCTCAACATTGATCACATAAATAAATAAGTTCTCTTCCTTTGTGCTACATATACTCTTGTTTGATAATGAACACCATTCGTTGTGTAGGGCTACAAGAGCTCCCTCAAGCCGGAGTTAACAAGCGCCACAACATTCGGCATTCATATTTAAGTAACCTTTAGAGCATAATAGATCTTTGCAACTTAAACCGAGTACTAACATAGCATACACACTGTCACCTTTACACTATGAAGGTGGAATAAATCACATCAATACTATCATAGTAATAATTAACTCCATAACCTACAAGAGATTATGATCATAACCTACGCCAAGTACTACACGATGCACACACTGTCACCATTACACCGTGAAGGAGGAATAGACTACTTTAATAACATCACAAGAGTAGCACATAGACTAATAGTGATACAAAGCTCATCATATGGATCTCAATTATGCAAGGCAATTCATGAGATCATTGTATTGAAGTACATAGGAGAGAGATTAACCACATAGCTACCGGTACAGCCCTTAGCCTCGATGGAGAACTACTCCTCCTCATGGGAGACAAGCGGCGTTGATGAAGATGGCGGTGGTGTCGATGGAGAAGCCTTCCGGGGCACTTCCCCGTCCGGCGGCGTGCGGAACGAGACTCCTGTCCCAGGATCTTGGCTTCGCGATGTCGGCGGCTCTGGAAGGTTTCTCGTACCGTGGCTTTTTCGTATCGAAGATTTAGGTCAGGGGGCTTCTTATAGGCGAAGAGGCGGAGTCGGAGGGGGTACGGTGCCGCCACACAATAGGGTGGCGCGGGCCCAGCCCTGGCCGCGCCGGCCCCATGTGTGGGCTCCCTGTGGCTCTCCTCTGGTGGCTCTCGGGTGTTCTGGAAGCTTCGTGGAATTATAAGATGCTGTCGGAGTTGATTTCGTCCAATTCCGAGAATATTTCCTTACTAGGATTTCTGAAACCAAAAACAGCAGAAAACAGGAACTGGCACTTCGGCATCTCGTCAATAGGTTAGTTCCGGAAAATGCATAATAATGACATAAAGTGTGTATAAAACATGTGTGTATCATCATAAAACAAGCATGGAACATAAGAAATTATAGATACGTTTGAGACGTATCAAGCATCCCCAAGCTTAGTTCCTACTCGCCCTCGAGTAGGTAAACGATAACAATGATAATTTCTTAAGTGACATGCTACCAACATGATCTTGATCAATACTATTGTAAAGCATATGAGATGAATGAAGTGATTCAAAGCAATGGTAAAGATAATGACTAAACAACTGAATCATATAACAAAGACTTTTCATGAATAGTACTTTCAAGACAAGCATCAATAAGACTTGCATAAGAGTTAACTCATAAAGCAATAGATTCAAAGTAGAAGGCATTGAAGCAACACAAAGGATGATTAAGTTTCAGCAATTGCTTTCAACTTGTAACATGTATATCTCATGGATAGTTGTCAACATAAAGCAATATAACAAGTGCAATAGGTAAACATGTAAGAATCAATGCACACAGTTGACACAAGTGTTTGCTTCTAAGATTGAAAGAAGTGGGTAAACTGACTCAACATAAAGTAAAAGAAAGGCCCTTCGCAGAGGGAAGCAGGATTAAATCATGTGCTAGAGCTTTTTAAGTTTTGAAATCATATAGAGAGTATAAAAGTAGAGTTTTGAGAGGTGTTTGTTGTTGTCAACGAATGGTAGCGGGTACTCTAACTACCTTATCAACCAGACTTTCAAGAGCGGCTCCCATGAAGGACGTTATCTCTACCAGCAAGGTAGATCATCCCTCTTCTCTTTTGTTTACACATGTATTTTAGTTTTATTATTTATGGATGACACTCCTCCCAACCTTTTGCTTACACAAGGCATGGCTAACCGAATCCTCCGGTGCCTTCCAACATTCACATACCATGAAGGAGTGTCTATTTGCAAAATTAAGTTGCTTACTGATGAATCAGAGCAAAACATGTGAAGAGAATTATTAATGAAGGTTGATTAATTGGGGGCTGGGAACCCCGCAAATTTTTTGCAAAATTATTGGATAAGCGGATGAAGCCACTAGTCCATTGTGAAAGTCTGCAAAAGTAAATGACAAGATCGAAAGATAAACACCACATACTTCCTCATGAGCTATAAAACATTGACACAAATAAGAGATAATAGATTTTGAATTGTTTAAAGGTAGCAAATGAAGTATTTGCTTGGAATGGCAGAGAATTACCATGTGGTAGGTAGGTATGGTGGACACAAATGGCATAGTTTTTGGCTCAAGGATTTGGATGCACGAGAAGTATTCCCTCTCAGTACAAGGCTTTGGCTAGCAAGGTTGTTTGAAGAAAACTCAAGTATAAAACGGTGCAGCAAGACTCACATATGAACATATTGTAAGTATTATAAGACTTTACATTGTCTTCCTTGTTGTTCAAACACCTTAACCAGAAAATATCTAGACTCTAGAGAACAATCATGCAAACCAAATTTTAACAAGCTCTATGTAGTTCTTCATTAATAGGTGCAAAGTACATGATGCAAGAGCTTAAACATGATCCATATGAGCACAACAATTGCCAAGTATCAAATTATTCAAGACATTATACCAATTACCACATGAAGCATTTTGTTTCCAACCAAATAGCAATTAACGAAGCAGTTTCAACCTTCGCCATGAACATTAAAAGTAAAGCTAAGAACACATGTGTTCATACGCAACAATGAGCGTGTCTCTCTCCCACACAAGCATTTATTCAGAGAATGAAAATAACAAAACGAAAATAAAAACACACAGACGCTCCAAGTAAAGTACATAAGATGTGACCGAATAAAAATATAGTTTCAAGAGAAGAAACCTGATAAATTGTTGATGAAGAAGGGGATGCCTTGGGCATTCCCAAGCTTAGACGCTTGGGTCTTCTTGAAATATGCAGGGAGACCACCGGGCATCCCCAAGCTTAGACTTTTCACTCTTCTTGATCATAGTATATCATCCTCCTCTCTTGACCCTTGAAAACTTCCTCCACACAAAACTCGAAACAACTCATTAGAGGGTTAGTGCATAATCAAAATTTCACATGTTCAGAGGTGACACAATCATTCTTTAACACTTCTGGACATTGCCCAAAGCTACTGGAAGTCAATGGAACAAAGAAATCCATCCAACACAAAGCAAAAGAGGCAATGCGAAATAAAAGGCAGAATCTGTCAAAACAGAACAGTCCGTAAAGACGAATTTTTAGAGGCACTGGACTTGCTCAGATGAAAATGCTCAAATCGAATGAAAGTTGCGTACATATCTGAGGATCACGCACGTAAATTGGCAGAGTTTTCTGAGTTACCTACAGAGAACCCTGCCCAAATTCGTGACAGCAAGAAATCTGTTTCTAATCCAAATCTAGTATCAACCCTACTATCAAAGACTTTACATGGCACAACAATGCAATAAAATAAAGATAAGGAGATGTTGCTACAGTAGTAACAACTTCCAAGACACAACAAAACAGTAACAAAATAAACACATGGGTTATCTCCCAAGAAGTTCTTTCTTTATAGCCATTAAGATGGGCTCAGTAATTTCAATGATGCACTCCCAAGAAATAAGAGTTGAAGCAAAGAGAGCATCAAAAAGCAAATTCAAAACACATTTAAGTCTAACATGCTTCCTATGCATAGGAATCTTGTAAATAAACAAGTTCATGAAGAGCAAAGTAACAAGCATAGGAAGATAAAACCAGTGTAACTTCAAAAATTTCAGCATATAGAGAGGTGTTTTAGTAACATGAAAATTTCTACAACCATATTTTCCTCTCTCATAATAACTTTCAGTAGCATCATGAACAAATTCAACAATATAACTATCACATGAAACATTCTTATCATGAGCTATATGCATAAAATTATTACTCTCCACATAAGCATAATCAATTTTATTAGTTGTAGTGGGAGCAAATTCAACAAAGTAGCTATCATTATTATTCTCATCAAGTGTAGGAGGCATAGTATAATCATAATAAAATTTACTCTCCATAGTAGGCGGCACCAAAAGACCACTATCATTATAATCATCATATATGGGAGGCATATCATAATCAACATAAACTTTCTCCTCAATACCCGGAGGGCTAAAGAGATCATTTTCATCAAAACCGACCTCCCCAAGCTTAAATTCTTCCATAGCATTAGCAACAATGGTGTTCAAAGCATTCATACTAATAACATTCCCATTAGCATGCATAAGGTCCATGGGTTTTTAATTTTCTCTTCAAACACATCATGTCCTAATTCAAGATAAAGTTCATAAAGATCTCTCATTTTGTTGTTGTCTTCCATTAAGCCTTACTAGTGAAAATAAAAACAAGAGACAAAAAGATGCAATTGCAGGATCTAAAGGAAATAGCTTCGAGCACACACACAACGGCAACATAAAAGTACTTAGTTACCTGGGACCGGAGTATGAGTGCCTTTTACCTTTCCTCCCCGGCAACGGCGCCAGAAAAAGTGCTTGATGTCTACGAGTGCTTCTATTCTTGTAGACAGTGTTGGGCCTCCAAGAGCAGAGGTTTGTAGAACAGCAGCAAGTTTCCCTTAAGTGGATCACCCAAGGTTTATCGAACTCGGGGAGGAAGAGGTCAAAGATATCCCTCTCAAGCAACCCAATCACGATACAAGAAGTCTCTTGTGTCCCCAACACACCTAATACACTTGTCGATGTATAGGTGCACTAGTTCGGCGAAGAGATATTAAAACGCAGGTGGTATAGATGAATATGAGCAGTAGTAACGGCGCCAGAAAAAGCTTGCTGGCGTGCAGTTGATGGTAGTAATATTGCAGGAAGTAAAGATGCGAGTAAAACAATAAACAAGCCATGATTGCAGTATTTGGAAACAAGGCCTAGGGATCATACTTTCACTAGTGGACACTCTCAACATTGATCACATAAATAAATAAGTTCTCTTCCTTTGTGCTACATATACTCTTGTTTGATAATGAACACCATTCGTTGTGTAGGGCTACAAGAGCTCCCTCAAGCCGGAGTTAACAAGCGCCACAACATTCGGCATTCATATTTAAGTAACCTTTAGAGCATAATAGATCTTTGCAAAATAAACCGAGTACTAACATAGCATACACACTGTCACCTTTACACTATGAAGGGGGAATAAATCACATCAATCCTATCATAGTAATAATTAACTCCATAACCTACAAGAGATTATGATCATAACCTACGCCAAGTACTACACGATGCACACACTGTCACCATTACACCGTGAAGGAGGAATAGACTACTTTAATAACATCACAAGAGTAGCACATAGACTAATAGTGATACAAAGCTCATCATATGGATCTCAATTATGCAAGGCAATTCATGAGATCATTGTATTGAAGTACATAGGAGAGAGATTAACCACATAGCTACCGGTACAGCCCTTAGCCTCGATGGAGAACTACTCCCTCCTCATGGGAGACAGCAGCGTTGATGAAGATGGCGGTGGTGTCGATGGAGAAGCCTTCCGGGGGCACTTCCCCGTCCCGGCGGCGTGCCGGAACAGAGACTCATGTCCCCCGATCTTGGCTTCGCGATGGCGGCGGCTCTGGAAGGTTTCTCGTACCGTGGCTTTTTTCGTATCGAAGATTTAGGTCAGGGGGCTTCTTATAGGCGAAGAGGCGGAGTCGGAGGGGGTACGGAGCCGCCACACAATAGGGCGGCGCGGGCCCAGCCCTGGCCGCGCCGGCCCCATGTGTGGGCCCCCTGTGGCTCTCCTCTGGTGGCTCTCGGGTGTTCTGGAAGCTTCGTGGAATTATAAGATGCTGGGCGTTGATTTCGTCCAATTCCGAGAATATTTCCTTACTAGATTTCTGAAACCAAAAACAGCGAAAACATGAACTGGCACTTCGGCATCTCGTCAATAGGTTAGTTCCGGAAAATGCATAATAATGACATAAAGTGTGTATAAAACATGTGTGTATCATCATAAAACAAGCATGGAACATAAGAAATTATAAATACGTTTGAGACGTATCAGGGTCCCATCCCGGCGGGATCTGACTGCCACCGGCGGCAGCCTTCGATGCACCGGCGGCAGCGGCAGCCTCCGATGCACCGACGGCGGCGGCGACGGCCGTTGAGGGGACGATGTCCGAGAGGGAGGCGTCGCGCTTGGAGCCGACAGTGTCGTGGCGATGAGATTCGAACTCTCCTTGTCCATCTCGCCGGCAGAGGAGGAGAGGAGAGGGTTTTTTGCTTTGGAGAAGATGATGGGACGTGGAGGCGGCGTTGCGTGAGCGAGGGAGAGTGACAGAGATAGTGCGAGGAGGCGTCTATAAAGGCGAGGGTGGTTAATGCGACCCGCGTCCTACGCGTCCACCGTTGCACGTCTGCACGTCTTGGACTTCTGCAACGCGACACGCGTCCACGATTGCACGTCTTCGACTTCTGCACCGCGACCCGCGTCTACGCGTCAACAATTGCACGTCTTCCACTTCTGCACCGCAACACACGTCCTCGAGTCTAACCCTGGAAATTTAGATATACTCAGGTATACCCTCGAGTCTTATACTAGAATTTTTTGTGTGCTCAGTTTTCCCCTTGAGTGCTAATACTGGCTAGTGCAATATACTCAGTTTTACCCTCAAGTGGCTGGTCAACAGAGAGTCAACAAATGTGATTAACTAGTTAAATGAGTCATTTAATGTGCAAAAAAATCCGAAAAAGAGTGGCACTTACTCATGGAGTCTTCTTACGCGATCTGCCACGTTGGGAACCATAACAATCATAGATAAATCAAGTTTTACTACAAATTGCCACTTCTCAAATCACCTAGTAGCTATGAAGGTGCATGGTTTTCCACAATAAGCCCTTCCCAAAACAGCTTTCCCCAAAACATACTTTGGCTAAATGAGGCCACAATTCTCACACTCATGTATATTTGTATTGCAAATAGTTTGAGGTAGGCCAAGATGGGTTTCATTGTACAAAACACGCATTTTCCATTTTTTAAATTTCATATTTGAATCCCTTAGTCTGCTCAGGTGCCCTTGGTTTCTTGATACTACTCAGTTTTGCCCTCTCCCTTCACAAATTCTCGCAGACGTGCAACATTGCCCTGATTGGTCTAGCCCATGTCACGCGGATCGTGCCCGCCGACCGTTGATCGTATGATCTAACGGGCAGGATAACCCCTCTCTCTCTCTGAGCGGGGCCACCACCCTCTCTCTCTCTGTCGGCGGTTAGCTTCCACCCTCTAAGTATGCTAAAGGGCGGTTTTCTGTATTATTTTTCACGCGCTAAAAATTATAAACTCTTTTAGGCATTACTTTTCACGCAAAAAATGATAAACCATCACCGATTTGTTGTAGCCATTATTTTCACGCAAAAAATGATAAACCATCACCGATTTGTTGTAGCCATTACTTTTCACGCAAAAGTTTGGGAGGGTTCACCATCTACATATGTTAACTGTCGAGGTTTTGACCTGAAAATCAAATGAGTATTATAAAGGGAAATAAAAGTTCAAAAAAATGTAAAAACGAAACAATCTACCTATCTTTGTATAGAAGATCGTCTGTATGATTTTTGAGGTCATTTAGAGAAGGTAGAAAAAAATCCCTTTTGAGAAGGTCGAAAAAACCTAACTTGTTACAAAAGCTGGTTTCAGTGAGACCTAACCAAGTTTGGCATACATGATGCCATACCTATAACAACAAGGAATATCTAAAAGGGAAAGTTTCACAAAATTTGAAATTTAGGGTGAAAATGATGCCATACATGATGTTGTTTTTCGAGGTTTTGACCCGAAAATCAATTGGGTATTATAAAAGGAAATAAAAAGTCCGAAAAATGTAAAAACGAAAGAATCTATCTATCTATGTATAGAAGATCAGTTGTATGAAATTTGAGGTCATTTAGAGAAGGTAGAAAAAACCATCTTGTTAGAAAAGTTGGTTTCAGTGAGACGAAACGGCATGCGTTTAAGGAAAGTGATTTTTTCGAACATCTCCAAATAACCCCAAATTTACCATACATGATGCCATACGTGTAACAACAAGGAACCCTATCTAAAAAGTGTCAACAAGGAACCTTGATTCGAGCACCACAGCCTTCAAACGATGCCGATGCCGATATCGGCATGGTCAGAACGGCTATGCTCGCCACCACTGCTAGGTCACCGTCGGGATGCACCCTCAATCCCGTCCCCTCATTCGATCACTGACACACCGGAGATACCGCCGAGGCCAATGCCGAACGTACATGTTGATGCCAATGCCGAACATGCATGCACGCCGCTGTGGGCACGGCCACGCCGCCCCGCTATGCTGGACGCCACAGACCGCCGCGAGGTCTTTCCCTTCGCCACCACACTCTCCTAGCACCCACCTATACACGCCAGAAAGGAGAGACACTAGTTTTCTCTACATTGCTCGCGTTCGTGTCCGACACGGTCAGTCAAAGTTTTGAGGTAGTCGTCGATGTCGTCGACCATTTCTTCTCTTCTTTGCATGGTTAAACGCGTCTAGTTCATATCTATCTAATGCGTCTGGTCTCGCCTCATGCAGTTCTTTGTGGACGTCGATCTCATCTCGGCACCCCGCATGCCACCTCCTCCGTGCCATCGCTGTAGAGCTCCGTTTAAAAATCTAATCCTACCCGTGTATTGCCCCTTGTATCAGGGTCATGGCCCCACTTGTCATTCGATATACCGAAGCCCCACTCGTTCGCGTTTTGGTCAGGGATATAGCGATGCTTACGGTCAAACAAAGATGGATGGTCTGACGTGTCTTTGCGGGCTCTACGTGGCCCCACTAGTCAGAAGATAATGGTCAACCGTCGGGCAACCGGACGTTACAGTACCTGTGATGGTTTCAGACAAGGGCTTGGGGAAAACTGAGGAAAAACTAAGGAGCTTGGGAAAACTGAGCACAACTAAGGACCCGAGGGCACGGAAATAGAAATCCCTATGTTTAAAAGTTTATATTCTATAGAAAATAAAAGGTAGGGATAAGAGGACAGAAGAGAAATATTTGTAACATAATCGATCGATAAGAGAAAAGTAGGGGAATACCTAGTTTGGATTTGGAGTTGCATCCACACCCATGGATATCTTCGTGGGTGAGGCACGGTGAGGATAGTGGATATGGATATGGATCTGGTTTTGGTATATCCGTCGAAACCGGCTTCATTGCTATCCTCGCGGGGATGAAGTTGGGCCATGTAGATCCCATACACCGCCATTTCTCTATGGAATAACATCGATAGTGGGAGGGATGACTCCACCGCGATTAATCTGACGGAGACCGGGATGTCGAGCTCATCCGTACCCATGGAATCAGCGGGTTTCACAACTGTTGCCCCGCCGGCATGAGCCTCGTCGGCGACGAACTAGCGCACCAGGCTCATGTCACACTGACTGCATATCCCTGGTGGGACCACGCTTGGTGTTCATGAGACCGCTCCCTCTGTCGGCCCGTCACCGACTGGCCAGCAATAGCATTAGCATGTCTCCTTCTAGGGATGCTGACGCCATTGGGAGGACCAAGGAAGAAGGGGAAACATAGAAGGAAGGGCGTCGCCTAGCCCCCCTTTAATGGGATCGTTTGCCCACGACTGGCGCCTCCCTTGATTTTCATGGCAATCGAGGCTACACCGCTAGGGCTCGTCCCTTCGGCGTCAAAAGATTAGGAAGAAGCGCACCAGCCACTGCGCAGACAATGTGCCATCATTGTGGGGTGCTGCTGGACTGCGAGGCCCCATCAACTTGGGTGCAGCTTGACTGCGAGGCCCCATCAACTTGGGCGCAGCACCAGGGTTCCCGAGGCAAGAAACCGGTCGTCCCCCAGTGGCTATTGTCGACCCCGTGGAGAAACGGGTGGCCACAGACCGCCTAGAAGCAAACCCACCTGAACTCCCCGCGAAGAAGCCTTCGTGTGCGGGGATTTATCACGAGTACAGCTCTACCTCAGAAGGGGCCTTAGGGAAGGGTCGAGCTGTCTTACTCGTTGTAGGTCTGAGACACCTTGCCCTACCAACACGCTAGGACAGAACTGGTTAGAAAGAGGCGGCACAATGAAGCTAGGCCTCCTGCAGTAAGTCAGCTAGGCCTTCGCCTCGGCCACACTCCCAGCACAATAGATCTACAAACCATGTTGCATCCATGCACCGCGCTCGGAGCAACGTGTCTACGCAACACTATGTGGCATCGCCTTACCATTATAAAAGGGGGCATAAGCTGTGTATAGAAGGGGGAAGAAGAAAGATTAGTATGGAAGGAGCTAATGGATTATTTCTCCGGGAATAATCTCTTGGTCCATTCATGAATGACATCATATCAAATTCCCAAAGTGTGTTTATTAAAAGGAGAAGCATCCACGATAACTTCCTTGGTTTCAAGCTTGACATTCGTAAGGTGTTTGACTCTATGAGATGAGATTATTTGATTGATGTTCTACAACGAAGAGGGTTCCAAAGTGTCTTCCATAGCTGGATTACCGCTCTTGCTTTGACTTCGATGTCACAGGTGCTCCTTAATGGAGTGGCTAGCCCTCCCATTGTCCATGGCCGGAGCCTTTGCCAATGGGATCCACTCTCTCCGCTCCTATGAACATTAGCAATTACCCTCTCTAATAAGTCTTTGATCTTGCCACATCATATGGGGTTCTTCACAAAGTCTAGGCCCATGACCCATCTTGAGAACAACCTTTACGCCCATGACACCGTGGTTTCCTAGCTACAATCAAGGAGGACATATACAATCTTTCTAGCATTTTTATTCATTCGAAGAGGTCAGAGGACTTCGTACTAACTTCCAAAAGAGCACCATCACTGCTATCCGTTGTGGGATCTTAAATTTGGAAGAAATCCTTGCAGGTCTACCGATTCTAAGGACTAACTTCGCTAAGGTTGCGATGGACATGGCTTGAGTGTATGGACCTAAGAAAAATTTAGATTGGCTTATGAAACCCTTGTTCGGAGGTGGACATGTACCTTTTCTATGCCACTACAAAGCAATTGTGGTGGGGAACGGAGAAAAAATGCCGTTTTGGGACGGCTCCTTGGTTAAATGGAAGAAGACTGAAACACATCGCTCCTCTAACTTATACATTATCCAAAAGAAAGAAGTGTATGTCAATAAGGCGGTGAGCAATGATTGGGTTGGCAAGATTATCTTCATCGGGGAGTTCTCCTCCGCATAGATGGAACAATTCGTGGACCTTTGGATTCAACTTCAAGACTAACCTTGATGAGGATGTGGTGGATACTATCTCTTGGACGCTCAAGGGAGATGGCCAATACTCGGAGGCTTGGCTTATAAAAGTAATTTTTTGGGGGCCATCTACTATGACATGAAGAGGGTTGTTTCGAAAATTTGGGCACCTCCAAAATTAATGGTTTTTGCCTGGGCCGCGCTCCAAAATAGAATTTGAACGGAAAACCGGTTGCAAAAGAGAGGGTGGTCGAATTGCGGGCTTTTTCCTATTTAAAAAATCCACGGAATCAATTGATCATCTCCTAGTACATCAGCGGTATACTGAAAGATTATTGGGCATCCTGAAAGAGTGGCTTGGCCTTTACTTCATTGTCCCAATTTCCAACAAAATTGCTAAGGCCATGATTGGTTGCTCGCAAGTTTCTCCGCGTTCGGCCCGTCGCATGCAACTTGGCCCAACTGCTACCGTATGAGTGGGAACAAGCCTTGGGCCAACTTTGGTACTTTGTTTGGATGCCAACAATTTCATTTTGGCTCGAGTGGAGAAATGAGTAGCACTTTGTTCGGTTTCCCACAAGCTGAGGAGGATGGTGGTTAACTAAACTAGTCAATCATAATCACGTCTAACCTGCCTAACCATCATCGATTCGTGACAAGTTCGCCGTCGCCCTGATGATTCCAGCCACCTCCCGATGATCTAAGACCACCTACAGATCAACCTCGATGCCCTCTATCTCTTCATCCAAGTTATCGAGCCGGGGCCTTCAAATCAATGGCAACTTCGTCGTTTCTCCTCCAACTCCGGCGAGAAAATTGACGTTTATGTCGCCGCCACGCTGATGCATGTAAAATGCATACATGAAGTTTGTCCTTTATCATATTGAATTCCCACATATTTGCAACATATATGATGATAATAGCATGTTTTACATTGATTTATGGTGATTTACCAATGATCCTCTTTATTTGGTTTATAACTCTGCAGAACAGGAATTCCCTGTTTCACATATTTTTCACTTTCAGAGACCTATACGGAGTCAAATTGACCTGTGATTTTGGAGTGTCACTTTTTCATAAGGAGAAGCACCCTGGAGCTTTGGAGGAAGCTTGGATGGGCCTGAGTCCCAAAAGAGGGTAGGTGGCGCACCCAAAATGTTGGGCGCGCTACCCAACCTCTTTCGACTGTCGATCGCCCAATTGACCCGATTCTTTCGTCCACCGACGTATTTTGACCTAAAAATCACTATATATATGGCCCCGAAGAGTTCTCGGGAAGAGAGCGCCACAAAATACATAAATACAAAAACAGAGGTCTGCAGCAGAGAAGATTAGTGGGGAAACTCCATCGGGACCACCGCCGGAGGGATCTCCACCTTCTCCAACGTCTTCATCATCATCACCATGATCAAGGGGGAGTAGTCCACCTCTGGAATATGGGTTTGTGGCAGTAGCTTGATCTATTTCTCTCATGTTCTTCATAGCTCTTAGTGAGCTGCCCTACATGATTATGGCCATATTTGTAATACATATGTGGTGTATCCTTATTCTATGATATTTTGCTATGATATCTGATCATATTATGTGCAATATGTATTGATAGATGCATATTATGTACCCTGTTTTTAAGTATTTGTTCTTATCCAACATCTATGCAAGAGCGTGTGTGCGGTGATGTGTGTATTAGATGGAGTAGCATGGTTTTAGTGATTGAATAGTGACAACAAATGTGTGATCTATTATGGTTTTGCCTTTTCTTTTGCTACCTCACTAGGGATAAAGTGAATGCATGTGATATGTTCGTCACGTGACAAAAGCGATGATCTTGTTTGTTCAAGGTAGCATATTTGATATTCAAACATCATGTAAAAGTATTTATGGCTATGCTCTGTTGATTCTTAATACAAGATTGCATGGAGTTTCCTTTTCTTGTGGAGTATAAGAGAGATGTGTTGAATCATCTATATGTTAGGACATGATGCCCATATGAATGCATATCTTTGACATGTTATTATTTTGCATCCTCATATCTCATTGATGAATTGCTATTTGTCCACTACAATTTAAAATAGTGAATAGTCAAGTGAACCCATGAACCCCGGTCCACTTTTTATCATAAGAAACACGGTTATCTTTCTTTTATCTTGTTTTCTATTTTCTGCTATATTTTAATCCGAAAATACAAAAATATTTACTTTTCTTATTTGCATCCAAAACACCAAAAACAATCAACTCATTTACTGTTTTTACTTAGTTACTTTATTTTATCAAGTTTTACTCGCTTTATTATTACTTGTGTTTTATTGACTTACACGAAACCTTGTGCTTGACAACCACACGGTGGAGTTGGGGACACAAGGCTTTTATTTTACTTTGCAGGATTGCTAGAAGAAGAGAGAAGAGAATACGCTTTGGTTTGTTCTCCGAGAGTTTGATATAAACCCTCGAGTCACCCTTGTTGGGAAAATACTCTGCTTACACAAACTTCTGCACTTGGAGTTCTAGCACCATCACATGCCTTCTCCTTCCTCTCCGACCAGATGCATACTGTCGCGTCTCTCCTACGTGGACACCGGGGATGATCGCACCCCCATTTCTTGTTGATTAGTGGGCACGAAGGCGTTTCGGCCTCAACGTCGCCTTAGGTTCAATCCCAGGTGGAGCAAGATCATACAAAAAAAAACACGCGATTATTTTTTACCCAGGTTCAGGCGCCCTTCGGCTAACAACCCTACGTCCTGCTTTGGTGTATTATCTTGTGGATACAAAGTACACTGGTGATAAACTCTCGGCTGGGTGGACGTTTTGATCAGCTCCTACACCTCTCGGACTTCCTGAATCTTTTCCTCACTCTCTTCCTCTCTCAATCATGGCCTTGAAGTTTCCAAGAACATAGCTTTGGCTCTCTCTCTCTCTCGACAATGCGTTCCTCCTTCTCTCTAGAGTGTAAAACCTCCTCTCAATGTCAACCCTCACAATGTACAAACCTCGCAACGTCTGAACCCCTTCGCAATGTGTGAATCTCTGGCTTATATATCTCCAGGATGGTCACAATGGCTCGTCGAGGCACCGCTGAAGAGCGTTCCCGGTGTCAATCGGATGGAGCCATGCGGGCGACACGCAGGTGGGAGGTGCGCGCGACCAATGGATGGCCACGGGCGGTGCGCTGACGCGCTTGATGATGTCGTGACATATCGGACAGCAAGTTGTCACTCCTATCCATGACGCAGGCCTTTGTCGGACCGCTCCATGATAGCGCGCAGGGGTGCAAGCGCCTCGCATGTCCCCGATGCAAGTCCTGATGCGTCCAATCAATTCCAGCTGTCTCCTGCTCCCTAGCCTCGCCTAGCCAAGGAGAGGTGGCTCCCGAGCCCTTCCTGGGGCCTCCGAGCCACGCCTTGGCTCAGAGGCTTCCCTTATGAGCCCTTAGTCTCTTCCCAGGGTGACATAGGTATGCCTAATAGGCATGTCGAATAAGTACCCTGGGTTTCAGGAAAGTGCGAAGCCCATGGACTCGAGACTTTGGAGGCCCAGGAGGTTGTAGGCTTTCGAGTTAGGACATTAAGAGTTGTAATAGGAATTTTTTATCAATACAGGAAAAGCCCAACGCGTCTCGACAGTTTGTAACTTGTACGACACAGAAAAGCCTCGGCTTCGCCTCCTATATAAAGGGGAAGCCGAGGGAGGCAGAGGGGATCGAAATCATTGTAACCCTAACCACCATAACTTTGAGTTGAGCACCTTTTTTCAGCTGAAACTTCGAGATTTACTTTCCCTCTACTTTTTACGAAACCCTAAGTCTACAATACATAGGAATTGACGAGTTAATCCCTCATCAATTGGCGTCGTCTGTGGGAATTGGAGGCTGCAAGGTTCTAACTTCGATGCCATCTGCAACATCATCGTCAACAGCAAGCAACGCGATGGACGGAGGTAAACGAGTCCAACCCGATCTCGCCGATTTTTTTCCTCACCCTCCCGTCCGTTTGCATGCATATGCCGATTTGGAGGAATCGACGGAGATGACTTTCGGGAGCTTTCGCTTCCTCATCGGGAAAGAAGGATTGTATCGTCTCGCGGCACCGATTTTTTCGGGACCGTTGGCGGTCGAGCCCGATTACTTGGGATCGTCAACATCATCTGTCGAGTCAGGCGACGAGGAAGTTTCGCCGCCACGCTTCACCAAGCCCGCCGACGGCGGGGCACTCGCCGATCTATTCGATGACATGACTTTCGGGTTGTTCACATAAACCGATCTAGATAGCGACTCGGAAAGCTTCACCAACTTCGACTTCACCAACATCAATAACTCTACTGCTAGTAGGGAGGTCTTCTCCGATCTATACGATGGTGTCACCGACCCTGAGGCTGTTGAAAACACAACTGCAACATATCACCAGATCGGTGTAATCACGGGAGAAGGTCGTGAAGAGGATGAAGAGTCTGAGGCTTTCGACAATTTGGGCAACCCCTACGTCGATCCCGCAGATCTCACGCGAGGAACATGAAACAAATATATCGGAACTGATCCGCGAGAAAAAGTACAGCTGTCGCAGGAAGCATGGGATATAGCTGCAAGAGCCATGAACGACACAGAGCCAATGACTACACAAGCTTCGCCACACGCGCTGCAAGCATATCAGTATAAACTCAGTCGTTCCAAACGTGAGCTAGAAAAAATGCAGAGAAAACTCGATGAAAGAAAAGCTGCAATAGATGCCTCCAGCGAGCGCATGGCCAACTTGAGTCAACACTCGAGAAACTCGAGAAACTCAGCAGACAACCATAGGGACAGCCGCGCAAGAGCAAGATCTCGGTTGGCAGGCATACCCGAAGGAGAACGGAAGAACCTTATTTAAAACCTCGACATGTCTTTCATGTCAATAGACACGAGAGGGCACATCATCCCGAAAACACCAGAGGCAGGATACATGGCGACACACGCATTCCTAATGGCATCCAGGCCACCTCAAGGAGATCCTAGATCATCACTATACCAGATGGCTATGGCAGGAGTCGGTGTTATGGGTGCAGCGATAGCAGGAAGAGAAATAGCACCACAACCTAAAATTGCTCCACGCTGGAGCAACCCAAGGAAAAATAGTCCCCGACGTAAAGTGGCAGCAACGCGAGATGCTCCAAGAGAAGGCGACGCGAGGAACACAGTAGTTCAAGCTCAAGTCCATAGAGCACGCGAGGAAAGAAGTCGAGAAAACAGAACCCGTGAAAATTGTCATACACCGGAAGATAGCGATGAAGACTTGTGCAGACTCCCTTGATTTACCCGAAGGGTTCACAAAACGCGTTTGCCCACTAGTTTCAAGCTACCTGACAACTATAAAAGTTCGACGGGCTGCCAGATCCAAAGGATTGGTTAGTCGACTATCTGGAGACAGTAAAATTAATGGGCGGCACAAGAGCAACAGCTATGCAAAGCATTCAGGTCCATCTCAGTGGAGCCACAAGATCCTGGATGAAGAAGCTGCCAGAGGGATCCATTGATAGCTAGGAAACTTTCGAAGACCTGTTCGTGCGAAATTTTCGATCCACTTGCAAAAAAACCAGCATCAATAGAGCAGCTAACGACTTGCAAGCAGAATCCGGATGAATCGATGAGAACGTACATTCAGTGGTGGAGTATCATCAAAAATTCGGCTGAGCACGTGTCCGATGAAAGAGCAATCGACGCGTTTGTTGCAGGGATACGAAGGAGAGACCTAATCGAAGAGTTGGGGAGATCCAACCCAAGAACAATAGCAGAACTCATGGAAATAGCGAATCGGTGGACCGACGGAGAAGACGTTGTTCATAAAAAAACGGCAGAGGTCACCCGAAGAAGATCGCAATAGAAACAACAACCAGAACTGGTGACGTTTCCGCAACTTTGCGGAATATGACGGTCTCGACCAAGTAGCGGCTGGCTTCCAAGGAAACAGTGGAGGAAATCACCGTGACGACTATCACAGGAGCAATGAACAACGAAGTGATCATAGAGATGCACCGAGTTTCAGCAGACAAAACAATCGACCGAGGGTTCCAAGGCCATACAACGTGTCACCCGAGAAATTGCTGAACGGGTCATGTCAGATGCATTTCTACGTCGACAATGATGGAAGGAGACAGTTGGGTCACCTCCAGAAGGACTGCCGAACTTTCCAAGCTCTGCGAAGGGCGACAGAAAGCACACATGCGGAAGCAATAAACAGAGAATATGTGCCAGGACCAAGGAGCGAAGTACATGTACCTCTGCCACCACCACCCGCAATTTCTAGTGCAAACCATCATCAATTGCAAATTGCGGGGCCTCCAGGCGCCAACGATGACTTCCACAAGTAAAACAGGAGCAGTATCAATGATATAGAAGGGTAGACCTTCGAATAGATCACAGAAGCTAATATCTCGACAGGTAAACATGGCAGTACTGGCACCTCCTCCAACTATTGAGTACCTCAATTAGTCGGGTCAGCCAATAGGATTCAGTATAGAGGACTACCCACCCCAAGTTCCACGACCAGGACAATCGGCGATGATACTACCAGCGGTTATCGAGGGATATGACGTCTCTCGCATATTCATAGATGGAGGAAGCAACATAAATCTAATAGACCCAGATACACTGCGGAAATGAACTCAGGTTAACCAACACCAACGGACACACGCACCACGGCATCGCCCCGAAAAGCACCTGGGCAAGACTATGCATTTTGGAAAGGAGAAGTGATACGTCCATTTTGCATCACTATTTTATATCATAATTTACTGTTATTCATTGATATATTTCATATTTAGAGATGATACTTATGTTATTTCATATATTTTGCATGTTTCATGATTATTGGAGAATCGCGCACCGGAGTCAGGATTCTGCTGGAAAAAGCACCGTCGAATGCAATATTTCGAAGATCAGCAATTGACGGAAATTATAAGAAAAATCCTATTTTTCCGAAAGATGAAGGAGCGAAGGGGAGCCGAGGAGGGCCGCCATGGGCCCACCTCATAGGCCGGCGCGGGCCCTGCCTGGCCGCGCCGCTGTGAGGAGGGGGCCCACAGCCCTCCGCCGCCTCTCTTCGTACTTCTTCGCCGAAAACCTAAGCTCCAGAGGATAGTCGCGAAGAGTCACAGCCGCCTCTGCGGGGCGGAGAACACCAGAGAGAAAAGAGCTCTCCGGTGGGCAGGAATCCGCCGGGGAAATTCCCTCCCGGAGGGGGAAATCGACGCCATCGTCACCGTCATCGAGCTGGACATCATCTCCATCACCATCGTCATCATCTCCATCATCATCACCGCCATCTCCACCGCTGCATCTCGTCACCGCTGTAACAATTCGGGTTGGATCTTGATTGTTTGATAGGGGAAACTCTCCGGTGTTGATTTCTACTTGTTATTGATGCTATTGAGTGAAACCATTGAACCAATGTTTATGTTCAGATTGTTATTCATCATCATATCACCTCTGATCATGTTCCATATGATGTCTCTCGTGAGTAGTTCGTTTAGTTCTTGAGGACATGGGTGAAGTTTAAATGTTAGTAGTGAATTATGGTTGAGTAATATTCAATGTTATGATATTTAAGTTGTGGTGTTATTCTTCTAGTGGTGTCATGTGAACGTCGACTACATGATACTTCACCATTTATGGGCCTAGTGGAATGCATCTTGTATTCGTTTGCCAATTGCGGGGTTGCCGGAGTGACAGAAACCTAAACCCCCGTTGGTATATCGATGCAGGAGGGATAGCAGGATCTCAGAGTTTAAGGCTGTGGTTAGATTTATCTTAATTACTTTCTTGTAGTTGCGGATGCTTGCAAGGGGTATAATCACAAGTATGTATTAGTCCTAGGAAGGGCGGTGCATTAGCATAGGTTCACCCACACAACACTTATCAAAACAATGAAGATTAATCGTATATGAAGCGAAAGCACTAGACTAAATTCCCGTGTGTCCTCAGAACGTTTGGTCATTATAAGTAAACAAACCGGCTTGTCCTTTGTGCTAAAAGGATTGGGCCACTTGCTGCAGTTATTTCTCTCGCATTTTACTTACTCGTACTTTATTTATCTGCTACATCAAAACCCCCGAATACTTGTCTGTGAGCATTTACATGAATCCTTCATCGAAACGCTTGTCAACACCTTCGCTCCTCGTTGGGTTCGACACTCTTATTTATCGAAAGTACTACGATACACCCCTATACTTGTGGGTCATCAAGACTATTTTCTGGCGCCGTTGCCGGGAGTGAAGCGCTATTGGTAAGTGGAATTGGTAAGGAAAACCTTTATTGTTTGTGCTGATTTTATTTCTGCCTGCTGCTATAAGTCATTATGGAGAGATCTTCTCTGAATTTCTATTTGGGAAATCTACTACTACTGCAACGGTAGTGGATGAGGCGCCAGGTGAGGAAGTAATACAATATAAAATACCTATGAAAATTATTGAACGTGTTATGGATAACCGCTATGAAGGGGATGGAACTGTCCATCCTGGTGATCATTTACTATTTTTACATGAATTATGCGGGTTATTCAAATGTGCAGGTATTGCTATGGATGAAGTTAGAAAGAAACTATTCTCTATATCGCTGTCTGGTAAAGCGGCGCATTGGTATAAATTGCTGAAGAATGGTGATTCTCTTGATTGGGAGGACATTGTGCCCTTATTTTATTCTAAATTCTATCCTCCAAGTGAAATTCACAGAGATCGGAACCGCATATATAATTTTTGGCCTCATGATGGAGAGAGTATTGCCCAAGCATGGGGGAGATTGAAGTCTTTAATGCTCAAATGCCCCATTCATGAGCTTCCGGTAATGTTATTATTGATAATTTCTATGCAAGACTTTCTTTTCAAGACAAGACCTTGCTGGATACTTCTTGTTCTGGATCATTTACACGCAACAAAGAAGAGTTTAAAAGGGATCTTCTTGATCGGATCCAGGAGAATACTGAAGGATGGGAGAACGATAAAGATAGAGAGTCAGGTATAAATTACGATTATAAATGCATTGAAGCTTTTATGGATACTGATAAATTTCGTAATATGAGTGCTACTTATGGTCTTGATTCTCAAGTTGTTGCAAATCTTTATAAAGCTTTTGCTTCTCATTATGAATTGCCTAAGAAGAATTTTGATAAGTATCATGAACCGTATAAAGATAAAATCGATTCATCTATAAACAAATGTGTTGTAATTGAAACTGTTGATCATGTTATTCCTGAAGCTTACATTGAAAAAACTCCTTTCCCTGCTAAAATGAAGGAGTACTCTGTTATATCTAGTGCGGTTAATAAAAGTGCAAAGAAACCTATAGAACCTGAAGAGCAAATAAAAGTTGAACCTGCTATTGCAATAGTTAAAGATCTTGTGACTGAAAATGTGGAAGATGGTCATATTATTTTCTGTGAAGATGCTTCTAATATTGTTTCGCATCCTAATAAGTCTAGGAAAGCTAGTGTTCCTATGCTCTCTGTTAGAATTGGTGATCATTGTTATTATGGTTTATGTGACATTGGTGCAAGTATTAGCGCCATTCCTTATGAGCTTTATACGGAGATCATGCATGAAATTGGTTCTTGTGAACTTGAAGATATTGATGTGGTTATTCGGCTAGCTAATAGAGAAACTATCTCTCCTATTGGTATTGTTCGAGATGTGGAAGTTCTATGTGGTAAGATTAAATATCCTGCTGACTTTTTGGTACTTGGTTCTGCTGCTAGTAAGTATTGTCCTATCATTTTTGGTAGACCTTTTCTAAATACTTGTGGAGCTGTTATAGATTGCAAGAAGGAAAAGATTGTTACTAAATTTGCTGGTGAATCTTATGAGTTTAATTTCTCTAAATTTGCCAAAACTCCTTATAAAGCTGATTTGCCTAATAATGATTTTAGAGTTGAACAGTGTGCGTCTATTGCTCTTGCTCCTAATAATCCTTTGCAGCAACATTTGGAGAATAGTGAGAGCGAAGTCTTTAGGGAAGAAAGAAATGAGCTTGATGAAATTTTCCTTCGTCAACCTATTCTTAAGCATGATTTACCGGTAGAAGATCTAGGTACAACACCACCACCAAAGGAAGATCCTGTTTTCGATTTAAAACCATTGCCTGATAATCTTAAATATGCTCATATTGATGATAAGAAAATATACCCTGTTATTATTAGTTCTAAGCTTTCAGAGATTGAGGAAGAAAGGTTATTGGAAATATTGAAGAAACACCGAGGAGCTATTGGCTATACTCTTGATGACTTGAAGGGGATTTCTCCCTCTATTTGCCAACATGCTATCAATATGGAAGATGATGCAAAGCCTATTGTTGAACATCAACGTCGTCTAATTCCGAAGATGAAGGATGTGGTAAGGAATGAGGTATTAAAACTTCTTGAAGCTGGTATTATATATCCTATTGCTGATAGTAGATGGGTTAGTCCTGTGTGTTCCTAAGAAAGGAGGAATGACTGTTGTGCCTAATGATAATGATGAGCTCATCCCTCAAAGAGTAGTTGTAGGGTATAGAATGTGCATTGATTATCGAAAAGTTAATAAGGTTACTAAGAAAGATCATTACCCTTTACCATTTATTGATCAAATGTTAGAGAGGTTGTCTAAAAATACTCATTTTTGCTTTCTTGATGGTTATTCTGGGTTTTCACAAATTGCTGTTAAAACTAAAGATCAAGAGAAAACCACTTTCACTTGTCCCTATGGAACTTATGCTTATAGGCGTATGCCTTTTGGTTTATGTAATGCTCCTGCTACTTTTCAAAGATGCATGTCTGCTATTTTTCATGGTTTTTGTGAGAGTATTGTGGAGGTATTCATGGATGATTTTTCTGTCTATGGGAATTCTTTTGATAATTGCTTGCGAAACCTTGATAAAGTATTGCAGAGATGTGAAGAAACTAATCTTGTTCTTAATTGGGAGAAATGCCACTTTATGGTTAATGAAGGAATTGTATTGGGACATAAAATTTCCGAGAGAGGTATTGAAGTTGATAGAGCTAAAGTTGAAGCAATTGAGAAGATGCCCTATCCTAGGGATGTTAAAGGTATTCGTAGTGTTCTTGGTCATGCTGGGTTTTATAGGAGATTTATTAAAGATTTCTCTAAGATTTCAAAGCCTCTTACTAATCTTCTTCAAAAAGATGTACCTTTTGTTTTTGATGATGATTGTAAGGAAGCTTTTGAAACTCTAAAGAAAGCCTTAACAACTGCTCCTGTAGTTGAACCTCCTGATTGGAATTTGCCTTTTGAGATTATGTGTGATGCTAGTGATTTTGCTGTAGGCGCTGTTCTTGGACAGCGGGTAGATAAGAAATTGAATGTTATTCATTATGCTAGCAAAACTCTTGATGCTGCTCAAAGAAATTATGCTACAACTGAAAAAGAATTGTTAGATGTAGTCTTTGCTTGTGACAAGTTTAGATCCTATATTGTTGATTCAAAAGTCACGATTCATACTGATCATGCTGCAATTAGATACCTTATGACAAAGAAAGATGCTAAGCCAAGGCTTATTAGATGGGTACTTCTTTTGCAAGAATTTGATTTACATATTATAGATAGGAAAGGTGCTGATAATCCTATTGCTGATAATTTATCTAGATTGGAAAATATTACTTATGATCCTGTTCCTGTTAATGATAGTTTTCCAAATGAACAATTGGCTGTAATAAAGGTGAACTCGCGAGATAGCCCTTGGTATGCTGATTATGCTAACTTTATTGTTTCCAAGTACTTGCCTCCAACCTTTTCAGCTCAGCAAAGGAGAAAATTCTTTTATGACTTGAGGCATTATTTTTGGGATGACCCACACTTATATAAAGAAGGAGTGGATGTATTATGCGAAGATGTGTTCCTGAATATGAACAACAAGAGATATTGAGTAAATGTCATGGTAGTGCTTATGGAGGACATCACGCCGGAGATAGAACCGCACAAAAGGTTCTACAATCAGGTTTTTATTGGCCAACTCTCTTCAAAGATGCAAGGAAGTTTATTTTATCTTGTGATGAATGTCAAAGGGTTGGTAATATCTCCAGACGCAATGAAATGCCTATGAATTATACTCTTGTTATTGAACCATTCGATTGTTGGGGATTTGACTTCATGGGTCCTTTCCCTTCTTCAGAAGGTAACACTCATATACTTGTCGCTGTTGATTACGTTACTAAATGGGTAGAAGCCATACCCACAAAAAGTGCTGATGGTGAGACTTCTTTAAAAATGCTTTTAGATATTATTTTTCCTAGATTTGGAGTACCTAGATATATTATGACTGATGGAGGTTCTCATTTTATTCATGGAGGTTTTAGAAAAACTCTTGCTAAGTATGGTATTAATCATAGAATTGCTTCCGCTTATCATCCTCAAACTAGTGGGCAAGTAGAATTATCAAATAGAGAGATTAAATCTATTTTGGGAAAGACTGTTAATAAATCTAGAAAGAATTGGGCTATTAAATTGAAGGATGCATTATGGGCTTATAGAACTGCTTATAAAAATCCTATGGGTATGTCGCCTTATAAAATGGTTTATGGGAAAGCTTGTCATTTACCTTTAGAATTAGAGCACAAAGCTTATTGGGCTGTAAGAGAACTAAATAAAGATCCTAAACTTGCCGGTAAGAAGAGATTGCTACAATTGAGTTCTTTAGATGAATGGAGAAGTGAAGCATATGAAAATGCTAAACTCTTTAAGGAGAAAGTTAAGAAATGGCATGATAAAAGAATTATCAAAAGAGAATTTAATGTTGGGGATAAAGTCCTATTGTATCGGTCTCGTCTCAGATTCTTTGCAGGGAAGTTGCTCTCAAAGTGGGAAGGACCATATATTATTGTGGAGGTGTATCGTTCAGGGGCAATTAAAATTAGCTCTCTGCAAGGTGATGCCACACAAGTAGTTAATGGACAAAGACTCAAGCATTATATCTCTGGAGATTCTTATAATGAAGATGTTGATGTTATTCAAGTGGTAACTCCGGAAGCTTTCATCAAAGGTCAAACTGACAGTTCTGCAGAGTTCGACTTTGAATAGGTAACAGTACTGGTAATAAAAAGTCCGCGATTTACTTTCCGAACAATGTTTTTGCTGTTTTTGGAAAATATGAAAAATTACGAGATCGAAACGGAGTGGAGGAGACGCACGAGGGCGTGCCCCCATAGGCCGGCGCGGGCCCCAGCCTGGCCGCGCCACCCTATGAGGACACCGCCTCGTTGTCCCTCTCCGACTCTTGTTCGACCTGGTACTTTCCTTCTGACGTGAAATTTTTTCTATATAATCCCCCGTACCCCTGGAGGTCCGTATATCGTTTTCTCGCCGTGTTTTGTTTCGAGCTGTTTTGCCAGGATCTGCTTCGGATCTAGATCCACCATGTCTTCGTCGGGAACTCCGAAGGACAGCTTCTTTGAGGACGTCGTCAACCCGTACATGAACGAGCTGAAGATGCACCCCAAGGAATTGCTGCTCGTAGATGGAGAGTTGCAGATCAAAGATGTCCAGGGTCCTAAAGGAGAAGGAAGCTTGGAAGACAGGGTGGAGAAACTAGAACAAGAGGTCTTCAACTACAAGAAGATGGCTGAGCGTGAAGTGGACATCTTTCACAAGATTGTGTCTGAACTTATTGATGGACACAAGAAGGAGACTGCAAAGTTGTGGGACGATATCTTCTCGCTTCACGACACCACCAACAAACTCCAAGCTCAACTCTATGATGTTCAGAATCAAAACTGTGAGTATGAAAACAGGTTTAAACGCATAAGTTATGCTGCTAGTTTCAGGATTCCGGAGACCAAGATGTCTTTTGTTGATGGAGAGCCTCTTCCTTGGAAGTCTGATGATGGCAAGGATTCACCATCATCACCAAAGGAGTAATTCACCATCGGTATTGGCATCCCCTTGGTTTGTTCCAAGCTTGGAGGAGTGCTGCGGTATCACATCATCACTATCTTTTACTTTTTATTATCAAGTAGTGTCATATCATGAGTAGGGAAGTTATCATATAAGATGTGTTGCGGTATGGAAGTATCTCTCTTTAGTTGGTTATCTATGTATCCCTTGGTGTGAGTTATCGTTATAGAATATTAATGAGAAGTTTTATCATTTACATATTGCACATCTTATTTTAGTTTGCAATCTCTATTATGTGATTGATCTTGTTGTTAGTATTGGCATCACTTTAGGAGCATTGAGTAAATCTATTTGGTTTTGGCAAACTTAGCATTGGTCAATAGCAACAACACTTTGAGTTTAAGAAGAATAGAGAAGAAATACATGTAGATATGTTAGTTCATTGTACTACTTTCTTGATTAATTATGAGCTTGGTATTCTGAAGTTAAAATTGTTTGTGTTTACAAGTAAGATGCATGATTGTTTCTATCACATGTATATTTGTTTGTTTACCTCAACTCTTATGCTTGCTAATCAACCTTGCTAGCCAAAGACCTGTACTGAGAGGGAATGCTTCTCGTGCATCCAAACCTTTAAACCAAAACCCATGCCATGTGTGTCCACTATAACTACCTATTATGTGGTATTTCCTGCCACTCAAGTAAATACTTCATGTGCTACCTTTAAACAATTCAAAACTTTATTACTCCTTATTTGTGTCAATGTTTTATAGCTCATGAGGAAGTATGTGGTGTTTATCTTTCAATCTTGTTGGGCAACTTTCACCAATGGACTAGTGGCTTCATCCACTTATCCAATAACTTTGCAAAAAGAGCTGGCAATGGGGTTCCCAGTCCCAAGTTAATTAACTTTTGTAATTTTACAAATAGACACTCCTCCATGGTATGTGATTGTTGGACGGCACCCGAGGATTCGGTTAGCCATGGCTTGAGAAGGCAAAGGTGGGGAGGAGTGTCATCTAAATAAAACTAAAATAAAAAGACGCTCCTTCATGGTATGAGATTGCTGGCAGGCACCCGAGGATTCGGTTAGCCATGGTTTGTGAAAGCAAAGGTTGGAAGGAGTGTCAACCAAAAAGAAAACTTTATGGGAGCCGCTCTTTGAGAGTTTGTCTGGCAAGGGGGTTAGAGTACCCGCTACCAGTCGTTGACAACAACAAACACCTCTCAAAACTTTACTTTTATGCTCTCTATATGATTTTAAAACTTGAAAAGCTCTAGCACATGATTTAATCCCTGCTTCCCTCTGCGAAGGGCCTATCTTTTACTTTATGTTGAGTCAGTAAACCTATTTCCCTCCATCTTGAGCAAGCAATTGAGTTGTTGTGATCCAACCATCTATATTGTGATTTATTTAGTCATGCCTTTTATTCTTCCTTGTTTAGTACAAGTTTTATCTGATGAATATAGCTTTGAAGATTATCAATGATTATGAGGAGATTATTATGATTGAGTATGCAAGTTGTGCTATATAAGCTTTAATATAAGAGCTCCGCTCGATAGATAAGTATAATCTGTTAACTGTTCTTTGACCAAGAACGAAGTTTGCCATCACCAATTATGATTTCCTATGCACCTTTACTTGTGATTTCCTTTTACTTGCTTCAAGTTGAGTTATATGAGGAAGTTGTTCACTAGAATGTCTTGTGTGAATTAATATGATGCTTCTTGTCCGTATTTTATTTATCGACTCTTCACTCAATAAACATGTGGTCTTGTTTACTGAGCTCAGTTTCGCTTGGGGACAAGCGAAGTCTAAGCTTGGGGGAGTTGATACGTCCATTTTGCATCACTATTTTATATCATAATTTACTATTATTCATTGATATATTTCATATTTAGAGATGATACTTATGTTATTTCATCTATTTTGCATGTTTCATGATTATTGGAGAATCGCGCACCGGAGTCAGGATTCTGCTGGAAAAAGCACCGTCGAATGCAATATTTCGGAAGATCGCAATTGATGGAAATTATACGAAAAATCCTATTTTTCCAGAAGACGAAGGGAGCCAGAAGGGGAGCCGAGGAGGGCCGCCATGGGCCCACCTCATAGGCCGGCGCGGCCCTGCCCCGGCCGCGCCGCCTGTGAGGAGGGGGCCCACAGCCCCCTCTGGCCGCCTCTCTTTCGCGTACTTCTTCGCCTCAAAAACCTAAGCTCCAGAGGATAGTCGCGAAGAGTCACAGCCGCCTCTGCGGGGCGGAGAACACCAGAGAGAAAAGAGCTCTCCGGCGGGCAGGAATCCGCCGGGAAATTCCTCCCGGAGGGGGAATCGACGCCATCGTCACCGTCATCGAGCTGGACATCATCTCCATCACCATCGTCATCATCTCCATCATCATCACCGCCATCTCCACCGCTGCACCTCGTCACCGCTGTAATAATTTGGGTTGGATCTTGATTGTTTGATAGGGGAAACTCTCCCGGTGTTGATTTCTACTTGTTATTGATGCTATTGAGTGAAACCATTGAACCAAGGTTTATGTTCAGATTGTTATTCATCATCATATCACCTCTGATCATGTTCCATATGATGTCTCGTGAGTAGTTCGTTTAGTTCTTGAGGACATGGGTGAAGTCTAAATGTTAGTAGTGAATTATGGTTGAGTAATATTCAATGTTATGATATTTAAGTTGTGGTGTTATTCTTCTAGTGGTGTCATGTGAACGTCGACTACATGATACTTCACCATTTATGGGCCTAGGGGAATGCATCTTGTATTCGTTTGCCAATTGCGGGGTTGCCGGAGTGACAGAAACCTAAACCCCCGTTGGTATATCGATGCAGGAGGGATAGCAGGATCTCAGAGTTTAAGGCTGTGGTTAGATTTATCTTAATTACTTTCTTGTAGTTGCGGATGCTTGCAAGGGGTATAATCACAAGTATGTATTAGTCCTAGGAAGGGCGGTGCATTAGCATAGGTTCACCCACACAACACTTATCAAAACAATGAAGATTAATCAGCTGTATGAAGCGAAAGCACTAGACTAAATTCCCGTGTGTCCTCAAGAACGTTTGGTCATTATAAGTAAACAAACCGGATTGTCCTTTGTGCTAAAAAGGATTGGGCCACTCGCTGCAATTATTTCTCTCGCATTTTACTTACTCGTACTTTATTTATCTGCACATCAAAACCCCCGAATACTTGTCCGAGCATTTACAGTGAATCCTTCATCGAAACTGCTTGTCAACACCTTCTGCTCCTCGTTGGGTTCGACACTCTTAATTATCGAAAGTACTACGATACACCCCCTATACTTGTGGGTCATCAAGAAGCTAGAGTTTGAAGTCATTGACTGGCCGTCGCAATATCATGCCCTCTTGAGACGACCCGCATATGCTAGGTTTATGGCTGTGCCGCACTACACATATCTGTTATGGAGGATCCCCGGACCTAAGGGCCCAATAACAGTCGAAGGAAGTTTTGCCCTGGCAGAGAAGTGCGACAAGGATTTTCACAAGCTATCCGAAACATTCAGAATGCAAGCCAAATACGAGGCATCTAAGCTGACCACCAACTATGAAGTGTTACTAGACAGAGGTAGATCCTTGCAGGAGCAAGCTTTCGACACCTCCAAGGATTCCAAGAAAGTGCAGATCCACCCGACAGATCCTAAAAGGACACCATCCATCGCAACTAAATTGGATAGCGCATAGGAAAGACCGCTCGTCAAGTTCCTCCGTGAGCGCTGGGAAATCTTCGCATGGTGCCCAGCTGACATGCCAGGAGTACCTAGGGAACTTGCCGATCACCCTCTTAATTTAGATCCAAGAGCCAGACCAATTCGACAACTTTGCGGCGTTTCTCCGAGCCGAATCGCAAAGCTATGTTATCTGAGATCCGTCGACTCAAAGAAGCTGGTTTCATTAAAGAACTACACACTGAGACCACGTGGATCGCTAACCTAGTGCTAGTCCCGAAGGAAAAAACTAAAGTCCTTCGCATGTGCGTCGATTTCACGTGTCTCAACAAACATTGTCCAAAGTATCACTTTCCCCTCCCAAGGATCGATCAAATTATCGACTCCACGGCAGGTTGCGAACGTCTGATACGTCCCAAACGTATCTATAATTTCTTATGTTCCATGCTACTTTTATGATGATACTCACATGTTTTATACACATTATATGTCATTATTATGCATTTTCCGGCACTAACCTATTGACGAGATGCCGAAGAGCCAGTTGCTGTTTTCTGCTGTTTTGGTTTCAGAAATCCTAGTAAGGAAATATTCTCGGAATTGGACGAAATCAACGCCCAGGGCTTATTTTTCCATGAAGCTTCCAGAAGACCGAGGGGACGAAGTGGGGCCACGGGGCGCCGCCACACTAGGCGGCGCGGCCTAGAGGGGGCCCGCGCGGCCCTAGCGTGTGGGGTCCCCGTGACTCTCCGACTCGCCCTTCCGCCTACTTAAAGCCTCCGTCGCGAAATCCCCAGTCCGAGAGCCACGATACGGAAAACCTTCCGAGACGCCGCCGCCAATCCCATCTCGGGGGATTCAGGAGATCGCCTCCGGCACCCTGCCGGAGAGGGGAATCATCTCCCGGTCTCTTCATCGCCATGATCGCCTCCGGATCGATGTGTGAGTAGTTCACCCCTGGACTATGGGTCCATAGCAGTAGCTAGATGGTCGTCTTCTCCTCATTGTGCTATCATGTTAGATCTTGTGAGCTGCCTATCATGATCAAGATCATCTATTTGTAATCCTACATGTTGTGTTTGTTGGGATCCGATGAATATTGAATACTATGTCAAGTTGATTATCAATCTATCATATATGTTATTTATGTTCTTGCATGCTCTCCGTTGCTAGTAGAGGCTCTGGCCAAGTTGATACTTGTGACTCCAAGAGGGAGTATTTATGCTCGATAGTGGGTTCATGCCTCCATTAAATCTGGGACAGTGACAGAAAGTTCTAAGGTTGTGGATGTGTTGTTGCCACTAGGGATAAAACATCGATGCTTTGTCTAAGGATATTTTTGTTGATTACATTACGCACCATACTTAATGCAATTGTCTGTTGTTTACAACTTAATACTGGAGGGGGTTCGGATGATAACCTGAAGGTGGACTTTTTAGGCATAGATGCATGCTGGATAGCGGTCTATGTACTTTGTCGTAATGCCCTGATTAAATCTCATAGTACTCATCATGATATATGTATGTGCATTGTTATGCCTTTTTTATTTGTCAATTGCCCAACTGTAATTTGTTCACCCAACATCTGCTATCTTATGGGAGAGACACCACTAGTGAACTGTGGACCCCAGTCCTATTCTTTACATCTGAAATACAATCTACTGCAATTGTTCTTTACTGTTCTTCGCAAACAAACAATCATCATCCACACTATACATCTAATCCTTTGTTTACAGCAAGCCGGTGAGATTGACATCCTCACTGTTACGTTGGGGCAAAGTTCTGTGATCGTGTTGTGCAGGTTCCACGTTGGCGCCGGAATCCCTGGTGTTGCGCCGCACTACACTCCGCCACCATCAACCTTCAACGTGCTTCTTGACTCCTACTGGTTCGATTAAACCTTGGTTTCTTAAGGGAAAACTTGCTACTGTGCGCATCACACCTTCCTCTTGGGGTTCCCAACGGACGTGTCAACTACACGCATCAAGCAAATTTCTGGCGCCGTTGCCGGGGAGATCAAGACACGCTGCAAGGGGAGTCTCCACTTCCAATCTCTTTACTTTGTTTTTGTCTTGCTTTATTTTATTTACTGCTTTGTTTGCTGCATTATATCAAAACACAAAAAAATTATTTGCTAGTTTTACTTTATTTACTGTCTTGTTCTCTATATTAAAAACACAAAAAAATTAGTTACTTGCATTTTTACTTCTGTTATCATGTCTAGCTCTGCACCTGTTACTTCTTCACCTGAGGAATTAGTCTTCACTTTTAAACAAGGGGATGAGGAGAGTTTTAAAGATGCTTGGTCCAGAATTTTTGATTCTTATCGTAAAGCTGAACCTCAAATGACTCTAAGTTTGCTCCTTAGTAATTTTTATTTTGGGCTTATGATTCGCTATAGATATGCCTTGGATGCTGTAGTGGGAGGAGATTTCCTTCATTGCGATGGTGATCAAGCTTTTAATGCCATAAAAAAATTAGTTGCATCACATAGTTCAGCTAATAACTTTGATTCAGCTCTTATTAGCATTTATAATAGATTAAACACTCTTGAGACAAGTGCATCTTGCTTGAAAGAAAATTATAGTTATGTTCGTAACCGTCTTGATCAAGTTTTAGTGAACTCTGAACCTTCAACATGGGACCCTACTATTAAAGTTGTTATTGGTGGTGAAACTTTTCATGCCAATTGTGATATTATGTCTGAATTTTGCCTTATGCCTAAGAGTATTTATGAATCTTTGACACTTTGGGGACTCGTTGAAGGGGGAGAAGGAATAACTCTTATTGATAACTCTGTTATAACTCCTAAGGGAATAGCCGAGGGTGTGCATACAACCATTCTTGGAAGAACAATATCCATTGATTATCTTGTTATTGAATGTGTAGGAACAGGACAAATCACACTCGGAAGATCCCTGCTGAAACTATTGGGAGCAGTCATAAATGTGGGAGAAGGCACCCTAAAATTCACCTCTACACCGGGAGGTAGACATGTATTCCCTAAATCAAAGGGTAAGAAAAAGAATAAGAAAGGTGGGCGCAATGCCCGAGGTAATGCTTCATCTCTTGATAATACTTGATACACACTTTCTGCGCCTAGCTGAAAGGCGTTAAAGAAAAACGCTTATGGGAGACAACCCATTATTTTACTTCTGCACTTTATTTTATATTTGAGTCTTGGAAGTTGTTTACTACTGTAGCAACCTCTCCTTATCTTTATTTTATTGCATTGTTGTGCCAAGTAAAGTCTTTGATAGTAAAGTCAATACGAGATTTGGATTACTACGCAGAAACAGATTTCCTGCTGTCACGAATCTGGGCAGAATTCTCTGTAGGTAACTCAAAAAAATCTGCCAATTTACGTGCGTGATCCTCAGATATGTACACAACTTTCATTCAATTTGGGCATTTTCATCTGAGCAAGTCTGGTGCCACTTTAAAATTCGTCTTTACGAACTGTTCTGTTTTGACAGATTCTGCCTTTTATTTCGCATTGCCTGTTTTGCTATGTTAGATGGATTTATTTGCTCCATTAACTTTCAGTAGCTTTGTGAAATGTCCAGAAGTGTTAAGAATGATTATGTCACCTCTGAATATATGAATTATGCACTGACCCTCTAATGAGTTTGTTTCGAGTTTGGTGTGGAGGAAGTTTTCAAGGGTCAAGAGAGGAGGATGATACAATATGATCAAGAAGAGTGAAAAGTCAAAGCTTGGGGATGCCCCGTGGTTCATCCCTGCATATTTTAAGAAGACTCAAGCGTCTAAGCTTGGGGATGCCCAAGGCATCCCTTCTTCATCGACAACTTATCAGGTTCCTCTAGTGAAACTATATTTTTATTCCGTCACATCTTATGTGCTTTACTTGGAGCGTCTGTTTGTTTTTTTTTTATTTTCGTTTGTTTGAATAAGATCAGATCCTAGCATTATTTGTTTGGGAGAGAGACACGCTCCGCTGTTTCGTATGAACACATATGTTCTTAGCTTTATCTTTAATGTTCATTGCGAAATTTGAACTATTTCATTCATTGTTATATGGTTGGAAACGGAAAATGCCGCATGTGGTAAATGGTTTAATGTCTTGAATAATGTGATACTTGGCAATTGTTGTGCTCATATAGATCATGTTTAAGCTCTTGCATCATGTACCTTGTACCCATTAATGAATAACTACATAGAGCTTGTTAAAATTTGGTTTGCATGATTGATCTCTAGAGTCTAGATATTTTCTGGTTAAGGTGTTTGAACAACAAGGAGACAATGTAAAGTCTTATAATAGCTACAATATGTTCATATGTAAGCTTTGCTGCACCTTTTATACTTGAGTTTGCTTCAAACAACCTTGCTAGCCTAGCCTTGTATTGAGAGGGAATTCTTCTCATGCATCCAAATCCTTGAGCCAATAACCATGCCATTTGTGTCCACCATACCTACCTACTACATGGTATTTCTCCGCCATTCCAAAGTACATTACTTGAGTGCTACCTTTAAAATTTCTATTCTTTACCTTTACAATATATAGCTCATGGGACAAAATAGCTTAAAAACTATCGTGGTGAAGAATATGTACTTATGTGTCTTATTTCTTAGTAAGTTACTTGTTGAGCGGTAACCATGTTTTCTGGGGACGCCATCACCTTTGTTGAATATCATGTGAGTTGCTATGCATGTTCGTCTTGTCTGAAGTAAGGGCGGTTCTCACAATCAAATGGTTTGAGTATGCATCTGTTAGAGAAGAACATTGGGCCGCTAACTAAAGCCATGATTCATGGTGGAAGTTTCAGTGTGGACAGCTAATCCTCAATCTCTTATGAGAATATTAACTGTTGTTGAATGCTTATGCATTAAAGAGGAGTCTATTATCTGTTGTCTATGTTGTCCCGGTATGGGTGTCTAAGTTGAGAATGATCAAAAGCGAGAAATCCAATGCAAACCTTCTCCTTAGACCCTTGTACAGGCGGCATAGAGGTACCCCTTTGTGACACTTGGTTGAAACATATGTCATGCAATGATAATCCGTGTTAATCCAAGATAATTAGGACAAGGTGCGAGCACTATTAGTATACTATGCATGAGGCTTGCAACTTATAAGATATCTTATACATAACACATATGCTTTATTACTACCGTTGACAAAATTGTTTCTTGTTTTCAAAATGAAAAGCTCTAGCACAAATATAGTAATCAATGCTTCCCTCTGCGAAGGGCCTATCTTTTACTTTATTGTTGAGTCAGTTTGCCTATTCTTTCTATCCTAGAAGCAAACACTTGTGTCAACTGTGTGCATTGATTCTTACATGTTTACTTATTGCACCTGTTATACTACTTTATGTTGACAATTATCCATGAGATATATATGTTGAAGTTGAAAGCAACTGCTGAAACTTATATCTTCCTTTGTGTTGCTTCAACGCCTTTACTTTGAATTTATTGCTTTATGAGTAACTCTTATGCAAGTCTTATTGATGCTTGTCTTGAAAGTATTATTCATGAAAAGTCTTTGCTATATGATTCATTTGTTTACTCATTATCTTCATCATTGCTTCGAATCGCTGCATTCATCTCATATGCTTTACAATAGTATGATCAAGATTATGATAGCATGTCACTTCAGAAATTATCTTTATTATCGTTTACCTACTCGAGGGCGAGTAGGAACTAAGCTTGGGGATGCTTGATACGTCCCAAACGTATCTATAATTTCTTATGTTCCATGCTACTTTTATGATGATACTCACATGTTTTATACACATTATATGTCATTATTATGCATTTTCCGCCTAACCTATTGACGAGATGCCGAAGAGCCAGCTGTTGTTTTCTGCTGTTTTGGTTTCAGAAATCCTAGTAAGGAAATATTCTCGAATTGGACGAAATCAACGCCCAGGGCTTATTTTTCCACGAAGCTTCCGAAGACCGAGGAAGTGGGGCCACGGGGCGCCGCCACACTAGGGCGGCGCGGCCTAGAGGCCCGCGCGGCCCTAGCGTGTGGGGCCCCGTGACTCTCCCGACTCCGCCCTTCCGCCTACTTAAAGCCTCCGTCGCGAAATCCCCACCGAGAGCCACGATACGGAAAACCTTCCGAGACGCCGCCGCCGCCAATCCCATCTCGGGGGATTCAGGAGATCGCCTCCGGCACCCTGCCGGAGGGGAATCATCTCCCGAGGTCTCTTCATCGCCATGATCGCCTCCGGATCGATGTGTGAGTAGTTCACCCCTGGACTATGGGTCCATAGCGTAGCTAGATGGTCGTCTTGTCCTCATTGTGCTATCATGTTAGATCTTGTGAGCTGCCTATCATGATCAAGATCATCTATTTGTAATCCTACATGTTGTGTTTGTTGGGATCCGATGAATATTGAATACTATGTCAAGTTGATTATCAATCTATCATATATGTTATTTATGTTCTTGCATGCTCTCCGTTGCTAGTAGAGGCTCTGGCCAAGTTGATACTTGTGACTCCAAGAGGGAGTATTTATGCTCGATAGTGGGTTCATGCCTCCATTAAATCTGGGACAGTGACAGAAAGTTCTAAGGTTGTGGATGTGTTGCCACTAGGGATAAAACATCGATGCTTTCTCTAAGGATATTTGTGTTGATTACATTACGCACCATACTTAATGCAATTGTCTGTTGTTTACAACTTAATACTGGAGGGGGTTCGGATGATAACCTGAAGGTGGACTTTTTAGGCATAGATGCATGCTGGATAGCGGTCTATGTACTTTGTCGTAATGCCCTGATTAAATCTCATAGTACTCATCATGATATATGTATGTGCATTGTTATGCCTTCTTTATTTGTCAATTGCCCAACGTAATTTGTTCACCCAACATCTGCTATCTTATGGGAGAGACACCACTAGTGAACCTGGACCCCGGTCCTATTCTTTACATCTGAAATACAATCTACTGCAATTGTTCTTTACTGTTTTCGCAAACAAACAATCATCATCCACACTATACATCTAATCCTTTGTTTACAGCAAGCCGGTGAGATTGACAACCTCACTTACGTTGGGGCAAAGTTAATTGTGTTGTGCAGGTTCCACGTTGGCGCCGGAATCCCGGTGTTGCGCCGCACTACACTCCGCCACCATCAACCTTCAACATGCTTCTTGACTCCTACTGGTTCGATTAAACCTTGGTTTCTTACTGAGGGAAACTTGCTACTGTGCGCATCACACCTTCCTCTTGGGGTTCCCAACGGACGTGTCAACTACACGCATCAACGTCTTTCCTTCATGGACGCGTATTTTGGTTACAATCAGATCCTCCTAAAAGAAGAGGATGAAGTCAAAACAACTTGTATAACCCTTTATGGTGTATTCTGTTACAGAACAATACCTTTCGGGTTAAAAAACGCAGGAGCCATATATCAAAGGATGGTGCAGAAGTGTCTTGCCACGTAAATCGGAAAAACGTCCAAGTATACATTGATAACGTAGTCATCACAACAAAGCAAGGGTCATCCCTCATCGATGATCTTCGGGAAACTTTTGACAACCTCGACAAGTTACGTCTGAAACTGAACCCGACAAAATGTTCCTTTGGCATTCCTGCGGGAGAACTCCTCGGATACTTGGTGTCGGCTAGAGGAATCGAGGCCAATCCAGAGAAAATAAAAGCTATCATGACGATGAGAAAACCAACCAAGCTTAAAGAGATACAGCAGCTAACTAGACCTGTCGGAGGTTTGAGCAGATTTGTCGTAAGGTTGGGAGAAAAGTGTTGCCCTTTTCCTCTCTTATCAAGCAAGGGGAAAAGTTCGAGTGGAACGAAGAAGCAGACAAGGCCATTGAGCATCTGAATCGTACAATCTCAACACCACCAGTACTGGTGGCGCCACGAGAAAAAAACCTTTGCTGTTGTACATAGCGGCCACACCTCAAGTGGTTCGTACGGTTCTCGTGGTAGAATGAGAAGAAGAAGGAAAATTCATGGAGTCCAGCGACCAGTATATTTCCTTAGCGAAGTCTTATCACCATCTAAGCAGCGCTACCCGCATTATCAGAAGTTGGCATATGGAGTCTTCATGTCAGCAACAAAGCTAAGACATTATTTTTCGGCACACCCTATAATAGTGGTAAATGAGGCACCTCTCTCGAACATCTTGAACAATCCAGAAACTACAGGACGTGTCTCCATTTGGGGAATCGAACTTTCCCCTCAGGACATCACATACGCAAAGAGAAAAGCAATCAAGTCACAAATTTTGTCGGACTTTGTTGCAGAGTGGATGGAACTCCAAAACACAAGACCTCCAGATTTGTCGAGTACCTGGCATATGAACTTCGACAGGTCCAAGAGATTATAAGGAGCTGGAGCAGGCGTGGTATTTATTTCACCGCAAGGCGACAAGCTGAAGTACATATTACGGATGACCTTCCCCAATGCATCGAACAATGAAGCAGAATATGAAGCTCTTATTCACGGGATGAAGATGGCGAAAGCATGTGGCGCTACTCGCCTCAAAATCTTTGGCGACTCCGAGTTGGTTGCACAACAGGTGATGAACAAGTGTGATGCAGTCAATGACAGCATGATAGCATACAAAGAGGTATACAATGAACTCGAGAAAACCTTTGACGGTTGCGAAGTAAATCATGTTAGACTCAATGATGAAGCTGACGTTTTGGCAAACATCGGGTCACAATATCTGCCCATACCACCTGGAGTTTTTTTGGGAGGAAATCAGCGAGAGATCAACCAAGTCAAAGAAAACGACAGCGCCGAAGCAGCCGAAGTGTAAGGGTATTTTACCCTTATCCATTATTTTGGTTACAATGACACCGTAGCTAGAGTATTTGGACTAATACATGCCTACAAGATTATTCTCAGGTATTAGTCTAACAGGCATAATGGTGTATCATTGGAACAAGAAGGCGAAGGGAGACTCCCCACTTTGAAGAAAACAAAGGTAGCTCAGGCCGGCGTACGGCTCGGCGGCACCGGGTGCCACACCGGCTGGTCCAGCGCAGACCGGCCCTGGCACCGGTGCACACCGAGTTGATTCTAGGGAGCCAACACCTCTCGCCCGGTGTCAGCGTCCGGTCGCTGCCGGCTGGCCCGACATCTAGCCCGGCGGCACCGGCCCCAGCACCGGACCACCCGACGTATACTCCTACACCGATGACTACCAAAGCGATGTCGTAAGCACGAACGTCATCCGCACTGTCCAGCGCAGGCCCGGCACCGGTGTGGCACCGGCCAGCCCGGTGGCAGGGCTGGCACACCGGCCTCTTCGACAAAATGTTGAGCTGGACAAGTTGTCAACGGTCTGCAACAGTTGGATTTCAAGTGGAACTATAAATAGCCCTTCTCCTACCTTAGAACGGTTAGGCACTACACTACAAACTGTTCTTGAGCTCTCTCTCTCTCTCGTACTCCATTGATAGAAACACCAAAAGCCTCAGATCTCTCTCCTCCTCCACCCAAACTCAAATCCATCCGGGGAAAAGCTAGAGGAAGTCTCGATCTATAGTTCCACCGAGCCAAATCATGTGCCCCTTGTATTCATCAAGATACATGCTCTCTACGGTTTCTTGGAAACCCTAGGTGGGAAAAAGCGTTTGGAAGCATCCGGGCTTTGGATTTGCTCCCGACTCCGCCCTTCCGCCTACTTAAAGCCTTCGTCGCGAAACCCTCTGTACCGAGAGCCACGATACGGAAAACCTTCCAGAGATGCCGCCGCCGCCAATCCCATCTCGGGATTCAGGAGATCGCCTCCGGCACCAGAGGGGAATCATCTCCCGGAGGTCTCTTCATCGCCATGATCGCCTCCGGATCGATGTGTGAGTAGTTCACCCCTGGACTATGGGTCCATAGCAGTAGCTAGATGGTTGTCTTCTCCTCATTGTGCTATCATGTTAGATCTTGTGAGCTGCCTATCATGATCAAGATCATCTATTTGTAATGCTACATGTTGTGTTTGTTGGGATCGGATGAATATTGAATACTATGTCAAGTTGATTATCAATCTATCATATATGTTGTTTATGTTCTTGCATGCTCTCCGTTGCTAGTAGAGGCTCTGGCCAAGTTGATACTTGTAACTCCAAGAGGGAGTATTTATGCTCGATAGTGGGTTCATGCCTCCATTGAATCTGGGACAGTGTAAAGTTCTAAGGTTGTGGATGTGCTGTTGCCACTAGGGATAAAACATCAATGCTTTGTCTAAGAATATTTGTGTTGATTACATTACGCACCATACTTAATGCAATTGTCTGTTGTTTGCAACTTAATACCGGAAGGGGTTGGGATGATAACCTGAAAGTGGACTTTCTAGGCATAGATGCATGCTGGATAGCGGTCTATGTACTTTGTCGTAATGCCCTGATTAAATCTCATAGTACTCATCATGATATATGTATGTGCATTGTTATGCCTTCTTTATTTGTCAATTGCCCAACTATAATTTGTTCACCCAACATGATATTTATCTTATGGGAGAGACACCACTAGTGAACTGTGGACCCCGGTCCATTCTTTACATCTGAAATACAATCTACTGCAATTGTTCTTTACTGTTCTTCGTAAACAAACATCATCTTCCACACTATACAATTAATCCTTTGTTTACAGAAGCCGGTGAGATTGACAACCTCACTGTACGTTGGGGCAAAGTACTTTGATTGTGTTGTGCAGGTTCCACGTTGGCGCCGGAATCCCTGGTGTTGCGCCGCACTACACTCCGTCACCAATGACCTTCACGTGATCCTTGACTCCTACTGGTTCGATAAACCTTGGTTTCTTACTAAGGGAAAACTTTCTACTGTACGCATCACACCTTCCTCTTGGGGTTCCCAACGGACGTGTGTTAACTGCACGCATCAATACCTTGCATATCATTCGTGCATATATTTTAATATATATTTGAACATATTCTTGGGGATATATATATATTTCAATCTCTCTCTCTCGATCTATATATCGTTGGTGGCCAAGAAACGCACTTATATATATACGCATGCACTTTATGCGCAAAGGCGCGGTGCCTCTAATAATGTGTGTGTGCACTCGATCGATGATCCCTAAACCTTAAACCCTAAAACCCTAATCCCTAATCCCTAATTATACCCTAAACGTACACCCTAAACACCCTAAACACTAAACCCTAAACCCTAGACCCTAAACCCTAAACACTACACCCTAAACCCTAAACCCTAAACCCTAAACACTAAACCCTAAACCCTAAACCCTAACCCTAGACCCTAAACACTAAACCCTAAACCCTAAAACTTAGACCCTAAACCCTAATTAACCCTAACCCTAACCCTAAAACCCAAGCTAGCTAACCCTAAACCCTAAACCCTAATTAAGCCCTACATATATAGGCCAATGACACTTAATTGCACATCAAGCAGGCGACCAACTAATTAGCGCTGATAAATTAATTAACTTGAATTTTGACAAGTTCTCTCGAATGAAAACACATTTGATTAAGTTGCCTAATAATATGTATACAATTAGTGCGCATGCGCGCATGGCATACCTTGCACATATCATTCGTGCATATATTTCAATATATATTTGAACATATTCTTGGGGATATATATATATATATTTCAATCTCTCTCTCGATCTATATATCGTTGGTGGCCAAAAAACACACTTATATACGCATGCACTTTATGCGCAAAGGCGCGGGTGCCTCTAATAATGTGTGTGTGCACTCGATCGATGATCCCTAAACCTAAACCCTAAAACCCTAATCCCTAATCCCTAATTAAACCCTAAACATACACCCTAAACACCCTAAACATTAAACCCTAAACCCTAGACCCTAAACCCTAAACCCTAAACCCTAAACACTAAACCCTAAACCCTAAACACTAAACCCTAAACCCTAACCCTAACCCCTAGCTAACCCTAAACCCTAAACCCTAATTAAACCCTAACCCTAACCCCTAGCTAACCCTAAACCCTAAACCCTAATTAAACCCTACATATATAGGCCAACGACACTTAATTGCGCGGGTGCCTCTAATAATGTGTGTGCGCACTCGATCGATGATCCGTAAACCTTAAACCATAAAACCCTAAAACCCTAATCTCCCTAATCCCTAATCCCTAAACACCCTAAACACCCTAAACACTAAACCCTAAACCATAACACTAAACCCTAAACCATGAACCCTAAACCCTAAACCCTAAACACTAAACCCTAAACACTAAACCCTAAACCCTAGACCCTAAACCCTGATTAACCCTAACCCTAACCCTAACCCCTAGGTAGTTAACCCTAAACCCTAATTAAACCCTACATATATAGGCCAACGACACTTAATTGTGCATCAAGCAGGCCAGGAATTATGATAAATTAATTAACTTGATTTTTGACAAGTTCTCTCGAATGAAAACACATTTGATTAAGTTGCCTCATAATATATATATATTTAGTGTGCATGCGCATGGCATACCTTGCATATCATTCGTGCATATATTTCAATATATATTTGAACATATTCTTGGGGATATATATATATTTCAATCTCTCTCTCTCGATCTATATATCGTTGGTGGCCAAAACACACTTATATACGCATGCACTTTATGCGCAAAGGCGCGGGTGCCTCTAATAATGTGTGTGTGCGCTCGATCGATGATCCCTAAACCCTAAACCCTAAAACCTTAATCCCTAATTAAACCCTAAACGTACACCCTAAACACCCTAAACACTATAGGCCAACGACACTTAATTGCGCGGGTGCCTCTAATAATGTGTGTGCGCACTCGATCGATGATATCCCTAAACCTTAAACCATAAATCCCTAAAACCCTAATCCCTAATCCCTAATCCCTAAACACCCTAAACACCCTAAACACTAAACCCTAAACCCTAAACAATAAACCCTAAACACTAAACCCTAAACCATAAACCCTAAACCCTAAACACTAAACCCTAAACACTAAACCCTAAACCCTAGACCCTAAACCCTAATTAACCCTAACCCTAACCCTAACCCCTAGGTGTAGCTAACCCTAAACCCTAAACCCTAATTAAACCCTACATATATATATATAGGCCAACGACACTTAATTGCGCATCAAGCAGGCGACCAACTAATTAGCGCTGATAAATTAATTAACTTGAATTTTGACAAGTTCTCGAATGAAAAACACGTACATTTGATTAAGTTGCCTCACAATATATATATATAATTAGTGTGCATGCATGGCCTACCATGCATGCATTCATGCATATATATTTTTTAATATATATTTGAACATATTCTTGGGGATTTCAATCTCTCTCTCTCTCTCTATCTATATATCGTGGCCAAAAACACATACATACGCATGCACTTTATGAGCAAAGGTGCGGGTGCCTCTAATAATAATGTGTGCGCACTCGATCGATGATCCCTAAACCTTAAACCCTAAAACCCTAAAACCCTAATCCCTAAACCCTAAACACCCTAATTAAACACCCTAGACCCTAAACCCTAACCCTAACCCATACTTAAAACACATAACCCCTCACTACAAGAAAAGTTGCCATGGCCGACAAAGTTGAAGTCGCGCCGTGGTTGCTGGTGTACCATGGCCGACGATTTTTGGTCTCTCCGTTGTGCATGTCAAAACATTTTTTTCTTTTTGAGGCCACCTAGCCCGACGAAAACGTCCAAAACGTCGCGTATGGTGGCCCGGACGTGGTGCATCTCGAATTCTCGGGTTCACCGGCCGAGTCAACGCAAATCCGCACCGCCGAGGGATGTAGGGCCCAGATGGCAGCCTCTCTGGCATTGTTTTTTTTCTTGTTCAACGCTCTCCGATCGAGCCGTTTACGATGCAGGATCATGGGTCCCGCATGTCATCCTCTATGAACCAAAATTCTTTCTATTCTTGGATTTTTTTACCCCCTGATTTCTGGCTACTTCCTTTTTCTTTTGATCCCTGCCGCCTTGGAAACGTTGAGACCGCTGCTGCTAATTGGGACCCGCATGTCATCCTCTATGAGCAATCAACTTTCTTTTCTTGGAGTTTTTTTGGCACCTCAAATTTGGTCACTTGCCTTTTCTTTGATCCCCGCCGCCTCTCAAACGGTGATACCGCTGCTAAATGGGACCCGCATGTCATCCTCTATGTACTATAAAACTTTCTTTTCTTGGATTTTTTGGCACCTCATATTTGGTCACTTACCTTTTTCTTTCGATCCCCTGCCGCCTCTCAAACGGTGAGACCGCTGCTGCTAAATGGGACCCGCATGTCATCCTCTATGTACTATAAAACTTTCTTTTCTTGGATTTTTTGGCACCTCATATTTGGTCACTTGCCTTTTTCTTTCGATCCCCTGCCGCCTTGACCGCTGCTGCTAAATGGGACCCGCATGTCATCCTCTATGTACAATCAAGTTTCTTTTCTTGAATTATTTTGGCTCCTGATATTTGGTCACTTGCCTTTTCTTTCGATCCCGTGCAGCCTCTCAAACGGTGATACCGTTGCTAAAACCCGCATGTCATCCTCTATGTACAATCAAGTTTCTTTTCTTGAATTATTTTTGGCTCCTAATATTTGGTCACTTGCCTTTTTCTTTCGATCTCATGCCACGTTTGAAACGTTGAGGAACCTGCTGGCTCATGGGACCCGCATGTCATCCTCTATGTGCTATAAAAGTTCATTTTCTTGGACTTTTTTTTCACCCTCTGATTTTTTGCTATTTCCTTTTTCTTTTGATCCCCCGCCGCCTTGGAAACGTTGAGTAAGCTGCTGACTCATGGGACCCGCATGTCATCCTCTATGTACAATCAACTTTCTTTTTCTTTTGATCTCAAGCCGCATTTGAAACGTTGAGACCGCTGCTGCTAATTGGGACCCGCATGTCATCCTCTATGTACAATAAAGTTTCTTTTCTTGGATTATCTTTGGCTCGATATTTTGTCACTTGCCTTTTTCTTTCGATCTCATGCCGCCTTTGAAACGTTGAGTAAGCTGCTGGCTCATGGGTCCCGCATGTCATCCTCTACGAACAATAAAGTTTCCTTTCTTGGAGTTATTTTTACCCTAATTTCTGGCTATTTGCCTTGTTCTTTTGATCTCCGCCCCTTTGAAACGATGAGGACGTTGTTGGCAGGTCGGTCCCACATGTCATCCTCTGTGAACAATAAAAGTTTCCTTTGATGGATTTATTTTGAATCCCTAATTAATTTCTGGATATTTCCTTTTTTTCCTTTGATCCCATGCCGCCTTGGAATCGTTGAGGATGCTGCCTCGTGGGTCCCGCATGTCATCCTCTCAGAACGGTAAATGTTTCTTTTCTTGGATTTTGTTTACCAAATGATTTTTGGCTTATATTTTATTTCGATCTCCTGCCGCCTTTAAAACGTTGAGGACGCTGCTGGCTCACGGGTCCCACATGTCACCTCTATGAACAATAAACACGAGGATGCTTGCCTCATGGGTCCCGCATGTCATCCTCTTAGAACGAAATGTTTCTTTTCTTGGATTTTTTACCAACATATTTTTGGTTTATTTTTTCTTTCCATCCCCTGCCGCCTTTAAAACGTTGACGACGCCGCTGGCTCATGGGTCCCCGATGTCGCCTCCCCGTACAAGAAACATGTGATATCTTGATTATTTTGCAGACAATAAACAGTGTATTGTGCTCTGAGCTATTTCAAACGGATAAATTAAATCTTTATTTTTACATAAACAAACTTATATGTTGAATCTCCTTGTTATTTTTTGTTTTTGCGAAGCATAGGACTTTCCTGTTTTTTTAGAAAATTCTGAACTTTCCTGTTTTGGAGTGGGCTGAAATTGTATGAGTCAAAAGGCCAAGCAGGATAGTTCGAAGGCCCAGATGTCCAGATGCAGCCCAATTGAAATCTTTCTTCTTGGATTTTTTTCACCCCCTGATTTCTGGCTACTTCATTTTCCTTTTTCTTTTGGTCCTGTGCCGCCTTGGAAACGTTGAGACCGCTGCTGCAAAATGGGACCCGCATGTCATCCTCTATGTACAATAAAATTTCTTTTCTTGGATTATTTTTGGCTCCTGATATTTGGTCACTTGCCTTTTCTTTCGATCCCGTGCAGCCTCTCAAACGGTGATACCGCTGCTGCTAAATGGGACCCGCATGTCATCCTCTATGTACACTCAAGTTTCTTTTCTTGAATTATTTTTGGCTCCCGATATTTGGTCACTTGCCTTTTCTTTCGATCTCATGCCACGTTTGAAACGTTGAGGAACCTGCTGGGACCCGCATGTCATCCTCTATGTGCTATAAAAGTTTATTTTCTTGGGTTTTTTTTCACCCTCTGATTTTTGGCTATTTCCTTTTCCTTTTGATCCCCTGCCGCCTTGGAAATGTTGAGTAAGCTGCTGACTCATGGGACCCGCATGTCATCCTCTATGTACAATCAACTTTCTTTTCTTTTGATCTCAAGCCGCATTCGAAACGTTGAGACCGCTGCTGCTAATTGGGACCCGCATGTTATCCTCTATGTACAATAAAGTTTTTTTCTTGAATTATCTTTGGCTCCTGATATTTTGTCACTTGGCTTTTTCTTTCGATCTCATGCCGCCTTTGAAACGTTGAGTAAGCTGCTGGCTCATGGGTCCCGCATGTCATCCTCTACGAACAATAAAAGTTTCCTTTCTTGGAGTTATTTTTGACCCCTAATTTCTGGCTATTTGCCTTTTTCTTTTGATCTCCTGCCCCCTTTGAAATGATGAGGACGCTGTTGGCAGGTCGGTCCCACATGTCATCCTCTGTATAATAAAAGTTTCCTTTGATGGATTTATTTTGAACCCCTAATTAATTTCTGGATATTTCCTTTTTTCCTTTGATCCCCTGCCGCCTTGGAATCGTTGAGGATGCTGCTGCCTCATGGGTCCCGCATGTCATCCTCTCAGAACGGTAAATGTTTATTTTCTTGGATTTTCTTTACCAAATGATTTTTGGCTTATATTTTATTTCGATCTCCTGCCGCCTTTAAAACGTTGAGGACGCTGCTGGCTCACGGGTCCCACATGTCGGCCTCTATGAACAATAAACGCTGAGGATGCTGCTGCCTCATGGGTCCCGCATGTCATCCTCTTAGAACGAAATGTTTCTTTTCTTGGATTTTTTATCAACATATTTTTGGTTTATTTTTTCTTTCCATCCCCTGCCGCCTTTAAAACGTTGACGACACTGCTGGCTCATGGGTCCCCGATGTCAGCCTCCCCGTACAAGAAACATGTGATATCTTGATTATTTTGCAGACAATAAACAGTGTATTGCGCTCTGAGCTATTTCAAACAGATAAATTAAATCTTTATTTTTACATAAACAAACTTATATGTTGAATCTCCTTGTTTTTTTTGTTTTTGCGAAGCATAGGACTTTCCTGTTTTTTTAGAAAATTCCGAACTTTCCTGTTTTGGAGTGGGCTGAAATTGTACGAATCAAAAGGCCTAGCAGGATAGTTCGAAGGCCCAGATGTCCAGATGCAGCCCAATTGAAATCTTTCTTTTCTTGGATTTTTTCCCCCTGATTTCTGGCTACTTCCTTTTTCTTTTGGTCCTGTGCCGCCTTGAAACGTTGAGACCGCTGCTGCAAAATGGGACCTGCATGTCATCCTCTATGTACAATAAAATTTCTTTTCTTGGATTATTTTTGGCTCCTGATATTTGGTCACTTGCCTTTTTCTTTCGTTCCCGTGCAGCCTCTCAAACGTTGAGACCGCTGCTGCAAAATGGGACCCGCATGTCATCCTCTATGTACAATCAAGTTTCTTTTCTTGAATATTTTTGGCTCTTGATATTTGGTCACTTGCCTTTTTCTTGCGATCTCATGCCACGTTTGAAACGTTGAGGAACCTGCTGGCTCATGGGACCCGCATGTCATCCTCTATGTACTATAAAAGTTCATTTTCTTGGTTTTTTTCACCCTCAATTTTTGGCTATTTCCTTTTTCTTTTGATCCCCTGCCGCCTTTGAAACGTTGAGGACTCTGCTGGCTCATAGGTCCCACATGTCAGCCTGTATGAACGATAAAGCTTTCCTTTCTTGGAGTTTTTTTACCCCTAATTTCTAGCTACTTTCTTTTTCTTTTGACAGCTGCAAAATGGGACCCGCATGTCATCCTCTATGTACAATCAAGTTTCTTTTCTTGAATTATTTTTGGATCCTGATATTTGGTCACTTGCCTTTTTCTTTCGATCTCATGCCACGTTTGAAACGTTGAGGAACCTGCTGGCTCATGGGACCCGCATGTCATCCTCTATGTACTATAAAAGTTTCTTTTCTTGGATTTTTTTCACCCTCTGATTTTTGGCTATTTCCTTTTTCTTTTGATCCCCTGCCGCCTTGGAAACGTTGAGACCGCTGCTGCTAAATGGGACCCGCATGTCATCCTCTATGTACAATAAAGTTTCTTTTTTCTTGGATTATCTTTGGCTCCTGATATTTTGTCACTTGCCTTTTTCTTTCGATCTCATGCCGCCTTTGAAACGTTGAGTAAGCTGCTGGCTCATGGGTCCCGCATGTCATCCTCTACGAACAATAAAAGTTTTCTTTCTTGGAGTTATTTTTTACCCCTAATTTCTGGCTACTTCCTTTTTCTTTTGATCCCCTGCCGCCTTTGAAACGTTGAGGATTCTGCTGGCTCATGGGTCCCACATGTCAGCCTATATGAACAATAAACCTTTCCTTTCTTGGAGTTTTTGACCCCCTAATTTCTGGCTATTTTGCCTTTTTTAAAATCCTGTGTCGCCTTGGAAACGTTGAGGATGCTGCTGCCTCATGGGTCCCGCATGTCATCCTCTCGAAAAATGTTTATTTTTTTGGATTTTTTACCAACTGATTTTTGGTTTATTTTTTCTTTCGATCCTCTGCCGTCTTTAAAACGTTGACGACCCTGCTGGCTCATGGGTCCCCGATGTCAGCCTCCCCGTACAAGAAACATGTGATATCTTGATTATTTTGCAGACAATAAACAGTGTATTTCGCTCTGAGCTGTTGCAAACGGAAAAAATAAATCTTTATTATTAAATAAACAAACTTATATGTTGAATCTCCTTGTTTTTGTTTTTGCGAAGCATAGGACTTTCCTATTTTGGAGTGGGCTGAAATTGTACGAGTCCAAAGGCGTCCAGCAGGATAGTTCGAAGGCCCAGACGGCCAGATGCAGCCCAATTGAAATCTTTCTTTTCTTGAATTTTATTGACCCCCTGATTTCTGGCTACTTCCTCTTTTTTTGTTGGTCCTGTGCTGCCATGGAAACGTTGAGTATGCTGCTACCTCATGGGTCCCGCATGTCATCCTCTATGTACAATCAAGTCTCTTTTCTTGGATTTTTTTACCCCCTTATTTTTGGTCACTTGCCTTTTTCTTTCGATCTCATGCAGCCTCTGAAACATTGAGGAAGCTGCTGGCTCATGGGACCCACATGTCATCCTCTATACTATAAAAGTTTCTTTTCTTGGATTTTTTTCACCCTCTTATTTTTGGCTATTTCCTTTTTCTTTTGATCCCCTGCCGCCTTGGAAACGTTGAGTAAGTTGCGGACTCATGGGACCCGCATGCCATCCTAATTTCTGGAGTTTTTTTTACCCCCTAATTTCTGGCTACTCTTTTTCTTTTGATCTCAAGCCGCATTTGAAACGTTGACACCGCTGCTGCAAAATGGGACCCGCATGTCATCTTTTATGTACAATAAAGTTTCTTTTCTTGGATTATTTTTGGCTCCTGATATTTGGTCTCTTGTCTTTTTCTTTCGATCTCATGCCGCCTTTGAAACGTTGAGGAAGCTGCTAGCGCATGGGTCCCGCATGTCATCCTCTATGAACAATAAAAGTTTCCTTTCTTGGAGTTATTTTTGACCGCTAATTTCTGGCTACTTCCTTTTTCTTTTGATCCCCTGCCGCCTTGGAAACGTTGAGTAAGCTGCTGACACAAGGGGCCCGCATGTGATCCTCTATGTACAATCAACTTGCAAGATCTTGGAGCGAAAGAGCTTGTATAAGTGGGACCCATATGCCATCCTCTATGTACAATAAAAGTTTCTTTTCTTGGATTATTTTTTGCTCCTGATATTTGGTCACTTTCCTTTTTCTTTCGATCTCATGCCGCCTCTGAAAAGTTGAGTAAGGTGCTGGCTCATGGGACCCGCATGTCATCCTCTATGTACAATAAAGTTTCTTTTCTTAGATTTTTTTACCCCCTGATTTTTGGTCACTTGCCTTTTTCTTTCGATCATATGCCGCCTTTGAAATTGAGGTCGCAGGTGGCTCATGGGTCCCACATGTCAGCATCTATGAACAATAAACCATTCCTTTGTTGGATTTATTTTTTACCCCTAATTTCTGGCTATTTGCCTTTTTCTTTTGATCCCCTGCCCCCTTTGAAACGCTGCTGGCAGGTCGGTCCCACATGTCATCCTCTATGAAGAATAAAAGTTTCCTTTTTTGGATTTATTTTTTACCCCTAATTTCTGGCTATTTGCCTTTTTCTTATGATCCCTGCCGACTTCGAAATGATGAGGATGTGATGTCTACGGGAGCTTCTATTCTTGTAGACAGTGTTGGGCCTCCAAGAGCAGAGGTTTGTAGAACAGCAGCAAGTTTCCCTTAAGTGGATCACCCAAGGTTTATCGAACTCAGGGAGGAAGAGGTCAAAGATATCCCTCTCATGCAACCCTGCAACCACAAAGCAAGAAGTCTCTTGTGTCCCCAACACACCTAATAGGTGCACTAGTTCGGCGAAGAGATAGTGAAATACAGGTGGTATAAATAAGTATGAGCAGTAGCAACGGTGCCAAAAAAGTGCTTGCTGGCGTGTAGTTGATGGTGGTAGTATTGCAGCGTAGTAACACGGTAAAACAGTAAACAAGCAGCGATAGCGTATTTAGGAACAAGGCCTAGGGAATAGACTTTCACTAGTGGACACTCTCAACTTTGATCACATAACAGAATAGATAAATGCATACTCTACACTCTTGTTGGATGATGAACACATTGCGTAGGATTACACGAACCCTCAATGCCGGAGTTAACAAGCTCCACAATTCAATGTTCATATTTAAATAACCTTAGAGTGCAAGAAAGATCAACACGACTAAACCAAGTACTAACACAGCATGCACACTGTCACCTTCACGCTATGTAGGAGGAATAGATCACATCAATACTATCATAGCAATAGTTAACTTCACAATCTACAAGAGATCATGATCATAGCATACGCCAAGTACTAACACGGATGCACACACTGTCACCATTACACCGTGTAGGAGGAATAAAACTACTTTAATAACATTGCTAGAGTAGCACATAGATAAATTGTGATACAAAACACATTGCAATCATAAAGAGATATAAATAAGCACTTCACTACGCCATTCATAACAGTGAGTAAGTATTCTGTGAAATATAGCCTAAGAGACCCACACGGTGCACACACTGTCACCTTTACACACGTGGGACAAGGAGTCTCCGGAGATCACATAAGTAAAACTCTCTTGACTAGCATAGTGACATCTAGATTACAAGCATCATCATATGAATCTCAATCATGTAAGGCAGCTCATGAGATTATTGTATTGAAGTACATAGGAGAGAGATGAACCACATAGCTACCGGTACAGCCCCGAGCCTCGATGGAGAACTACTCCCTCCTCATGGGAGCAGCAGCGGTGATGAAGATGGCGGTGGAGATGGCAGCGGTGTCGATGGAGAAGCCTTCCGGGCACTGCTCCGGCAGGTGCCGGAACAGAGACTCTGTCCCCAGATCTTGGCTTCGCGATGGCGGCGGCTCTGGAAGGTTTTCCGTATCGTGGTTTTTCGCCTCAGGGTTTTCGATCTAGGGGCTTTATATAGGCGAAGAGGCGGCGCAGGAGGGTCGAAGGGGTGGCCACACCATAGGCGGCCAGGGCCGGGCCGCGCCGGCCTCTCTGGTGGCCCGTGGCCCCCTCTGGTCCTTCTCGGGTGTTCCGGATGCTTCCGGTGAAAATAGGAACCTGGGTCTTGATTTCGTCCGATTCCGAGAATATTTCGTTACTAGGATTTCTGAAACCAAAAACAGCAGAAACAGCAACTGGCACTTCGGCATCTTGTTAATAGGTTAGTTCCGAAAATGCACGAATATGACATAAAGTGTGCATAAAACATGTAGGTATCATCAATAATGTGGCATGGAACACAAGAAATTATCGATACGTCGGAGACGTATCAGCATCCCCAAGCTTAGTTCTGCTCGTCCCGAGCAGGTAAAACGATAACAAAGATAATTTCTTGAGTGACATGCCATCATAAACTTGATCATATTGTAAACATATGTAGTGGATGCAGCGATCAAAACAATGGTAATGACATGAGTAAACAAGTGAATCATAAAGCAAAGACTTTTCATGAATAGTACTTCAAGACAAGCATTAATAAGTCTTGCATAAGAGTTAACTCATAAAGCAATAAATCAAAGTAAAGGTATTGAAGCAACACAAAGGAAGATTAAGTTTCAGCGGTTGCTTTCAACTTGTAACATGTATATCTCATGGATAATTGTCAACATAGAGTAATATAACAAGTGCAATATGCAAGTATGTAGGAATCAATGCACAGTTCACACAAGTGTTTGCTTCTTGAGGTGGAGAGAGATAGGTGAACTGACTCAACATAAAAGTAAAAGAATGGTCCTTCAAAGAGGAAAGCATCGATTGCTATATTTGTGCTAGAGCTTTTATTTTGAAAACATGAAACAATTTTGTCAACGGTAGTAATAAAGCATATGTATCATGTAAATTATATCTTACAAGTTGCAAGCCTCATGCATAGTGTACTAATAGTGCCCGCACCTTGTCCTAATTAACTTGGACTACCGGATCTTTGCAATGCACATGTTTTAACCAAGTGTCACAATGGGGTACCTCCATGCCGCCTGTACAAAGGTCTAAGGAGAAAGCTCGCATTTTGGATTTCTCGCTTTTGATTATTCTCAACTTAGACATCCATACCGGGACAACATGGACAACAGATAATGGACTCCACTTTAATGCATAAGCATGTGACAACAATTATTATTCTCATATGAGATTGAGGATGTGTGTCCAAAACTGAAACTTCCACCACGAATCATGGCTTTAGTTAGCGGCCCAAAGTTCTTCTCTAACAATATACATGCTCCAACCATAAAGGTGGTAGATCTCTCTTACTTCAGACAAGACGGACATGCATAGCAACTCACATGATATTCAACAAAGAATAGTTGATGGCGTCCCCAGAAGCATGGTTATCGCACAACAAGCAACTTAATAAGAGATAAAATGCATAAGTACATATTCAATACCACAATAGTTTTTAAGCTATTTGTCCCATGAGATATATATTGCAAAGGTGAATGATGGAATTTTAAAGGTAGCACTCAAGCAATTTACTTTGGAATGGCGGATAAATACCATGTAGTAGGTAGGTATGGTGGACACAAATGGCATAGTGGTTGGCTCAAGTATTTGGGATGCATGAGAAGTATTCCCTCTCGATACAAGGTTTAGGCTAGCAAGGTTATTTGAAACAAACACAAGGATGAACGGTACAGCAAAACTCACATAAAAGACATATGGTAAACATTATAAGACTCCATACCGTCTTCCTTGTTGTTCAAAACTCAATACTAGATGTTATCTAGACTCTAGAGAAACCAAATATGCAAACCAAATTAGCAAGCTCTAAGTATTTCTTCATTAATGGGTGCAAAGTGTATGATGCAAGAGCTTAAACATGAGCACAACAATTGCCAAGTATCAAATTATCCAAGACATTTTAGAGTTACTACATGTAGCATTTTCCAATTCCAACCATATAACAATTTAACGAAGAGGAAACTTCGCCATGAATATTATGAGCTAAGAACACATGTGTTCATATGAACCAGCGGAGCGTGTCTCTCTCCCACACAAGCATGATGTAATCCAATTTATTCAAACACAAACAAAAATAGAAACAAACAAACAGACGCTCCAAGTAAAGTACATAAGATGTGACGGAATAAAAATATAGTTTCAGGGGAGGAACCTGATAATGTTGTCGATGAAGAAGGGGATGCCTTGGGCATCCCCAAGCTTAGACGCTTGAGTCTTCTTGAAATATGCAGGGATGAACCACCGGGGCATCCCCAAGCTTAGAGCTTTCACTCTCCTTGATCATAGTATATCATCCTCCTCTCTTGACCCTTGAAAACTTCTTCCACACCAAACTTTAAGCAAACTCATTAGAGGGTTAGTGCATAATCAAAAACTCACATGTTCAGAGGTGACACAATCATTCTTAACACTTCTGGACATTGCTCAAAGCTACTGGAAGGTAATGGAACAAAGAAATCCACCCAACACAGCGAAAGAAGCAATGCGAAATAAAAGGCAGAATCTGTCAAAAACAGAACAGTCCGTAAAGACGAATTTTAAAATGGCACCAGACTTGCTCAAATGGAAAAACTCAAAACTAATGAAAGTTGCGTACATATCTGAGGATCACTCACGTAAATTGGCATAATTTTCTGAGTTACCTACAGAGAATTAGACCCAGATTCGTGACAGACAGCAATGCTGTTTCTGCGCAGCAATCCAAATCTAGCATCAACTTTACCATAGAGACTTTACTTGGCACAAAAACATGATAAGGAGAGGTTGCTACAGTAGTAAACAACTTCCAAGACACAAATATAAAACAAAGTACTGTAGCAAAATAACACATGGGTTATCTCCCAAGAAGTTCTTTCTTTATAGCCGTTAAGATGGGCTCAGCAGTTTTAATGATGCACTCGCAAGAAATAGTATTTGAAGCAAAAGAGAGCATCAAGAGGCAAATTCAAAACAAATTTAAGTCTAACATGCTTCCTATGCATAGGAATCTTGTAAATAAACAAGTTCATGAAGAGCAAAGTAACAAGCATAGGAAGATAAAACAAGTGTAGCTTCAAAAATTTCAGCACATAGAGAGGCATTTTAGTAACATGAAAATTTCTACAACCATATTTTCCTCTCTCATAATAACTTTCAGTAGCATCATGAGCAAACTCAACAATATAACTATCACATAAAGCATTCTTATCATGAGTCTCATGCATAAAATTATTACTCTCCACATAAGCATAATCAATTTTATTAGTTATAGTGGGAGCAAATTCAACAAAGTAGCTATCATTATTATTCTCATCAAGTGTAGGAGGCATAGTATAATCACAACAAAATTTACTCTCCATAGTAGGTTGTACCAAAAGACCACTATTATAATCATCATAAATAGGAGGCAAAGTATCATCAAAGAAAATTTTCTCCTCAATGCTTGGGGGACTAAAAAGATCATGAAAACCAGCTTCCCCAAGCTTAGAACTTTCTATATCATTATCAACAATGGTGTTCAAAGCGTTCATACTAATATTACTACCAGCATGCAAATAAGATTTCATAGGTTTTTTAATTTTCGCATCAAACAATCCATGTTTTAAATGAGGAAACAGAATAAGAAGCTCATTGTTGTCCATTATGCCCAACTAGTGTAAACAAGAAACAAAAAGATGCAATTGCAGGATCTAAAGGAAATATCTTCGAGCACAAACACAATGGCGCCAGAAAAGTACTGTTACCTGGAACCGGAGTATGAGTGCCTTTTACCTTTCCTCCCCGGCAACGGCGCCAGAAAAGTGCTTGATGTCTACGGGAGCTTCTATTCTTGTAGACAGTGTTGGGCCTCCAAGAGCAGAGGTTTGTAGAACAGCAGCAAGTTTCCCTTAAGTGGATCACCCAAGGTTTATCGAACTCAGGGAGGAAGAGGTCAAAGATATCCCTCTCATGCAACCCTGCAACCACAAAGCAAGAAGTCTCTTGTGTCCCCAACACACCTAATAGGTGCACTAGTTCGGCGAAGAGATAGTGAAATACAGGTGGTATAAATAAGTATGAGCAGTAGCAACGGTGCCAGAAAAGTGCTTGCTGGCGTGCAGTTGATGGTAGTATTGCAGCAGTAGTAACACAGTAAAACAGTAAACAAGCAGCGATAGCAGTATTTAGGAACAAGGCCTAGGGAATAGACTTTCACTAGTGGACACTCTCAACTTTGATCACATAACAGAATAGATAAATGCATACTCTACACTCTTGTTGGATGATGAACACATTGCGTAGGATTACACGAACCCTCAATGCCGGAGTTAACAAGCTCCACAATTCAATGTTCATATTTAAATAACCTTAGAGTGCAAGAAAGATCAACACGACTAAACCAAGTACTAACACAGCATGCACACTGTCACCTTCACGCTATGTAGGAGGAATAGATCACATCAATACTATCATAGCAATAGTTAACTTCACAATCTACAAGAGATCATGATCATAGCATACGCCAAGTACTAACACGGATGCACACACTGTCACCATTACACCGTGTAGGAGGAATAAAACTACTTTAATAACATTGCTAGAGTAGCACATAGATAAATTGTGATACAAAACACATTGCAATCATAAAGAGATATAAATAAGCACTTCACTACGCCATTCATAACAGTGAATAAGTATTCTGTGAAATATAGCCTAAGAGACCCACACGGTGCACACACTGTCACCTTTACACACGTGGGACAAGGAGTCTCCGGAGATCACATAAGTAAAACTCACTTGACTAGCATAGTGACATCTAGATTACAAGCATCATCATATGAATCTCAATCATGTAAGGCAGCTCATGAGATTATTGTATTGAAGTACATAGGAGAGAGATGAACCACATAGCTACCGGTACAGCCCCGAGCCTCGATGGAGAACTACTCCCTCCTCATGGGAGCAGCAGCGGTGATGAAGATGGCGGTGGAGATGGCAGCGGTGTCGATGGAGAAGCCTTCCGGGGCACTTCCCCGCTCCGGCAGGGTGCCGGAACAGAGACTCCTGTCCCCCATCTTGGCTTCGCGATGGCGGCGGCTCGGGAAGGTTTTCCGTATCGTGGTTTCGCCTCGGGTTTTCGATCCAGGGCTTTATATAGGCGAAGAGGCGGCGCAGAGGGTCGAAGGGGTGGCCACACCATAGGCGGCGCGGCCAGGGCCTGGCCGCGCCGGCCTATGGTCTGGGTGGCTGTGGCCCCCTCTGGTCCTTCTCGGGTGTTCTGGATGCTTCCGGTGAAAATAGGAACCTGGGTCTTGATTTCGTCCGATTCCGAGAAATATTTCGTTACTAGGATTTCTGAAACCAAAAACAGCAGAAAACATGGCACTTCGGCATCTTGTTAATAGGTTAGTTCCAGAAAATGCACGAATATGACATAAAGTGTGCATAAAACATGTAGGTATCATCAATAATGTGGCATGGAACACAAGAAATTATCGATACGTCGGAGACGTATCAGGATGCTGCTGGCAGATCGGTCCCACATGTCAGCCTCTATGAACTATAAATGTTTCCTTTCTAGGATTTATTTTTTACCCCTATTTTCGGGCTACTTGCCTTTTTCTTTGAAACGTTGAGGACGCTACTGTCTCATGGGTCCCACATGGCATCCTCTCTGAACGATAAACCTTCATTTCTTGTTAACGACAGGTTTATCAGTATTATTTTTGCAGACTAATACAAGCTCTTTCGCTCCAAGATCTTGCAAGTTGATAGATTAAATCATGGAATTATCAGGATATGTTTTAAATTTCAAATCCACTTTATGAATTTTTAAAAATACCGTTATCCATGTGGTTATGGAGCGATCAAGGATTTTCATATTGTGCATGAGCAGTTTCAAAAATTGGAACCCAATAATTCAAAATAAATAAAAACAACTTTTATGTAGAATCTCCGTGTTTTTTTTTGCCAATCATAGGATCTGTGTTTCATTAGAAAAGGGCCGAAATTGCATGAGCAGAAAGGCCCATTTGTGGTTATTGGGCTTCGACAGCCGGAGCAAGTAGACCGATAACAATTACCATGTAGATGTTCGTTGGCAACCCAAAAGTGAAATATTGGGCCCAACAGGGGAAGGTTGAACAGTACTTTTTCTATTGGGAAGGTGGTACATGGGGTTATCCTGACAAAAAAATGGAACATGGGTTACTGAAGGTTGCCCATTTGTGCCCAATATGTTTGTCAGCAGGAGCTTTACCTTCCGCCGCCGCCGCCATGGTCGAGCTAGCGGTACGGCGGCGTCTCGAGCTCGGGGTAGCGCAGCGTCCGCGCGCGCCCCAAATTAAGGTACCTATTAAGCGGAGATACGTACCGGCGACGAGCACATCGGCCTCGCGACGGCACCTACGATAGGCTCGGCTGGCCTTGGGGCATTTACCCCTAGCCTCTTCCATGCTCAAGTTTTAGAAATGTTTCTGGCTCTGTTCAACACTGGATCAAATTTGTCAACATGACCATTTTTATGGAGTAGCAACGAGTTGAATCTCTCAAAACTCTTTAAGTTCTGCAATATAACGACTAATTGGTACTACCTTATACAAAATGATTACATATCCTTATTTTGGAAGCAAGCAATCACACACTTATAGTTTGCTAGTCAGCTGCACGTAACGTTAAAAATCGGCAATTATAATGAATAAACCTGTAATCTTCACTTAAAATGCATTAAGGAGCATCAAATTTGACAAATCAAACCATGTCTTACTGAAAATTGACATGTCTTTCTCATGCAGAAATGTAAAATTATCCATGCATGTGCGTTTATACAGGTTAAGTTTTGCACGTATTATTTTTTGTACTAACTTTTCTGACTACCTTCAAAGCTCCAATCCTTCTTCATCATCTTTGTTGTACCGCACTGATGCAAGTGAATGCGAGCTGCTCGCCAGACGCGACTTCGTGTCCGATATGTGTACTATGCCTTCTCCATCTAGTGCTAGTTACGCCTCTGTGCTAATTAATTCTATCCCAGTGCCTACATCCAGCACAAACCTCTGTCATTGCAGCTGTGACTCACCTCGACCATTGGAGCCCAATCACAAGAGCGAGCTCGATCAGTCGTCTCAACCAGAGAGGCATGTGTCTCATGGTTAGCTATCTACAACTTGCTGTCTTACTAAAACCGTGCCTATCATAGAGATCACCTCGCTGGTGTAGCAATGGCTGCAAGTAGCTGCTATGGGGATAAGGAAGAAAAGATTTAAAAAATGGGGTGGGGCCAACAAGCAGGAAAGCTATCTATAGCTTTATGGATGTTTCTGGAATTGGGTAGAAAATAGTAGATGACACTGTAGCAGCGAATCCCAGAGACCAAGGCCGTTGGATGATGTCTAATGAACGGCAGAACTGTGTTCAAGAAAAAAACGGCAGAACAAAATAGGCGAAATTAGCTTGAATTTTGATAATAAATCTTGGGCATTTTCCCTCGAACATGATGTACTACTACTACTGTACTCAACTTTGGGTAGTCTCTGGACTAGTCTCCCTCGTCCACCAATTATTATTATTATATTATACTACTGCGGAAAGTTGAGGGGAGTCCCTAGTCCCGAGCACTTCGCCCACTTCCCCTGGCCTCATCCCAGAGATCTCACACCAACCACCTCACCGTCGACTAGCCGCCAGTCTACAGCCCTCCGAAGAATCCCCAATGGCGGCGACGCCCCTACTAGAGCGCTCCTCACGCGAGCGCATCATCGAGTCTGGCCCACATGTCTTCCGTGCCTGCCGTGTGTCGGCAAGCACGACCGACTTCTCCGTCGGCGAGCCGCCGGCCGTGGGCGAGGGCGAGGCGTCCCCGTACACTATGACAGTGCACATCTTCTTCTCGAGGACGTACGAGCTCAGGAGGATGGCCGGCCCCCTCCCTGCCCCACTGGATGAGGACGATATCGCCACTACACCCTGCGAAGAGGTGGTGCTGGATCTTGGCTTGCCTCCGAGGGAGCTGCGTAGTGGGGGCTATGTCGTGCGAACTATGCGCGAGATTCTTGCCCGTGTATGGCTGCTCAAGAACCTGAACCTCACGGAGGAGGAGTGGGACATCATCATGCCTTACGATGTTATGCACCTGATGTGGCAGCAGGCGTGTCGTCGGGTCGGTGGCCTCCACTTCGACCTCACCCTTAGGGTGGACCACCGGCTCATCGTCAACTTGCCGGCGCTGCAAGACAGTTGGGTCCTAGTTGCGCCGGAGGACGGCCACTGCAGCATATGCATGCTGGGGCTGTCGCGGCGCACAACGGTGCGTCTCCGGGGATGCAAACACCCGTTCCATAGGAAGTGCATCTTCTCCTGGTTTGTAACGAACGCCAGCTGCCCTATCTGCCGCGATAAAGTGCTGACCCATCTTATTTTCGATTTGTAGCATAGTATGAATAAAAACCCTGTATGATAGGGATGCCATGCCAACTTGAATCCTATGTCAAGAGAAATTCTATTTGATTGTGGTTATAAGATATTTTGCATTAGTTTGATCTATTATCATTCTATTTTCCTATGGGATATGACCCTATGAATCAAACAGCATGGGATTACTTCCACACAATTAAGTTTGACCAACTTTTAGTAGGACAACAAACATAAATAATTAGTCATCATGGGATTACAATCCAACAGATAATTGTCTTCAGGACTCATACATTTTCCAAATAGAAAAATCAAAACAAATCATGGTTCTTCATCTCACAGCATGATACAGAGACAAGAGTCTAATCATCATCATCATCATCATCACCTCCGTCTTCATTCTGATATTCGTGCATGGTCTCATCCTGCTCGTCGTGTCCATTCTCCTCCTGAGATTCACCAGGTAGCTTCAGTTTATCCATCTCTTTGTCGACTATACTAACCTCAACAGTGAAATCTACTTCTCCATCATGTGCAGGGATACCTGTATCCAACGAGGTTTCATCAATGTCAGCAACTTTAGTTTGCCTAGAACCAGCGAAATCATCTTGCTGGGCACCAATTATTGGATCCGCATTCTCATCCAAATCATATATGTTCCTTGCCACAAACTTTTGCACATACTGCCATCCTTTTCTAGATCTGTCTTCCAAGAAAAGTACCTTGGCCGCTTGAGGTACCAAAATATAAGGATCATCCTTGTACCACTGAGCAGTAGTATTGACTGATATGAAATACCCATCATTTCTGGCACCTTTGCCCTTGTTTGGATCTTGGTTGTACCAGTAACACTTAAATAGAACCACAGATCGGACAGTAACCTTATCACTATAGAACAACTGAATAACCTCTTCTATGTGACCATAATGGTCAAATGACTCTGATCTCTTCTTTCTGGTTGTCAAGTGATCTCCACTGGTTGTGATGCCACTATTTCGTGTCTTCAAATGTTGTTCACGCTCATAGGAGCTGTAATGGACACCATTGGCATTGCAAGCTGCAGCTACCAACACCCTCT